>CP136058.1:597369948-598569948 GCA_032464435.1 Aegilops umbellulata | reverse complement strand
TTAAAAACATTCTGGAATTTTAAAATATGTACGTGAATTTGGAAAAATTTCATTAATTAATTTTAAAAAGTAATTTCTATTTTTATCATTGTTGGTCGGTATTTTTATTTTGGTTTTCCAAAATAACATAAATATTTTCTAAAATGGGCATTTTCTAAAGTGGTATATTTTTTAAATTATGATTAATTTTTTATACTTTGATAAATAATTTTTAAAATTATGAATTTTGTAGAAAATAATAATTTTCGAAAAGATTTAGAAAAAACAAATGTTATTTTTTAATAAATTGTGAGCTTTTTAGAAAACTTTGCAATATTTTGTGAAAACTATGAAAATAGTTTTGGGGGAAGTGGATGTTTTTTTATTAAGAAGGAACACCCTTTGAAATTTATGAATTCTTTAAATTATTGAAACCTCTTTTGAAAATAAAAAATAAAAGGAGAGAAAAGAATCAGAAAAGGAAATAGAAAGAGTAAACAAAATGTAATAAAGCAAAAGAAAAACTAGATTATCTAAGTGTGTCGTCCCATCTTGTGCGTATGCCTGGCAATTTGCCGTAGTGGGCTGCAAATAGGAAATATAAAATGACTACTTACCTCTGATAATGACATGTGACGCAGCTCATATGTGCCACTTGTCGCCACCAGAGATATTTAATGGGCTTTCTCATCCGTGGGTGAGGGGCGTGAGGCTGGCTATGCGTTTTTTCTTTCATAAATCCGGTTTTCAAACTGAAATATCTCATGAACCGTGCGTCCAAATGACAAACCATTTATCCGTTGCATTTGTTGTGTGGAGGTATTTAAAACTAGATCTCATGTTTATAAGTTTTGATGAAACTTTATTTGGACAAAATTTATGCTCACAAAGTGAACTAATTTGTGTCCTATACCGTACTAACTTGAGCTTTCAAGTAAACTAACTTGTGCTCCATAGGAATGAAGCACAGTATGCCGCGAGGAAGCACACTTGTGCTCCCAAGTCTACTAATTAGTGCCCCAAGCAAACTAATTTGTGCTCCCAAATGTACTGCATTAGCTTTGTAGTCTGTGCACAGAAGTGCCCTCTGATGAGAAGTCCACCATAAGCACCAATTAAGTGCACAGACGACTATGGCGCCGAATAAGAATTTCTGCGGGATCACCTGCAACTCTGCTCCGTGGCCCAGCGTGGAAGGCCGACTTTACCACCAGAGCAACTAGCCCAGTACAATGATGAGGGCCTGCTACAGTTAAGCCAGCCCAGCCCAACACAGCGCGCGAATAGATAAGGCCTCCGGCGACGCTCTCAATCGGCCTCGGCTCTCCATTCTCACTCCTTATCCTCACTCCACCAGCACGCTCGTTCCTGCACCAACACCGCAGCAGCTCACCATGGTCAGCGAGCAGACGCCGGTGACCACCGAGCCAGAGCTGGAGAGCGGCGACGCGGCGCCGGAGGTCATCAAGGCCGAGGAGCCCGTGGAGGACGGCGCGCCCGTCGTCGAGGACGTCAAGGAGGGCGACGGTGATGAGGACGAGGAGGAGGACGAGGATGATGACGAGGACGACGAGGATGAAGACGGTAACCATCTCCTGCTCCCTTTTGCATTTTCACCTCGTTCCATCTTCTTTCAGTTAGGAAGAAGGTTCCATTATTTAGACAGTTCATGCAAGCAAGCGCCTCAAAAATGATTTGCTTTTGCACTGTAATCTGGTGGTTATCGGAAATGAGTGGTCGTGTAATCGTTGAATTGGTTATTGGTACGTGGTGGTAGTCTGGTAGATGAGCTAGATTTGCAGCTAGGGAGTACGTACGTACGTCTGACTTGCAGTTTTGATGAGCGTGAAGGCGAGCTGGGTGTGGCCGGGAGCGAGGGGTCGAAGCAGAGCCGGAGCGAGAAGAAGAGCCGCAAGGCCATGATGAAGCTCGGGATGAAGCCCGTCACCGGCGTCAGCAGGATTACCATCAAGAGAGCCAAGAACGTAAGAAACAATTCTTGTGTATAAATTGTTCAGGTTAATTCATGCGTGTTGTTAATTAAAACTTGGACTCATGAATGGTTCAGATCCTGTTCGTGGTGTCGAAGCCGGACGTGTTCAAGAGCCCGACGTCGGAGACGTACGTGATCTTCGGGGAGGCCAAGATCGAGGACCTGAGCTCGCAGCTGCAGGCGCAGGCGGCGCAGCAGTTCAGGATGCAGGACCTGAGCAAGGCGATGAGGCCCGACGCGGCGGCGGCGGCGGGGGCCGGGGCGCCCGCCGACGAGGAGGAGGTGGTGGACGAGACCGGCATCGAGGCCCGCGACATCGACCTCGTCATGACGCAGGCCAGCGTGTCCCGCACCAAGGCCGTCAAGGCCCTCAAGGCGCACGACGGCGACATCGTCAGCGCCATCATGGAGCTCACCGCCTAGCCTTCTTCATTTTCGTTTGTCCAAGTCCGGCCAGGATGTTTCCCTGCCGGAGTATCGTATCATCATGTGGCCGTGTGTTTTGCCGTGGATTTGCATCCCTTTGTTCTCTCTCAATCATATGTGGACGTTGCACCATGTTGTCAGTTTCCAGATATCTTAGTGTTACTCTTTCAAGTGGTCAACTGAAATCTAGTTTTAATATCTGTACATGGCCGATTGCCTTGCAATGGAGTTCCTATGGTTAGCAGGTGGGCATTGATCTTTAATTAATTTCTACTGCGACCAGCAACTGTCTAGCAATACGAAAATGAAAGTACTCCCTCCGTTCACTTTTATAAGGCTATTTTTATAAGGCTTTGTAGATGTTTGTTCACTTTTACAAGGCTTTGTACTCCCTCCGTTACTAACATTTGTCTTTTTAAAGATTTCAACAAGCTACATACAGAGCTTATAAGGCTATTTTTATAAGGCTTTGTAGATGTTTGTTCACTTTTACAAGGCTTTGTACTCCCTCCGTTCCTAATATTTGTCTTCCTAAAGATTTCAACAAGCTATATACAGAGCAAAATGAGTGTCTACACTCTAAAATATGTTTAATTACATCGGTATGTGACAGTACATTTGAAATATCTAAAAAGACAAATATTTAAGAACGGAGGGAGTAGATGTTTGCAGAACACCTCAATTTCACTTGTCTGAAACAACTTATAAGTGAACGGAGGGAGTACTAATAATCCATAGCATGACATGGTAAGGGTAAATTCCACAGATTTCTACTATTGCATTAATCATCTAATGCATGTTTGCAAGTTATATAATACAGTACAATAGAATAAGAGGGCTCCACTTGTCTATCCTATATCAGACTACCCTTTCTGCTGTTGCAGACTCCTATTTATCCTGCCTCACCAGTAAGTAAATCTCTAATGACATCCAGCGGCCTCAACTAGGTTGGTAAAAGTATCCTCTGCTCTCACTCATCACCTCTGCCAGTCTATCTATCTTCTTATTTGCCAGAGCTGAAGAGCACTGAATGGGTAACGAATCTATGCTGTGTAAAAATGCCGAATGTCTCTCAACAACACCACAATGATCACCAACAACATTAATAGCTATCACTTCTTACCGTCGGGCTTATCAGGGAAACTTCTATTCAGAAGCTCGAGGAGAAGCATGGCGGCAGAGTCCTTGGCCTTCTTCACGCTCGGCATCGGCTCTCCGACGCACTCGTCGGTCCATCCGCGATCGGATGTATTCACCCTAACCGCGTAGACAAATCTTTTAGCATGAGCAGGGCCGCCCTCGTTTATGCACCTGTACTGTGGCATTGGCCACTGCCTTTTCAAGCAAGTGTCGTTCAGGTTCTGCCTGGTGAACCCAGAATTGTTCTTATCACCGGCCTTTTCGGTCTCTTTCTTTGCTGCGGTTTCCTTCTCCTTTAGGACCACTAGTGCGTTTCTCGCCGCCAACTTCTGTGCCATCTTCTTCTGTGGGTTTTGAGCTACACCAATCTGAACACCATCAACAAAGACTTCAACGGTAGCTACATTGCCGGCCCGGGTTGCTTTGTATTCTAAGCCTTCTGCTTGTTGCTGGCACCGTTCTTGGAGCTCCCTAATTGGATGCATTGGAAGGGTCTCTGGCGTTACCAGTGGTTCGAGGAGCGGTTGGAACACCTGGTGCAAAATAGTGCAGTTTGTTTCAAGCTTCCTCCAAATTAGGTTGCTTTTCTATCAAGAAAGTTTCTCTAGAATATCTAAAATAAATACCTTCCAGACTGCCGAGGTGTCATACCCACTATCCAGGAATACTGCACCAGCAATAGACTCAATAATGTCTCCAAGAACTTTAGGAGCCTTGCAGTCCCCTAGTCCAAAAGAATTGAAACCTGATTTTGAAATCTCTTCTCGGACATCCTTCACAAACTCCCGAATCTTCAGAAGATTGGAAGAAAATAGTCAGCACTGCTTGAAACTTCAGTTCTATCAACAGTGTACGTACTGCATAAAGAAAAGAGTATGGCAAACCTGTTTTTCCAGTGCAGATGATCCATGGCGAAGATGTCCGTGCAGCTTACGCCTAACTGCAACCCTTGCAAAGTTTTCATTATTAACAGCTGCAGCTCTCAGGTCAGTCAAGCGACCAGGAGGTAGATCAGTATATGTAAAAAATAGATGCTTTGTGATGAGATGATCCAACACAGCATCACCAACAAATTCCAACCGCTGGTAACAGGAAACACCAGAAGATGGCCTGGATGCATGCGTTATAGCCTCAATAAGAAAACCTTTATTCTGGAATTTCGTACCCAAGACGCCTTCCAATGTCTCAAAGTCAATGCCTTTCAATATGCTCTCAGGTATATTATATGGCTTCGGAGGAGGGATCTCTTGAGGATCCAACTCGGCATGAATCCCAATCCACTTCATCAGGTGGTTTGCAGCAATTTTCCCTCCTGCTACATAATAGACCCCAATAAGTGCTTCAACGACATCTGCTAGAGTCTTGCTTGAGAGAACACGATAGCAGCTAGAATCTCCGTCAATTTCACCCTCCTCTTGAATGCTATCTGTGTAGTCATCGTCATAATCCTTCTGTACTTCATTACCAGGTATTGACCCCTCACCAAAGATTGACGGTTCAGATTCTCTCGTCTCCTCATCAAATACAGGTAGTACTCCTGGAGCTGCCCATCTTGATGGGGCAAACCGATCTGCTTGAATATACGATTGAAGAGTTTTATTCAGGGCAAATTGGTAGAGGACCATGTTACTGACCATCTGCTGTCGCATCCTTGTAAGCTGTCCCTCATGCTTCTGAGGATATTTTAGGAAAAGGAACCTACTCACAACCCATTTCAGGTATGCATCACCCAGTAACTCTGCTCTTTCATAGCAGAATGTTTCCTGGCATGATGCAGCAGTCAAGGCTTCTAATATCTGCCATGAACCCCAACAAGCTTTAGTATGAATTAACAAATACAAGTTCTCATTTATTTAGTATTAAGAAAATCATTTGGCTCTTCTGCAGTGAGACAGAGAGAATAAGGAAGGAGTCTCTTGGGAAAATGCAAATACACCCTACATTACAGATTGATTATGCTACCCCATAAATGTAAATTGTATCGATAAATATTTACGTTTGTGCCAGCATTTACGATGACTATGATATAAAAATAACAATAAAACACGTAATCAATAACCTTGTGGTAGTCCATGTATCCCACCTCACTTTAGGTATCTCTATATCATGTTCTATCAATTCTTATTACAGGACCTACCAAAGCCATAGCCACAATAACGCTACGTGTATCGTGCATCTCACGTGGTATTCATCAAACTTAACATCCAACTAGACGGTAGGAATGTATTATAAGAGAGGAAATGTAAGGATGTAATGTACCGAAGCATTCTACCGGGACGCATTACAATATTTTCTTAAAGTTTGGGCTAATCAAAGATGTTGAGAGTACCTTAACTGCGGGAACAGGATAATCAATTGTTTCCTTCAATTGAACTGCAAGAAGCATACTCTCAACCCTTCTCATTATCGATGGCAACCTTTGAGCTCCACGAATAAGTGATCCAGGAAGTGGGTGCACAAGGCAAAGTTCAGGTGGTAAATACACATAGTATGTTTTGTCAACATTCTCCGAAAAGTCACCTTCTCTAGCTGCAAAACAAGAGCCAATTACTCATCACTGCATGACCACAATACTCACATCTGGGTTCACAAAAATAGTAGCACAAAATTCGACATAAAAACCATCCAACTTGTTTACTTGTGGTTATTCCATGAGAGTTTCTTTAATGAATAAATATCAAGATTCGTTGGGCATGTTCAGGATGGGACTCGGAAATACCTTCAGAGTGCTCAAATCTAGGAGACAGAAGATTCTTGCAATAGGAAACACCACGTGCACGTATAAGAGGTTGTTTCTTATACACTAGCTCCACACCATATCTGAGATCAAATAGCAAAATGAGTCACAATGTGCTGCCACAAAATTGCTTATAGAGACTAAAGTAAGGCAGGTATTCTCTGAAATAAAAAGGGTACTAATCTTGCTTTTCAGCATTTAAGAAAATGTTGTCTTACTTCTGCTTGTAGTAATCGGCATATGAGCTATATTCCAAAGGCCCCAGGTAGCCTTCCTTCCTAGGAAATGAATTCTCTGCATTCATGTTATAGCAAATACAGTCCACATAGAACCGCTTTCCTGAGTGGGCAGCAGTGACAACCATTCCAGAAAGATCTTTAGCATCCCAGCATGAATCTGCCATGAACAACTTGCCCTGATTCTGATAGTCACTTGAATAACCTCTATCACGAGAAGGAACTAATCCAGATGCTTTGACAATATCAAAGTCAGCAATGGCTCCTCTAATACCATAAGTCGGATGTGCCTTCTGTCCAAAAGCGGTTCCATTACGCAATTTTCCAAACCCATACTCTCTCTTATCTCCACCAAGTGTCCTCTCATTGGTGCCTAGGTAGACATCTGGTCGTGCCTTCTGAAGTGGATTATTCCAGGCATCAGTATTCACAATGTTGTTGACTAAAGTCCAATCGATCTCTCTTAAAGCATCTGTAGACTTCTCAGCTCCTACAGGGACAAACAGGTATGCTTTTGCTGGATCCCAAGGTGTAGTTGAGGGATCAACATCAACATCAAGGACTATGCTCATGAGCCTAACATGAAAGCTCTTCAGCAGAACCAGCTGCAATCACAAAAGTAGGGCTTTAGCTACACTAACCCAAAATGCTTAGAATGAATATTTACTAGGAATTTCTCAAGCAGATCAACCTGACTTTCTGTAACTTCAATTGGTCCACGGAATACAAGAGATGCCTTCGTTATCATTGTCCTGGCAACAAAGAGATCCATTGGCGTTGATAGAACCTGAAAAATCAGAAGAAAAAAAAGGTTAGTTCACAGTATTCTACTCAAGTTTCAGGATATTCCAGATGATGGAACATACCTCTGCATCCAGCTCACTGCCAAAAATAATAGAAAAATTCGAAAGTTGTGCAAGGGAAGGGTCCTTAGATGTCCCTACGTCCACACAATTCACAGAATACATATACAACTTAATAAATTGAGTGCTTTGGCAGCCATCTCTTCCACATAAAATCCATTCTCCCTGTCACAGAAAAAAATATCCATCAGAATTAGATTGGAGGATAATCTCGGGTCGTGCCAGAGAGTGCAAATGCACTGTCCAGACCAGTTCCTGTTTGTATGCAAAGAGATAATGACCGAGGAAGCAAAAATAACTTACTCTCAAAATTTCAGCAACGCCTTCAGGATAAAACTCTCTATGGCGTGCCGTTCCAGGGAGTGGCTCACCTTCATTCTGTTCGGTCTTCTCTCCTTCTCCACTTCCTCTATCAGGTAAAAGCATATCTGTGAAGGCATTCATCTCATGCAGCTTCTTACAGGCAGCCAAACAAACAGCCTGCACGAAAAAACAAGTGATATTCATGCAACTGATGGGACACGCCATAAATGATATCAAGGGAGCATGTCAGGTAAGGAACCAGCCTTAAAATAGGATAATCAGAACACAAATCTCAGTCACTAACTCACTATATCAACTATGAATGTTGTAGATCAAGGTGGATTGTCCATATCACTAAATTTGTAGGAGGCTATAAGAGTGAAAAGGGATTACTTGATGGGGATTTTTGAAAAAATATTGGTGGCCTTTAGCATTTGGTGTGAACCGTCGAGGTTCAACCCAATGGCTAAGGTTGCCAGTTCAAATCATTTTAAGGCCAGTTCGTATCTGATATATTCCCTTGACAACGAATAAGTATCTCTATTCCAATGAAACCATCATTACTTGTTGTGCCAGACGAATTGAGCCGCATATAGGACCCTCAAGTTTCTCAAATGGAGCATTACAGGGAAGTTGAAGTTTGCAAGAATACTCCATGGAACCCCCTGGTTTCTCATGTTTTTGCATAATAAATTCTGGACGAAGAATTGAGTACCTGCAAGTGCAAAACTTAGGATGCATATGTGATCTTCGCACTCAAAGGAACTGGTACACTTAATAAAATGACAAGATATGCACCTGTCACTTGGTAGCTGTGAACAGTAAAAATGTACGAGCCCAACTGCAGAATTCAAGCTGACAACAGCACCTGTTGATTCAACCTGATACATCGAATCAGGTGATGTATCAATGGAATTTAACAGAGTACCATCAAGATGACTGAGGTCAGTTCTTTCTATAGCCTCTTTTCTCAACGTCTCCTCACTATTTCGAGCATTCCTCAAGAAAGTTTCATGTGCCAAATTTCCCCTGTAGAAATCAATTTATAAGCCAATAGAGTAGGAACGAGCTAATCAAAAAAAAAAGTGTGTGGGTGTGGTGGATACCTTTCAACCATCAATATGTAGTCGGATCCAGGCTTTCTTGCACGACCACGAGACTGTACGTAGGCCAAGACCGTCTTTGCAAGGTCAAAGCGAATGACAACATTGCACTGTCGAATATCAAGTCCTTCCTCAGCAACACTAGTCGCGACTAACAGTGTAACCTGCAAGCCAGTTCCAGATTTATAGCTCATCTAGTGGATATGTATCCTAGATGTAATAACTTTGTAAAATCTATTACAAATTAATCATGCAAGGTAAACCTAGTTAACATTAGGCTTACAACTGAAATAGTGATCAAATATAATTATGCTACAAAGAGAAACATACACGGCCATCACGAAATTTTGCAATTGTATCCTGCATTTGGCTTGTGCGCATCTCTTGATTGTTGTTATGACCTATCAAGCTTGCACATCGGATAAAGCTTAAAGATGGAAGCTCTGCAAGCACCTGTTAGGTGAACAGAGGAAAAAGAATTGGATGATGTATAAAGGATCCATACGCAACAAAACTACATAAATGGGAAAACAACAACAGCATGTTAACCTTAGGAAGAACTAATGCCGTGACAACTCGCTCCACAAAGATGATAGCACGGAAATCGTCAGTATGCTGATACTTGAGAAGGATTTTGATTAAAGCTTGCACCCTAGGGGTAACTTTCCCATCTGCCACAGCAGCTCCGATGACCTCATCTACATGTTCACCTACAGAAACAGCTGACAAAAAGGACAGCAATAGAAGAGAGTGAGATATACTATCAAGTCAACTAATGGATAAAGATAATGATGAAAATGATGAAATAAATGGTGCAAAATTACAGAACGAAACTGCATGGAGAGAGAGGAAGTGGCTGGTTTTGCCAATTAATACCATGGCTATCAGGCAGCTCCCCATCTTCAAGTTCACTTGGGTTGTGATGTTCAGTGTTATGCATCTCAACATCATTCGTCTCGCTTTTCACTGCAGCTCCCTCAGTCAACTGGCAGTGCAATAAATCAACAACCTTCTTTAAATGCGACTCTTGAAACTTCACATCAACCTGATAGTTTGCCCTTTCATCATTCTGCAATACTGTCAAAAAGGACTGTGCAACCTGAAATCATGTATAAGCGAACTGTCAGAAATATGTGACAATTAACAACATGCCATTGTTGAATATCAAACGAATACCTTATAAGCACACCATTGTCCTAGTTCACCTAAAGCATAATTTATAGCTCTCAACTTCTGGATTAAATTAGCTGCACCATCACTTTCTGTACGCTCAGAAACACCATAGACAAGGCGCAGCTCATCTCTAGACCCAGCATCCCTGGCTCCCATAAACTGCCACTTTGTTCTCTTAGAGCTACAGAGTGCAGCTTCTTCAACAGCAGCTTCCATTTGTTTGATCTGCTCATGCAGGGAACAAAGGGTGGCTGCTTTGTCATATTGGACAACGACTTCAAAAGGCATGGGGACATGTTTCTCAAGCTCTTTCCGATCTTTAATAGTACAAACAATGGAATCCAGTTTACTCTCAAGATTTCTTATCTTGATGGCACAATCTTCTTGGCTAGTGACTCCTGTCCAGATAATAGTAAATAGCATGAGAAAAACAAGAAGATGAAATTATATACATGAAATAGTGAGTGAAAAAATAAAAAGGGAAAAGGTAGCAGGAGAAGAAGAGCAGAGCAGTACCCTTTAGGTTGACAGGAGAAGCTGTCATACCAAAAACAACTGGCCTCTTATCCTTCGGAGTTGTGTGATAAAATTCTGACATCACTAGAGAATATGGATGTTTTTTCACTGCATGATGGCACTCATCTAAAATTAAAAGATGTATGGCATCCATTTTAATGATACTGTGCCTGAGGATGTTTAACAAAATTTGAGCTGTCATAACTAGTACCTGCATGAAAGGGCTCTGTTTAATGTAAGTGAATCATACATGGTATTTAGTACAGTGCGGTTATTTAGTTTGCAACTGTAAAGTGCAAAATTGTTTCCATAGATGGATGTGCATCATACAAACACTGCAAATATGCAGTAAGTTGAGAGGTAGTTCCTCTGTCCGGAATTAACTGTCGCTGAAATTAGTGTATCTACTATCTACACACTTAACGCGTCTAGATACACTCATTTCAGCAACAGTTAGATACAATAATTTCCGTGACAGTTAATTCCGGATGGAGGTTGTACTAAACACACACTGTTTCCAATCAAATATGCAAATACACAATGCTAAGCATTGCAGATGGAGTTTAAGAAGAATTACGGCTGATTGGAAACATGGTCTATTCCAAAGGCAGTTTATCAGGCAAGAAATGTGACAATCATGCAGTCTTTCCCCATACGATCCTCTCTACATACAATGAACGAGCAGCAATTCCTATCCAGCAGCTTCAAATTTACTTCTTAAGCAGTGTCCTATAAAACAATTCTCTTTTTCTATCCAACAGCTTTATTCTACTTCTAAAGCAGTATCCTACAAAACACTTATTGTTTCCTATTCAGTAGTTCTTCTTTTTTACTGCTAAGTGGTATCCTATAAAACAATTCTCTTTCCTATCCAACAGCTGCTTCACTTTTACCTATTAGGCAGTATCCAATAGCCACTACTGAGGTCACTACAAATGAAGAATGTGCTGACAGCAGTGATGTATATGTGAACATGCCAACAAAAATCTAGAGAAGATAAGAACATTATATATGTGATATATACACCAATGCAATTGCAGTAGATCAAAAAATATATAAGTAACTGACCAATTAACAGCATCGTTAACCATATATAACCTAAAAAGCACCAATACTTCAAAGTCCGCTGTATCCGCATATAAACATGTGTGATACGCGATACACCGGATATTTGTATCCCCATTTTCTGATTAAAATAAATAAATGACAGTACACCGCCAGGACATCGTCGGTACGTCGGGGACACGAGAATGCGCAGCCCGGTAAAGCCCAACTACTAACCACAACAGACAGCTCTCCTCCCGTGTTATTCAATAAAAGATTGGATCGAGCGCATGACTGCACCTGGGCATCACTTCCGACACCTCCATCACCTGGAGCCAAGCAAAGCAAGGTAACTTCCCCAGTTCCCGAATCCCCTGCTCTCATCTGGTATTGGAGTGCTTGCTTCGTTGCTTGTGTGCGTGCAGCATGCTGGCTGGCTGGCTGGCTGCTGCAATTGAAGTATTGATTGCTGTTGCCTAGCTACTGATGGTGCTGGCTGGCTGCTACAGTTGAAGTGTTGATTCCAAATACAGAGGAATTTGTGGCGGGGCATGAAAAGAGGCACGGAGACAGCAAATGGGCCAATATTTGATCTCATGTGATATCTCAAAATTATTCTGTCTTCATTACATGGATTTTTATTAGTTATTCCATATCACCTATGACTGTTCCTAGAAATTGCCGTATCCCTCGCCCCCGCTTCCATATCCCCGTGTCTGTCCCCGTATTGATGCTTGCTAGAGCATAACCAGAGTGATCTTGTTCCAAAACTATATATACACGGCAATAAGAACAGTATGAAAGGGGATGAAAAATAGAAGAATGACCTGTTTCGAATCAAATTCTCGCTGCCACTTTCTAGCATCCCAGAAATCCTGACCCATCTCTCCGCAGTAGTGCCCAACCCGATAGCCAGTCCTCTCGCGTATCACCTCAGCTTGCTGCAATTTCAGCAACACGGTTACACCCACAGAATTCGAAACCTTAATCACTGAAAGCCCAGTCGTGTATGTAATGTATGTACTACCTGATACACAAGAGGCACCTTGGGAACCAAGAACACGGCAAGTATTTTCCTGTTCTCCTTCATCATTTTGTCACATATGCTTTTGATGAGCAGCACAGCAATGAGGGTCTTCCCCGCCCCGGTCTCGAGGAATGCTATGGTGTTCCTGCTCTTTGCCTGCTCAAGCACCTCCAACTGGTAATGTCTGGCCTGCTCCTCGGCGAGAGGCTTCTCCTTCTGGGCGGAAGCCACCTTATCCGCCTCTGCATTCTTCTCCATGGAGCCTCCGTTCTGTGTCCTGGCACGCTTTCCCTCGCGCTCAGACTCCTGCTCCCAGGTGCCAGGGCGGAACACCATCTTGCCGCCGCGGTCCCGCTCCCAGAACCCTCGAGCCTCGCGGCGGTGGGCAGGGTTACTGTCGCGGTCGCGCTTGCGGGGCCTGTCAACGAAGTCGCGCCGCCCACGCCGTTCCTCCCAGCCACGCGAGGGCGGCGGAAGCATCGGCCGCCGCCGCGAATCAGGGCGCGGCTCCCCGTGAGCCCCAGGGGCGAGGCGAAGACGCTTCCCGTCTCGCCATTCCCCGCCGCGACCGCCGTTCGCAGAACTGCCATGCGACTCCCTCCTCGTCTCCTTCCTGGGCTCGAAGTTTCTCGTCTCCTTCCTCGGCTCGAGGCTTCTCGTCTCCCTCCTCGGCTCGACGGCCTGGCTCCTCTGCCCCGAGTCCGCCACCGCCACAGCATTGTTGGCCACAGCCACAGCAGCAGCCTCCTGCACCCGCTCCGCTGGCGGCGGGGGAGCCACAGGCTGAGACGGCGGCGGCGGCTGCGGCGCGGGGGCGGGGGTACTCTCGTCGTTGATGCTCTCGAGTATCCGGTCGATCTCGTCGACCAAGCCGTCTTCGACGCCGCAGTCCATGGCGGGCAAGAGCCCCGGGTCGAAGTCCGCGGACGCGAAGTCGATGCCGCAGTCCATGGCGGGCAAGGGCACGAGCCCGGGGGCGAAGTCGATGCCGCTGCCGACGTCCATGGCGGACATGAGCCCCGGGTCGAAGTCGGCGGACGCGGCGAAGTCGAAGAGCAGCGACGGGTCGTCCTCGTCCTCGCACGCGTCGTACCAGTAGGACACCGCCCCCGACTGCTCGCCTCCGCCAGCGCCGCCTCCTCCTCCCGCCATCCCCCCCGCAGCTGCTGCAACAACGACAACAACAACACACCAATTGTCACAAACAACTACTCCATCAATCACACAGCGGCAGAATCAGAAAACAAACAGGGGAGGGGAGGGGGGGAACGAATGTTGGCACTACTGCTGATGCTGCTGCTGCTCTGTGGCGGTGGCGGCGGCGCGGGGGCTCCGGTGGGGGGCGGTGGCGGTGGCGAGAGAGCGGAAGAGAAAGAGGCGGTGATAAACCGTACGAATCACGCAATCGAACCAGTCGGCGGGGCGAGTGGGGCGAGGGAGATGCGAATGCGATTCCGATATGGGGGGGAATAGGACGGCGGTCGCGATCCGATTCGATTCGATTCGACGGTGTATCAACGCTACTCTTTCTCTTCTCCCTCTCTGCTGATCTCCACTCCTCTCTCTCTCTCTCTCTCCGATACGAGGCGAAAGAGATGGGGGGAGGAGGACGGAGGTCGGAGGAGGAGGAGGACGAATTAATGGACGCCAGCCCTTGCGGCCAGGAGCGGTGTCCCGCCGACGCGCGGGGCCCCCGGGCCAGGCTAGGGCAGCCGCGACCGCGCGGCCCGGCCCGGCCCGAAGCGAGCCCGTCGTGTGTTCGGGGGGGCACTCGCGTGGGGCCCGCCCGTCAGGGCTTGTTGTTGTTTGCCCTGGCCCTGAGCGGCGCCACGAGGACGCTGTGGGCCAAGGGAGTGGGTACCCGTGTCCCCTGTCCCGTGCTCCAGCCACCACGGCAACTGCTCCTTTTTTTTTTTTTTGAGCATCACGGCAACTGCTCCTGATACATTTTCACTCCGAAAAAAACTACTACTCTTGCAGTTTTTGATGCGCTGCAAATTCAATTTCAGTACTAGTACATTTTTCCATCGACCTTCGTAGGTGAGACTTTGAGGGCGTGACTAGTATGCTCCATGGTACTACTACTCCTAGTACCACTTCGTCAGAGTTAATTATGTTTTATTCGCAAAAAAGAGTGTTAATTAAGTTTGCAGCCTGAGTGGATAGATAGATAGGACAAGGAGCGAGTGAGTGAGTCCCAATGCATGGACATGGAGCATCAAGTTCCAAAGGGCGTTGCATGTACTACGTGCTCACCCATCTCCGCGACACGACGCGTGCGTGCAAAGATGAGCAGATGCTTTGCCGACTCCCTTGCCGGCACAGGCACGTAGATAGAACCGAACCTGGCCGCTTCAGGGCCAGTCCATCCATAAAATGAGAGAAAAATGAAACAAAAACACGTCCAGGTTCGTTCGTTCGTTCGTTCAACGGAAGCGCCTTCTCGAACCCGAGCAAAATATACGATGCGCACAGTGATAGGACACAGGACAGGGACGGACAGTGAGTGTGAAAGACGGTGAGGAAAGGCTGCCACTGCTGTGTGAGTGTCAGCGTGTCACCTCCCTCCTGGAGACGAACCTACCCCGATTGATGCCGCCCGCCTGCAAGCGGTACAGCGGAGTGAGTGCTCGCCTTGCCCTTCTTCACTCACTGACAGTGGTGGCTCGAGTGGGTGACTGACCGAGGAGCAGTGGTGGTGGCATGATAGTTACGGCGGCGTCCCGACAGGGGCATGCGTCCGCTGCCTGCCCGGGAATCCTGCACGGTTGTTGTGCCTTTAAGCCGGTGCCCGCACCGGATCCCGTGCCCTGCGCCCGGCACCGGGCACTGTTGGCCGTGGACTTGACTCGTGCTGAACGGTTCCGTTCGGGTCAGTGCGCTTTTCCGCAGCTTTATCTGTATTTATTTATTCGGATTCACGCTGTCTGGCAAACTTCGTTCGCGCACTCGACCACTTCGTTCGTGTCGGCCGGAAGCCATGGGTGGGATTCTGAGGAGTTTAGTGCCCAAAGTCCCTTTCGGAGGCCGACCTCCGTGGAGGCCCGTTTTTGAAACATTCAAAAACTATCAAAAATTATTTTCTTTTACATTTTAAAAATTTCTAAAAATATATAGATATACATATAGGCATGATGCATAAGTGTGTAAATTTTCAGGATGAAATACGTTGAAATGATGGTTGTGCAAAAAAACAAATGTGTGGCTTGTTAACACATGATGCTATTCAGCCTCCCATGCCATGAATTTATTTATTTATTTGTACATATCACATTTTAAGATATTTCATCCTGAAATTTTACACACATACACATAACATGCTTGTTTACTTGTACAATTTTCTTTAAAAAATGAACCTTAAATGTTTGAATTTTGTTTTTTATTAAGCTCGGCATCCATGAAGGCCGGGAGCCAAAACGCCTAAGTCGTTGTGTGCATATTACAACACTTACGAAAAGCTTTATTTATTGTTGCAAGAAAACAAATTGCATATTACGATACTTATGAAAGCTTTATTTATTGTTGCAAAGCCACAGCCGTTTTTATTCATGGGTGTAAGTGTTTGTGTGAGAGATATTGGTGTTAGTTGACCCAGGCACACACTATGGCTCTGCCCATTATTACCAAAGGAAGATTTTCATTAAAATCTCTTATGAAAGATCCATGTGAAGCATACAAAAAGTATACCTTTTTTACGAGCAATTATATCTCAACTGTGTGTGTTTTTTTGTGTTGTTCTTACAATCCAAAGCACCAGGAATGATTGTGCTAGTATTTTAATGTGCAGTAACTTTTCAAAGCAACGCATGCGAGAGTGAGGACATAATGATTATCCTTTTTGGTTGAAATTGGTCTTATATTACCTTTTAATGTTTAGATGTACTCCTTTTTGTCTACTACTATTTTTTTTAAAGGGACGCTTTATTACTTAAAAGGTTTATTGTCTACCTTTTTGTCTACTTCTATGCAGACAAAAAAAAGATAAACACAAGCAACATGATGTATATATGTCCATTTTGATTGAAAATGGTAGTGATTTTATACCAACGTGTCTAGAAGCTATTATACTATATTATTTCTTGTTGCCAAATAGATGAATAGTTTTTCATGACGAATAGGAACCCGAAGATCTCAGATCGCACTCGAGGGAGAGAGGGGAAAGGGGGATGAGGAATCAGCCAGAACAGAGGGAAGCTTTTCTTGCAGAGGAGGAAAGTTCAGAGTACAAGGGGAGAACGAGATCACACACAACACACCCTCTCGCCCACGTAGGGGCAGCTACATATACTGGCTCTCTCTGGCCCACTGGTGACCTGGCCGATCGATGACTTGTCCCTCGCATTCCTATTCGTCGATGCAGTCCACCCTGGCACTTGTAGGTGCGGGTGTGACATTTTCCCCTCCTTCAGAAGGAGCGTCACCTGGCGCTCCGGCCGCTCCCTGCCAGATCGTGGCCGTCGGAAAGCAAAGCTTCAGGGTGTCATCATCCTCCCATGTTGTGGCCGAAGGAGAAGACGAAGACCAGCGCACTTGCAGCTGTACCAGGGCGGCGTTGCCGCGCTTGACCATGCGCCTGTCCAGAATCTCCACGGGCGCCGTCTCGTCCAGGGACAGGTCCGGCGGCTTGGGCAGCTCGGCGAAGACAGGCGTATAACTGGGAGTACAGGGCTTGAGCTGAGAGACGTGGAAAACATTGTGGATGCGGCTTTCGGGCGGAAGAACCAATCGGTAGACGAGCGCTCCAATCTTGGCGTCCACCTTGAAGGGCTCGTAGAACATGTAGGCGAGCTCGACGCAGGGGCGATTGACGACGGAGGACTGGGCGTACGGCTGTAATTTGAGCAGCACCTCCTCGCCGACCTGGAAGCTTCGCTCGGTGCGGTGGCGATCGGCCTTCTTCTTGAAACGGTGTTGAGCTCAGAGCAGCTGCTCGCGGAGGCGTGCGGTGTGCGTGCCCCAGTCCCACTGCTCGTTGTCGAGGACCGGCGCCGTCTTGTCGTCCCAGAGTGCCGTGGCGCCGAGGTTGGGCTCGGTGTCTTAGAGAGCTTTGAACGGGGTACAGTTGATGGACGCGTGGAAGGAAGACTTGTACCAGAACTCGGCGGTCGAAAGCCACTGTCGCCAGTGGCGTGGGTCGTCGTGGATCGCAAAGCGCAGGTACATCTCCATGCATTAGTTGACCCGCTCGCTCTGCCCGTCCGTCTGGGGGTGGTACGCCGTCGAGTACAACAGCTTGGTGCCCGCGGCCGCGAACAGTTCCTGCCAGAGCGCACTGGTGAAGACACGATCGCGATCCGAGACGATCGAGTTGGGCACGCCGTGGAGCTTGACGACGTTGTCCCAGAACGCCTCCGCCACCTTGGTGGCATTGAAGGGGTGACGAAGGGGAATGAAGTGCGCGAACTTGGTGAGGCGATCCACGACCACCATGATGGAGTCGTATCCCTCCGACGACGGCAGCCCTTCGACGAAATCCATCGTGAGCTCCTGCCACGGGGCGGTGGGCACGGGCAGTGGTGCCAGGCGACCAGCCGACCGACAATGCTCGTGCTTGGCCTGCTGGCACACCAGGCACTGCTTGACGTACTCGTCCACGTCGCGCTTCTGCCCCGGCCAGCAGAACATCTTCTTGACGCGCTGGTGAGTGGCGGTGATGCCCGAGTGGCCACCCACCGCACTGTCGTGGAACGCGCTGATGAGCTTGATGCGGAGCGCGGTGTTGCTGCCGATCCAGAGCCAGTCGCCGCGACGAATCAGCCTTTTGTGCAGTTCAAATCCCTCCTCGTCCGGGCTGCGAATGGCGAGGCGCGACAACATCTCTTGTGTTGTAGTATCTGTCGCGTACGAGTTGGCGACCTCTTGCACCCAAGCTGGTTGGCAGAGCGAGAGAGCCGCCACGCTCAGTGCAGCACCCACTCTGGACAGAGCGTCCGCCGCGCCGTTTTCCGCCCTGCGCCTATACTGGAATGTGAACTGCAACCCCACCAGTTTGGACATTGCCTTTCGTTGTAAGTCTGTCTCCAATTGTTGATCGCCCAAGTTGGATAGGCTCTTGTGATCAGTAAGAATGGTGAATGGCCCGCGCTGCAAGTAAGCACGCCATTTCTCCACGGCCATCATGACGGCCAAGAATTCCTTCTCGTAAGCCGAGAGCTTCTGGTTGCGGACGCCCAACTCTAGGACCTTGAAGTATGTCTAAAGGGGGGTGATTAGACTACTTGACCAATAAAAACTTAACCTTTTCCCAATTTTAGAGTTTGGCAGATTTTAGCTACTTTAGGACAAGTCAAGCAATCATCACACAATTCAAGCAAGCATGCAAAGAGTATATAGGGAGCGGAAAGTAAAGCATGCAACTTGCAAGAATGTAAAGGGAAGGGTTTGGAGAATTCAAACGCAATTTGAGACACGGATGTTTTTGGCGTGGTTCGGATAGGTGGTGCTATCCTACATACACGTTGATGGAGACTTCAACCCACGAAGGGTAACGATTGCGCGAGTCCACGGAGGGCTCCATCCACGAAGGGTCCACGAAGAAGCAACCTTGTCTATCCCACCATGGCCGTCGCCCACGAAGGACTTGCCTCACTAGCGGTAGATCTTCACGAAGTAGGCGATCTCCTTGCCCTTACAAACTACTTGGTTCAACTCCACAATCTTGTCGGAGGCTCCCAAGTGACACCTAGCCAATCTAGGAGACACCACTCTCCAAGAAGTAACAAATGGTGTGTTGATGATGAACTCCTTGCTCTTGTGCTTCAAATGATAGTCTCCCCAACACTCAACTCTCTCTCATAGGATTTGGATCTGGTGGAAAGAAGATTTGAGTGGAAAGCAACTTGGGGAAGGCTAGAGATCAAGATTCATATGGTAGGAATGGAATATTTTGAGCTCAACACAAGGGTAGGTGGTTCTCTCTCAGAACATATGAGTTGGAAGTGTAGATGTGTTCTGATGTCTCTCTCCACAAATGAAGAGGCAGTGGAGGGGTATATATAGCCTCCACACAAAATCTAACCGTTACACACAATTTACCAATCTCGGTGGGACCGAATCAACAAACTCGGTCGGACCGATTTAGTAAACCTAGTGACCGTTAGTGATTTTCGGTGGGACTGACATGCAACTCGGTAGGACCGATATGGTTAGGGTTAGGGCATAACGTAATCTCGGTGAGACCGATTACACAAACTCGGTGAGACCGATTTGGTAATAAGCTAACCAGAGTTGGTCAAGTAAACTCGGTGGGACCGATTTGCTCTTTCGGTGAGACCGAAATGTTACAAAAAGGAAACAGAGAGTTTACATTGCAATCTCGGTGGGACCGATCCGCTCTTTCGGTGAGACCGAAAAGTTACGGAAAGGAAACAAAGAGATTACAATCCCATCTCGGTGAGACCGAGATCCCTATCGGTAGAACCGATTTGCTTAGGGTTTGGCAGTGGCTATGACATGTAAAATCGGTGGCGTCGGATTGAAAGAATCGGTAGGTCCGAGTTTGGCTTTGGGTTTAGGTCAAGTGTGGATATAGGAAAGTAGCTGAGGGTTTTGGAGCATATCACTAAGCACATTAAGCAAGAGGCTCATTAAGCAACACCTCATCCCTCCTTGATAGTATTGGCTTTTCCTAAAGACTCAATGTGATCTTGGATCACTAAAATATAAAATGAAGAGTCTTGAGCTTTTGAGCTTGAGCCAATCCTTTGTCCTTAGCATTTTGAGGGATCCACTTTCATCATCCATGCCATGCCAATCATTGAGCTTTCCTAAAATAATCATCTTGGAATAGCATTAGCTCAATGAGCTATATGTTGTTATGAATTACCAAAACCACCTAGGGATAGTTGCACTTTCAATCTGCCCCTTTTTGGTAATTGATGACAACATATAGATCAAAGCTTCGATAAATGATAATAAGATTTTAGAACATCGTCGCTTTGAGAGGTATGTGAAAAGCAAGAGCTCCCCCTAAATTTGTGCATATTTTAAAATTTGCTTTGGACTGCAAATGCACAAAGAGTTAGAATCATAGGTTACTCTTCATATATGTCACATACATCTTGGTGGAGCACTCAAAGTGATAAGAATTGAATACATGCACTCATCGCCAAGAAAAGTGAATGATCACATAAGATAGATAATATAATATCAAGCATGCATAAGTGTAGCTTATGATCAAACACATGATCATCAATGTCTCACAAGCATATCATAGTATCTCAACCAAAAGCAAACAAAGTTTGAAAAACCATCAAATAAAGCAAGAGAGAATAAAGGCAACACTCTCTCTCTCTCGAAGCCTATGATCTATACATTTTTCTCCCCCTTTGGCAACAAGTTACCAAAAAGTTCCTAGAAAATGCATAGTGCTAGATCGACTCTCAGGCTTGATCTTCTGGTGGTGGTGAAGTCTGGATCACTCCAAGGACGAAGGCTTCTGTAGAAGTGGTTGGAGCTGGAGCTGAGGTGAATGCTGGAGCTGGTTGGGCTGGTGTTGTAGCTGGAGCTGAGGTGGTGGCTCTGGTGTCAGGAACTGGCACTGCGGTTGACCTCTGAGCTCGTGGCACTCTGGCAAATGCATCAATTGTAGTCTTCCCCTTCCTCTCCTGCATGTCATCTTGAAGTTGCTCCACTGCAGACCGAATCTCTGTTACTTTTACATCCAAGTCATAGAACTTTTGTTCCACGATTCTCTCTAAGCTCTCCTGATTCTGAGTGAGGGTGGCCAGTCCTTTCTCAATCCTCAGTGTAGATGCAATCAAGTAACTAAGCTGCTCCTGCTTGTTTTTCAAGAAATACTCAGATGCCTCCTCTTGAGTTGGCATCTTGGCAGCTTTCTCCTTCCTTGCCTTCTCCTTCTTTGCTTGATCTTGAACTGATGATGTTCATTCTCATTCATCACAACTTGATTGTCCTCGAAATCTGGATGAATAGGCAAGTGTTCCTTGTCCAACAAGTATGTGCCTATGCCCATTTTTGAGTTAATCAACTCTTGGATCTGAGGGGCATAACCACAACTCCTCTTCTGATCTGTTGCAGTCCTCTTGATAGTTTCTACTATGAGGCTCATGACCTTGAATTTCTGAGGCACATCAAATATATGTAGCAAGTTAATGGCGTGACCTCTAATCATTCTGTGATCTCCAGACTTGGGCAAGAGTGTGTGCCTAAGGATCCAGTTGATCGTAGGCAGTCCTGACAACAAGTGTTTTACGGACCCAAGCTGGTGAGTGTCAAGATCATCTACTGGAATCTCCTTGTACATATTTGCCATTGAGTTATGATCCATCTTTTTCTTGGCATAGACATCCAAGTCATCTTCATTTTCCTCTGGGGCATTGATCAACTTTGCCCATTCCTCAACAGTTGATTGGTACCTTGTACCTTCAGACATCCATGTTATCCTTCCATCTGGGTAGAAGTGTGTTGTGGAGTAGAATTGCATAATGAGCTCCTCATTCTACTTTGTGAGCTTCTGCCCAACAAAGTCAGCAACTCCACAAGCACTGAAGCTGTCTTGCACTCCAGGATAGTGCTGCTCATTTTCCTTGATGTAGGTCCAGTCGACCCACCTCATGTCACAAACGATAGGCTTCTTATCCAACAAAACTGTCTCATAGAAGTCCTGCTATTCCTTTGTGTGGAACCTGTAGTCAACAGCAGTTCTTCTCCTTGAAGCATATGGATCTGCTTCTCTCCACTTTCTTAACCCTGAGTATCTTCTGATTTTCATGTTCTCAACCACAGGATGAGCATCATTGTGGTCTGGAATCTTGGGCTTGAGCCTTCTCAGAACTTGTCCTTCTTCATCTGCTCCAACAGCTTAAGGGACTGGGGCCTTGTTCTTCTCAGCAGCTGGTATGCTCCTTGTATTTCTCTTTGGAGCTGCTTGGCCTTGGAGGCAGCTTTGGGTGCTTCTTTGGGCTTGGATGCAGTAGCCCCTGATTTTATAGCATCACCCATAAGCTTTGGTGCCTTAGGTGCTGGTGCAGCAACCTCTTCTTCTTCTTCTTCTTCTTCTTCTTCTTCTTCTTCTTCAGAAGAATGCTTTTCAAACTCAGCCATTTGATCAACTTTCTTGCACCATCTGCCCCTTTTCCTTTCCTTCTTCCCTTCAGCAGCAACTGGCCCTTTGGGTGCAGGCTTTTCAGGAATCTGAGTTGAAGCTCTAGCCTTTGGCATAGGCTGCCTACCTGCTAACCTTTTGACTTTCAAGCCTAGCTTTGTGCTCTGTGCTGAGCCATACTCCTTCTTGAGCACTACTTTCTTTGAAGTTGCTTCCTCTTCCTCTGCCACATAATCCTCATCCTCTGAGTCTGAGGTTCTCTTCTTCCTATGTCTGGTGGCAGCTTTTGGCAAATCACTAGGGGTGCTCATGATGCCTTCATCTGAAGAACTGGAGGGACTAGTGCCCTCACTCATGTGCACTTGCTCTTCTGACATGTTCTGGCTGTCACTCTGATCAGACATGATGTAAAAGCTGACTGCTGACCCTGTGAAGAGTTTATAGATGAGGTAGAGTAGATGAGCATCACAAAATGCAGAGATTTTTGCAAAAGAATGATTCAAAATCTTAGTTTTAGTTTCCCACAGAAATCATTTTGGATCTACTGATTTTTAAACTCGGTGATACCGAAGTAGTTTTGGAACCCAAACTAGTGAACTCGGTCAGACCGAGTCACAGTCTGGTGGCACCGAGACTGTTAGGGTTTCACAAAGTTCCAAAATCGGTCACACCGATTAGTAATTCTCGGTCAGACCGAGTCTCACTTGTGCAATGGCATGAGCCAAATCGGTGGGACCGAGTTTTTCAACTCGGTGGGTCCGAGATGGTTTCGGCAGAAACCTAACCCTAAAATTTTCGAATCAAACCTATTCTACGAATTGCATTGACTGGATAGGAGTGTTTCAATCGTGGCTAGAATCAATATGATCACAATGTGCTAGGAATCAGATGGGGAATAGCACAAAGATCGAGTCCATACCCTAGTTCGGCGGAGACTCGCTACGGCGGCAACGGCGGGGTTGAATTCCGTTGACGGCGATGGAGACCAGCGACTGGACGCGGCTGGTGGCGAGAATACGATTCGGAGACCACGTAGGCAGAGCGAGCTATCGCGCGGGTGAAGGAGTTCGGAGAAATTACCAAATTTTTGCCCGTGTCTATATATAGCCCGACCCTGTCGGTGTGACCGAGTGGAACAACTCGGTGGCACCGAGATGAAAAACTGTATACAGTTATTGCAACTCGGTGTGACCGAATAGTTCAAATCGGTTGCACCGAGATCAAAAACATAGATCGACTTTATGATCTCGGTAAGACCGAAAAGAAGATATTGGTCAGACCGAGAATCACAAAGAAGTTTTCGAAGTTTAAGTCTATGACGAATCGGGGACTCCGAGTGCTCCTCACACAGAGTGGTTCGAATCTGACTTGATCAAATTTTGTGATGTAGCATGAATAGAGTTTGAGACGAGAAAAGCATAGATAGCTAGAGAAGGTTCTTAGGCATTCTTGTCCATCCACTTGGCAAGAGAAAAGAAAACCGATCAATCAAAACAAAAGTGGATGTCCTCGAATGAGTAAAATATGCAACCAACATGCTCACACAATAAAATGGTAATTGAAATATGTGGCAAAGCATGCACAACCAATTCTGGCATCTATCAAGCAATTTGCGATGACTAGGTCATCTATATATGAGTATATTGACACAGGAGTCAAATGAGAACATTTGATCATAGGTCATACTCATCGTTTAAGCACAAGTGGGGTTACCACTTTTACATAAAGCATTGTTGTGTTCACATCATTAGAGTTGCTTTAGCTCAAGTCTTAGAGTAAAGCTCCCCCTAGATGTGATATCCCCCCTAAGAGGGATGAACTAACCTTGGGTTTTGTCGATGATGACTTCATGTAGATGTTGAAGATGTGGATGCTCAATGTTGATGTAGATCACTTGGAGCTATCCATTTGAGTGAATTGCACTTCCAATACCTACATGGGTTAGTCCCACAAGGAACAAACAAGGATATCCATAGACATAGAATGATGCACACACAAGATGATGTCTATGAAGGCTTTTAGGTTACCTTGTCCCTTGACTTACCAACAAGAGGGTTTGTGACTCCTTGAACTAGTGCAAGATGTGGAAGTTGATTGCACTTGTTCTTGCCAAAATTATAAGAGTGAAGTATGTTGGCGGAGTCACCCTCAAGAACTCTCTAGTTCTTCTTCTTTTGGATCCACACCATCTTGATGGGAATCCTTGGAGTTGTAGTCGTACTTAATGAAGTGGAACTTGAAGTAGTCTTGGGAATCCACTTGACTAAGGTCTTAGGAGCTTCTTCAAATGCATCAATTTCCTCTTGAAGCTTGTCCTTGCCTTTTTGCTTGTAGTCTTGTGGTGGAAGATCATCTTGAGCTTGTGTCCCCTTGAAGGAAGTTGGATCATACTTCTCTTGTTGAGGAACAAACTTCGTCTTGGGGTATTGATCTTCTTCCCACTCAACTCCATTGGCGTTGAACTTTCGTTCAAAACCAACACCTTGATTCTTCCGGTGCCTTCCTTGCTTGCGTACAATTTCCTCGAATTGCTTACTTCCGGCAAGGCTCTTGTAGACTCCTTTCTCTATAATTCCCTTCAATAAGATATTTTCTTGCTCAAGTGTAACTTGGCTAAGAGAATCATTAGTGGAATCAAGAGAACTACTAGAAGCAACAATATTGGATTTAGTATGATCATTGTTACTACTAGAGGAAGAATCTTTCTTGTTATTGTTACTAGATTTGACTTGAGGCATGTAAGTGGATAAGAGTAAGCGCTTGGCAATGTAAGAAGAACTTTTCTTACGGAGATCATCATTGATTGCCTTTAAAAACTCATGCTCTTGCTCAAGATTGAGCTTTTCAAAGCGTAACTTCTCATTAGCTCTTAAAAGTTCTCGATGATCTTCGAAGATAGTTTCATGAGCTAACTTAAGAGTGTTTAGTTATTTAGTTAGAGCCTCAATCTTCTCCTTATCATTGTCATTTGTTTTATCTTGATTAGCATGATTAATTGACATTTCATCATAGTATTCATCACTAGAGTTGTCAACAAGTAAATCATCATCACCTAACAAGTCATCTTCATCACTATTGAAATCAACATACTCGGGGTGTGTTACCTTAGGACCTTTGGCCATGAAGAATCTTCCAATTCCTTCATTTGGTGACTCAAATATGTCGTAGGAGTTGGTTGACACAAGTGCTAGACCGGCAACACCTTCATCTTGAGTATATTCGGAATCAGAGTGATAACTTCTCTCGGAGTGGTTGTCGGAGTCGGAGCCGGATACCCATTCACCAACATGAGCTTGATGTCTTCGTTTTGTGTAGCTCCTTGATGACTTTTTCTTTCTTTCCGAATCCTTGCTTCTCCGTGAGTATCTTTGTTCATAACCATCATCTCTACTCCTTCTCTCTCTTGGTGGTGATTCTTCTCTTTTGCTTCTTCTTTTGGGAGAGTCTTCTCTTCTCTTGTAGGGAGCCGTACACTCATTGGAATAGTGTCTGGGTCTTCCACAATTGTAGCAGTTTCGCTCTCGACTAGAAGATCTTTTGTCATTGTAGGACCTTGACTTGGAGCTTCTATCTTTGCTTCTACTCTTGTAGAACTTGTTGAAGTTCTTCACCATTAAGCTCAATTATTCATTGAAGGTTTGTTTCTCACTTGATGATGTGGGGGCTTCACATGAGGCTTTGTAAGCTCCACTTGATTTGTTGTGAAGTTCCTCTTTATCCTTGAGTGACATCTCATGAGCAACAATTCTTCCAATGACCTCCGTTGGCTTGAGATCTTTGTAATTGGGCATCATTTGGATTAATGTGCACACATTATCATATTTTCCATCCAAGGCTCTTAGGATCTTCTTGATGATGAATCTATCGGTCATCTCTTCACTCCCTAAGCCGGCAATCTCATTTGTGATGAGAGCAAGCCTAGAGTACATTTCAGCGACACCTTCACCATCCTTCATTTTGAACTTGTCAAGTTGACTTTGAAGCACATCCAATTTGGATTCCTTGACGGAGTCGGTACCTTCATGTATATCAATCAAAGTATCCCAAATTTCCTTTGCATTCTCAAGACGGCTGATTTTGTTGAATTCTTCGGGGCACAATCCGTTGAAGAGAATATCACAAGCTTGAGCGTTGTATTGCAGCATCTTCAACTCTTCCGCGGTAGCTTCACGCTTTGGTTCTTTCCCATCAAATAAGTCACCTTGCAGACCAACACACACAATAGCCCAAACGGCGGGGTTATGTCCGAGAATATGCATTTTCATCTTATGCTTCCAACTAGCAAAATTAGTACCATCAAAGTAAGGACCTCTACGGTGATAATTTCCCTCGCTAGATGCCATACTCTCCTAGTTTGTGAAACCAAGGCTATGACCACCAAAAGCTATGGAAATCAAAGAAAATGGAGACCAAAGCTCTGATACCACTTGTAGGCCCTTGAAGTATGTCTAGAGGGGGGGTGATTAGACTACTTGACCAATAAAAACTTAACCTTTTCCCAATTTTAGAGTTTGGCAGATTTTAGCTACTTTAGGACAAGTCAAGCAATCATCACACAATTCAAGCAAGCATGCAAAGAGTATATAGGCAGCGGAAAGTAAAGCATGCAACTTGCAAGAATGTAAAGGGAAGGGTTTGGAGAATTCAAACGCAATTTGAGACACAGATGGTTTTCGTGTGGTTCAGATAGGTGGTGCTATCCTACATCCACGTTGATGGAGACTTCAACCCACTAAGGGTAACGGTTGCGCGAGTCCATGGAGGGCTCCACCCACGAAGGGTCCACGAAGAAGCAACCTTGTCTATCCCACCATGGCCGTCGCCCACGAAGGACTTGCCTCACTAGTGGTAGATCTTCACGAAGTAGGCGATCTCCTTGCCCTTACAAACTACTTGGTTCAACTCCACAATCTTGTCGGAGGCTCCCAAGTGACACCTAGCCAATCTAGGAGACACCACTCTCCAAGAAGTAACAAATGGTGTGTTGATGATGAACTCCTTGCTCTTGTGCTTCAAATGATAGTCTCCCCAACACTCAACTCTCTCTCATAGGATTTGGATCTGGTGGAAAGAAGATTTGAGTGGAAAGCAACTTGGGGAAGGCTAGAGATCAAGATTCATATGGTAGGAATGGAATATTTTGAGCTCAACACAAGGGTAGGTGGTTCTCTCTCAGAACATATGAGTTGGAAGTGTAGATGTGTTCTGATGGCTCTCTCCACAAATGAAGAGGCGGTGGAGGGGTATATATAGCCTCCACACAAAATCTAACCGTTACACACAATTTACCAATCTCGGTGGGACCGAATCAACAAACTCGATCGGACCGATTTAGTAAACCTAGTGACCGTTAGTGATTTTCGGTGGGACTGACATGCAACTCGGTAGGACCGATATGGTTAGGGTTAGGGCATAACGTAATCTCGGTGAGAACGATTACACAAACTCGGTGAGACCGATTTGGTAATAAGCTAACCAGAGTTGGTCAAGTAAACTCGGTGGGACCGATTTGCTCTTTCGGTGAGACCAAAATGTTACAAAAAGGAAACAGAGAGTTTACATTGCAATCTCGGTGGGACCGATCCGCTCTTTCGGTGAGACCGAAAAGTTACGGAAAGGAAACAGAGAGATTACAATCCCATCTCGGTGAGACCGAGATCCCTATCGGTAGAACCGATTTGCTTAGGGTTTGGCAGTGGCTATGACATGTGAAATCGGTGGCGCCGGATTGAAAGAATCGGTAGGTCCGAGTTTGGCTTTGGGTTTAGGTCAAGTGTGGATATAGGAAGTAGCTGAGGGTTTTGGAGCATATCACTAAGCACATTAAGCAAGAGGCTCATTAAGCAACACCTCATCCCTCCTTGATAGTATTGGCTTTTCCTAAAGACTCAATGTGATCTTGGATCACTAAAATATAAAATGAAGAGTCTTGAGCTTTTGAGCTTGAGCCAATCCTTTGTCCTTAGCATTTTGAGGGATCCACTTTCATCATCCATGCCATGCCAATCATTGAGCTTTCCTAAAATAATCATCTTGGAATAGCATTAGCTCAATGAGCTATATGTTGTTATGAATTACCAAAACCACCTAGGGATAGTTGCACTTTCACCAACGCCTTGCTGAAATACGCCACGGGGTGGCCCTCCTGGACCAGCACCGCGCCGATGCCGGTGTCGCATGCGTCGGTCTCGACGACAAATGGCTTGTCGAAGTCGGGCAGAGCGAGAACTGGTGTGCTTGCCATGGCGCGCTTCAGCAGGTCGAACGCGGTCTGCGCCTATTCCGACCACTCAAAGCCCTTCTTGGTCAGTAATATGGTGAGTGGCTTGTGAATTATGCCATAGCGTGCGACGAACTTCCGGTAGTAGCCGGTGAGGCCGAGGAACCCGCGGAGCTCCGTGGTCGTCGTCGGCGTAGGCCACTACAGCATCGCCTGCGTCTTGTCCGCCTCCGTGGCCACGCCCTACTTGGAAATAATGTGACCCAAGTACTCGATGCTGTCTTGCGCGAAGGAGCATTTTGAGGCCTTCACGAACAGCTCGTGTTGACGGATAAGCTCGAACACTTGTCGCAGGTGTTCGACGTGCTCTTCCAGAGTGCCGCTGAAGACCAAGATGTCGTCTAAGAAGATGATGACGAACTTGCGCGCATGCTTGCCGAAGATGGCATTCATCAGGCACTGGAATGTTGCCGGCGCATTTGTTAGGCCGAACGACATGACGCGGAACTGGAAGTGCCCATGATGGGTTTTAAACGCCGTCTTGTGCTCGTCCTCCTCGCGCATGCGAATCTGATGGTAGCCGGCGCGGAGGTCAAGTTTGGAGAAGAAGGCTGCGCCGGCGAGTTCGTCGAGCAGCTCGTCCACAATTGGAAGGGGAAATCGATTCTTGATGGTGATGTCGTTGAGCCGCCTGTAGTCGACGCAGAAGCGCGAGGTTCCGTCCTTCTTCTTGACGAGCAGTACGGGCGCCGCGAAGGGGCTCACGCTGTGGGTGATGACGCCGGACTGGAGCATTTCTTCTACTTGGCGCTCGATCTCATCTTTTTGCAGTGGAGAGTACTGGTACGCGCGCCCGTTCGCCGGGGGCGCGCCGTCCACCAATGTGATTGCGTGGTCATACTGCCGGTGAGGTGGCAGCTTCTTGGGTTCGCCAAACACATCGGCGAAGTCGTCGAGCACCGCTTGAATGGCTGGCGGAGGAGGTTTGTCCGGGTCCTTGACTGGCGCGCTCCAGTCCACGACCGCCATGTACCAGATGTCATTCCCAGCGTGCCACTTCGCGAACTGGTCTGGCTCGATGTAGTCGATGTTTGTGGTCGTGCCCTTTGGTCGAACGCCTTGCAGCTTCACGGTCTCGCCCTGGTGCACGAATGAGATGGTCTTCTCCAACCAGTGGCAGTTCATCGAGCTGTTCTGCTCCAGCCAGTCCATGCCCAAAACGCCGTGTAGGCGCCGAGCGCCAGTTGCCGCATGTCCGTAGAGAAGGTGTGCCCCTGACACCACCACTGGACAACCGGGATCATGCTGTTGCACACCAGGCGCTCTCCGTTGGCGACACGTACCTCCACGGGCGGAAAGGGCGTGCTCGTGGCCTTGATGCGTTTCGCAAACGCCTGGGAGATGAAGCTGTGTGTGCTTCCTGAGTCGACGAGCAACAACATTACTTGGTTCCCCACCATGGCGCGAAGGCGAATTGTGCGCGGCGAGTCCCCACCCGAGCCCGTGTGCGTGGAGATGAGGCAGCACTTTGGTGCGGGCTGTTCTGGTGCAGGCGCGTCCAGAAGATCAAGCGCGTGCACTACGTCGTCAGTGAGCACCTCGCCGTACTCGCCCACTTGGATCGTGAGCAACTGCGTCTGTTGCTGGCAACGGTGCTCGCGGGAGTACCGGTCGCCACACTTGAAACAGAGCCCGTTGGCTCGCCTGAAGTCGCGGAGTTGGCGCTCGCGGGCGAACTCATCGTTGGCCGGCTGTGCCGCTGCTGGTGGTCGGGGAGGAATCGCAGCGGGCAGAGGCGGGGGACGTCCTGCCGTAATCAGGCGAGGACGTGGGCGACGGACGTCGTTTTCCTCCTCCTGGATGCGGGCGAGCACCGCGGCGCGCGTAATGCTGGACGGGGCCTGCAGGCGCACAGCAGCGCGCAGATCATCCCGTAGGCCGAGGAGGAACTGGGTGACAAAGAAACGCGGGCTCAAGGAGGCATCGAGAGCGAGCAGATGGTACATGTGCGTTTCGAACGCTGCACGGTACTCTGCCACGGTGCCGGTCTGCCTGAGTTGCAGCAACTGATGCATCTCCAGTTCGAACTCCTCTGCTCCAAATTCTTCGCGGATCGGGCACAGAAGGCGTCCCACCCGGGCGCGCGATGAGCTTGTCGATACGCTTGAAGCCAGTGTGCTGCGTGTCCTTCGATGTAGAGCGTCGCCGTGGTCACCCAGTTGTGTGGCAGGACGCGGTACAAGTCGAAGTAAGCAACGCAGCGATCGATCCACATGTACGGGGCCGAGCCGTCGAACCGTGGGAAGTCGTGCTTGGGTGGCTTGGTGAAGTGCTCATCGTGCCGCGGCGCCTCGAGGTCGTGGTGACCCGCAGCGGAATCGCCGAGCCGGGGACCGTCGACGTGGCCTCCGCCGTGTCGTAGAGGAAGAAGCGGGGGCCCATTGTTGACGAGGCGAGGCTGCTGCGTGTGCGGATCCATGGGTGCCGCTGAAGAGCCCGTCATGAGGCCGCCCCGCGGTGTGATCGGAGGCCGGCCGCGCGGCGAGGTCGCGGGTGGTGGTGCGGTCTCGCGCTGCTGACGGACCTCGTCGACGTCGGCTTGCGTCAGATCCACTTGCCGGCGCAGGTGGGCTAGATCGGCGGAGACCTGCTTGTTGAAAGCGATCTGCGCCTCCACCTGCTTGTCGCCAGCGAGCTTGGTCTCGTCGAAGCGGGTGAGCAGTGACGAGATCATGGATTTGAGCTCCTCTGATGATTCCGACATGGCGAGAAGGATGAACTTGGTCTGCGCGGAAGGCTTGGACGAGGGCGCCGTATCCGCGCGATCGATCTAACCCTGCTTGGGATTTCGCGTCGATCTGCCGAAGCAATTCGACACCCAGAGCAGTGGATGTTACAGATCAAACGCGGCGGAAATGGGGAAAAAAATTGGCCGGATCGAAGATGGCTCTTATACCAAGTTGTGACGACCCGAAGATCTCAGATCGCACTCGAAGGAGAGAGGGGAAAGGGGGTGAGGAATCAGCCAGAACAGAGGGAAGCTTTTCTTGCAGAGGAGGAAAGTTCAGAGTACAAGGGGAGAACGAGATCACACACAACACACCCTCTCGCCCACGCAGGGGCAGCTACATATACTGGCTCTCTCTGGCCCACTGGTGACCTGGCCGATCGATGACTTGTCCCTCGCGTTCCTATTCGTCGATGCAGTCCACCCTGGCACTTGTAGGTGCGGGTGTGACATTGTGCTAGTATTTTAATGTGCAGTAACTTTCCAAAGCAACGCATGCGAGAGCGAGGACATAATGATTATCCTTTTTGGTTGAAATTGGTCTTATATTACCTTTTAATGTTTAGATGTACTCCTTTTTGTCTACTACTATTTTTTTAAAAGGAACGCTTTATTACTTAAAATGTTTATTGTCTACCTTTTTGTCTACTTCTATGCAGACAAAAAAAACATAAACACAAGCAACATGATGTATATATGTCCATTTTGATTGAAAATGGTAGTGATTTTATACCAACGTGTCTAGAAGCTATTATACTATATTATTTCTTGTTGCCAAATAGATGAATAGTTTTTCATGACTAGTTCTAGAAGTTATTATTATACTGATTCTCCTTGCCAACTAGAGGACTATTTTTTTCATGACTAGATCTAGAAGTTGTTTTATTATATTAATTTCCCTGGACAAACAAAGGACTATTTTTTCATGACTAGATCTAGAAGTTGTTTTATTATATTAATTTCCCTTGACAAACAAAGGACTATTTTTTCATGACTAGATCTAGAAGTTATATTTATTAAACTGATACTCCTTGCCAAATAGAGGACTAAATTTTCATGACCGTCTCCACATAGATAGGTTATACATTTCCTTACATCCCTGAGCTACAAAACCACGGTATATCCATGTGGATAATGATAGCATTCAACTAGAACTTACCAAATAGACAACACATTAAAAATACAATCGATTAAGATCTAAAATGGAGCACCAAGGGTTTGAAAAAATAAGCAAAACTCGGACTAACAAGCACAAATCAGGGGGGTGTTATTTACCTCTAGGTATGGAGAGGGGCCAAATTCCATGACAATTCCCTTTCGAGATATTCTAGAGAGATCTGGAGGGGGAGATCTGCCGGTCTCTATTCTTTCGGGCCTGGAGGAAGATGACTCATGTGTGGGGGTTGCGAGTCGGCGAGCCCCACACTCACCCATTTATCTATTTAGGGTCATAAAGCCAAGGTCCCTAGCATTCCGCTTTTTGGCCCAAACGCAGCCCCCTCTAGTGTTTCAGCTAGGTCACGTCGGTCTCATGTCATGATTAGCCGGGACGGGCTAAGGGTCAAACATCATTGGCCATGACGTTTCGGTGTGAAATCCAAATGACAACCTAGCATTTAAAAAATATTAGGGTTAACTAAACTTTTTAGATTGGGTCATTTCATACTAAAAATCTCAAAGATGTCAAATTTGTGATTTATCGCGTGTCAAAAAGCAATGGTGATACTGTTGAAGCTTGGGTGAGAGTAATGGATCTCCTGTTGGATAAAAGGACTGAACCCTTTGATCAAGCATCATGGAAATGGCTTGGGGAGGTGATCAAGGTGGATGTTGAGAAAGATGGGACCGCGAGGGGGGAACAACTTTGAGTTAGAGCAGAATTCTCTATTTTGAACCATTAGTTGTGGGCATCTATTGGCTGCCTTCACTTTTGCTTTGATTGTGAGAGGCTAGTCCATGAGGATGGCACTTGTGATCCTTTGAAGGATGCTTCGTCTCAATGGGGCTAGTGGCTATAGTTACACCTTTTTCAAGACTAACTGCACGTACGCGAAACGGATAGTTCCCAGTGTTACAAAAACATCATCCACGAACCGGGTTTTCATTGTAGAAATGTGGCGGCCGATGCATCGGTTTGGTTAGTGTAAATACATATCCGATACCCAAACCGAATCAATACGTACAAATAGATAGACAAATGCTTGCACCGCTCGATACATGCAAATACGTACTCAAATACCCGTGCATCAATCTGCAAGTGCAAATACATACCGCTAATGCCCGAACCGATACATACAAATGTGTACCCATATTCCGTGCGCTGGCCAGCAGGTGCAAAAACATACTCATATATCGAGTGGGCATTTTGGAGGCCGAACTCCATAGAGGCCTTTATGTTGAAAAATTCTAAATTTTCAGTCTCAAAAAATTCTGAAAAAAAATACACAAGTATGCAAGGATGTGAAGTGTACGTGTGTAAAAATTTCAGAATGAAATACGTTAAATTGCGAGCTGCACAAAGAAAACAAATTCATGGACTTTGACAATGAAGAGCACATATGCTAAAAAGCCTCAAATTTTTCCTTTTTGTGGAGCTCTTATTTTTACGTATTTCGACCTGAAAAATTGCACACATGTAAATTATTTATCTAGGTATATGTGTATTCTTTTGCAGAATTTTTAAAACTGAAAAGTTTGAATATTGAAAATTTCAAATTAAGGCCTCCATGAAGCTCGGTCTCTGTTTGGCATTTTCGCTCATATATCCCATCATACTCCCTCCGTCCGCGAATAATTGTACTTCTACCTTTTTGTCTAAGTCAAAGTTTTAAAATTTTGACCAATTTTATAGAAAAAAGTAGTAACATATATGACATCAAATTGGTATATTATGAAACTACATTTCAAAACGAATCTAGTGATACTAATTTAGTGCCATAAATGCTGGTACTTTTTCCTATGAAGTTGGTCAAAGTTTTAAAACTTTGACTTAAGACAAAGGCCAGATGTACACTTATTCGCGGACGGAGGGAGTACATGCTTATATATTTTTGATAATTTTATAAAATAGTTACAACTAAGTAAAAAAATGTTTTTTAGTAATCCATATCTAACATTAATTTGACAAATTGATCAATATTATTGGACAAAAAAATTAACAAAAACAACTCGTGCACCAGCAATGCAAATGCACGTACCCAAATATCCCATCATATTTGTTTATATCTTTGCTAAAGTCTTTCCTGCTTATAAATGTTGAAGTTGATGATGAATTCACATGTGGATTACACAAATAAACAAATGCAATTTTACCCACATACTTCATTAGTCCGTTTATAAGTATGCATCTAGCGTACAATTTTTCCCTAGAAAAAGTCTACATCTACACTTCTTATGCAATTAATAAATGCAATCGCCTCCTAGTAATCGCTGCCGCCACTCTATCCTCCAATCCCATTCTTCTCCCCAACATCACTCCCCAATCCTCATTTTTCTCCTTTAATTTAATTGGTGGAGACTAATAAGAGGAGTGAGAACTAATATGTCACCCATTTTTTAGATGTACACTTATCACCGGACAAAGAGAGTAAGAGACTGACAACCTTTCAAGAAACATAAATAAACAAATGTTTTTTTGACCAAGTAACAATAGGAAAGGCTCCTACTGTGAGATTTTTATTAAAATAATAGACTGTACAAAGATTACATGTTTAATTACAAGCTGCTCAAGGCCCCATTTTGGGCGCCAGGAGGGTACACTAAAGGCAAAGTCCAAATGTGCTAGTGTAGTGTGTTGATAAATGAGAGCATCAGAGGCCTATGTGCCTCTTTAACTCTGTGTTGAAGCAGCTCAAAGTCTGTTTTAAACCTAGCCAGCCAGGAGACCAAAGTGGGATCAATTGCTCTGAAATGCTTATTATTCCTTTCCTTCCGGATACTCCAAGCAGCCGTGAGGAATTTTTCCATGAATAGTGTGGAGTCTTGCTTGTCTTTTTGAGCTATCTCAAATGTTACTTTTACTAGGTACGAGACCTATCTCAAATAAACAAATACACTACTACCCTAATGTGAGAATAACACTCCTGTAAAAACACAAATTGTAAATGCAGGTATGTCACTCCAGTTTGATTTTTGTTAATTCTTCCGGTTCCATATCATAGCTGATAGAGGCAACGGTGTCCCGATGTTTCGATGAGATGGTGGCTATCGTTTTCTGTGGGAGTCGACCTTGACGATCCGACTACGAACGTGCGAGACATCGCGCCTTAGCAATCGCTTAACCAACTTCCGAGGGTTATTGACTACGCCGGAGCACGATCAACCTGACCACGAGGGCCTGTTTCCTGCGAGCAAACGAAGAACAAGCAAGAAACTAAGATTGCAATCTGGATATTGCGAATATAAGAGGAAAGCTTTATTAATGAAGGTGGGGTTCTGTGACGCCTTGGTCTGATCGTTGAACACAAACGAAGTACGCGAAGTTGCAGCTATGGTGAACTTTTGATCTAAACAAAAACCAAAGTCTAAACGGTGCCCTAAGGGCTGTATATATGGAGGAAGAGGGGGAAATTTCGTGGCCCTTGGGGAAGGGGTCCGAAACCAACCCTATCTCTTGTTTCCCCACACATACGGACTCTAAAAACAGCCTATACTTAGTATTTCGAAATTACATGGGCCTGGCCCAATAATAAGGTGACACAACACCTAGAATAGGCTCTAGATGAAATTTATGAAGTGGCATCTTGTATATTTCGTCCAAGGCTTCATTCACTCCTTATGGTGGCTTCAAAGTCCTGAAATCATCACTTGTAACTCCGTTCTTGTTCCCCTTGCGCATGCCATCAACTCCATGCTTGTTCTTGCTCCAATGTTCATCCTTCTCCAAGCTAGGCCCTTCATTTGTAAGCAAAATAAATGTATCCAATTTAGGCAGCATCATATTCTCATGAACATTAGAATCATTACCAAGAAACGGAAGTACCTGGTAATTTAATTGGCGTGCGCGAGCTCTAGTAATTGGTCCATTATATGTAGCAGTAGGGGCTGTGGGTGTAACAATGGTATTGATGTCCTCATCATCCTCCCCTTCTTGAAATGAAGTCGTCCTCGACGGAAGCTCATCTTCCTCACCCAAATAAGGCTTCAAATCTGCAATGTTAAATGTGGGACTAACCCCAAAATCTACAGGCAGCTCAAGTTTATATGCATTATCATTTATTTTCTCTAACACCTTAAATAGACCATCAGCACGTGGCATTAGCTTTGATTTGCGCAAATTAGGAAACCTATCCTTACGCAAATGTAACCAAACAAGATCTCCAGGTGCAAAGACTACATGTTTTCTACCCTTATCTCCAGCAAGTTTATATTTAACATTCATACGCTCAATGTTTTCCTTAGTTAACTCATGCATTTTTAAGATCAATTCAGCACGTTGTTTAGCATCAAAATTAACCTTCTCCGAAGATGGAAGAGGCAACAAATCAATGTGTGCACGAGGTAGGAAACCATACACAATTTCAAAAGGGCACATCTTAGTAGTAGAATGCAATGAACGATTATAAGCAAATTCAATATGAGGCAAGCATTCTTCCCACATTTTCTTATTATTCTTCAAAACAGCCCTGAGCATAGTAGACAAAGTTCTATTGACTACTTCAGTTTGTCCATTAGTTTGGGGGTGACAAGTAGTACTAAAAAGCAGTTTAGTCCCCAACTTAGCCCATAAACATCTCCAAAAGTGGCTAAGGAATTTAGTATCACGATCTGAGACAATAGTATTTGGCACACCATGCAAGCGAATAATTTCCCAAAAGAACAAATCAGCAACATTAACAACATCATCGCTTTTATGACATGGTATAAAGTGTGCCATTTTCGAGAATCTATCCACAGCAACAAATATGCTATCCCTCCCCTTCTTTGTTCGAGGTAAACCTAAAACAAAGTCCATAGATATATTCTCCCAAGGAACACTAGGCACAGGCAAAGGCATATATAAACCATGAGGATTGAGTCGTGACTTAGCTTTTTGACATGTAGTGCAGCGAGCAACAAAACGCTCAACATCCTGTCTCATCTTTGGCCAAAATAAATGTGTAGCAAGTACATCCTCCGTCTTCTTCACGCCAAAGTGTCCCATTAATCCTGCTCCATGCGCCTCCTGCAACAACAAAAGACGAACAGAGCTAGCTGGAATGCATAGCTTGTTAGCACGGAACACAAAACCATCATTAACAACGAACTTGTTCCATGTTCTTCCTTCTTTACAATTCTGCATCACTTCTTTAAAATTAGCATCATGAACATATTGATCTTTGATGGTCTCCAAACCAAATATTTTGAAGTGAAGTTGTGAAAGCATAGTATAGCGACGAGACAAAGCATCAGCAATAACATTTTCTTTACCCTTCTTGTGTTTAATGACATAAGGGAAAGTCTCAATGAATTCAACCCATTTAGCATGTCTACGATTCATTTTAGCTTGACTTTTAATATGTTTCAAAGATTCATGATCAGAATATATAACAAATTCTTTGGGCCATAAATAATGTTGCCATGTCTCTAAAGTCCGAACAAGAGCATATAATTCTTTATCATAAGTAGAATAGTTTATACTAAGCCCACTCAATTTTTCAGAAAAGTATGCAACATGTTTGCCATCTTGTAATAACACACCTCCTAATCCAATTCCACTAGCATCACATTCAAGCTCAAAAGTCTTATTAAAGTCAGGAAGTTGAAGTAAAGGAGCATGTGTCAACTTATCTTTCAATATCGTGAAGGCTTCTTCCTGTGCGGTACCCCAAACAAAAGGCACATCCTTCTTTGTAAGCTCATTGAGAGGTGCAGCAATGGTGCTAAAGTCTCTCACAAAATGCCTATAGAAACCAGCGAGTCCAAGAAACCTCCCCACTTGTGTGACCGTTTTGGGCTGCGGCCAACTCTCAATAGCTTCAATCTTGGCTTTATCAACTTCAATTCCCTGTGGAGTAACAACATAGCCAAGAAAAGACACTCGGTCGGTGCAAAAGGTGCACTTCCCAAGGTTACCAAATAAACGTGCATCACGTAGAGCATTAAAAACAGCATGTAAATGTTCCAAATGTTCTTCCAAAGATTTGCTATAAATCAGTATATCATCAAAATAGACTACCACAAATCGTACAATGAAAGCACGTAAAACTTCGTTCATTAGTCTCATGAAAGTACTAGGTGCATTAGTTAACCTAAAAGGCATGACTAACCACTCATATAAACCAAACTTAGTTTTAAATGCTGTTTTCCATTCATCTTCCAATTTCATACGAATTTGATGGTATCCACTACGCAAATCAACTTTGGAGAATATTGTAGAGCCACTCAATTCATCAAGCATATCATCTAGCCTAGGAATAGGATGACGATAACAATAGTAATATTATTAATGCCTCTACAATCAACACACATACGCGATGTACCATCCTTTTTAGGCACTAGTATAATAGGAATAGCACAAGGACTAAGAGATTCGCGTATATAACCTTTGTCGAGCAGCTCCTGTACTTGACGCATAATCTCCTTCGTCTCCTCTGGATTGGTACGGTATGGTGCACGGTTGGGTAGCGATGCACCGGGAATTAAGTCAATTTGATGCTCAATCCCTCGAATAGGTGGTAATCCCGATGGCACGTCTTGTGGGAAGACGTCAGCGAACTCCTGCAAAATGTTAGTGACAGCAGGGGGCAAAGAGGAAGACACGTCCTCGAATGAAATAATGCCTCTTTGCACACAAAAGCATAGCAAACAGATTTGCTAAAATCTAGCTCATCAATATCAGATTTGGTGGCAAGTAAACATGCACTTTTCAATTTAATTTCAGAAGCAACACTAGATGGTTTATTACTAGGCTTCATTTGTTGCTCAATTTTTTTGCCACAATCTGATTTTCACTCTTATTTTTCTCCTGTTTTGCTTTATTAGCTCTATTAATATCATCTTTCAAAATGGAATCATGAGTCATAGGAAGCAAAGTAATATTTTTATCCTTATGAACAAGAGTATGCTGATTGTTTCTACCATGGTGTACAGAGTTTTTATCAAATTGCCATGGTCTACCAAGTAATAAGGAGCATGCTTGCATAGGTACCACATCACAATCAACATAATCAGCATATGTAGAGATACTAAAATGCACACGAACAGTACGTGTTACCTTAACCTTGCCGCTGTTGTTGAACCATTGGATGTAGTAAGGATGTGGATGTGGTCTTGTGGTGAGAGATAGCTTCTCCACCATCTCCATGCTAGCCAAGTTGTTGCAGCTCCCTCCATCTATGATGACGCGAATAGAACGTCCCTTCACAACTCCCTTTGTATGGAACAAATTATGCCTTTGATTTTGCTCAGCTTGTGTAACCTGCACACTCAAAACACGTTGAGCAACTAAACATTCATACCTGTCAGCATCTTCAGCAGCCATGTATTGCGTCTCATGATCAGAATCATCTCCACCGTGTTCTTCATGTGTAATAAGAGCCAAAGTCTCCTCATCATAGTCACTAGCGGACTCATACCCACCATCCTCAGTAACAATCATCACACGCTTAGATGCATTCTCTCGCATAATGACCTCCACCCTTGCAACGTTGACAAATAATATCATGTGTTTGCCCTGTTGATGTCATGGATGAAGAAGAGCTCTTTGCAGGCCCAGAAGGTGTGCTCTTGGCAGATAGTGGTGATTGTGCCTGCTTTACTGTATCACGGTTGGAGGTGGCAGCCGACGGAGGTACCGGTGTAGCAGAACGTGTGGAAGTAGATGATGCACGTGGTGTCCATGATGAAGGTCGACCTGCAGAAAAGTTAGTTCGCGCCAATGCCTGTCGATCCTGCACTTCACGTTCAGCTTTACAAGCAAGATGGAATAAACGAGTGATATTATTATAATCCTTATAGTCTAGAATGGCCTGAATCTCTCTATTTAATCCACCCAGAAAACGTGCAAGCATAGCTTCATTCTCAACAATACCACATCTAATCAAGCCAGTTTGTAATTCCGTATAATATTCTTCTACCGAATTTTTTCCTTGTCTTAAGCGCTGCAATTTTTGAAGTAATTCACGTTGATAATATGGTGGAACCCAATGAGTACGCATAGCAGTTTTCAAAGCAGCGCAAGTAGCTGGAACATGATATAATCTACAATGTTCAGACCACCAAACACATGCAAAGCTAGTGAAAGCACAAACAGCAACAGGAACACGATATTGTAAACATGTAAATCGTTGTTCAGTTTCTAACTCCCAAGTAAGATATATATCAGGAACATATCTACCCTTAAATGGTGGAATATTCAATTTCAGTTTAGGGAGATGGTCATGATCTCGTACCTGAGGGGGAGCCCTAACATTGCCATTATTTGCATGTGGACGACCTGGTGGTTGTGGTGCTGGTGGTTGCACGTAGTTCTGATGTTGATCAACCTCATCCTCGTAATCTCCCACATAATCATCCTCCCCCACATCAGCAGCTGGAGCCACAGAAGTATCAACAGCAGCACCAGCAGCTTGGCCAGGCTGAAGAGGGACACGGGTCGCTCGGCGGAGGGCTGTTTCGCGATGTGGAGGTAGTCGTTGTTGCTGTTGTAGAGGTGCGTTAGGTGCAGCCGGTGGTGGTGGTGGTAGACGCGCGAGCAATTCATTAAACTTGTTATCGAGCTTTGTTTCGAACGCCTTCTCAATGCCATCTATCTTCTCCATGGCCTCTTCAAATCTATTTAGCACATCTTCCACCTGTCCACTCATAATTTGTTGAAACTTATCATGTAACGCTTTGTTTGTCATGTTCTCCCAGTCAGTCTCGTCAGCTTGTGATCCTGCCATGGTTAGCAGCAATAGAAACACACAAGAATATGATTCTACAGACTACTAGGAAGTGGTGGTGGTGGTGTGGTGGACAGTCACAAATCCGTCAAGCAAATCTCAAATTCTTACCAGTTCTTACCCAGCAGCAGGCGGTGATCGGCAACCGTCATAGTCAAAACTCTCAAAGCTTGGATAGAGCGATTACCAGGGAGAGTCAAACGCACGACGTAGATGTATGTGGAGCTAGGAAGACTTATAATATGGTAGCAAAAAGGGTCAGCAATAATCAATTCAGAGATGCAAAGTTGAATAAACGTTCAACGACGGTACTGTGCTGGTACTAGGCTAGACCGTGCTAGAGACGCGAGCCTAGAACACTAACAAAATCACGGCGCTGCACGGAAACAAGGGAAAAGCACACTCTGGAATTTTTTTTCGCTCTGTTTTTTTTGCGCTCTTTTTTTGCGCCCAGTTTTTTGCGCTCCTCTTTTTTTTTGCGAAAAATCACTATAATGGCGAGTGTCTCAAAACTCTTCCCAGGTCAAACTGACAGGATGGGTACGAAATTTTTTTGACAATTTTTTTTTCAGAAATCAGGCAGCGACAACAAAAAAGTGTGACAAAAAATCACTATGATGGCGAGTGTCTCAAAAGACTCAGAAAAGCCTAAAAATAGGATAGGGAAAAAATATTTTCGGTCGCCGAAATTTTGGCCTAAAAACTGCCCGGAGGTCTCCAGACTCTTTTTTTTTCGAGACCTACGCTGGCAAGGAAACACACAACGAAAACTAGATGGATCTCGAAAACAAACCTAATATGAAAGAACTCAGATTGGTGAGGGACAAGCGGTGGTATATGTGGACTCGGATTGGTGATGGACAGGCGGTGGTATATGTGGACTCGGATTGGTGATGACACGCGGTGGTATATGTGGACTCGGATTGGTGATGACACGCGTGTTGGGGAACGTAGCAGAAATTTAAAATTTTCCTACGTGTCACCAAGATCTATCTATGGAGAAACCAGCAACGAGGGGAAAGAGAGTGCATCTACATACCCTTGTAGATCACTAATCGGAAGCGTTCAAGTGAACGGGGTTGATGGAGTCATACTCGTCGTGATCCAAATCACCGATGACCAAGTGCCGAACGGACAGCACCTCCGCGTTCAACACACGTACAACCCGGTGACGTCTCCCATGCCTTGATCCAGCAAGGAGAGAGGGAGAGGTTGAGGAAGACTCCATCCAGCAGCAGCACAACGGCGTGGTGGTGGTGGAGGAGCGTGGCAATCCTGCAGGGCTTCGCCAAGCACCGCGGGAGAGGAGGAGGGAGAGGAGCAGGGCTGTGCCAAGAGAGAGATTGAATCGCGTGTATTGGGCAGCCCAAACCTCAAGTATATATAGGGGGAGGGGAGGGGCTGCGCCCCCACCTAGGTTTTCACCCCTAGGGGTGGCGGCCAGCCCTAGATCCCATCTAGGGGGCGGCCAAAGGGGAAGAGAGGGGGGCGCACCACTAGGTGGGCCTTAAGGCCCATCTGGACCTAGGGTTTGCCCCCTCCCACTCTCCCTGCGCCTTGGGCCTTGGTGGAGGGGCGCACCAGCCCACCTGGGGCTGGTTCCCTCCCACACTTGGCCCACGCAACCTTCTGGGGCTGGTGGCCCCACTTGGTGGACCCCCGGACCCCTCCGGTGGTCCCGGTACACTACCAGTGATGCCTAGAACACTTCCGGTGGCCAAAACCATACTTCCTATATATAAATCTTTACCTCCGGACCATTCCGGAACTCCTCGTGACGTCCGGGATCTCATCCGGGACTCCGAACAACATTCGATAACCACATACAAACTTCCTTTATAACCCTAGCGTCATCGAACCTTAAGTGTGTAGACCCTACGGGTTCGGGAGACATGCAGACATGACCGAGACGTTCTCCGGTCAATAACCAACAGCGGGATCTGGATACCCATGTTGGCTCCCACATGTTCCACGATGATCTCATTGGATGAACCACGATGTCAAGGACTTAATCAATCCCGTATACAATTCCCTTTGTCTATCGGTACGATACTTGCCTGAGATTCGATCGTCGGTATCACGATACCTTGTTCAATCTCGTTACCGGCAAGTCTCTTTTACTCATTCTGTCGTGGATTTGTCACGGCAGATGTCCTAGTGGAAGGACTTAGTCGTGGAGCCATCGCAACGGGTTAGCTTGAAGGGGTTAAAAGTGGACACAAGGACACGATGTTTATACTAGTTCGGCCCCTTCGATGAAGGTAAAAGCCTACGTCTAGTTGTGATGGGATTGATGGGTTTCGAGGGCTAGGGAGCGATAAGCTTCGCCTAAACCTCGAGTTCTTGTTCTCTGTCCCCAAACCGCCGTCGGGTCGTCCCCTTATATACACGGGTGACGCCCGTCGGTCTGCAAAGTCCCGACCTCCGGCTTATAAACGTGCCCGGGTCGGTCTCTCTATTCCTAACTTACAATGCAAGTTTACCTCAGGCCGATTTACGCCGTAAACCTCTAAACCGATTATAGGCCTTGGGCCCTTCTATTTCTCCTTGGGCTTTAACATCTCGGGTCCATTGACGGAGGTAACCCGGGCCCTGCAGGCCGGTTTACCCCAAATAGCAATATCCCCAACATTAGGCCCCAGATTGATTTGAACAGGTTCATGTCAATCCTTAAAAAAAATTCTTGTCTTCAAATGTCTTCCAGTAACTGTTGAACCGCCGTTTGCTTCGTCTCCTTTTGCTGCGGTAAACCGATATGACGTCAGTGCAAAGTTACCGTCTCCTTTTGCTAATCCGCAATAATCAGGGCGACGGCTGGGCTCCCAAAATCTCCGGCCCCTGGATTCGCGCGCCTGGCACGCGCGCCGCGCCTTATAAACAGGACTTGAAGGCCATCTTCCTTTCCTCCCTTTCGCCCCCTTCTTCGTCTTCCTCGCGACCCAGACCTCGGAGCTCTGCCGCCGCCGTCAGCTACTGCATCAACTCCGGCCGCTGCATCACCCTGATCGGTCCAGAGTATCGCGGCGACCTTCCACATCCGTTTGGATTCCGGTAAAGCTTCTGTTCCTCTTGCTTTAGATCTGTTCTAGGGTTCGTCATCCTGCTACTGTTTCTTGTTCATCCCCATAGCAGCTTTTGCGAACAGATGATGATACCTGTATCGTGATTTGTAGTCCCTCTCAGTATTCGCCATAAGTCTGTACTCATCTCCTTAGATCTCACTCATTTCCCTGCTTGCCGAACTTATGTTGTTCTGCTGTGAGCCAAACCTCATATTTTTACTTCTTTTTCGCCCCAGCTGTAGATCCATTGCTTTGAAAGAATCCGTACGGGATCTGTTTCTGCTTTCATATTCACAACTGTTAGATCTGGTCGGTTTAACTTCTAGCAAAGCGAGCAAACCAATCCACACATCCATTAGTCCCCTTGATCAACCGCTGGATGATATCATCGTAGATAACCTTACTCTATATAAGAGCATCTTCGGTTTACATTCACACTTGTTCTCAAACCAGAACACCTTTGTCTTGTAGATTTCCTCATGGCAAAACAGGTGTACGAATGCAACTGGGTTCCCTCTCGCATCACTGAGACCCAACTAAACAACTTAGTTCTGACTGGCGCTTTGAGTAGCAAAAATGCCATCCATTGGAGGGTTCCAGGAAACGAATGTCCTCCTACCCCACAGGAGGGAGAAGTGGTGGTGTTTGCGGATCACCTGGCCCGGGGTTTTAATCCACCCGGTTCAAAATTTTATCGGGACGTCCTGGCTAACTTTAGGTTGCGCCCACAAGACGTTGGTCCAAACTCAGTCACGAATATCTGCCATTTTCAAGTGCTTTGCGAGGTGTACTTCCAGGAGGAACCTACTGTAGAGCTGTTCCGGGACCTGTTTCATTTGAACTGACGTACTGAATTTACCGACGGCCCTAATATGGAACTGGGTGGTATGACGATTCAAAAGAGGAAAGAGGTGACTTATCCTCACGCCAAGTTGCATAGTCATCCGCAAGAATGGAATTACACTTGGTTCTATTGCAAGGATACTTCCCCTGCTGAAGAAAATCCACTGCCCGGCTTCCGTCCAGAGAGACTTAGCAATACACACCCCTTCCCCCCAAGGCTAACCGCCAAAGAGAGGAGTAAGTATGCCCCTCAGCTATCCAAGCTCAGAGCCTTCATGGCTAACGGTTTAACGGGGGTAGATCTTGCCCGTTGCTGGATTTCATGGAGCATCCTGCCCCTTAGCATCCGCTCCGGTTTAATGTGCCAATACACGGGCCGGGTTGATGATCCTTTAAGACACTGCAACATTCAGCTGACGGAGGACGAAGTCACTGAAGCTGTGAAAAAGATGCTGAATGAACCGGAATATGTTTGCGCCCGAACCGGCCTGCTTCCATTTTGCGCCACAAACAAACCACCTGCTGTAAGTATCTCCCCTCTGTTTGTTATAGAATTTATGATCTCTTTATACCCATATTGCTAACTCCAGTCCTTTCTGAAACAGGGAGATGATCCGTTTTGGAGCAAGAAGTTTCAAGAGCCGACCGAAAAGGTAACCCGACCAAAAACGAGGGTGAAGAAGCCCGCTCAGAAGAAAAGGAACACCGCTTCCTCTACCCCGGATTTAGAGGATGATGTGGGTAACCCGGACCTTGGGGTAGACCTCGATTCAGTTGGCTTACTTTTTATGCGTCTTATTGATGATGATATTTGTCAGGACGACGCTGAAGCGAGCAATACTGAAGGCCCAGAGGTAACTATTCTTTCTTCTGACGCCGTTCCTTTGCCTTTGAAAAAACCTCGCCAAGCAAACCGGAAAATTAAATTTTCTCATCCTCTTGCTTACTTGGATCCCAAATTTCTTGTGAAGACCCAGCAACATGAAGCTCGACGCACCACCCGGCATAGCGGCCAGGTAGTTACCTCCGCCGGTTTACCGAACAGCCCGGTTCGGAAACGCCGCTCAGAGGTCTCCGATTTATGCGCTAGCTTTCCTCCTAAAGCAGGTTTAACTCGTCAGCCTCTTAATCCATCTGACTCCGATTATCAGGTCACCTCCCATTCATCTTCTGGTGAATCTTCAGCCACTCAACTGCCACCGCTGAAGACAGTTATTGGGTAAGTTGGACCGATCACAACATATCTCTGCATGGGTCTCTTAATCCATCTTACACCGTTTTTTCAATCTTTGGGTTTTTTCCAGGGCTAAACCTAGACCGAGCAAGAAGGCTCGTCTGGATAACCCGGCTGAAGGAACTGCCGCTCCTGAACCGGGGAAAACTCCTGGTGCTGACGCTCTGGGTCGTGAAGATATTCAGAATTATCTATCTCCGCAAGATGACACCTGTGCTGAAGAAAGGACTACCAAACCTGCCAGCCGTACTGATCCGCCTGCCAGTCCTGTTCGGGTTGAGGAATCCATCCCCCCTTCTGGAACTGTTGATAAACCGACAGGGCCACTGCAGAGCAGCGACTCCAAGGATGATGATGTTGTGATTACCGGCATTGGTCACTCTGAACCGGGGAACACTGCTTAGCCAAGCATACTGCCAAGGACGAAATCTCGGCCATAAAGGGCAAATGGGACCTTGACTCCTCTACGTACGCCGCTTTAAGCGCCCCGGATCTTTATTCTGGGTACCTGAACCGACTGTACACCAGTCGGGATTATGAAGCTGGCATGATCAGGATGATGAAGGAGAAACTTGAGGTAACTCTCTTGTGCTTCATTCCATTGCAACTTAGCTTATCAATATTTCCAAACCGAGATGGTAAACCGGATCAGGCTGCCTTTACAATTAAGGTCCGGTTTAGAAAACCCAAGGCTTCAACATAGGTCGTAACCGGAAAACATCATCAGATAACCATTAGCCCCCAAGTGCCAAGTTTAAATACTTGTATAAACCCTGGGACTTTTGCAATGTAAAACATGCATTAAGATCAAGTATGCATTAGCCCCCAAGTATCGAGCACATAACTTGCTTGTGTGGTTGATACTTCCAAACCGTGCAATATTTTCTGAACACTACTGATGACCTGTTGCAGGGGGATCTGAAGACCAAAGAGAAACAAGTCTCGGACCTTCGGGAAGCCTTAAAAACCCAGCAGGCTGAAACTGCAAAAGCGAAGGAGGAATTGACCAATGCCTTAACCGTTATGGAACAGCTGAAAGAAAGCCGCAAAAAGGAACAAGCTGATTGGGCTACTGAAAAAGCTCTTTTGACGAAGAGGGCTGAAAATGCCGAAGCTGCTCTCAAACCGGTGGTCGATGAATTATCCAGCGTGAAGCGACAAATACACTCCATGACCTCTGCCGTCTTTGGTAAATTTCCTTCGATGCCCTTCTTCCAATTTGTACCTTGTCCGCTATGTCCTATGTCCGGTTTGTAATCCCTTCTGAAACACTGCAGGCACACGTATTGGACACTTGGGTTCTGATGTGCGGATGAAACTCAAAGCTGCCTATACTCTGATTGAACAGTTGTACACCGGAGCACAAAGAGCTATCACCACTGCATCGCATAACAACCCTGCACCGTCCCTGATTCAAGACACGTTGAAACGGCTATCTATGCTTCCAGCCCGGATTGAAGAGTTGAAAAGATCAGCTGCTCGAACTGGAGCCATCACTGCCTTGATCCGGGCTAAAGCGTGGGTACCAGATTTCGATCCTGTCGAAGCGGCCCAAGGATACCCCAGCTTGAAAGAAGATGGTTCAGACTTTGGTGAAGATGATTTGAGGGCGATAAACCGGGCGGTGCGCCCCCTAGCTTGTCAACTGGCTGAGGAAGCAGATCTGTCACATTACCAAGCCCAATACGATAACCAGAACAAACGAGTAGCTGCCCCGGTCCCTGAAGCGGGAAACCTTATTCCTCCAATCCGTAAGCATACCTACGCCCCTGACATTGAACCGTCTTTGCTGATTCACGAAGAAGCTGTCTTTCAAGCGCTAATGGGAATCGACTGGACCACTGCTGATTTCCAGCCAATGGGTAGCCAAGATAGAGCTGAAGCGGCGCAAGATGATCCACAGCCTTCGAACCGAGGCGGCGAACAGGCGTAATCAACGCTCCGGTTCACCTTAATTGGTGACGTTTAATCTGTCAAGAAACAATATATTCAGGCACTACGCTGCCTTGTAATAAGATAGTTTAATACCTCTGCATTTGAATGTGCCTTCGCGTACGGGTACTGATGCCCTTTCCAATGACGTTTTCCAGCTTATGTTTCCTGTCTTTACTGAGTACACAAGATCTTTTGACCCTATGAACCGTGCTGCGCCTTTGCCAAACCGGGTAACTTGCCTCCGGGTTAAAAAACGGACCAGGCTGTGTCAGCTGAATCGGTTTAAAAATACTTGACGTTCCGAAGAACAAAAAACACCACAATAAAGGCAGAAAACAAAAACCAAATACGAGAGGGCAACGCGATGGTAAAACGCATGCAAATAGTGGTTGCTATGAACCGTTCAGAAGGTGTGACCGTCGTCAAGACAAAAGAAACCAAGCCCCCAAGAGGTGTAGCTACGGTTCAAGCCGACTAGGTTCCTAACTGAATCGTGGCAAATATGCCGGTCAAATGGCATTGCATTGGTTCGGATTCGACCAAGCCCCCAAGTGACTCAGTGGCCAAGGGCCGATCAAGTGGCATTGCGTTGGTTCGGACACGACCAAGCCCCCAAATGATTCATTGGCTAAAAAGCCGACCAGAAGGCATTACCATCATCAAGACATGACCGAGCTCCCATAAGGCGTAACTTCGGTTCAAGTCGATTAGGTCCCCAACTGATTCAGTGGCAAATGTGCCAGCCAGAAGGCATTACCGTCGTCAAGGCATGACCAAGCTCCCCGGAGGTGTAGCTACGGACCAGGCCGACTAGGTCCCCAACTGACTCTAGTAGGATAGCTATGTTCTCTTTGGTTCGAATACGACCTATGTTTGAACAGGAAGCCTCATGTTTGAGCCGCGCATCACGTCAGCAGGTCCTCTTCCGTAACCTTTAACCTTTCTGCAAGAAGGTAAAGTTTTCTTGAACCGGGATATTGAACCGGATATTAAGAGCTTCACAGCTTTGCGGGAGACATCTTCCCTTGAACCGGCTTTTAAACGGGAATCTTTAATTTGATCTTCTGTGAAGCGACCTCAAGGGGAAGAACACGCATGATGTGAAGAACAGCAGAGACCCCGCTTTACTCGAGGCTCCGGTTTATTGTATTAATCATAATATATACATGGTCATGATATGTACATAAACAGAGCCCACGGCTCATGCATAATAAGGTCGAAGATGAGCTATGTTCCACGGCCTGCTGGTCTCCTCCTCTGATGTGCGCGAATCTTTGTGCTCTCGAATATCAATCAGGTAGTATGACCCATTATTCAGATTCTTGCTGACCACAAAAGGTCCCTCCCAAGGCGGGGATAATTTATGCTGATCAGACTGGTCCTGGATGAGCCGAAGCACCAAATCCCCCTCCTGAAAGGTTCTGGTCCTAACCCGACGGCTGTGGTAACGGCGAAGATCTTGCTGGTAAATCGCTGAACGGGCAGCTGCTAAGTCACGTTCCTCATCCAACAAGTCAAGAGCGTTCTGCCGTGCCTGCTCGTTGTCCGCTTCAACATACGCTGCCACACGCGGTGAGTCATGTCGTATATCACTTGGGAGAACCGCCTCTGCTCCGTAGACCATAAAAAACGGCGTAAACCCCGTGGATCTGTTAGGCGTGGTGTTGATGCTCCATAATACAGACGGTAGCTCCTCCACCCAACAACCCGGCGTCCTTTGCAAAGGGACCAGAAGCCGGGGTTTGATACCTCTCAAGATCTCTTGATTCGCTCGTTCTGCCTGACCATTAGATTGTGGGTGCGCTACCGAAGAAACATCAAGCCGTATATGCTCCCGTGCACAGAACTCTCTCATGGCCCCCTTGGATAGATTGGTACCATTATCTGTGATGATGCTGTGTGGAAAGCCAAACCGAAAGATCACCTTCTTTATAAACCGAACCGCCGTGGCAGCATCACATTTACTGACAGGTTCTGCCTCCACCCACTTTGTAAATTTGTCAACCGCCACCAGTAGGTGGGTCTTCTTATCTTTGGAACGCTTAAAAGGCCCAACCATATCGAGCCCCCAAGTTGCAAATGGCCAAGTAATTGGAATCATCCTCAATTCTTGAGCCGGTACGTGCGCTCGTCTGGAAAATTTCTGGCAACCATCACATAACCTGACCAGGTCCTCTGCATCAGCATGAGCAGTTAACCAATAGAAACCGTGGCGGAACGCTTTAGCCACCAATGATTTTGAACCGGCGTGGTGACCGCAATCCCCTTCATGTATTTCACGTAATATCTCGCACCCCTCCTCAGGGCATACGCACCGTTGCAGCGCTCCTGACACGCTGCGATGATGTAGCTCTCCCTTGAGAATGGTCATAGATTTGGACCGCCGTACTATCTGTCGAGCCAGGCTTTCGTCTTCTGGCAACTCACCCCGGTTCATATATGCCAGATAAGGGAGCGTCCAATCCGGGGTGACGTGAAGAGCCGCCACTAATTGAGCCTCCGGATCAGGAACAGCCAATTCCAGCTCACCGGGTAGCTGTACCGATGGGTGATACAATACATCCAAGAAAACATTGGGTGGGACCGGTTTACGCTGAGAGCCCAAGCGGCTTAAAGCGTCCGTTGCCTCATTCTTTCTGCGGTCCACATGGTCCACTTGATAGCCTTTGAAATGCCCGGCTACCATATCTACTTCACGTCGGTATGCAGCCATGAGCGGGTCCTTAGAATCCCAGGTGCCAGATACCTGCTGAGCCACCAGATCCGAATCACCAAAGCACCTAACTCTGCTCAGATTCATCTCTTTAGCCATCCGAAGACCATGAAGCAGAGCTTCATACTCAGCCGCATTATTTGTACAGGGGAACATTAAACGGAGGACATAACAAAACTTATCTCCTCGTGGGGAAGTTAAAACGACTCCAGCCCCCGAGCCTTCCAATTGTCTGGACCCGTCAAAATGAATAGTCCAATAGGTGTTATCTGGCTTCTCTTCAGGCGCTTGTAACTCTGTCCAATCGTTTATGAAGTCGACAAGTGCTTGTGACTTTATAGCCGTCCGGGGCACGTATCTTAAACCGTGCGGCCCAAGCTCGATAGCCCACTTAGCAATCCGACCGGTCGCCTCCCGGTTCTGTATGATGTCACCCAAAGGAGCAGAACTGACCACCGTGATGGGGTGTCCTTGAAAATATTGCCTCAGCTTCCGGCTTGCCATAAAAACACCATATACCAGCTTCTGCCAATGCGGATACCTTTGTTTGGACTCGATAAGTACTTCACTGATATAGTAAACCGGTCGCTGAACCGGATGTTCCTTTCCAGCCTCCTTTCGTTCTACCACCATCGCCACACTAACTGCTCTGGCATTCGCAGCAACATATAACAGGAGTGGCTCTTTATCTACAGGGGCTGCCAAAACTGGCGGATTGACTAGCTGCCGCTTCAAGTCCTCAAACGCTTTATCTGCCTCCACACTCCAGACAAATTGATCCGTCTTCTTGAGCATTTGATACAAGGGGATCGCCTTTTCACCGAGGCGACTGATAAACCGGCTTAACGCTGCAATCCGTCCGGCCATGCGCTGAACATCATTGACGCATTTCGGTTTGGCCAGGGAGGTGATGGCTGTGATCTTTTCCGGATTAGCCTCAATTCCTCTATGGGATACTAAAAATCCCAACAACTTGCCTGCAGGCACACCAAAAACACATTTAGCCGGGTTGAGCATCATTTGGTACACTCTCAAATTATCGAAAGTCTCCTTCAAATCGTCAACCAGGGTCTCCTTCTTTCGTGACTTGACCACAATATCATCCACATAAGCATGCACATTACGTCCAATCTGCTCGTGGAGGCAATTTTGCACACACCGTTGATAAGTAGCCTGCGCACTCTTAAGCCCGAAGGGCATAGACACATAGCAGAAGGCTCCGAAGGGAGTAACGAACGCCGTCTTCTCCTGGTCCTTAACTGCCATCTTGATCTGATGATAACCCGAATAGGCATCCAAAAAACTCAAACGCTCGCAACCTGCTGTAGCATCGATGATTTGATCAATCCGGGGGAGAGCAAAAGGATCCGCTGGACAAGCTTTATTCAAGTCTGTGTAATCCACACACATGCGCCAGGTGCCGTTTTTCTTAAGAACCAGCACCGGATTAGCAAGCCACTCGGGATGAAAAACCTCAATGATAAACCCAGCTGCCAGGAGCCTGGCCACTTCCTCACCAATCGCTTTACGTCTTTCTTCGTTAAACCGCCGTAAGAACTGCTTTACCGGTTTATACTTAGGATCCACATTAAGGGTGTGCTCAGCGAGTCGCCTCGGTACACCAGGCATGTCGGACGGCTTCCATGCAAAGATGTCCCGATTCTCACGGATGAACTCGATGAGCGCGCTTTCCTATTTTGGATCCAGGTTTGCACTGATGCTGAACTGCTTGGACGAATCGCCAGGTATGAAGTCAACAAGCTTAGTTTCTGCAGCCGATTTGAACTTCAAGGCCGGATCGTGGTCCGTGGTTGGCTTCTTCAACGAAGTCATGTCCTCCGGGTCAACACTGTCTTTGTACTGCTTTAGCTCCTCCGTAGCACAAACCGATTCTGCATAAGTCGCATCTCCTTCCTCGCATTCCAAAGCGATTCGACGACTGCCATGAACCGTTATAGTGCCCTTGTAACCCGGCATCTTAAGTTGCAGATACACGTAGCAGGGCCGTGCCATAAATTTTGCATAGGCTGGCCGTCCGAACAAAGCGTGGTACGGACTTTGGATTTTAACCACTTCGAACGTCAGCGTCTCTGATCTGGAATCGTGACTATCGCCAAAGACCACTTCAAGGGCTATCTTACCAACCGGATATGCAGACTTGCCAGGCACCACCCCGTGGAACACGGTATTGGTCGGTTTGAGATCCTTATCCACCAGTCCCATGCGACGGAAGGTCTCATAATACAAGATGTTAATGCTGCTCCCTCCGTCCATGAGCACCTTGGTGATCTTATAACCTCCCACCTGAGGCGCCACCACCAATGCTAACTGACCCGGATTATAAACCCTGGGAGGGTGATCTTCTCGGCTCCATATGATAGGCTGTTCCGACCAGCGCAGATAGTGAGGCGTGGCCGGTTCGATAGCACTGACTGCCCGCCTCTGAAGCTTTCTATCCCGTTTATCCAAGCTTGTAGTGAAGACATGATACTGTCCACCACTCAACTGTTTCGGGTTGCTCTGATAACCTGATTGCTGCTGTCCGTAACCACTTTGATTATTTTGATTATTTCGGCTGTCCTGTCCGCCCGGATTACCCTGGACCCCTGGACCGGGATTTCCGCCACCGTATCCTGATCCGGAACCTGAACCGCCGCCGGAGCTGTGATCATATTGGAAAGTGTTTGAGCTTTTGAATTCCTTCATGATATAACAATCCTTCCAAAGATGGGTTGCTGGTTCCTCTTTTGTTCCGTGCTTCGGACAGGGCTGGTTTAAGAAAAAGTTCAAACGCTCCGGATTAGGACCGGGATTTGCGCGGAAACTTGGCTGTTTCCCCTTACGCCGCTGGACTTTATTCTGTGCACTTGTGTTGGCCACAAAGTCCATGCTCCCGTCCGGTTTACGCTTACCTCCGGCTCCATTACCTGTCGGTCGATATTGCTGGCCTTTGGTGTTGCTATTCTTCTTTCCCTTCCCTGCTTTGTCATCACCAGAGTCAGGATCCTTGGTACTGTCAGAATCTGCATACTTCACTAAAGCGGTCATGAGCGTTCCTATGTCTGTACAATCACGCTTCATCCGGCCCAGCTTTAGCTTCAAAGGGCCAAACCGACAGTTGCTTTCCAACAACACCACGGCGGTGTCTGCATTGATGCGATCTGATGAGTGCAAAACTTCTGACACCCGCCGCACCCAATGGGTAGTTGATTCCCCTTCTTGCTGAACGCAGGCTGCTAGGTCAACAATCGACATTGGCTGTTTGCACGTGTCCTTGAAATTCTTGACAAACCGGGCGCGCAATTGGGCCCACGAACTAATTGAATTAGGTGGTAAGCTCTTTAGCCAAGTCCGGGCCGTTCCTTCTAACATCATAGTAAAATACTTGGCACACGCCGTGTCATCCACATCCAGCATCTCCATAGCCATTTCATAACTCTCCACCCATGTCTCCGGAGGCTGATCTGCCGTGTAGTTTGGCACCTTGCGGGGGCCTTTGAAGTCTTTGGGCAGGCGTACGTTGCGCAAAGCGGGAACAAGGCATAGTACTCCCAAAGAACTGGAGACCACCCCCGGTTCAACCGTAGCCGCTGGGAAGATAGGTGTAAGCTGACGAGCCTGATGCTGCGCTGCTAATCCGGCCTCCCGCGCACGGGTGCGATCCACATTCTCCTGAGCATTGTCGACGCCTGCCGGGTTGTTGCCGCGGAGCGCTTCACGCCTGGCATTGCTTGAAACAGCCGGCTCCTCCATGCGCCTACTATGGCTCCCGCTGGGGCGAGGGGTGGAGTGAATCCGATCACGGCTTTGTGAATATGCTTCTTGTTGGGCCAACGCGGTCCTAAGGAGCTCCTTGACCCGGCGTGTCTCTACGTCCTGCGGTGAGTCGCCTTCGATCGGAATGGCTTCCAGCCGAGCTGCCGCCGCGACGAGGTTATCCATCGGGTTGGAATAATGACCTGACGGTGTTGGCACGGCCTGTGGTGTACCAGTGTTGTGACGAGGCAGGCTTATTATCCGGTGCTGAACCGGGGCGCCAACTGTCGCCTCCGCACGGTTTACCCCCGGGGTGTTGAAGAGATTTCGGGCGTCGAGGGCTGCAGGCAATCGAGATCGGGATTTCCTCTTCAGGACTTCCTGAGACGCATTCTGGTCCATCATGAGCCTGTAAGCCTGTGCATCCAAAGCGGCGCGCTCCGCCGTCATCCTGATCTCTTCTGCTGCCAACTCCGCTTTAGCTTGAGTGATCTGCTCTCTCACTTTGGCAATCTCAGCATTGTGAACCTCCTGATCCGCCGGGTTGGCTTCCGCCATGAGCGCTGCCAGTGCGTCAAACAGGTCTGACAAAACTTGGGCTGGTGAAACCGTAGGGCCTCCTGCCCGCGCAGCCATTGCCGCTGCCGATCCGGAGATCGCCGCTGCTGCAGTTGATGATCGTGGCACCGCCTGTGTTCCAGCCATGAAGATCCCAACCCAATAGGGCAGATCAGAGGGGTCCGGAATACTGTTGCCATCGGAGCCGCCCCCAATCCGATCATCTTGCAGCTGGTAAAGAGATTCGGTTTCCCCGGTCGACGTTTCATCGCCGGAGTAGATGGCGGTTTCGTCACCAGATTCGGATCCTTCCTCGTAGCTTCCTCCGCGGATGACTCCCACGAAGGCGTGCTTCCTGGTCAGTTTAGCCAGGGTCGATCTCGTGCACTGAGCTGTCTCGACGAGGTCGGCGCAGACGCCTAACTCGGGGCCTGGTTCTCCGATCTTGCCGATGAAAACATGGATGCCGCCAAAGGGGACCCGGTACCTGTACTCGATCGAGCCGGCGTCGGGGCCCCAGCCTGAGCTGTCGATGTAGAGTTTTCCGCGGCGGCTCTTGGTCATCCGACCCACAGCGTAACCCTCGAGTCCTTCAAAGCGGCCCTCCAAAAACTTGAAACCATCTCGCGATAGCCCCACGGTGGGCGCCAACTGTCGTGGATTTGTCACGGCAGATGTCCTAGTGGAAGGACTTAGTCGTGGAGCCATCGCAACGGGTTAGCTTGAAGGGGTTAAAAGTGGACACAAGGACACGATGTTTATACTAGTTCGGCCCCTTCGATGAAGGTAAAAGCCTACGTCTAGTTGTGATGGGATTGATGGGTTTCGAGGGCTAGGGAGCGATAAGCTTCGCCTAAACCTCGAGTTCTTGTTCTCTGTCCCCAAACCGCCGTCGGGTCGTCCCCTTATATACACGGGTGACGCCCGTCGGTCTGCAAAGTCCCGACCTCCGGCTTATAAACGTGCCCGGGTCGGTCTCTCTATTCCTAACTTACAATGCAAGTTTACCTCAGGCCGGTTTACGCCGTAAACCTCTAAACCGATTATAGGCCTTGGGCCCTTCTATTTCTCCTTGGGCTTTAACATCTCGGGTCCATTGACGGAGGTAACCCGGGCCCTGCAGGCCGGTTTACCCCAAATAGCAATATCCCCAACACATTCCGCAACACATCATCCCTTGATCAACTCCTTGATCACATTGTGCACATTATGATGATGTCCTACCGAGTGGGCCCAGAGATACCTCTCCGTCACACGGAGTGACAAATCCCAGTCTCGATTCGTGCCAACCCAACAGACACTTTCGGAGATACCTGTAGTGTACCTTTATAGCCACCCAGTTACATTGTGACATTTGGCACACCCAAAGCACTCCTACGGTATCCGGGAGTTGCACAATCTCATGGTCTAAGGAAACGATACTTGACATTAGAAAAGCTTTAGCATACGAACTACACGATCTTGTGCTAGGCTTAGGATTGGGTCTTGTCCATCACATCATTCTTCTAATGATGTGATCCCGTTATCAATGACATCCAATGTCCATGGTCAGGAAACCGTAACCATCTATTGATTAACGAGCTAGTCAACTAGAGGCTTACTAGGGACATGGTGTTGCCTATGTATCCACACATGTATCTGAGTTTCCTATCAATACAATTCTAGCATGGATAATAAACGATTATCATGAACAAGGAAATATAATAATAACCTATTTATTATTGCCTCTAGGGCATATTTCCAACAGTCTCCCACTTGCACTAGAGTCAATAATCTAGTTCACATCGTTATGTGATTGCAATGATTCCAACACCCATGGGGTTTGATCATATCTCGCTTGTGAGAGAGGTTACTAGTCAACGGGTCTGAACCTTTCAGATCCGTGTGTGCTTTACAAATATCTATGTCATCTCCTAGATGCATCTACCACGCTCTATTTGGAGCTATTCCAAATAACTGTTCTACTATACGAATCCAGTTTACTACTCAGAATAATCTGGATTAGTGTCAAAGCTTGCATCGGCGTAACCCTTTACGACGAACTCTTTTACCACCTCCATAATCGAGAAAATTCCTCAGTCCACTAGTTACCAAGGATAACTTTGACCGCTGTCCTGTGATCCATTCCTGGATCACTCTTGTACCCCTTGACTGACTCATGGCAAGGCACACTTCAGGTGCGGTACACAGCATAGCATACTGTAGAGCCTACGTCTAAGCATAGGGGACGACCTTCGTCCTTTCTCTCTCTTCTGCCGTGGTCAGGTCTTGAGTCTTACTCAATACTCACATGTGTAATACAGCCAAGAACTCCTTCTTTGCTGATCTATTTTGAACTCCTTCAAAATCTTGTCACGGTATGTATTCATTTGAAAGTACTATTAAGCGTTTTGATCTATCCTTATAGATCTGAATGCTCAATACTCAAGTAGCTTAATCCAGGTTTTCCATTGAAAAAAAACACTTTTCAAATGATTCTGCATGCTTTCCAGAAATTCTACATCATTTCCGATCAACAATATGTCAACAACATATACTCACCAGAAATTCTATAGTGCTCCCACTCACTTCTTTGGAAATACAAGTTTCTCATAAACATTGTATGAACCCAAAATCTTTGATCATCTCATCAAAGTGTACATTCCAACTCCGAGATGCTTACTCCAGTCCTTAGAAGGACTGCCGGAGCCTTGCATACTTGTTAGCATTTTAGGATTGACAAAACCTTTTGGTTGTATCACATACAACCTTTCCTCAAGAAAAGGAAACAATGTTTTTGACATCCTATCTGCAAGATTTCATAAACAATGCAGTAACTGCTAATATAATTCCAATAGACTATTAAGCATCGCTACGAGTGAGAAAGTCTCATCGCATTCAACTCCTTGAACTTGTCAGAAAACATCTTAACGACAAGTCGAGCTTTCTTAATGGTGACATTTACCATCATTGTCCGTCTTAAAATCCATCTGTACTCAACAGCCTCACGACCATCAAGCCATTCTGCCAAAGTCTACACTTTGTTTTCATACATGGATCCTCTCTCGGATTTTATGGCCTCGAGCCATTCATCAGAATCCGGGCCCACCATTACTTCTCCATAGCTCATAGGTTCATTGTTGTCTAGCAACATGACTTCCAAGACAGGATTACGTACCACTCTGAAGCAGCACGCATCCTTGTCGTCCTACGAGGTTTGGGAGTGACTTGATCCGAAGTCTCATGATCACTATCATAAGCTTCCACTTCAATTGGTGTAGGTGCCACATGAATAACTTCCTGTGCCCTGCTACCCACTAGTTGAAGTGACGGTTTAACAACCTCATCAAGTTTCCACCATCCTCCCACTCAATTCTTTCGAGAGAAACTTTTCCTCGAGAAAGGACCCGATTTGAGAAACAATCCCTATTGCTTTCGGATCTGAGACATGAGGTATACCCAACTGTTTTGGGTGTCCTATGAAGATGCAGTTATCCGCTTTGGGTTCGAGCTTATCAGCCTGAAACCTTTTCATATAAGCGTTGCAGCCCCAAACTTTTAAGAAATGACAGCTTAGGTTTCTCTAAACCATAGCTCATACGGTGTCATCTCATCGGAATCACGTGGTGCCCTATTTAAAGTGAGTGCGGTTGTCTCCAATGCCTAACCCATGAACGATAGTGGTAATTTGATAAGAGACATCATGGTATGCATCATATCCAATAGGGTGCAGTTATGATGTTCGGACACACCATCACTCTATGGTGTTCCAGGCGGTACTAGTCGTGAAACAATTTCCACAATGTCTCAATTGTGTACCAAACTTGCAACTCAGATATTCATCTCTATGATCATATCATAGATATTTTATCCTCTTGTCACGACGATATTCAACTTCTTTCTGAAATTACTTGAACCATTCAATAATTCAGACTTGTGTTTCATCAAGTAAATATGCTCAGTATCTACTCAAATCATCTGTGAAGTAAGAGCATAACGATATCCACTGCATGCCTCAACACTCATTGGACTGCACACATCAAAATGTGTTACTTCCAACAAGTTGCTTTCTTGTTCCATTTTACTGAAACCGAAGCTTTCAGTCATCTTGCCCATGTGGTATGATTTGCATGTCTCAAGCGATTCAAAATCAAGTGAGTCCAAACGGTCCATCTGCATGGAGTTTCTTCATGCGTATATACCAATAGACATGGTTCACATGTCTCAATCCTTTTCAAAAATGAGTGAGTCCAAAGATCCATCAACATGGAGCTTCTTCATGCGTTTTATACCAATATGACTTACATGGCAGTGCCACAAGTAGGTGGTACTATCATTACTATCTTATATCTTTTGGCATGAACATGTGTATCACTATGATCGAGATTCAATAAACCATTCATTTTAGGTGCAAGACCATTGAAGGAATTATTCAAATAAATAGAGTAACCATTATTCTCCTTAGATGAATAACCGTATTGCGATAGACATAATCCAATCATGTCTACGCTCAACGCAAACACCAAATAACAATTATTTAGGTTTAACACCAATCTCGATGGTAGAGGGAGCGTGCGATGCTTGATCATATCAACCTTGGAAGCACTTCCAACACATCTCGTCAGCTCACCTTTAGCTAGTCTCCGTTTATTCCGTAGCTTTTATTTCGAGTTACTAACACTTAGCAACCGAACCGGCATCTAATACCCTGGTGCTACTAGGAGTACTAGTAAAGTACACATTCACATAATGTATATCCAATATACTTCTATCGACAGCCTTCTCATCTACCAAGTACCTAGGGTAATTCTGCTCCAGTGGCTGTTCCCCTTATTACAGAAGCACTCAGTCTCGGGTTTGGGTTCAACCTTGGGTTTCTCCACTAGAGCAGCAGCTGATTTGCCGTTTCATGAAGTATCCCTTATTACCCTTACCCTTCTTGAAACTAGTGGTTTCACTAACCATCAACAATTGATGCTCCTTCTTGATTTCTACTTTCACGGTGTCAAACATCGCGAATATTTCAAGGATCATCATATCTATCCCTGATATGTTATAGTTCATTACAAAGCTCTAGCAGCTTGGTGGCAATGACTTTGGAGAAACATCACTATCTTATCTGGAAGATCAACTCCCACTCGATTCAAGTGATTGTTGTACTCAGACAATCTGAGCACAAGCTCAACGATTGAGCTTTTCTCCCTTAGTTTGCAGGCTAAGAAAATCGTCGGAGGTCTTATACCTCTTGACGTGGGCACGAACCTGAAATCCCAATTTCAGCCCTCGAAACATCTCATATGTTCCGCGCCATTTCAAAAATGTCTTCGGTGCCTCAATTCTAAACCATTTATCATTACCGAACTATCATGTAGTCATCAAAGCGTGTATGTCAGATGTTCGCAACATCCACAGACCACGTTCGAGGTCCAGCACACCGAGCGGTGCATTAAGGACATAAGCCTTCTATTGTCCGCATAATTGCTACTATCAACTTTCAACTATATTTTCTCTAGGAACATATTTAAAACAGTAGAACTAAAGCGCGAGCTACGACATAATTTGCAAAGATCTTTTGACTATGTTCAGGATAATTAAGTTCATCTTATGAACTCCCACTTAGATAGACATCCCTCTCGTCATCTAAGTGATTACATGATCCGAGTCAACTAGGCCGTGTCCGATCATCACGTCAGACGGACTAGTCATCATCGGTGAACATCTTCATGTTGATCGTATCTACCATACGACTCATGCTCGACCTTTTGGTCTTCTGTGTTCCGAGGCCATGTCTGTACATGCTAGGCTCGTCAAGTCAACCTAAGTGTTTGCATGTGTTTCGAGGCCATGTCTGTACATGCTAGGCTCGTCAACACCCGTTGTATTCGAACGTAAGAGTCTATCACACCCGATCATCACGTGGTGCTTCGAAACGACGAACTTTCGCAACGGTGCACAGTTAGGGGAAACACTTTCTTGAAATTTTAATGAGGGATCATCTTATTTACTACCGTCGTTCTAAGCAAATAATATGCAAAAACATGATAAACATCACATGCAATCAAATAGTGACATGATATGGCCATCATCACTTTGCTCCTTTTGATCTCCATCTTTGGGGCTCCATGATCATCGTCGTTACCGGCATGACACCATGATCTCCATCATCATGATCTCCATCATCGTGTCTTCATGAAGTTGTCACGTCAACTATTACTTCTACTACTATGGCTAGCGGTTAGCAATAAAGTAAAGTAATTACATGACATTTATGTTGACACGCAGGTCATAAATAAATTAAAGACAACTCCTATGGCTCCTGCCGGTTGTCATACTCATCGACATGCAAGTCGTCATTCCTATTACAAGAACATGATCAATCTCATACATCACATATATCATTCATCACATCCTTTTGGCCATATCACATCACATGGCATACCCTACAAAAACAAGTTAGACGTCCTCTAATTGTTGTTTGCATGTTTTACGTGGCTGCTATGGGTTTCTAGCAAGAATGTTTCTTACCTACGCAAAACCACAACGTGATATGTCAATTGCTATTTACCGTTCATAAGGACCCTTTTCATCGAATCCGATCCGACTAAAGTGGGAGAGACTGGCACCCGCTAGCCACCTTATGCAACTAGTGCATGTCAGTCGGTGGAACCTGTCTCACGTAAGTGTACGTGTAAGGTTGGTCCGGGCCGCTTCATCCCACAATGCCGCCGAATCAAGATTGACTAGTAACGGTAAGCATATTGAACAAAATCAACGCCCACAACTACTTTGTGTTCTACTCGTGCATGGAATCTACACAATAGACCTAGCTCATGATGCCACTGTTGGGGAACGTAGCAGAAATTTAAAATTTTCCTACGTGTCACCAAGATCTATCTATGGAGAAACCAGCAACGAGGGGAAAGAGAGTGCATCTACATACCCTTGTAGATCGCTAAGCGGAAGCGTTCAAGTGAACGGGGTTGATGGAGTCGTACTCGTCGTGATCCAAATCACCGATGACCAAGTGCCGAACGGACAACACCTCCGCGTTCAACACACGTACAACCCGGTGACGTCTCCCATGCCTTGATCCAGCAAGGAGAGAGGGAGAGGTTGAGGAAGACTCCATCCAGCAGCAGCACAACGGCGTGGTGGTGGTGGAGGAGCGTGGCAATCCTGCAGGGCTTCGCCAAGCACCGCGGGAGAGGAGGAGGGAGAGGAGCAGGGCTGTGCCAAGAGAGAGATTGAATCGCGTGTATTGGGCAGCCCAAACCTCAAGTATATATAGGGGGAGGGGAGGGGCTGCGCCCCCACCTAGGTTTTCACCCCTAGGGGTGGCGGCCAGCCCTAGATCCCATCTAGGGGGCGGCCAAAGGGGAAGAGAGGGGGGCGCACCACTAGGTGGGACTTAAGGCCCATCTGGACCTAGGGTTTGCCCCCTCTCACTCTCCCTGCGCCTTGGGCCTTGGTGGAGGGACGCACCAGCCCACCTGGGGCTGGTTCCCTCCCACACTTGGCCCACACAACCTTCTGGGGCTGGTGGCCCCACTTGGTGGACCCCCGGACCCCTCCGGTGGTCCCGGTACACTACCGGTGATGCCTAGAACACTTCCGGTGGCCAAAACCATACTTCCTATATATAAATCTTTACCTCGGACCATTCCGGAACTCCTCGTGACGTCCATGATCTCATCCGGGACTCCGAACAACATTCGGTAACCACATACAAACTTCCTTTATAACCCTAGCGTCATCGAACCTTAAGTGTGTAGACCCTACGGGTTCGGGAGACATGCAGACATGACCGAGACGTTCTCCGGTCAATAACCAACAGCGGGATCTGGATACCCATGTTGGCTCCCACATGTTCCACGATGATCTCATCGGATGAACCACGATGTCAAGGACTTAATCAATCCCGTATACAATTCCCTTTTTCTATCGGTACGATACTTGCCCGAGATTCGATCGTCGGTATCACGATACCTTGTTCAATCTCGTTACCGGCAAGTCTCTTTTACTCGTTCCGCAACACATCATCCCGTGATCAACTCCTTGATCACATTGTGCACATTATGATGATGTCCTACCGAGTGGGCCCAGAGATACCTCTCCGTCACACGGAGTGACAAATCCCAGTCTCGATTCGTGCCAACCCAACAGACACTTTCGGAGATACCTGTAGTGTACCTTTATAGCCACCCAGTTACGTTGTGACGTTTGGCACACCCAAAGCACTCCTACGGTATCCGGGAGTTGCACAATCTCATGGTCTAAGGAAACGATACTTGACATTAGAAAAGCTTTAGCATACGAACTACACGATCTTGTGCTAGGCTTAGGATTGGGTCTTGTCCATCACATCATTCTTCTAATGATGTGATCCCGTTATCAATGACATCCAATGTCCATGGTCAGGAAACCGTAACCATCTATTGATTAACGAGCTAGTCAACTAGAGGCTTACTAGGGACATGGTGTTGCCTATGTATCCACACATGTATCTGAGTTTCCCATCAATACAATTCTAGCATGGATAATAAACGATTATCATGAACAAGGAAATATAATAATAACCTATTTATTATTGCCTCTAGGGCATATTTCCAACAACGCGGTGGTATATGTGGACTCGGATTGGTGATGGACAAGCGGTGGTATAGGTGGACTCGGATTGGTGATGGTCAAGTGGTGGTATATGTTGACTCGGATTGGTGATGGACAAGCGGTGGTATATGACAGCGGATGATGATGGTGCAGCGGCGGCGTGAATACCCGTGAACAGAACTCGAAACTCTAAAAGACTAGACGCTAAGACCAGCAACTAGACACGATGATGCAACCGCAAATTCAACAAAGCAAATACAGAAAAGATTATGCAAAGGCTCAGATTGGTTCGGATATGATGAACTAACCCTAATTTTTTTGTGGCTTTTTCGTGGAGTGTAGGTATGAAGAACAGACTCGGTCTGAACTACGAAAAACTGTAAAATCTCATCGAGCAACCTGAAAATCTGATACCACTTGATAGAGGCAACGGTGTCCCGATGTTTCGATGAGATGGTGGCTATCGTTTTCTGTGGGAGTCGACCTTGACGATCCGACTATGAACGTGCGAGACGTCGCGCCTTAGCAATCGCTAAACCAACTTCCGAGGGTTATTGACTACGCCGGAGCACGATCAACCTGACCACGAGGGCCTGTTTCCTGCGAGCAAACGAAGAACAAGCAAGAAACTAAGATTGCAATCTGGATATTGCGAATATAAGAGGAAAGCTTTATTAATGAAGGTGGGGTTCTGTGACGCCTTGGTCTGGTCGTTGAACACAAACGAAGTACGCGAAGTTGCAGCTATGGCGAACTTTTGATCTAAACAAAACCCAAAGTCTAAACGGTGCCCTAAGGGCTGTATATATGGAGGAAGAGGGGGAAATTTCGTGGCCCTTGGGAAAGGGGTCCGAAACCAACCCTATCTCTTGTTTCCCCACACATACGGACTCTAAAAACAGCCTATACTTAAGTATTTCGAAATTACATGGGCCTGGCCCAATAATAAGGTGACGCAGCACCTAAAATAGCCTCTGGACGAAATTTATGAAGTGGCATCTTGTATATTTCGTCCAAGGCTTCATTCACTCCTTATGGTGGCTTCAAAGTCCTGAAATCATCACTTGTAACTCTGTTCTTGTTCCCCTTGCGCATGCCATCAACTCCATGCTTGTTCTTGCTCCAATGTTCATCCTTCTCCAAGTTAGGCCCTTCATTTGTAAGCAAAACAAATGTATCCAATTTTGGCAGCATCATATTCTCATGAACATAGAATCATTACCAAGAAACGAAAGTACCTGGTAATTTAATTGGCGTGGGCGAGCTCTAGTAGTTGGTCCATTATATGTAACAGTAGGGGTTGTGAGTGTAACAATGGTATTGATGTCCTCATCAATAGCAGAAGAGGGCAAACAAAAATTGACAGTTCAACGCGGCAATAGATGTTCTCCTCCTACCCCATCGACGATCTCGTGCATTCAACCTACTCACGCCCATTATCCTATGTTTCAAAATTCAAAATGTCATCAATCTTGCAAAGGGGCTAATATGGTCGCTCTTTAGCAACTGCAACATGTTCTTTTATCATATCCACGCTCTCCTTTTAATCATGAACCATGCAATAGCTGCAAGACACCATCATATTTGATGATCTCCTAATCTAGTGGTAATTCCTCGGGTTTTCTATGGCTTTGTAGCAATGCATGTGCCACTTTTATAAACAGTTACAAATAAGTCAAAAAATGTCTTTTATCTAATCCATATCCCAACATTAATTGGACAAATTCTTTATTTCCATTGGAAAAAACGAAAAAATAGAGACCAACCAAAAGCAAAGTTGCTTGCGCTAGCCAACTTTCAAGAGTAGACATGGAATTGTACTAGGCACGACATTCAATTTATTATACCTCACAAGTGCTACCGCCAAAGGCTATGGCGGTAGCCACTTGTCACATCATTTTGTTAGAAGACTTTTGATCTATTCATCTTTAATTAGGATAGTGCAACAAACATCAGAAATAATAAAAACTACATCCAAATGTGAGGCCACCTAGCGATGACTATAAGCATTAAAGCAAGCCGAAAGTGCATCGTCGTCATCGCCCCTCCCTCGCCGGACCAACGCAACAGAACAACAATCGCCCCGATAAAGAGTAGCATAGATCAGAAAGATCCAACCTGAAAACATACAAACGTAGACAAACTACGACTAGATCCGAACAAATTCATCAAAGATAGATCCGTCGGAGACACACCTCCACACGCACACCGGTGATGCTAGACACACCACCAGGACGAGGGCTAGGCGGGAAGAACATTATTCCATCTTCAGGGAGCCGGCCCCGTCTCGCCTTCCTGAGTAGGGCACAAACCCTCACAAAAGTCGAAGGAGCATATGAAAACAGAGCCCTCCTACCGGCAAGGTTCGGGATTCGTCGCGTCGCCATGGTCCTAAGGCCATCAGACGAGGCGGACCGACGCCGGCACTAGCGGAAGGTAAAGGAACCTAGGCTTTTCTTAGGGGAGGAGGCTGCTGCGTACATGAGCCTTTGCCACATCATTTTTGATAGCTAGGATTGACCAAAAGTCTATTGCCGTTGACCATGACGGTAGCCTATATATTTCTAACGACGTGTATGACAATAGTAAAGGGATTAGATTCAACTTTTTTACAAACTAAGGTTAAATCTTGCTGCGAACCAACCTATGGTTGAGATGGTTAGGTGGACAGTGGTTTCCCCAACCCATCAGGGTTCAAATCCTGGTGCTCGCATTATTCCTGGATTTTATTTCAGTATTTCCGGCGATGCGCTTTCAGTGGGAGGAGACGTTCCCGTCGACGACGAGACGCCTACGGTGACTTCGTAAATCTCAAGATGATATGCCGGCTCAGTCTCTCGGAGGTGCTCATAGGGGTAGGGTGTGCGTGTGTGCGTTCATATGGGTGAGTGTATGCGCGTGTATATGAGCGCTTGCGTGATGCTCAAAAAGGTTAAATCTTGCTAAATTTTCGTTAAATGGTCAAAACAGTGATTTTGTTCCCTCACACGACACCTGTCACGTCACCGCACTAGTAGCCTATGCTATGAAGCAACAGCTTGTGCCACAAGACACCCACTCGCGGAGGAAACCGTTTTAAAAAGCTTGCAAAGGCACACGCCGGGCCATACCCCGCTTTCCCACGGGTGGGCCCCACCCGAGCATAAAAGAAAGAGGCCGTCCGCACCCACTGACAGTACGGCCCGCCGTATCCGCGCCCGGGCCGTCAGTGAGAAGGCTTCGAGCGAGGGATGCCGAAACCGTTTCCTATACGAGGTGTCTGACACGTGGGGCCTCCCTAGCTAGATTGACCGCCACGGCCCGCAAATATCCTTTTCCCCATCCGGGGAGGCCACCACCAGCACGCGGGCCCCCGTACCGTAATCCAAACCACCACCGGCACGGCAGCAGTACACGCTCTCGTCTCCCTCTCGCTCCGCTCGCCCCCAATACCAACTCGCCGCCCCGGCGACCGCGACGAGGCCCGGCCGCGGCGGCGGAGGCGACATGGAGGAGGAGCCGGCGCCGGCCCCGCGGGTGGTGGGGGAGTACGAGCTCGGGGAGATGGTGGGGAAGGGGACGTTCGCGGAGGTGTTCCGCGCGGTGCACGCCCCCACCGGCGCGCGCGTCGCCGTCAAGGAGATCGACCGCCGCCGCGTCGACGACCACGTCCGCCGCGGCATCCTCCAGGAGATGAGCATCCTCGGCAGCCTCTCCCACCCCAACATCCTCCGCCTCATCAACACCATCGAGGTAGGCGTCCCCACCTCCCCTTCACCAAATCTCCAGCCCCCGCCGTCCGCGCTACTACTGTAGTCGCGATCGAACTCAGTGTGGTAAAAACGCCTCGCGGTTTTCGCCGCAGACGGGGGAGAAGCTGTTCCTGGTGCTGGAGTACTGCGACGGGGGCGACCTCGAGGCCTACAGGCAGACGCATGGCGGGCCGCGGAACCGGCTGCCGGAGGCCACCGCCAGGGACTTCGCCCGGCAGCTCGGTGAGTTCCCAATCTAGTCGAGTCGAGTGTTCCCTTTCCCCTTTTTATTACTGTATGTATCATGGGACTGCATATGTTTTGATGCGCCACTGCTGTTTGTTGTTTTGGATCGTCAGCCGAGGGGCTCAAGGTGCTGAGGGGCGAGAGGATCGTGCACCGGGACCTCAAACCCCAGGTTAGATCTTACGCCCTTTTCTATTGGATTTCTTAGGGTTTACGGTTGGTCTGGGCGTGAACTTTTTAGGCATTTTTGGCTGGAATCTGTCGCTATTTGGGCCTGATCGGTGATTTGTGATGTTTATTTTTGGGTAAAAGCGCCAAAACTAAGAGTAAGGGTCCCATTAAAAGGGTTTCCATAATTATCAACTGAACTTACATTATTGGTCAAAAGCTAAACTTACATTTATAGCCGCAATCAATGTCAGTTTACCATCAAATGCCAAACTTCGTAGAGAATTGTGCTGTTCACTCATGCTTCAATAACAAATGGAAAATTTGTGTAGTTATTTATCTGGCCTGGTTCCTTGTTCCATTGGATATCTTCAGAGACACATTATTTTCTCCGTACTGATTGAGCTGTGAATCACGCAGAACCTTCTGCTATCAGCCGATGGGGACACCATTACATTGAAAATTGGCGATTTTGGGTTTGCCAGGTGAGAGGTTTATTCTCAGTGTCGCAGTTATAGGACTATCTTCCTTTCTCTAAAGATTGAAATTATTGGGGAGATGCAGACCAATACCAAAATATTTATAACTGTTATCTGCTGTCAAGTGCTTTTATTTCCACAACGGCATGGTTTATTGGTCTTATTAATAATACTCACATTTGCTCCGAGCATGTTGGTTCTGAATTCTGTACTCATTGTGAGTTCTCTTTTTGTTTCATTGAGTTTTTTTTATAAGTGTAAGTGTACAACTGAAAACTATCTTCTCGCTTCAGATCTCTGATGCATGAAAATTTGGCTGCCACTTTTTGTGGCTCTCCATATTATATGGCCCCAGAAATCTGGCGAGGGGATAAATACGACGCGAAGGTATGTTTAACTGCTTTAAATTCATGGATCTTAAAATTAAACCAGGCAATAATCTCTACCTGAAAAACTTGCAGGCAGATTTATGGAGTGTTGGAGTCATTCTTTTCCAGCTAGTAACAGGGGAGCTACCATTTCTTGGGGAGAATAGAGTGGAGGTTTGCTCGTAACATTGTACGATTAGTTGTACTCGCATAATCCCAATACACATATATAGCCTAACACTGCTGCTTGCGCTTTGTTGGCGGATTACAGCTGCGCGAAAAAGTATTGTCATCTAGTGGCCTCTGTTTCCCTCCAGATATGGAGGCTGATTTACACCCTGAGTTTATTGACCTGTGCAGAAGACTCATATGCCTTGATCCAGGTGGGTCTGCCATTTTCACTTCATTTTGTGTCTGGAAATAAGGCGTATGATAATTAATTTACTCACTGCAGTAATCTTTGTTCAACTTCCTTTTAGGCCATTTAATCTAGCCATTCATCGCAGAATCAGATTGAAAATTGCTTTCAATTTTGCAGCGGAGAGAATGCCTTTTGAGGAATTCTTTAATCACAACTTTTTGGCAACAGCAAGGTATTCCTGTTACTCTGGTGGTAGTGTTTAAAAATCACAAGTCCATGGGGTAGCTTTGAGTAATCTACTTTGCTTTTAGAAATTTTCCTGTATCAAGTGTAAGTTTAACTCAGACGCCTGCTGCCCAAGTGCTCATATGAGAAGCTGCATGTACCCCAAAAAGAAATGTACAAAAACCACGGGGAATGGTCAAATTCTGTACGAGTGAGCTCATATATGCAAGCTCTGCTCGTCTTTTTTTTGTCCTTGCAACTGCATATAGATTGGATTTGGAATTGTTCTGGTGCGCATCACAATTTAATGCGTCACTGACTTCATCATGCGCTTTTTCATAAATGGGGATAACTACTCTTTGTGCAGCAATCCTACAATCTTTTCTAGATTTCCTGAACGTTTTTGGAATAGTTAACAGCATGCCATTTTGCACTTGGCTTGGTTGTGTCGTCATATTTATCTCGATTGTTGAATCTTGCTTTTCATGCCTTCTCAGGAACAGTGAAATCATGGATGAGTCCCATCATGCTCTTGATTTAAGGGATACATGCCAGACTGTCTCTTCTGCTGTCCTCAAAGTAAAGTCTGAAAGTGTAGATTCAAAAGGTACGCTGGACCCTGACTAGAAGTATAAATTGTATTTTATATCCTCTGCTTAGGCACTAATTTTGTATATTTTGCAGTATTTGATTCATGGGAGTGGATTGAACGAGAATATGTACTAGTTCATGCGAACACTACTTCCATGGAGTTGCTGTCTTCACTCGAGAAACCAATGAAGGATGTCACAGGTGCAAGACCCCGCTGTGATGATATATCCACTATCAGTGGGCCTGTTCAGAGTCAAAACAGAGACTCACTCTATAGAGTGAAATCCCATGGATGTACTCCACTGTCCGCTTCCCGTGAGTCAACTACTATGGAAAATCTGCGAGGGAGGCCACTTGATTGTTATACAAGGCTTCACCTACTGAATCAGTATATTGTCATTCTTACAGAACTTGCTCAGGAGAAGGTACTACTGCTGCAGTGGCAATTAGTATCATGTCTATTGAATACTGAACAGCATGTTCATATTCATTCTGTCCAGTATTCAAACTGGAACTCCTTAGCTTTTTAGATTTTCTTCATGATCAGTCAGTGTTTTTTTACTTTTGCGAGTAATTTGAGCTAGCAGTGTAGATTTTTGAGAACATGTAACAGTGTAGATTTCAATGTGTCTTTAATAAGGATATTTAGTGTTAGTACAACTGGTTTGCCTCTAATTGGACCACCATGCTTTCTCTACTCTGTATATCCCTTGTAGGCATGTTTTCATTTTGTCTAGACTTACTGCGTTTTGATATCTTTTTGATGATCCTCGCTATGATATTTATTTGATAATTTGGAACAGTAATCCCAAATTCATCTCAATCTCACTTATGTTTGCTTTTCTGTGGTATACACAGCTTTTTAAAGGGCTGGACCTGGAGGCACTATCACTTGAACTTGTGATACTTGCTATCTGGAAAGAGGCGCTTAATGCATGTAGCTTATTGCCGGATGCTTTAGATGATGGAAGTTTTTCGACATTTGCACACGAGAATTACTTTCCTAAGAGTGATCAGCGTCTATCCCCAAATGTAGCACATGGATTGGATTTCACTAGGCCGGCTTCTGTTCGTTACTGGGTTGAAAGTGGGTTCATCAAGGCATATGACCGTGCTGAGAAGATATCACATAGGTTGCGGGAGAACAATGGTTAGAACATTCATCCACTTATCTTCTTGTACAAGTATAATATTAGCTCTTATCGTAACCTTTTTTTTGTTTCTAGATAACACTGAGATGCCAGACGCAATGGAGATCATATTCCAAACTGCTTTAGTATATGGGAAAAGTGGTGCTGTAAGTAACACTATCTAAGTCCCTTAGATGGCTGATTTAGATTTGATTTCTCTGTGCACATCATGGATGTTACACCTGATTTTCATTCACAATCACATGCATAATTCAGTTAATGTTCACCAGGAAATTGTTCAAATAAAGTAATACACTGATGCTCAGGATTTATCACTGGTTGTCGAGGCAGTTGGTTCTCTTGTTATAAGCCTATTAGTAGAAAACTACTGTACAAAACAAGGACGAGAACGGAGTATTTTTGTATTTAAAAAAGAAAGAAAATATTTTTTTATGAACAATGATACAAGCAGAAATGATCATGCGTGGCAGTCTGGGCCATCTCTTCCTACTATCTAGTTTTATGAAATGTGTAATAGGCTCCTTCACACAGTCCTTGGATGCCATTTGCTGAAACACTTGCCTCTAGGACATGATATTGTGGTCACTCGCTGAAACACAGGGTCGCCACTAAATAATGGTGCATTGAAGAGTATTTCATGGAGTGTACTTGGATATCATTTGCTGAAACACTTAGGTCAAGGTCAAGGTGATATTGTGATGACTTGCCAGAACACAAGGTTGCCACTAAGCAATAACATATTGAACTTTACGAGGTGTGTTTGTGGGGGGTTAAGATGGTTCTATGACCCTTGGAGATGAACTGAGCATGGCTGCACACTACACAGGCAGACAAACTGGTGGGTTCTGTTTAGTTCCAGGAGCTAAAGAGACCTTTCACACCCTTCTCTCTTCAATCTTGGAATATTATGATTTTAATGGTTCAGCAAAAACCACAGTTTCCTAATTTTCTTTAGGTGTTTGGTGACTTCAGCAAAGGCCGTCCAAATAGTACAATTCTGCATTTATGAAAATATACGAGACATAAATCATAACCCCTGCTACAAGAGAACTGTTTTCTCCATTTCTCAACTTATACATGACAATCTTACCTGAGTAAATGGACCAGTGGGGTTGCCTTATTTCTCATCTTGTCTGAACTCTACTTCTGATCTGTTGCTAATTATTCACGTATTGATTGTAGTTGATGTTTTCTTTTGACTTTACCTACATTATTTTGCAGACAAAGGAACTTTTGGGATGCCAAAGCAGATCAATGGCGCTATACTCAAAAGCAATCATCCTGCTCACATTTATATTGCAGGAAGCAACCGCGTTGCCACTGAATCCACTCTTCTCGCTTTCACCATTCAACCAGCAGCGTATCCATAGGTACATAGCTAATTTGAGGAGTCATCTCTGCAGTGCTCAGTTGAGCGGGCAACAGCAGAGGTCCATCAAGAACTAACTTTTCTCATGGGAATCATCATTTCACGAGATTCGAATGATAAGATTATTTTGCATGGAAGTCGGAGCATTAGTCCTTCCCTCCAACCTTTTTGTCCAGGAGGTGTCAAATGCATTGAAGAACTTCCGCTGGCGTGAAATTATGATGTTATATTTGCAGAACACATTGGTCCACGTGCTCTTTCTTTGTATATATACGGTTCTAGGCTGTACAGTTATTTTCTGTCACGTTGGAAGGACCTTTCGGATTTGTATATAAATGTAACATGTGGAACTTGTAGATTGAAAATGGATTCCAAATCCTGCCTTTCTGCTAGCTGAGTACTTTTTTTCCTGCCTTTCTGCTAGCTGAGTACATGTGACATGGGTGAATTTTGTTTTTACTGTGCTCTGTGAAAAAACATTTGTGAAAATGGGAGCTGTCATTTATTCGCCTCTTGCAGTGTATTGCACGTAATTCTTCACAGTATCTTCTTTTGGATTACGACACTTTAGCTTACGTGCGTGTTGTGCCAGAGAAAAAGAAACATTTTAAGTTCCAAATCTGAAGGTATGTGATCTTATTTTCTTATTTGATTATAAAGGGTGTTGTTGATGGGTTCTAAATTTGGATTGAGTTCGTTACAATCTTTTCATCAGTTAAGAAAGGGGATGAAAAACCGTAGCCTGAACTTGAGGAACAGGTGAGCAAACATGTCAATTTTTTCTGAAAGGGAGCAAACATGTCAATGACTGACATGATTGTTCTTTTGGGTGGAACACGTGACTGAACTTGAAAATCAGATGAATGGTGCTGCTATTTCCAGAGGCGGAGCGTGATACAAATATAGGAGGGGCCGACGTTTAAAATGCGAAGCAAAGATAATAAGCACAAATAAATACACGGTCTTTCAGACTTTATTTGTAGAGTCAAAAGAATTTGAGACCTGGGAGGGATATACTATTTTAGAGTCAAAAGAATTTTAAACTAGGGGTGTTTTTTTTTTCCTGAGGATTGGAGTAATTTGAAGGCTTTATTTCGAAATTTGGAGGTTGGTATTGGGCATTGCTTGCTAGTGCATTGCTGCGCCAACATCCGGCCCACAAAGTAGCAGCTGCTGTCTGGCCCAGATAAACAATCGGATGGAATGGATCAAATGGGTACATGCACTGCTAATTATTTTTTGCACTTTTGATAGACCGGGCCATGGTCCAGTATGGTCCCCAAGAGGATCCGCGAGTGGTGTGCTGCGCAGTCCATTCGACTACGGGATAGAAGTGATGATAATTAAAAAAAAACTACTCCCTTCGTTTCTAAATATAAGTCTTTGTAAAGATTTCACTACTGGATAGAAGTGTTGACAATGACGAGCGAGCCAGTTTAACCTGTCATTACTACCACGGAACTTGAGAACTCTATGTGCCGAGCAGCATTTGCCATCGCGGTAGCACTTGAAAGAAACTAACACGATTATCATGGGCTTGTTGATCATCGAGACATTTTTTCCTGGGGATGAAAAGCACGCTGCTTCAGAACCAAGTTGCCCATGTACAAAATAAAAATTGGACTCGAATCTCGAGAAACAAGGAGATGACACCCGATCCGCTTACAACCAATGAAGTTGGCAACAGTCCCTGAGCTCTGGATGGTGGTATTTCTGAAGGTCTGGTAGACAGACACAGGCCCAGGGAATGGATAGGGATAGGGAGCCATGCATGTGGCATAAAACAGAGAAATCTGGCTCGCCGTTGGCGTCCAGCGCTTGGGCCGTAGTGGAGGGAGCGGCCGTATGCCTGGACCGGCCAGGGCCAGTCTACCGAGTACTGGCTCCGCCGCGTTTTGGCGCGAGAACACGAAAACGGCCATGGATCGGGTTGGGCAAGCGTAGGCTGGCAGCCAGTGGAGTGGTACCACATTCCCGTCGGCGTCGGGTGAAAAAGATGAGGCCAAGCCTTTTCTCCCGTGCACCCATCTGTTGGAAGGCCCCGGGGGCTAATTGGATTTAGCCCTCGCGCTTATCCCGCGCCCGTACGGAGTACGTGCAGAGGGAAAGGCGCCTCTTGATTCGCCTTGTGTTCTAGCCGCGGGCGATATGTGCAGGCTGTGGTGTGGGGTCGCACCACTACGCTGAGAGGACGTGACGAATGGGAGGAGATCCTTGGCAGCACGTACGGTTCGCATGTGCATGGGCATGTGCCAGGATAACAGGAGAGATATTTCACCGGCCGGACCAGCACAATTGAAAATCGGGCAGGCGTTAGGGCAACTCCAACCGGTCGACGTAAATCGGTCTCAAAATTCTGGACGGGCCGTCCGGTCAAGATAACCCAGACTCATCTGAACATCTCAAACATCCGCGCTGACCGGTACCCTTTAAATTCAGTCCAAAATCTGGGTGGATATGAGACGGCCCGGACGAGTCCGTCACGTCGGAGCAGGAGGAGGAAGAGGAGGGGGGGGGGGGGCAGCAGCAGCAGCACCAGTCGGAGGAGGAGGACGCGGCAGAGCCGGGAGAAGCCGACGCCGGTTGCTGGCTACACCACGGATGACGCCATGACAGAGTTCGAGGTCGCCCAAGCAGACCGCCATCCCGGAGTCCATTCAGGATAAGGTCCATGTGGAGACCAATGGGTGCTTCATCGTGGACATCTCCAACGACAACGAGTAGTGCAATTTAGGTTTAATTGATCTAAGTATATAAATGTCGCCGCTACGCGTCTTCTGGCGGATGTATTGGAAACATCCGCCGCATGGAGCACCGTTGGATAAGCGCCCTGACAACCGTTTGATCTAACCATCGCACGCACGTGACCACCTCCCTACTTCCTGCAATAGCTGCTCAGTTTCGGAAACAGAATCCCCTCTCCGTCATCCTTTCACAGCTCCGCCCAGCGCGGCGGCAGTCGCCGCCACCGCAAAATCACTGCCACCGGCGCGCCGGGGAACTAGTCCTTGCCGTGCTCGCTGGAGTTGCTCCTCCTCCTCCGTATCAGCCCAGCGAGCAGCTGCTAGCTCCAATCGAGCACGACGATGGTGACCTCTCACGCCCGACACTTCTTCCGCGTTTTCTGCAACCGGAGCCATGTTTCTGAAACATGTCTCATGTTGCAATGTCTGACCACTCACTCTCTAACGCCGGGCGCTCCTGCGGCACTGCAACTCGGGCTATGTTTCTGAAACAAGACCCTTGTTGCAGAAAAAAAACCTTCACAACCAAAATATTTCTTTTCTTTCAGAAACAAAAATATGTTGCAGAAATCTTTTGAAACAAGACAGCAGTTGCAGGAAAAAAATCTTCGCCACCGAATATTTTTTCTTTCTTTCTAAAACTAGTCATGTGTTGCATAAATCTACTGAAACAAGACCCTTGTGGCAAGAAAACGACTCGTCGCGCGGGACTGCCTTATGGCCAGCCTGGCTGCTTGATCGGGACTGATCTAACGGCTACGCAAGTGGCGGACGCTCGCGCGCGCATCAGCCGGTTGAAGGTGAGCTTTTCCCTTCTTTTATATGCTTTGTATGGTTTTAAGGCTTCAACTATGAGGTATTCAAATGCCGAGAAGGAAATTCGGGTTGTTATGTCAGTGACTGCGGAAACGTCCGGACGCGTTCACATGGGTCTGACTATGTCACATCTAGATGTGAGATATTATCTCACATCTAACTCTCTCACCCTTGAATTTTTTTTTTTGAAAAACTCTTCCATGGATTTGTTTTGTCCCTAAAGGTGAGGGAGTTAGATGTGAGATAATATTTCAAATAGCAAACCTGCGTCCACATACCTTTGAGGAGCCAGATATGCTGTCCGTACACGTAGATGCTCTTTACGTGCCCTTCTTCGGCTTGGAGTAGCATGCATGGCACTCGGGTCGGGCCGTCCACGCATCCCGAGACAAACAAATCACTCCAATAATTCTCCAGGCCGGCCGTTACATCCTCCCCCGCCCTGCGGCGTCTCCAGCCTTTTGACGCCGTGTCGCCTGCCTGCCGTGGCAACATCGCAGCCCTATGTCTCTCTGACATGGTAAAATATGGACGAAAACCAAAACCATGTGAAGCATAGACGTACGTGAATCCCTGTACACGTACTCGTAGCATCTACCACCTCCGTTCCTAAATATTTGTCTTTTTAGAGATTTCAAATGGTCACCACATACGGATGTACATAAACATATTTTAGAGTGTAGATTCACTCGTTTTGTTTCGTATGTAGTCACCATTTAAAACCTCTAGAAAGACAACAAATATTTATAAACGGAGGGAGTAGCATGCCATGCATGGCGATGGCAGCCGTCCGCGACAGCGGCGCAGGAGCAGCAACGGCTGCCAAACTTTCCATCGCTTCCTCTAGCTCGGCGTCGATTCAGGCCTTGCTCACAGGATTCATATAGCCATGTAGGCTAGGAAAACACAACTATGAGCACTGTGGTCTTGTTTCTTCTTCTGTACCTGCTGTACCCGGGAAGGAATGCTGCTGCGCCCGTGTCACCGTGTGTATCTAATACGTATATACGTGGTAGTTGTATAGCACGGGTGGTCATCGCCGTCTGTATTTATTTTTGTTTCGTACCCTGACTCCCAAAAGCTTGCAGTAGAGGTGGTGGTATGCCTGCTGGTGGCACGGCATTGACTGGACCTTGGGAAATTTGGACCCGTCGGGGGCGTCGCCGTTAACTGGCCACGACGGTAACGGCGACGGCATCGTCCGTACGTACACAGCCAAGCTGTCCGGACTACGGAATTCATGCGATTTATTTACTTGGTCTGTTTTTAATCCTTCTAGCATGGATATATCTATGCAGGAATAGAACTGTACTGAGTACACTATCTTTTATTTTTCTTGCGGGGGGAGTACAGTATCTACTCTCTCACGGCATTAGAGCATGTCACGAGTTATTGAAGTGTCTCCGCTTCTCACGTCATTGTAGTTCTACGAACAACACCTCAACGAGTTTGAAGCATTCTGAATGTCATCTTCACATCCTTCTTAGCACCTTCGCGTGCTTGTGCAAAGAGACATAGTATTCTCTCATGAGGGTCCAATATAGTCTTCACAACGCCATCCATTGAAAATAGACACCATCGGCAAGGTAGTACCACACATTGTAGTTGTCCATGTTGACAATGTAGTTGCACAACAGAGCTCCCCCATCACAAAGTCTCTTGAACAAAAGAGATTGTTGGAGCACATTGATGTCAATGTTAGAACCTAACGTGCCTCAGGCGTGCCAAAGAAAGCATGTCAAATTCACAAGTCCTTCGATGTCACTATTTCAAGTATGATGGTGGCTTGTTTCTTTGATGTGACCTTGGTACTACCCACGCAAATCTTTTGGACTGTTCTTCCATTGCCAGTGCATGCAATCAACTAAACCGAGAGTACCTAGGAATCCCCTTGATGCTCCAATTGCCAATAATTTTCCGTGTCCTCCACTGTTGGTTCACTCAAGTACTCTGGTTCAAACACCTTCACCACGGTGCCTGCAAATTGCACCATGATGTTCAAGCATGTGGTCTCCCCCATCCTGATTTCTGTATCAATTGCATCTGCGACCTTAACATGAGCAAGCATCCTAAGAGCTGCCGTGCATTTCTGGAAAGGAGATAAAGAAAGTTGGACGCAATAATCCTTCCTCGGCTTGAAGTTGTCATCAACCTTCTCCGCCTTCTCCGCGGCAATCACTATACGCAAGAACAAAGCTCCGCTCATCTAGAAGTGACGTCAAAAGAAACCTTCATGGTATGTTAGGTCCGCTGTGAAGTGGTCCGTGTACAGAAGTCGTGCGAAGTCGTGCGCTGTCGATCCTATCTCAGGGAATAACTCTTTGGCTCTTTATCGAACCCTTGAAGTTCAGTACATGTTCCTCTTTCTTCTCCATTTCTTCTTGGATGCTCATTATTTCAGCATCTTCGTCGTCCGAATCCGATGATTCGCTGAAGTCTTGTATATGTATTCGTCAAGGTTCGTGTTTCCATAGCTATCTTGACAGGACGAATCCATCTGTGACCTACAAACGAACAAAAGAATACAAAAATTGCTAAGACATCTCATCGAACACATAGAGTGCGAGGTGTATATCCAGAGGAGTTGGTCGTACCGGGACGGAGTCCGATGGCGACGTGGTCGGCAGCGTTGTGGGTTGAGGCCTTCGATGGCGGCACTATGGGGACGACGACTTAGCAACGATGGCGGCGAAGCTATTACAATGGTGGCTGAGCGAACCAAGTAAAAAAGAGAAGAGGAACATGGCAAGTCAAGCAAGGAGGGGGATGTCTTCAAGCGATTTGGCGAGAGCCCTTACGGCCAGTCCTATGCGACGAACGCTTTCAGGTGTTCCCATATCCGTTCCACATATGTGCTGGGTAAGGGGGTTGTCGGTAAGCCCAGACGGTTGGGCTGGATTTGCCCGGTCCGGTTGGGTGGCGTTTTCTGTGCGGACAGTGACCGAGTAGGCCGACCAGACGTTTGAGCTGATATGGGCCATCCGATTGTAGATGCTCTTACGACTTTCCACCTCTAATTTACAGTTTTACCAGACATCCTTTTGTACGGTGGTTTTACCATATGTCAGATAAGCCAAGCGAGACCTCTGTGACGGTGTCCAGAGTTTTGGAAAATGTTTGTGGTCCGTACATGCCCGACACAGAGCGCGCATCGTTTTGGATGGTTAGCCAATCCGCCAAAAAAAAAACGGGTGCACGCGTACTGCTGAGGCTGGGGGTATTCGGTGGTAAAGCCAAATCGCAGAATTGACCACGCTCCAGATTTATTACCACACGGCAAAAAAAACTTTGGAGCCTACTTGCTGGTAATAAAACGTAAGCACGCGGCCAATGGTCAAAACCGCACGCCGTGGCGAAACAAATGTACGGCGCCGCAGTGAAAGGACGTTGCTGCCAAAAATGCTACACCTACGAAAGCTTTACGTAAGGTTACGTGATGACTAGGAAGCGATCCGACGTGGCCGCGAAAGAGTATTACGACGACTGAAAGAGGGAAGTGATGGATTTGGCTGTCAACCTCTGGATGGAAGAAGATCGCCCATGTACCATGCCAGGCCGGCTCATCTCGTAATCACCACAGCAGCGGCAGTACGTAGTAACGCACTCTCTTGTCCGGAACGCGGGTGCCGACGAGATTGCCCAGCTGCATCGGGTCATGTCGCCGCGCCCGCCGTATCGCCGCCTGCATGACCTCGGGGCCCCTGGGATCTTTGCCATGACTGCGTCTCGTGTCACGCTGAACGTACGCGTTACAGTACCAACATCGTATGTACGTGCGTGTCCGTGCAATGTGGACGATCAGAGAGGATCGAAGAGGCTAGGAGCGGAGAGGAAGAGTGCGGTGCAATGTGGAAAGACGCCGGAATCCTGTTTAATAGGAGCGGCTAGTCAAAGGGACGGGAAGCCGGCTTCAATGCGGCGCAACGGCTAGAGGCCTTGTCCGCTCATCCGGTCGCGTCGGTCTGACCGGCATCAATGTCGTGGAGTCATGTCCACTCTGGATGAGCGCTGGCCGGCATGCATACGCGGCAACCGCTATCCGTGGACAGGAATTTTTGGCCGAGAGGTTTTTAGGTGGGACCGTAGTGTCAGACGTGTACATGGCTGCCGTCCGAACGCCCGCAAAGCCCCCTGATTTGCATCCGGTTTGAGAGGAATACGGACAACCAGACCAGTCCCCGGACCAATGGGGTACCGTGTTGGATGACAAACTTAGTCCCGACCGCTTGGTCTAGGCGGCTGCGGGTGGTTTAAGGATCCGTATTAGAGATGCCCCAAGGGCCTCTTTGATTTATACGGAAAGTAGAGAAAATTCATAGGCATAGAAATTTTCCTCCATTTGATTTAAAGGAATGGACGTTAGGAAAAATGGAGGAATGGATTGCATAATGTTGTTGTTTCTTTCTTCTCGTGGAGGAAATGAAAGGCGGTCGAGCTTTCCAGTGCTAGCCTTCGGCGGCACCCCTCCACAGAAGACTTGGTCGTCGGGGGGGGGGGGGGGGGGGTCACTGGATCTAGAGCGTGTGGATCCGTACAGTTGTTGGGTCAGGGCCTTAGTATCCTAGGTTTTTGGCCAAGCGGCATCTTGGCTCCGTCGAGGGCGACAACAGCTGTGAATAAAACTAATAGGGATATTCCTACAACGTGGTGTTCTGCTCTGGGTAGTGATGAGTCCTTATGGTAGTCTGTTCATGCAGGGATGGCAACATCTTTGTGGTGAACTTGTGTCCCGGGCTCTGCCGTCACTCCGGCGTTTGCTCCGGTGTCAGGGTGTAGGTCGAGAGGTAGTTTAAGTGTGGATGCGAACGGTGGTCTGCGTTGACGGCAACTGGAAGACGGGTGGATCACATGCTGAGTTCGTGGTTTTGCAACTGGCGGATCTGGTTTCCATCAATTGCATTGTCACGTGGGGGTGCCAGGTCTGATGTCTGATGACGTGTTCAGGGTGCTGACCCAGCCATATTCTTTCAAAAGGAATGCCTTCGCCTTTGATGGGCTATTTTGAAGGTCTGAAAAGCTGTAGATCAGCGATGGAGTCGCGTCGAGCTCGGGCGTAGAGGTGATCCTTATCATTTTCCTTCAATGGCTGGTGTAGTGGTGCCGGAGGTGACTGGCGGGCATTGGCTTCAAACTCAGAGGGTTGTTTGGCCTTGATTATAATTTTTCTTCTTTGCTAGGGGTGCTTTGTGCAAAAGATATGGTTTCGCTATCTTTCCAGTTATGTTAGGTCAGCGTGTACGTGGTTTGTACATGGATCATTCATATAATTAATTATATGAATGAGACATGTATTGCCATGCAAAAAGGAAAAATGAAGGATGCTTTCCTCTCGATTGAGTTTCACAGGCAAACAAAGGAATTTTACAATCGACTCCAGGCTCCTATTTTATATTCTTATGCACAAAGAATGAGACAAACCATAAGAAACATAACATCAATTTCATCTTATCTGTGCATACTGTTTTTTCGAAACCAGGAGCTTCCTTGTCGATTTTCATTAAAGAAACCACCTCAGCATTACAAACACCCAAAACACTGAAGGAAATATGCCCTAAAGGCAATATAAAAGTTGTTATTTATATTTCTTTATATCAAGATACATATTTATTATTCATGCTAGAATTGTATTAACCGGAAACTTAGTACATGTGTGAATACATAGACAAACAGAGTGTCACTAGTATGCCTCTACTTGACTAGCTCGTTAATCAAAGATGGTTAAGTTTCCTAGCCATAGACATGAGTTGTCATTTGATTAACGGGGTCACATTATTAAAGAACGATGTGATTGACAAGACCCATCTGTTAGCTTAGCACGATGATCGTTTAGTTTGTTCCTATTGCTTTCTTCATGACTTATACATGTTACTATGACTATGAGATTATGCAACTCCCGAATACCGGAGGAACACTTAGTGTGCTATCAAACGTCACAACGTAACTGGGTGATTATAAAGATGCTCTACAGGTGTCTCCGAGGATGTTTGTTGAGTTGACATAGATCGAGATTAGGATTTGTTACTCCGATTGTCGAAGAGGTATCTCTGGGCCCTCTCGGTAATGCACATCACTATAAGCCTTGCAAGCAATATAACTAATGAGTTAGTTACGGGATGATGCATTATGGAACGACTAAAGAGATTTGCCGGTAACGAGATTGAACTAGGTATTGAGATACCGATGATCAACTCTCTGGCAAGTAACATACCAATGACAAAGGGAACAACGTATGTTGTTATGCGGTTTGACCGATAAAGATCTTTGTAGAATATGTGGGAGCCAATATGAACATCCAGGTTCCGCTATTGGTTATTGACCGGAGATGAGTCTCGGTCATGTCTACATAGTTCTCGAACCCGTAGGGTCCGCATGCTTAAGGTTCGATGACGATCGGTATTATGAGTTTATGTGTTTTGATGTACCGAAGGTTTTTCGGAGTCCCGGATGTGATCACGGACATGACGAGGAGTCTCGAAATGGTCGAGACATAAAGATCGATATATTGGAAGGCTATGTTTGGACACCAGAATGGTTCCAGATGAGTTCGGGCATTTTTCTGAGTACCGGGAGCTTATCGGAACCCCCCGAGGAGTCAAAGTGCCTTATTGGTGAAGGAAATATGCCCTAGCGGCAATAATAAAGTTATTATTTATTTCCTCATATATCATGATAAATGTTTATTATTCATGCTAGAATTGTATTAGCCGGAAACATAATACATGTGTGAATATATAAACAAACAGAGTGTCACTAGTATGCCTCTACTTGACTAGCTCGTTAATTAAAGATGGTTATGTTTCCTAACCATGAACAAAGAGTTGTTATTTGATTAACGAGGTCACATCACTAGTTGAATGATCTGATTGACATGACCCATTCCATTAGCTTAGCACCCGATCGTTTAGTATGTTGCTATTGCTTTCTTCATGACTTATACATGTTCCTATGACTATGAGATTATGCAACTCCCGTTTACCGGAGGAACACTTTGTGTGCTACCAAACGTCACAACATAACTGGGTGATTATAAAGGTGCTCTACAGGTGTCTCCAAAGGTACTTGTTGGGTTGGCGTATTTCGAGATTAGGATTTGTCACTCCGATAGTCGGAGAGGTATCTCTGGGCCCTCTCGGTAATGCACATCACATAAGCCTTGCAAGCATTGCAACTAATATGTTAGTTGTGAGATGATGTATTACAGAACGAGTAAAGAGACTCGCCGACAACGAGATTGAACTAGGTATTGGATACCGACGATCGAATCTCGGGCAAGTAACATACCGATGACAAAGGGAACAACGTATGTTGTTATGCGGTCTGACCGATAAAGATCTTCGTAGAATATGTAGGAGCCAATATGGGCATCCAGGTCCCGCTATTGGTTATTGACCGGAGACGTGTCTCGGTCATGTCTACATTGTTCTCGAACCGTAGGGTCCGCACGCTTAACGTTACGATGACAGTTATTATGAGTTTATACATTTTGATGTACCGAAGGTAGTTCGGAGTCCCGGATGTGATCACGGACATAACGAGGAGTCTCGAAATGGTCGAGACATAAAGATCGATATATTGGAAGCCTATATTTGGACATTGGAATCATTCCGGGTGAAATCGGCATTTTATCGGAGTACCGAGGGGTTACCGGAACCCCCCGGGGGGTTAATGGGCCTTCATGGGCCATAAGGGAGAAGAGAGGGGCCGACCAGGGCAGGCCGCGCGCCCCCTCCCCCCTAGTCCGAATAGGACAAGGAAGGGGGGCGGCGCCCCCCTTTCCTCTTCTCCTTCCCCCTTTCCTTCTCCAACAAGGCAAGAGAGGGGGGAGTCCTACTCCCGGTGGGAGTAGGACTCCTCCAGGCGCACCCCATGGGGCCGGCCGCACCTCCCCCTCCCTCCTTTACATACGGGGGCAAGGGGGCACCCTAGAACATACAAGTTGATCTTCGTGATCGTTCCTTAGCCGTGTGTGGTGCCCCCTTCCACCATATTCCACCTCGGTCATATCGTTGCGGTGCTTAGGCGAAGCCCTGCGTCGGTAGAACATCATCATCGTCATCACGTCGTCGTGCTGACGGAACTCATCCCCGAAGCTTTGCTGGATCGGAGCCCGGGGAGCGTCATCGAGCTGAACGTGTGCTAAGAACTCGGAGGTGCCGGAGTAACGGTGCTTGGATCGGTTGGACCGGGAAGACGTACGACTACTTCCTCTATGTTGCGTCAATGCTTCCGCTTCGGTTTACGAGGGTACGTAGACAACACTCTCCCCTCTCGTTGCTATGCATCACCATGATCTTGTGTGTGCGTAGGAAATTTTTTGAAATTACTACGTTACCCAACAATTGGTCCTTAGTGGTAGAGAGGAGGAGGCAGCCAGGTGGAGGGCGCCGCCCCCCCAAGCCCAATCCGAATTGGGGTGGGGGGCCGGCCCCCCTTTCCTTCTCTCCCTCTCCCTCTTCCTTCTTCACCTACTCCAACTAGGAAAGGGGGTGGGACCTACTCCTACTAGGAGTAGGAATCCTCCTTGGGGCGCGCCATAGAGAGGGCCGGCCCTCCCCTCCTCCACTCCTTTATATACGGGGGAGGGGGCACCCCATAGAAACACAAGTTGACAATTGTCTTAGCCGTGTGCGGTGCCCACCTCCACATATTTCCACCTTGGTCATATCCTTGCAGTGCTTAGGCGAAGCCCTGCGCCTGTAGCTTCATCATCACCATCACTACGTTGTCGTGCTGACGAAACTCTCCCTCGGCCTCAGCTGGTTCAAGAGCACGCGGGACGTCACCGAGCTGAACGTGTGCAGATCGCGGAGGTGTCGTGCGTTCGGTACTTGATCGGTTGGATCGCGAAGACGTTCGAATACATCAACCGCGTTACTTAACGCTTCCACTTTCAGTTTACGCGGGTACATGGACACACTCTCCCGCTCGTTGCTATGCATCGCATAGATAGATCTTGTGTGATCGTAGGTAAATTTTTTGAAATACTGCGTTCCCCTACAAACACAAACAAAAACATGAGATGCCCTCTCACAGCTAAGAGGGGTAGAACCACATCCATGGAAGGACATCCACGCAAGGTAGTTCCAGAGTACAAGCATACCAAACATACTAAAAACAATGTAGAGCAACATCAAACGAAAGAGCTGGCACGGAGCTTGGGAGGTAGTCGAGGAGCGAATGCAGATATTGTGGTCTGCATTGGCGACATCTGGAAGATGGTGGATCGTGTGCTGGGTTCGTGGTTCGTGGATGGCAGGTATGGTTTCCTCCTCCGACGTCTTAGTCATGCGGGGGTGCCAGATCTGAAGTTTCATGGCGTGTCCGGGGTGTTGCCCCGGTCTGATTCGTACAACAGTAATGATTTCATCTTTGACGAACCACCTTGGAGGTCCGCAAAGCTGCTTATAAGCGATGGAGCCGCTTCGAGCTCAGGTATGGAGGTGATCCGTCATTTTTTCTTATGGTGGCTGTTGTGGTGGTGCTAGAGATAGGTGACGGGCGTTGGTGTCAAGCTCAAAGGATCCTTCGGTTTCGTTTGTAATTTTACTTCTTGGCTGGTGTTCCTTTGTGGAAAGGCTAGCTTTTTACTATCTTTTCAGTTTTGCCAGGTCAGTATATATGTACGTGGCTTGTATTATGATTCTTATGATATATAAATGTGAAACGTATTACCGTGCAAAAAAAATACATCAAACGGAAGTGGTGTTTGGTTCTCTGGTGGTGAACAGTAAAATCGTTAAGAATGGTAAGAAAATAAATTCTTTTTGTGATGCATGATGCTCATGTGCGTGAAGTGAAGGAAATATGCCCTAGAGGCAATAATAAAGTTATTATTTATTTCCTTATATCATGATAAGTGTTTATTATTCATGCTAGAATTGTATTAACTGGAAACATAATACATGTGTGAATACATAGACAAACAGAGTGTCACTAGTATGCCTCTACTTGACTAGCTCATTAATCAAAGATGGTTATGTTTCCTAGCCATGAACAAAGAGTTGTTATTTGATTAACGAGATCACATCATTAGTTGAATGATCTGATTGACATGACCCATCCCATTAGCATAGCACCCGATCGTTTAGTATGTTGCTATTGCTTTTATCCATGACTTATACATGTTCCTTTAAACTATGAGATTATGCAACTCCCATTTACCGTAGGAACACTTTGTGTGCTACCAAACGTCACAACGTAACTGGGTGATTATAAAGGTGCTCTACAGGTGTCTCCGAAGGTACATATTGGGTTGGCGTATTTCGAGATTAGGATTTGTCACTCCGATTGTCGGAGAGGTATCTCAGGGCCTTCTCGGTAATGCACATCACATAAAGCCTTGCAAGCATTGCAACCAATGAGTTAGTTGCGAGATGATGTATTACAGAACGAGTAAAGAGACTTGCCGGTAACGAGATTGAACTAGGTATTGGATACCGACGATCGAATCTCGGGCAAGTAAACATACCGATGACAAAGGGAACAACGTATGTTGTTATGCGGTCTGACCGATAAAGATCTTCGTAGAATATGTAGGAGCCAATATGGGCATCCAGGTCCCGCTATTGGTTATTGACCGGAGACGTGTCTCGGTCATGTCTACATTGTTCTCGAACCGTAGGGTCCGCACGCTTAACGTTACGATGACAGTTATTATGAGTTTATGCATTTTGATGTACCGAAGGAGTTCGGAGTCCCGGATGTGATCACGGACATGACGAGGAGTCTCGAAATGGTCGAGACATAAAGAATTATATATTGGAAGCCTATGTTTGGACATCGGATGCATTCCAGGTGAAATCAGGATTTTACCGGAATACCGGGAGGGTTACCGGAACCCCCCGGGAGCATAATGGGCCAACATGGGCCTTGGAGGAGAGGTGAGAGGGCTGCCCTCATGGGCTGTGCGCCTCCCCCCTTCCCCTAGTCCTATTAGGACTAGGAGAGGTGGGCGCCCCCTCTCTCTCTCTCCCCCCCTTGGAGAATCCTAGTCCAACTAGGATTGGGGGGGGGGGGGGGGAATCCTACTCCCAGAGGGAGTAGGACTCTCCTGGCGCACCAAGAGTTGGCCGGCCAGCCCCTCCCCCTTGGATCCTTTATATACAGGGGCAGGGGCACCCCATAGACACACAAGTTGATCTACGGATCGTTCCTTAGCCGTGTGCGGTGCCCCCTTCCACCAAATTCCACCTCGGTAATATCGTTGCAGTGCTTAGGCGAAGCCCTGCGCCGGTAACACATCAAGATCGTCACCACGCCGTCGTGCTGACGGAACTCTTCCTCGACGCTTTGCTGGATCGGAGCCCGGGGATCGTCATCGAGCTGAACGTGTGCCAAGAACTCGGAGGTGCCGGAGTAACGGTGCTGTGATCGGTTGGATCGCGAGGAGAACGTACGACTACTTCCTCTACGTTGTGTCAACGCTTCCGCTTCGGTCTACGAGGGTACGTAGACAACACTCTCCCCTCTCGTTGCTATGCATCACCATGATCTTGCGTGTGCGTAGGATTTTTTTTTGAAATTACTACTTTCTCCAACATGAAGCCCGTGCCAAATTTGGTGTTTGGGCATTTCAGTAGCTCCCAGTAAAAAAATACAAATTTCGGGTCTTGAGAAACTTTTGAAAACAACACTATTCAGAGCTCATTTTGTCTCCTTTACCACGAGCTCCTCAAATGTCATTTAGCCACGAAATTTTGCACGCACCTGACGCACTGAATCGTCTTGCATAAAAGAATCAGATTTTTTGAATTTTATTCTATTTTTTTATTTGGCCCGGGCATTGAATTGAATATCTGAACATCAAACAAGCTATATTATGTAAAAAGAGCTGCACAACCAAACTGAACAAGGAGGCCACCAGTGAATGAAAACTAGAACTGCTCACGGAAAGGCTAGAAAAGATATCAATCTTATCCCATGACAATTCTGCTGTTCAAAAGATTTCACCTGGGACTTCTACCAAATAGTTCCTCCAGCACCCTCTTGACGTTCTCCACTCCAAGCTCAGTTCTTCTGTGATCTTGATTTCCCTGTAAAATGCTTCAACTCTTCAGGTAATAGCATAGGTTATATACCATTGTAGCAGGATCGTCATAAAGCAAGCCTTATTTCTAGTTTTCCATATTGCCCAGCAAATGATGACCCCTCCACACGACAGCATATTTCTTTGATTTGTAGGGAATTTGATCATTGATTCCTTCTAGTGGTCTAGGAAAGTGCAAAAGCACAAATCACTATGTTTAATACTCTATTTATCACCACAAAAGTGGCATTGATCATTCCCCATTCAGCCGCTTTTCGGCACATTATCTTTTGTCCAGATACTATCTATGATGATCATCATCCACATGAAAATATTTTTTTCATATGGTTCAACCTTAATTTACCATGTATTTTAGGATCACTATGTTTTCTCTATTTTTGCGAATCAAACACGCAATTCTACAGATTTCTGTGTTTTCACAAACCTCTGTATACACATGCAATCATAGCATATTCTTGCCTTTTTTGTATTCCCGTGTTTTCAAAGTCCTGCGAATAAATCAGAGGTCCCAAGGGTAGACCCCTGTCCGTCCCTGTGTGGCATTGGCATGGCGAGCCGGCTGCGACAACGGCGCAGGAGTAGCAATGGCTGCCAATCTTTTCGGCAAATTTGACTATTTTGACCTGTGGACGAAATCAATTCACAAAATGAACTATCCATGAAATAATTTCACACCGCTGACCTTTTTGTGCAGCGCCCGCCACGACGGCGCCACACCCTACGGTGCAGCGCCCAGCTCGAAGGCGTTGCACACCAGTCCACCATGGCAGCCCCAGGGCCCGCACCCAGCAGTGCAGCGCCTCCGATCTAGGCGCCACACGCGTAATGTGCAGCGCCTCCGTGGTAGGCGCCACACACATAAAGTGCAACGCCCAGCGCGGGGGCGCTGCACTGTGACTTATCCAGCCACTTGGTTGCCCCCCTCCCCCACCCCCCACACCACACACTCCAACCCGAGCTTTGCCCCCTCTCCCACTCTCTCCCCCTCTCAAATCCTCTCCCAAATCTTGCATATTCGAAGAATTTGTCCGTGGATTTCGAAGTCAAACCCTCCCTCAAGGTAATCTTCTCCGATCCCCTTGTTTTGATCCAAGTAAAGTTCTCCCATTGCTCATTTCTTGCTAGTTAGGGGAAACCCTAGTTTTGTTTGGATCTAGAGATTTGCATGGAGATGTAAGATGTTTGTTTGCCAATTTCTATGATTAGGCTTTGTTAGTATGCTAGGATTACTCTTATGGGTGTTCTTATGTTGGTGCTAGGGTTAGGTTTAGGGCTAGGGTTATGGTTATGGTTATGGTTATGGTTAGGGTTAGGGTTATGAATAGGGTTTGGGTTGTTGTTTGATATATATATTAGGGTTTCTATTCCGTTTTAATCCTTGGATGTACTCATGGAAGCAATGCTACCTTGTGTTTCTTGGAATGCTTATAGGGATGGGAAGAACATGTGTGTTTGTTCATCATGGGGACAAAGACGCCTTTTTGAGAGGCAATATAGAACCGGACCCGGATGAGCTTGACATGGTGTTTGATAGTAGTCCTAGCTATGCGGAGCTTTTGCAACAAGTTAGGAAAGATTTGAATTGGATGGAACCTAATGATATCATTGAGTTGGAGGGAAGGCATAATGTTGGTTTTGGAATGCACGTCCGTTGGAAGACAATGCGTGTCAACTCGGAGCAACATTGGGTTGCATACAAGGAGACGGTGTCCGAATCACTAGACAAGGCTCTTGAGTTATTTGCAACGAAGAAGGTTGATTCAAGTTTGCATTTGGACTTGAACCGGAACCCCTCCCCTTTGGTTGCTAGTAGCCCTCCACCCTTGAAGCGAGATGAAATTGTTGAACCTCTTTTGACCCAAGAAGTGAGGCCAACATTGAGCCCGTTTACAAACAACCAAGATGAAGTTTTGCAAGAGGACAATGATGAGTATGTGGACGATGACAATGAAGTTGATCTCCATGACAACAATGTGGGTGATCTCGACAAATATCATTTGCAAGAGACAATGGACCATTCCATCCCTTTTTCCCGTGCATATGCATCGGACTCGGATGACGATGGTCCCGATGAACAAGTTGATGCGGAGGGGTTCACGGTGAAGGAGGCCGAAGCTTTTGAGAAGGTATTTAGTCGGGATCATCGGACTACATTGTTCAAGGATGTTAGTCTCGCGGATGAAGCCGTGGTAGATGGTGGCCAATGTGCACCTCTTGGGGTTAGGCCAAGCTCTCACCGTGATTTGGGAGACGACAAGAACCGGATTGCTAAAGGTTCTAAGTTCGACACCTTGTTGGAATTGAAAATGTGGCTCGACAACTACTCGGTTACGCATTATCGTCCACACAAGGTGGTGCACTCGGACGTCAATGTGCGCTACACGGTTGCATGTGCATGTGAAGATGAAATATGTCCGTGGATTGTGCGTGCAAGACCATGGAAAGGAGGTCCAAGTTGGCATGTAGTGATTTGTGTGCCAACTCACATGTACCAAGGCAAGAGGGTGGATGGTAAGATCGTGTCTCAAAACCACAAACAACTCATGTCCGAGTTCATCGCTTACAGGCTCTCCAACTCAATATCCACACTTCCAACAATGAGCGTTCAACATGTCATTGACCTTGTGAAAGCCATCTTTCATTACAAGGTGAAGTACGGCAAGGCATGGAAGGCGAAGCAAGCCGCATTTAAGATGTTGTATGGTACATGAGAGGAAGCATACAACCGAATCCCTAGGTTGGTGCTAGCCATGGCCGCGACAAACCCGGGCATGGTTCATGTGGTCGAGCCTCATGGGCACCAAACAACGGTTCATGAAGGAAGGAGAGTCGGAGTATTTGGTCGTGCTTTTTGGGCGTTCGAGCAATGTGTGAGGGCTTTCGAACATTGTAGACCGGTCATCGCAATTGATGGCACGTTCTTGACCGGACAATACAAGGGCACCTTGTTGGTTGCGATAGCAAGTGATGCCAATAACCGGGTGTTGCCATTGGCATTTGCTTTGGTTGAGGTGGAAAACAATGACAACTAGGAGTGGTTTCTGTATCTTTGAGGACGAAGGTGTTACCCGCTCAAAGGGAAATTTGTGTCATATCTGATCGGAATCAAGGAATTCTTAACGCGGTGGAGATTGACATTCCCGGTCGACATACCCGCTCAAAGGAATTCTTAACGCGATCGGAATCAAGGAATTCTTAATGCACATCAGATTCAGCTTGAACTCTAGAGGGTTCCCAAAGCTATCTCCTTTTCCATACGGTTCCCATTCAACCTACAAAATGGGATAGAATGCAAAATTGATATCGAGTTACGATAGAAGCATCAAAATCACTTATGGAATGTCGATTCACCTGCTCAGGCGTGATCGCGTCCATCTCGCTCCTGTACAGCTTGTACATGACCGAGGGATCATCCGTCATCTCATTTAACACATCCCACTTGTAAGCCCAAGTGGGGAGCCGTAGTGGGTCGTCTTTGTCGTCCCAATCCTCGAACTTCACGGTCTTCGGTCGTCCAACCGGCAAACGCTCCCAACTCCATATGGAAAGTGCGAGCAAACAACCACCAATACCTCCAGATAGCCTACAACAGGCTTCGTCCAACTGCACATAAAAAATAACTTGGTTGAATTAACAGCAAGATTGGATTCATAATGTACTAATAAAGTGAAACAAAAACAACTTCATACCTGTCTATACAAGTAACCCAGTGTCGCCGAACCCCAACTCCATTTGCTATCGAAGACGGTCAACGCCTTGAGCCACATCCATGGAGCATTCTTGCCTGTGCCATCAGCAAAGATAGTCCTGGATATCACGTACCACATGTAGACACGAGCATATGTCTTCACCGTGTCCTCATCAGCATCCTCAGGGCAAATACTGAAGTTTGATACAATCCACGTGAAAGTAGCACCGGCTGCGACTCTAACCTTCTTCTTGCCTTCTTCTTCTGGTTCGCGAGGCGCCGGAGGAACATTACCAATAAAGGCAAACATCTGCTCGCGCCACCCATCAGAATCGGTGCTCATACATAGAGGATTCCCATCAATAGGAAGACCGGTGATCATAGCTATATCCTGGAGCGTCACGGTCATCTCCCCGGTACGAAGATGGAAAGTATGTGTCTCCGGCCTCCAATGATCAATAAACGCGGTGAGTGCTGGAGCATTGTTCGGTGACGTCGACCGGCTGACCAACTGAATGAAAGGGAGAAGTCCTGTCTCCCTAACATACGGTGTGTGCCGCTCGTCATAGCGCATCCACCCAAGGTTGACCCCGTGAGCCCGAAGCTTCAGAGGTGCAAGCTCCTACAAACAAACAAACAAATCATTACATATGAAGGGTATGTGTTTGAAAAAAACACGAAATTCATAACACCGGCAACTTTCATTATTACCCGCTGCTCCACCGACATAGCGTACGACCGGTGTTGTTGGTCCCAGTGATCATTGATAAGCCAAACCATCCTAACAATTTGAAAGAAAGCTTTCTTGTCAACACGATTATCTTTTGAATACAAAAAAAGTAAAGTACGGCTACTAGATGCAAAATACAAAGCATATGTATCCAAATCATTCTTGCCAATACAAATGTAATTTCAATAAACTAAACTAAGCCTACCTCATGCAAGATTCAATACAAATATCTTTTGCATATAAATAAAATGTCAACCTATGTACCCAAACTATATAAATAACATGTCAACCTATGTATCCAAAACACATTCTAATCTAACAAAGGTTCCCCAAATCTAATACATGCAAGATTCAAACAAAAATTCCCCAAATCTAATACACACAAGATTCAAACAAGGGTTCCTCAAATCTCCGAAATAGCATACATTCTATGGATAGAAAGAAGGGGATCGGAGAAAAGTACCTTCTAGGATGGATTGGTGAAGGAATCCACGGGCCAAATCGTCACATCTGAAGATTTTTGAAAAGGGGATTGAGAGGGGGAGAGGAGGAAGCCGCCGGCCGCCTGTTCTGTAACTCCTCTGGATCGAGTGGGTGGGGTGGGGGGAGGGGCAGCGGGCGGCTGGCATCTAAGTCACAATGCAGCGCCTACGGGCCGGGCGCTGCACATTACATGTGGGGCGCCTAGCTCGGAGGCGCTGCACTACTGGATGCGGGCCCAGGGACTGCCATGATGGACTGAAGTGCAACGCCCCCGGGCTAGGCGCTGCACCGTAGGGTGTGGCGCCGTCATGGCGGGCGCTGCACAAAAAGATCAGCGGTGTGAAATTGTTTCATGGACAATTCATTCCGTGAATTGATTTCGTCCACAGGTTAAAATAGTTAAATTTGCCAATCTTTTCATCGGTTCGTCCAGCTCTAGCTCTGCGTCGATTCAGGCCTTGCCGCACAGTCACAGGATATATAGGTCAAGAAAAACTCTGACCTCGGTCGTGTTGTTTCTTCTTCCATACGTAGTACTGTACTAGTACCTGCTAGCTGCTTTATTGGGAATGCTGCTGTGCCCGTGTATGTATACGTAGTACACCACCTGTATGTATGCACATGCACGGGTGGTCGTCGTCGTCTGTATTTATTTTTGTTTCGGACCCTGACTGACGGCCTGACTCCCGAAAGATTGCAGTAGAGGCGGTGGTAGGCCTGCTGGTGGCACGCCATTGACTGGACCTTGGGAAATTTGCACCCGTCGGGGGCGTCGCCGTTGACTGGCGACGAAACGGAGTTCATGCGATTTACTTTGTCTGTTTTTTTTTTTGCGGGGATACGGACATAGTAGTACGTATACATGCATGACAGAACTGGACCGAGCACCTACTCTCTCACGGCCTTACGGCTCTCCTCCTGTAACTAATTTACAGTTTCACCAGGCATCACTTTGTACAGTGGTTTTTCTTACCATATGCCAGTTAGTAAGCCAAGCGAGAGCTCTGTTACGGCGTCCAGAGTTTTGGAAGGTGTTTGTGGTCCGTACATGCCCGACACGGAGCACCCATCGCGTTTTGGACGCTTAGCCAGCCCGCCAAAAAAACTAGTGCGCACGTACTGCTGGGGCTGGGGTGTTCGGTAAATCAAAATCGCAGAATTGACCACACCCACAGGTTTTCACACAGGAAAAACTTTGGAAGCTACTCGCTGGTGATAAAATGCAGGTGGTCGTAGGAATGGAAGCGCATTGCAACATCGCAGCCGCACACGCCTCGGGCAGCACGCCGGCCAGTGGTCAAAACCCCGCGCCGTGTGGCGAAACATATAAACATATGTACGGCGCCGCAGTGAAAAGACGTCGCCGCTGGAGTACGTAGGAGGCAGGTGCTGAAGGAGTGAGGGAAAGGGTTGGGTTGTCAACCTCTGGATTGAAGAAGATCCATGGGCGCGCGGACGGACGAGTGGCCCAGACGTACACGCTGCCAGCAGGCTCATCTCGTAATCACCGCGGCAGCGGCGGTAGCGACGCAACCTCATGCTCCGCTCCGACGCCCCGTCCGGAGCCCGGGTGGCGACGAGATTGCCCAGCTGCACCCGTCATGTCCCCGCGCCCGCCGTATCGCCGCCTGCGTCGGCTCGGGCCCCGGGGATCTTTGCCATTACTGCGTCTCGTGTCACGCTGAACGTACTACGTGCCACAGTGCCAACGTCGTAGTAGTAGTACGTGCGTGTCACGCACCCCGTGGTACGTCCCGCGCGCCCTCTGACCGGCATGCTAACTTTCAAGCTAGATCACCCGTTCGAAATGCACGGGAGAGGCCGTAACATCTTTCTACTACTTGCACGCCATCTGCAGGCAGGCCGCAGTGCTCGCCGTTACTCGAACCGGCGTTCATGACAAAGCGGCCACTGGCGAAGAGGATTGACCCGCACCGGAGAGCGCGGCGAGCCACACCCGTGGATCGCTGGTTGCCATTCCGGCGGCGGACACCCGCTTCTTCCGGTTCCGGCCGGGCGCACCCTACGTACTACGTGGACTGCACACCAGCTGGGTGGGTTGCTTGACTTGCGGTTCCATCCGCCGTAGTACTACAGTAGTACACGCGCCACAAAGTCTTCGCCTTTCCGATCCCGTGCACCCGCGCTCTCCGGCCCCCGATCAACGCGCACCGCCGCATCCATGCACGGCCAGGGCTTTAATCATCACCATTCTTTATTGTTTTCTTCCGTCCGGTCCATGTCGATGTCGATGTCAGATTAATTTCGGCATTTCTGCCCTGCGTCTGCGTCTACGTACGCTCCATCGCACCGCAAGTCTGGCCATGGCAATAGAACTGGCTCTTGTTTTTTCCCCTAGAAGTGATGGCTTCATACCGATACACGCTCCTTTTTTTTTGATTTAAAAAGAAACTTTATTCATTTGAGATAACCAGTACATCGTTTGTGAGGATCATTACAATTTCATTTGGAGGTTCCTCAAACCAGTCGGAAGTCGAAGAAAATCTAGCTAATCTAGCAAGTTCATGAGCTACTTTATTTGCCTCTCCATTACAATGTTCGAATCTAGTCGTGACAAAATCACATGCATAGTGGTAACAATCCTCGAAAACTGCTGCCGCCGCCCCCGTTGATTGTCCTCCTTCCTGCATGGTCTCAACCACCTCCATGTTGTCTGAGTTGATGATTAGGCGGTTACACCCCGCACTTTGCGCCATTGTTAGGCCAAACTTGAGAGCGAAAGCTTCAGCCATCAAAACATCCGCACAATAGTCAATCTTTCCATTTCCTCCTGCAATGAACCTACCTTTGTGGTCTCTTAAAACTGCCCCCATCGTACCCTTCAACATATCATGATCAAAAAAGGCGTCAACATTAAGTTTCACAAAACCCCTAGGAGGACAGCACCAACCCCCCTTTTTCATCGTCGCCTTTGGAGATGATGCATTTACAAAGTTGGATGTAAGAGCTATGATCCTCATTGCTATCTGATTTGCATTCTGAGTTAATTCCTTATGCACTAACTTTCGTCTTTCCCACCATAGGTACCAAGCTGAAATAGCTATCATTTCACGTACATTTTGGTACCCCATAATACTCAAGTCTTGGTCTGGAAGAAGTAGAAGGTATTCCAATATTGCCTCCCCGGCAAGATCAACCTCACAAGCTTTATCAACAATCACATCCATCCCTATTCTCTTCCAAACCTCCTTTGCTTTACTACAGAGGAAATGCATGTGTTTCGTATCTTCTAAACCCCGAGAGCAAGTCGGGCAAGAGGGCGAGACCTTCATGTGTCTATTAGCGAGTGTTACCCGGCATGGGAGAGTGCCATGTAATGTACGCCATATAAATTTTTTTACTTTTGCTGGGCAGGATAACTTCCATATCTGGCGCCAAATAGGATTATGTATGCTTCGCCCCGTCCCATTAGAATATTTGAGTCTACTCCCATACTGATAATTCCATTCCACCGTGTAAGCAGACCTTACCGAGAACATACCATTTTTTGTGTAACTCCAGGCAATGAAATCTGTCATATCATATTGCGAAAGTGAGATTGAAAGAATTCGTTGTGCGTCAATGGGCCACATAGTTTGTCTAATCAGTTCCTCGTCCCAGTTGTTGGAAGCAGGGTCAATCAGGTCACTCACTTTTGATAGCAAATGGCTCCCCCTAGGGGTCACAATCTTCCTAGTGACACAGTTTGGGATCCAGGCATCTTCCCATATATTGATGTTATGTCCATTACCCACTCGCCAAATATAGCCACGTTTCAGAGTAGTTATACCTGCCATAATGCTCTGCCAGGTGAAAGAAGCGCCATGCTTTGGCTTAGACTTCAGCAAATCGCCATCAGGGTAGTACTTGGCCCTCAGAATAGTGGCACACAAGGAATCAGGATTATCAATAAGACGCCATGCTTGTTTGACGAGCAAAGCCAGGTTGAAACAGTGGATATCACGGAATCCCATTCCACCTTGGTTTTTTGGTACACACATTTTCCACCAGGCCATCCAGTGCATCCTCCTCTAGTTCTCCTCGTCACCCCACCAAAAATGCGCTATCGCGTCAATGATTCCTTTACAAATTTTTTTAGGAATTTTAAAGACCGACATTGCATAGGTAGGTATGGCTTGGATCACAGCCTTGAGTAGGATCTCCTTCCCCCCGGCGGACAGTAATTTTTCCTTCCAACCACTGATTTTCTTAACAATTCGTTCAATCAAAAATTTAAAGCAGTCTGATTTGTCAGCACCCACGTTGGCTGATAAACCCAGGTATTTATCATTCATTGCCTCCGTCATTATATTCAGCGTTGTACACATTTGTTCTCTGATCTCAACCGTTGTATTAGGACTAAAGAAAATACTGGACTTTTCCACACTTACCAGTTGTCCTTACGCCGCACAATATAAATCTAATGCTGATTTCAGGGCCGCCGCACTATGCTGATTGGCTTTCATCAAGATCAATGAATCATCCACAAAGAGAAGATTTGTGACTGGCGGGGCGTCCCTACATACTTTAACTCCTGATATGTTTTCATTTTCCTCGGCATGTGTCAGCAATGCATTCAACCCCTCTGTGCATAGCAAGAAGAGGTATGGTGATAGCGGATCACCCTGCCTCAATCCTCTAGTAGGCTTGAAGCTCTCACTTTCCTCTACATTGATCCTTACTCTGTATTCGACAGTTGAGACACATTGCATAATCAAATTCACCCATTCTTGACGAAAACCCAATCTCAACATAATCTCTTTCAAAAAAGGCCACTCGACTCTATCGTATGCTTTGTGCATGTCAAGTTTTATGGCACACAAGCCCTCTCTACCTTCTCTTTTGTTTTTAATTGTGTGAAAACATTCATAGGCCACTAAAATATTATCCGTTATCAGTCTTCCCGGTACGAATGCACTCTGTGTTGGGCTAATGATTTCTGGTAAAAAAAACCTTCAAACGGGTAGCCACCATTTTTGCAATTATTTTGTATACCACATTACATAAGCTGATCGGTCTAAATTGTGTTACCTTTTCTGGTGTATTAATCTTAGAAATCATCACGATCGCCGTATCGTTCCAACCGGTCGGGATAGTACATGTGTTCACTGCTTTCAGAACCTCCTCAATTAGGTCCTCCCCCAGCATAGGCCAGAACCTTTTATAGAAAATAGCATGGAGACCATCTAGTCCTGGAGCTTTTAAGTCCCCAATATCGAATAAAGCCTTGCGAACATCTTCCGCGGTATAAGGGGCAAGTAGAGCGCTATTCATTTCATTTGACACTCTCCTACGGACAAGTGATAAAACTTCTTGATTCGGATGCTGAACTTCCGAAGTGAAAAGCTTTGAGAAATATTTAGTGATGTGATCCCTCAACTCCTTTTCTTCTACCCAGTTTCCTGAATCATCTAAGAGTTTCCTTATATTATTTCTTTTTTTCCTGGCCGTGGCAGCGTTGTGAAAGAAAGCTGTATTACGATCCCCGTGCATCAACCAGTTCGCCCGTCCTCTTTGTAACCAGAAAATTTCCTCTTGATCCAATATATTTTCAATTACCACAATAATTTCCTTCTGGCGGCATCGAGATTCCGTATCCAGAGGGCCTCGTCTTAGTTTCTCCAATTCTTTTTTCAATTTCCTAATTCTCACCTTCGGTCCCTTTAGAGTTTTCCGATCCCAAGTATGCAGATCGGCATGCACTGCTCTCGTACGATCAGCAAGTGAAGGTCCAATCCCCGCAAGCTTTGCTTTCTCCCAAGATGCCTTAACAATTTCAGTGACTGTCTCTTCTTTCAACCACCTCGCCTCAAATTGTTTAACACGTCCCTCTGGTCGTTTGAAGATTTTTTCATCTAAAAAATCCGTATCCAGTACGATTGGACGGTGGTCAGAATGAACATGTTCTTCGTTGGTCACTCCCGCTCGTGGGAATTTATTTGCCCACGCTAAATTACAGACCGCCCGATCAAGACGCTCACGAATTTCGCCTCTACTCCAAGTGAAAAGGTCGCCTGTATAGCCTAAATCGTCGAGACCACAATCCATTAGGCATTCACGGAACTCTCTCATCATACCAAGTGGTCTTGCCATACCGCCCTCCTTTTCTGAAGGATACAAAATTTCATTAAAATCCCCCAAAACCACCCAGGGGTGGTTACCCTTACTATGTAGATTGCGAATATCATTCCAAGATAGATGTCGTTCATTCCAATTCGGGTGACCATAAAAACCCGTAAAACGCCATTGAACCACATCCTCATACATGAACACAATATCAATAAAATGGGGCGAAACATAGTTCAACTCAACTTTATTCGACTTATGATAAAACAAAACTAGGCCACCAGCCTTACCATCACTTTCCACTACTAACATAGAGTCAAAACCTAAAGTGCAGCGTAGCTCATCGGCTTTACAATTATTCAAATGAGATTCAGAAAGGAAAATTAAATCTGCCCTTGTACGGTCCTGTAGCTCCCGAAGCTCACGAACTGCCGTGTTGGAGAGCATACCACGGCAGTTCCATCCTAGGATTTTCATTTTGCGCGGCGGTCCCCCTCCTCGGGGGCCGCCGATGTGCCATTTTCATCTTTCTCTTCACCAACAGATTCCACACCTTGCGGAACATACTACTCCTCCTTCTCGTCAGTCTCCTTTGCAATGTGTGTAACCCCTCCCTCCTTGTTCTGGACTACTTCAACTCTATCAGTGCACACCCGCTTGGACGAGATGGTTACATCGCCATATAAAATGCGCTCATAGCTCTCCATTTCTTTCTCAAAGGAGAACTCTAAATCGCTACCCGTCGGACGAACTCCAAAAGAGTGTCCCCTTTTTTCCCCTAGTACTTGCTTACGAGCATCCTCATCTCTGTTTAGCCCCATTTTCTTTTTATCTTTCTTTTTTGAGTTGCCTCGCATGGGATTCTTAGCTGCGTTGAATTTAAAGCGCAACGCATTGTTCCCTGTACCACCTCCTGCCGTAGCAATCCTGTCAGCAACGGCGTTTGACAATGCCTCCAGCACCCCCGGCTGGAAGAGGAGTGGGCTAGGAACAACTCCAGGCGCCGGGGTTTGGCTGGACAACCCCAACTGCGTAGTACTCCCTCCGTCCCAAAATAAGTGACCTCGACGTAATGAGAGCATCAATATCCAAAGGAAAGATCGATGGCACGGCCTCTCCCCGCTGAATACTCCCGCTAAATCCTACCTCAGTTGAATGCCCTTCCAAATTAACAGACACCAAATCCCCTTTACAATCACAAAAATTTCCCGAAACAGAGCCACCCAAATCCGCGGAAATCGGGCTAAAAGAGGATCTTGAAGATCGGATCGATCCTTCCCCGGATGGAATCGAGGGGATCTCACCTTCCAACTTGCCAAACAACTCCAACGCTCTTCTCCTCGAGGTCTCCAGGCAGCTTCTACGATCTGCCGCCCCGCGCAATATTCGCCTAGATTGAGCCCGAATCTCCTCCCAATATCTCGCGCTGAAGAGGCCCCCGATGAGGCCCACTTCAGGCGGATCGACCCCTCCTCCCGGCTTAGCCGCCGGCGCCGACGCCGCCATCACTCGCACTCACTCTCCGTCGCCGCCAGATCGCTTTCGGGGTCGCGGGAGCCCCCGGGTGGTTTCTTGTAAAAGTGCCCTTTTGGTTTTTACAGATACACGCTCCTTCATCGCATAAAACTCGCTTACATATCGGCATGATAGCCAGGCCATTTGGTGGTGCCATGTGCGCGCTCATGTCCCCTGATGGCAGTTTAGGTGTATCACGAATGATTCCACATGTTTTATTCTGCTTAATTAATACTCCCTCCGTCCGAAAATACTTGTCATCAAAATAAATGAAAATGGATGTGTCTAGAATTAAAATACATATAAATTTTTTTCGAAAAGGGGGGCTCCCCTGCCTCTGCATCAGAGTGATGCATACGGCCATCTTATTAACCAAATAACAAAATGTGCCAACAAGGTTCCACAGTCTCCAGCTAAACATAAAGAAAAAGATAAATGCAGCTCACAGAGAGCGACAAATGACTAGACACACAAACTAGCCAGGAAAAGGTGCCACAACCGGCTGGCTAAAAATAGATAGGGAAACTAATTGCCTATCCTATTACATGACCGCCATCCAAACCGGTTGAAGATATCCCGAGCTACTATCTCCTAACGGATAGATCCAGTAACCAAATGCTCCCTGGCCTCCATCGGAGTGAGTAGTGACCACGAACGGATCAGTGCCGTAGCTCGGAAAATAACCTGCAAGAAATGAATCCGTGATGTTATGTTAAAAACCAAATCATTTCTGCAATTCCAGATAGTCCATAACAAAGTGCAAACTCCAATCCGAATATGTCTTGCTAAATCAGGCTCAACCCCATTAAGCCATGTCCCAAATAATGTATTGACCGAAGTCGGTGGAGTAATGTTAAAAGCAATATGGACCATCCGCCAAAGAACTTTGGCCCACGGGCAATCAAAGAATAAATGGTTAATCGTCTCGTCCCGATCACAGAAACTACACCTAATAGGTCCTGTCCAATTACGCTTAATCAAGTTGTCCTTTGTTAAAATAACTTGTTTATGGACAAACCACATAAACACTTTAATTTTTAAAGGAACTTTGACAGCCCAAACATACTTGGAAGTTGGAATAGCATTCGAATTAATAACATCAATATACATTAATTTAACTGTAAATACTCCAGAACTAGTCAACTTCCAGCGTAATAAATCGGGTTGGTGAGAAAGTTGAACCTCCATCGGTCTCCCAACTACATGGAGCCATTCTTCCCAACGATTGCCCGCTAGCGATCGTCTAAACTGAATATTAAGGGGGACAGATTGAAATACCGTTGCCACGAACACCTCACGTCGTTGAGCAATCCGATATAAAGACATATATTGAATGGCTAAAGGTGAGTCACCAAGCCAAGTATCCTCCCAGAAACGTGTACTTGTACCATTTTCAATAACAAATCTCGTCCAATTGAACATTGATCGTTTGACTTTCATTAGTCCTTTCCAGAAAGGCGAATCAGTCGGCCTGACTACGACCTGGGACAATGTTTTAGTCTGGAGGTACTTGTTGCGGAGGATCTGCGCCCACATGGCCTCAGTCCCGGAAGAAAGCTTCCACAGCCACTTACTAAGAAGGCATCTGTTCTTAACTCCAAGATTTTCAATACCAAGGCCCCCTTGGTCTTTCGGTCTACAGATGATGTCCTATTTAGTAAGCCGGTATTTTCTTTTAAGTTCATCACCCTGCCAAAAGAAACGCGACCGATAGAAGTCCAGTCGTTTCCTAACACCAACTGGGACCTCAAAGAACGATAAGAGAAACATAGGCATACTCGTGAGCACCGAATTAATCAATATCAAACGGCCTCCGTATGACATGAGCTTACCCTTCCAACAGCTCAGTTTTTTCTCAAATCGATCCTCGATGCATTTCCATTCTCTGTTTGTTAGCCTACGTTGGTGAATCGGAATACCAAGGTAAGAGAAGGGTAAACTCCCCAACTCGCACCCAAACAATTGCCTATAAGAATCCTGGTCGTCTTTGGCTCTACCAAAGCAGAAGAACTCGCTCTTATGAAAGTTAATCTTTAACCCGGTCAATTGTTCAAAAAGGCATAACACTAGCTTCATATTTGTCGCCTTGGCCAAATCATGCTCCATAAAGATGATTGTATCATCGACGTATTGAAGGATGAATACACCTCCATCAACGAGATGAGGTACCAGACCACCCACTTGACCATTCTCCTTAGCCATTCCTATCAAAATTGCTAACATATCCACCACAATGTTAATCAGGATAGGGGACATCAGATCTCCTTGTATGAGGCCTTTATGTGTCTGAAAGTAATGACCTATATCGTCATTCACTTTAATTCCCACACTCCCTTTTTGCGTAAAGGATTCTACCTGTCGGCGCCAGGCTTCGTCAAAACCTTTCATACGCAATGCTTGTTGGAGAAATGGCCACTTAACCTTATCGTACGCTTTTTCGAAATCCACCTTAAAAATTACTCCATCTAATTTTTTGGAATGGATTTCATGGAGCGTTTCATGAAGAACAACCACCCCTTCAAGGATGTTCCTGTCCGGCATGAAAGCAGTTTGGGATTGTTGCACCACAGACTGCGCAATCTGTGTGAGCCTATTAGTCCCGACCTTGGTGAAGATTTTAAAACTAACATTGAGGAGGCAGATCGGTCTGAACTGCTCAATCCTCATAGCATCCGTTTTCTTAGGGAGCAATGTGATAGTTCCAAAATTCAAGTGAAATAATTGAAGCTGTCTAGAGAATAGATCATGAAACATAGGTAGTAAATCCCCCTTAATAATGTGCCAGCACTTTTTATAGAACTCGGCTGGGAACCCATCCGGACCGGGAGCCTTATTGTTTTTCATTTGTGCAATAGCATCAAACACCTCCTTTTCTGAGAACGGGTCAACCAGGATATCATTATCGACAGCAGACAATTGAGGCACGTCCTCAATCCTGGACTCATCGAGGGACACACAATTGTCCTCCGGCGGTCCAAATAACTGTCTATAATACTCGGTAATATAGGTTTGAGATTATCCTGACCTAAAATAGTACCCTCATCCTGTTCTAGCTGAAAGATCCGCTTCTTTCTGTGCTTACCATTAGCAATGAGGTGAAAGAATTTAGTATTCGCGTCCCCTTGGACCACTTTTTGGACCTTAGCTCGCAAAGCCCACTTCAATTCTTCTTCGCGGAGAAGTTCTTTCAGCCTCTTCTTCGCCTCATTTTTGACCTGGAGCTCAGGAGGCAGCAAGATCGCGGATTCGGCTTTTATGTCCAAGGCCTATACAAGAGAGAAGAGCCTATCCTTCTCAATCTTATACACCCTAGTGAGGTGCTTAGCCCAACCCCGTAAGAAGCTTCTCAAATGCCTAATTTTATTCTGCCAGCGCTCGACCGCCGTCCTTCCTCCTACACCCTTGGCCCATTCCCTGGCTATGAGGTCTAGGAACCCCTCGCGTTCGAACCAGGCCATCTCGAATGAGAAGGTGTTTTTGTTTCCCATATGATTCGGCTCCCCTGAGTCTACGAACAATGGTGTGTGATCGGAAACCCCGCGTGAGAGCTTGCACCGTAACAAGAGGGAACTTCTGTTCCCACTCCACGCTGGCGAGAACTCGATCAAGCTTTTCATATGTCGGGTTTGGCAGAGCATTAGCCCAGGTAAACTTTCTACCAGAAAGCTCTATCTCCCTTAGATCCAAGCTTTCTATAATGGTATTGAACATAAACAACCACCAGCTGTCAAAGTTATCATTATTTTTCTCCTCTCTCCTCTTAATGATATTGAAATCACCCCCGACCAAAATCGGAAGCTCTTCGGACCCACAGATCCGAACAAGGTCCGCGAGAAACTCCGGTTTAAGCTCGGGCTGTGCGGCACCATAAACCACCACCAAAGCCCAGTTGAACCCATCAACTTTAGACCTAACTCGAAACTTGACCGCGAAGTCACCCATTACTACACTCCGGACTTCAAGGGAATCGCATCTCACACCCAGTAAGATACCTCCTGATCTACCTCGTGGCGGGAGGCAATGCCAATCGAAATCAATACGACCCACAAGAGAGGAAAGAAACTGCGGCGCAAAATTGTCTCTACCGATTTCCGATAGAGCAATGAAATCTAACCGATGTTCTAGAGAAGCCTCAGCAAGAAACCTTCTTTTAGCCAAGTCCTCCAGAACTCTGCTATTCCAAAAGATTCCTTTCATAATTCATCATGAAATTTTTTAGTAGTCCGAATCCTAGCACTCCTACGAACTGCAGAATCTGGATAAATCTTTCGTTTCCACTTACGCTTTGGCTTAGTGGGCTCCGTCACCCGATCCTCATAAACGGGCTGAACGGAACTAACAGGTACAACATCTAAGGGCACATCATCGTCCTCAGACTCCTGATTAGAAGGTGCTAGATCCGCACACAGATTATCTAGCACTCTAACCCCTAACACATCAATTTCCTCATCATTCATGGGCTTAACCGCAGCAAGATTACGAATAGTCTCTAAGGCCCGCTCCGCCTCTAAATCTAACATATCATTCACCGAATTGGAGATTTCATTATCAGTGGTGCCTAGTGAAACTCCTAATTGGTTTGCATTACTAATAATCTCCTCAGGAGGAAAATGCAGTAAAGAATTAGATATGTTAACGGACATACCAGAAGATATCGCAGCATCATGAGCCTTGGCCGCCCTCATAGCGCACCGCTACTGCATATCATCCACCTCCGGAAGATCCAGAATGCGAGCACTCATCCGTCTCCCCGTCGAGACCGGGTCCGGGATCCCGCCAAAGGCAACAACCTCCTCTCGAGTGAATAGAGGAGGCGGCTGCGGGCTCCCAAGGCCCTCGGACAAGTGCCTTGTGGGTAGGACAAGAGACGGGACAGCTGGGGCCACCTGCCCACTCCCTCCTCCTGCCCCACCCACCGGCTCAGCGCGAAGCGCCGAAGTCGCCGAAGGCGCGGTCCTCCTGACCGTAGACGAGGAAGGGAGGTCTAGGGTCACTTGCCCCAACCCCCCCTCCCCCAGTGCCACGGGAGACGCGGGTGCCATAGCCAGGACCTGAGGAGGAAGAGCCGAAGCCACCTGCCTCGGGCTCCCACTCCCAGTGTTGGCTGGCCCCGACGTAACCGGCGTCACCGGCGTCGGTATAGGGAAGGGAGAGGTCAAGGCCACCTGCCCTGACCCCCCTCCCCCAAGGCCCACCTCGAACGTAGAAGGCATCACCGAAACCTTGTCAACCGGTGAAGCAAGGGAAATAGAAGCAACCTCCGGCTCTACTCTCCGACCTGCAGTCCCCTCAAAGTCCAACAAAGGAAGCGTGTGCTCAAACACATCATCAGTCTCCACCCTATCACTCCACAGTCTGGGAGGCGCAGAAGTAGGCGCAAAGGACCCAAAACGCAAGGACGTCGTAGGCACCGAAGGTGATGGTGCCGGCTCAACCCCGGTCCCCTCCCCAGGCAACTGAGCATCTGGGCGAGACCCGGTCGACCCCTCTCGAGCGGACTCGGCCGGCGCCCCCTTGGCTCCTGCACCGCCGTCACTCTCGTGCATATCAACATCATCCCCATTAACCTCCTCAGCAAACATCTCAACGTCCTCAAACTATATGTCGAGCGGGAATACCTCTCCCCTATATGTCCAGTGAACCACATCAGGTACGAAATCAATGTTCAGTACACTCACCAAGATCCGAGTCACTCCATGAGCCCGAGTGAAAGGCATATCCACTCTCTCCGTCTTCCCAACCATGATACCCATACTGGCCACAACTCGAACATCCTGCAAAGGCTTAGATGGGCCCCCAGAAAACCTCAACCAGACCTGTGTAAGTGGCTTCCCTTTAGGCTCCACCTTCGTCCACTCGTGAAACTCCAAAATACACTTAGTACCAGGAACTCTACACAAGCCAAAGCTCAGCAGTTTCTGCAAATCCTCCACAGAAGGGAAATCCACCTTAAAGACATTAGCTTCGAGGCTGACCAGCTCCCACTGGAAGTCACCCGGTGCCAACTCCTGAAGCCTCCGGATAATCTGAGCCTCAGTCACCTCGCCCTGAGTTGCTTTCACAATCCCGGTAGTCAAACATTGTGTCTCCTATGGAATCTCCCTCGCGCCCGGGGACTCGAAGAACAAAAGCTCCGCACAGTACAGCCCATACATAGTCAGAGATGGAGCATAGTCACGCACTAACGGGCATTCTCCCGAATCATGTGCAGGCTTGCCACACGAGTCACATAGCTCTGCCACGCACTCTGCAATAAAATGGCCCTTCTCACCACACCGGTAACAGAGCATCCTTTCCTTCTTGCGCGCCCACTTGGACGCCCTCTCTGAATCAGATCTGTCAGACGCCTCACCCACAGCCCCAGGCACAGGAACATCAACATTAGCCAGGGCCGTTACCACCTCCATCGCCTGACTAGTAAAATACATATAGATACATCCATTTCAATGACAAGTATTTCGGGACGGAGGGAGTAGTAGATTGAATTCTTTGGACTCTGTTCGAAAAGAAAACAAGATCACATGTGTGTCCATAGAAAATTCTTGATTTGAATTTTCAAATGTTGCAAATATATGGATTGTCCATCATATTCGAAACATGTGAAAACTAGAGACAAACAAAATCTCAGAAAAATGTTAAACATATCACAGTTAAATGCGTTGTGACTTCAAACCCACATAGAAGCATGTTGCATGGTGACGAAGCTCTCTTTGTTTGGTGGTGGGCTAAGCTAGCAAATCCAATTGCCATAACAATTCTAATGACATGGATAATAGTGAGATGGGAGAAATAGCTATTCACACTTGCTAGAGGGATTTGTCTAAATAATAGGTAGGAGCACTCAAAACAAGCGCTAGTTTTATTGCCTTTTCAAAAAGTGTTCTTTAGAACGAGCAGTACATAAAAATATAATTCTGGTATAATGTAGAAACAAAATACTATGTGATGGAAATAATAATATTAGTAATTTGTCTATTCTAGGCCGGTGCAAAACTGCTCGAGTCATTCTTCTAAGACTAGCCACAATGGAGAGTAACATACACATATCCCTAGACTGTGTTACTACCTTCATAGTGGGTAGTAACATAAGTGCAGTAACATGCAGAGCTTCATTTATTATGCCATAGACTCATATTGCATTGGGACATGTGATGTTACAGTAACTAGCTAAGTTACTACTACTACCTCTTTCCTCATTAACTTATTGCCACATAAGCAAAATTGCTGGGTTGGACTCGATGTTACTACTGAAGTTACTCCCACTGTGGCTAGTCTAAGGTGTGTTTGCTCGGGAAACCAAGTAGAATGCAGTGAAATTCTTCTAACCTTGTGTTCGATTGCACATAATTATATGTAATAGAAGGATGCTTGTTTGGTTGGAGAATGAGTTGGAACGAATATGACAAAAGTACCCTCAGACTACCCACAGTGGGAGTAACATAGGTAGTAACATCACACATATCTAGGCTAAATAGATGATGTGACATGCAATAAATAAAGAAATAGATGAAAATGATAACATAGCTAGTTACTACTAGTATGAATAACATCACACATATTTAGGCAAGATGTGTCTATAGCCTAATAAATAAAGTGCTCCATGTTACCACACATATGTTACTTCCCATTATGAAGGTAGTAACATAGACTAGTAACATGTGCATGTTACTAGTCTATGTTACTATCCATTGTGACTAGTCTCAATGTCTAGCCCGACTTCTTGGGCGTAAACTTACACACTTCAAGAGATATTCATATGAAGTAAGAGACATTTGTATATCCACGGTTGTCGTCGAGGTAGATTGTTTCGCGATAATCAGGAATCATGTCGATAAATTTTGATGGGGTGGTCTTTTTTGGGCATGTTTTTTTTTGGCGGGGGTGGGGGAGAGAAGTCGATGTTATCAGTAAAACCATACAAAGCGGCATCAAGGACTAAAGTTATCCAGTTTGAAAATTTGAGGGACTAAGTTTCGTTGGTTTTAAAGTTGAGGGACTATTTATATACTTCCGATATAGTTGAGGGACGAAAAAAAGTACTTATCCCCAAGAAAAAGGATAGCCATGCGACAACCATCCCTTTCCGAGAAAATTGATAGCTACCAATGTTAAAACAGTTTTGCTAAAACACATCTAGATGTGCCATAAGTATTGCACATCTAAGTCATATGTCATTGATCTTACGTTGAGATTCGTGTGTATATTTTCTTTTTCTTTTTTTTCCTCTCTATGCTTGATTCACTCACTTAGATGTGCAATAACTATGGCACATCTAGATGTGCCCTAAACACACCCATGTTAAAACTGTGAAGTTGACCCCAAGCAGCGATGTTTAAATCGACCAAACTACACGAAGATTGGATTGAAGTCCAAATCTACATGCAAGACCGACTCCGGCGTTTGCTTGCAAAGCGGGCAAATGCCACAATTCAGTGAATCACAGAGAGCCGTCCAACTTTCGTTTTGAAAGATTAACCACACAAAAGATCTGCACCTCGCGGTGCCTAGATTTTCCATATCGGAGGCGGATAATCCATCGAATCCATTGAAAATTACATCTGATAGCTGGACAGTATTTTTCAACATCACGGATCTTCATGTGTCCTCTCATGGCCTCTGTAGTGTAAACTTGATTGACGGTTGTTTGTGGCGAAGTCGAAGTCGCTTGCTCGAAGAGAAGCGACGATGATGGTGCGTGCCTGGTGAGCGGGTTGCGACGTTTTTCATCCGGTGTTTCTCGTTAATAGGCCGGACAACTCTTATTTTTAATTAATTGATTGAGCCCTAGTTCCAGGAAAACAAAAGATGGGAAAATCATCAGGTGGCCAGATCCGTGCCCCGGCAGCCAAAGAAAGAAACGTGGAGTGCACGGCGCGCCACGCCCGTTGCCATTCCGCCCGGCGGCGGACAGCATCCACACTTCTTTTCCGGCGCACCGTGCACGTAGGCCACAAGCCAAGATGGAACCGGGCCCCGTCTCTCCATGCGTCTCTTCCGTGCATGCATGTACCAAAAAAGTCTTCGCCTTTCCGTTCCCGTGCACCCGCGCTCTCCGGCTCCGGCACGCCCCGCCCTGCCGTGCACGCAGAGCCTGTGCTTGCACAGTTGTACTTTTGCTTGTTCGCCCGGTTGGTACGCATGCTTGTAGCCAAGGTTAGCGTCGCATATCGCGCTCCAGGGGCCCTACGCACCGTTCACTTCATTCGCGTACGACGAGCATGGATGAAGACGCAGCCGTTCGATGTTGACGCTCGCTCCAGAGCAGATGTGTTGACTCCTGGACGGCGACGGTGTCGATGGAGGTTGTGTCCAGGCCTGGTTGTGTCACGAGGTCGATAGTGCTAAATCGGGGAGCCGAGCCAAGAGGGATTTAATTCGTGCCTGGCAAATTTCGTGATTCTCCCGTACCCGCGTCCGTACATACACTCGATCGCACCGGGCATATGGCCTCTTTGTGTGTGTGTGTGTGTGTGTGTGTGTGTGTGTGTGTGTGTGTGTGTGTGTTTTGACGATCAACTGCTCGTCTAGATACGTAAAACATTTGGACCAAACGCAATGATGAATATGAATAGGCAAAAAGACGAGTAAAATAGCTCCATCTTGATGTGCTGTGACGTTATGTGTACGGGAACGGAAAGGCGAAGACCATCCAACCATCCAACCACAAAAAGTACGTATTGGTAGGAGGATACAAGCTCCATCATGCGTGCTGTAGTTTACCGGCTGGCATCACATAGAAGCTAAAAAAACTTACGTGGACCGTGAACGTACAAGTAGGGTATCCACTTGGCAGTACATGTAGCCATCGATCGATCGGATCGGGCCTCCTCAGAGAATACGAAGGAAGTGGTCCGATCCATCATGCGTCCGTTGTATTGTATGTATGTGCGATCGCCCACATGCTGTGCCGTCTATATGGACCGTGCAGATGCGACGTACTTTGGCAGCATTTCAAAACTAGTACAGAGAGTACATTCTGTACCTACGTATACGAGTGTGGAGATCGATAATCCATATCACCCATTTAATTAAAGCGCACATGTATACACTAGAGCGAGGAGGGCGGGGAAATATAGGGTGTACCGGTCTTGTGGTGAACCTGGTGCACCGAACTCTCTAGCACATTTTAAAATGACATTGACAATTCTGAGAGAATAACACATTCACGCCACACAAATGTATGATGTCACAAAATATTTAAATCAAAATTTAAACAAAGCTCGGAAAATAAGAAAAAATAACACCGAATAGTACATAACATAAATTAGGCTTTAGATTTGCCCATTATCACATTGAAGTCAAAATTGTCATTTTTGTATCTCGAGCAATGTTTTAAATTTTGATATGGAATGATAACATACAATGGTGTTGTCTCGTGCAAGATTTTTCTTTGTTTTTCTAAAACATTTTAAAATCGGCCCGATCACCAAAATTATGACAATTTTGGCCAAACAATGCACTCTAGCAGAGTCGCCATGTGCATCCGGACACTAGCACAGAATTTCCTAAGAAGACACATCTATTGCACAGTCTTGAACCAAACCGTGTTTGATGCAGCCATCACAAACAATAGAAAAATAAAATCATCGGACAAAAAAACATACGTGGGTGATGGCTGATCCATCAGGCATGATTTGGAAATGAGATGTGTGTGTGTGATGCGACATAGTGTTCAGTCCGTATAACTGTTTGCGATGAGCATATTTAATACAGACGATTCCTCACATCATGCCGTGTGTGATCTAAGGCAAAATGTTCAATCAGAAGAACTGTATAGGATGACTGCTAATGACACAGACGATTCCCAGCGCAAGACGTGTGTGCTACGGGAAAAATGTTTGCTACGGAATAATTGTCTGCGATTGTGGATCATCACAAACGTGTTTCTTTGTTGAATCGTTTGCGATGTGGATTGCTCTGTCTGCACAACAATCATAATATTGCTCTTTCTACACAATAAAATCTCAGTGTGTATAGTCCGATTCGCAAAAAATAAGACATTATGTAGGAAAAAAGATAGAAACATGAAATTTATAATATTGTTCAATAGTTTATTATATATATATATATATATATATATATATATATATATATATATATATATATATATAGTGTTACTATTCATCACCCAGGACGCAGAATAATTTATTCTTCACCCGAGGTAATCTTACGATCATATCATAATTAAATTACGTTTGGAATTCAAATAGTTAAATTCCTATTGATTCACTACGTAAAATTTGGCATAAAAAATAAAAAATATATGTCATAAGACAAGAAAATTTGCAGTTTATGTGTATTTTACACTATGTTTTACATTTGTAATTTTACATAACATAAAATATTTTTTACGACGATTATATATTTTCTGACGGTCTCTTTTTACGTCGAAAATAAGACAAAACTTACGAAACGTAAAATTACGGTGCATTGTTGGTAAAATAGAGGGGGGGGGGGGGTTGAAGAATAACTATTCCTCACCCAGGGTGACGAATAGTCAATCCCTATATATATAATATCATCACATATATGCGATGATACAAGTTAACTACTACAATACATATATGTGATGATATTATATATTTTAGTACAGTTTGTCTTTAAAGTTTATGAAGAGAAGGCCATCACCAACAACTTCGCCGCCGTCATCACCAACTCTCTCCTCCTCTATGCAGCGCTGTAAGACCTCTTCTCCCCATTGTAATCTCTACTTAAACATGGTGCTCAACGCAATATACTATTTCCCAATGATGTATGGCTATCCTATGATGTTTGAGTAGATCTGATTTGCCCTACGGGTTCATTGATGATCATGATTGGTTTGAGTTGTATGTTTTATTATTGGTGTTGTCCTATGATGCTCTCCGTGTTGCGCAAGTGTGAGGGATCCTCGCCGTAGGGTTTGCAATATGTCCATGATTCACTTATGGTGGGTGGCGTGAGTGACAGAAGCACAAACCCGAGTAAGTAGGTTGTTTGCGTATGGGAGTAAGGAGGACATGATACTTTAATGCTATGGTTGAATTTTACCTTAATGATCTTTAGTAGTTGCGGATGCTTGCTAGAGTTCCAATCATAAGTGCATATGATCCTAGTAGAGAAAGTATGTTAGCTTATGCCTCTCCCTCATATAAAATTGCAATAATGATTACCGGTCTAGTTGTCGATTGCCTAGGGACAAATAACTTCCTTGTGACAAAAAGCTCTCTACTAAAACTAACTTAGTTGTTTCTTTATCTAAACAACACCTAGGTTTTATTTACGTGTTCTTTGTTATCTTGCAAACCTATCCCTTCACACCTACAATGTACTTCTAGTTTCATACTTGTTCTAGATAAAGTGAACGTTAAGCGTGCATAGAGTTGTATCGGTGGTCGATAGAACTTTAAGGGAATATAAATTCTACCTTTAGCTCGTTGTTGGGTTCGACATGCTTACTTGTCGAGAAAGGCTACAATCGATCCCCTATACTTGTGGGTTATCAGTCCGCGGCGCTTGATAACCCACAAGTATAGGGGATCGCAACAGTTTTCGAGGGTAGAGTATTCAACCCAAATTTATTGATTCGACACAAAGGGAGCCAAAGAATATTCTCAGTTATTAGCACTTGAGTTGTCAATTCAACCACACCTGAAAGACTTAATATCTGTAGCAAAGTATTCAGTAGCAAGGTAGTATGGAAGTAACGGTAACGGTGGCAAAAGTAACGGTAGCAGTTTTGTAGTAATTGTAACAGTGGCAACGGAAAGTAACTAAGCAAAGATCAATATGTGAAAAGCTCGTAGGCAATTGATCAATGATGGATAATTATGTTGGATGCGATTCCTCATGCAACGGTTATAACATAGGGTGACACAGAACTAGCTCCAGTTCATCAATGTAATGTAGGCATGTATTCCGAATATAGTCATACGTGCTTATGGAAAAGAACTTGCATGACATATTTTGTCCTACCCTCCCGTGGCAGCGGGGTCCTACTGGAAACTAAGGGATATTAAGGCCTCCTTTTCATAGAGTACCGGACCAAAGCATTAACAATTAGTGAATACATCAACTCCTCAAACTACGGTCATCACCGGGAGTGGTCCCGATTATTGTCACTTCGGGGTTACCCGATCTTAACACATAGTAGGTGACTATTGACTTGCAAGATAGGATCAAGAACTCACATTTATTCATGAAAACATAATAGGTTCAGATCTAAAATCATGGCACTCGGGCCCTAGCGACAAGCATTAAGCATAGAAACATCAATCTCAGAACATAATGGATACTAGGGATCAAACCCTAACAAAACTAAATCGATTACATGGTAAATCCCATCCAACCCATCACCATCGAGCAAGCCTACGATTGAATTACTCACGCACGGCGGTGAGCATCATGAAATTGGCGACAGAGGAAGGTTGATGATGACGATAGTGACGGATTCCCCTCTCCGGAGCCCCGAATAGACTCCAGATCAGCCCTCGTGAGCGAGATTAGGGCTTGGCGGTGGCTCCATATCGTAAAACATGATGAATCCTTCTCTCTGATTTTTTCTCCCCGAACGTGAATATATAGAGTTGGAGTTGAGGTCGGTGTAGCCTCAGGGGGCCCACGAGGCAGGGGGTGCGCCCCAAGGGGGTGGGGCCGCCCTCCACCCTCGTGGACATGGTTTGGGCCCCCTGGTGTTGATTCTTCGCCAGTATTTTTTATTAATTCCAAAGATATTCTCCGTGAAGTTTGAGGTCATTCCGAGAACTTTTATTTCTGCGCAAAAATAACACCATGGCAGTTCTGCTGAAAACAGCGTCAGTCCGGGTTAGTTCCATTCAAATCATGCAAGTTAGAATCCAAAACAAGGGCAAAAGTATTTGGAAAAGTAGATACGTTGGAGACGTATCAACTCCCCCAAGGTTAAACCTTTGCTTGTCCTCAAGCAATTCAGTTGATAAACTGAAAGTGATAAAGAAAAACTTTTAGAAACTCTGTTTGCTCTTGTTGTTGTAAATATGTAAAGCCAACATTCAAGATTTCAGCAAAGATTGTGAACTAACAATATTCACAATAACACTTAAATCTCATGTTTACTCATATCAATGGCATAATCAACTAGCGAGCAATAATAGTAAATCTCGGATGACAACACTTTCTCAAAATAATCATAATATGATATAACAAGATGGTGTCTCGCTAGCCCTTTCTGAGACTGCAAAACATAAATGCAGAGCACCCCTGAAGATTAAGGACTGACTAAACATTACAATTCATGGTAAAAGAGATCCAGTCATAGTCACACTCAATGTAATCTAATATTAATGCGTGCAAATGACAGCGGTGCTCTCCAGCTGGTGCTTTTTAATAAGAGGGTGATGACTCAACATAAAAGTAAATAGATAGGCCCTTCTCAGAGGGAAGCAAGGATTTGTAGAGGTGCCACAGCTCGATTTTTGAAACAGAGATAAATAATATCTTGAGTGGCATACTTTCATTGTTAACATAACAACCAAGAGATCTCGATATCTTCCATGCTACACACATTATAGACGGTTCCCAAACAGAATGGTAAAGTTTATACTCCTACACCACCACCAAGCATCAATCCATGGCTTGCCCGAAACAACGAGTGCCTCTAAGTAACAACAGACCTGGGGGTGTTTTATTTGCAATTATTTTGATTTAAGCATGGGACTGAGCATCCCGGTACCAGCCATTTTCTCGTGAATGAGGAGCAGAGTCCACTCCTCGTGAGAATAACCCACCTAGCATGGAAGATATAGACAGCCTTAGTTGATACATGAGCTATTCGAGCATACAAAACAGAATTTCATTTGAAGGTTTAGAGTTTGGCACATACAAATTTACTTGGAACGGCAGGTAGATACCGCATATAGGAAGGTATGGTGGACTCATATGGAATAACTTTGGGGTTTATGAAAGTGGATGCACAAGCAGTATTCCCGCTTAGTACAAGTTGTAAGGGCATATTTATCCCTTAGTTATTTTGGTGATTGATGACAATACTTTTGTGGACTAATTGTGTGCATTGAGTATTTCAGATATATCATGACTAGGCACAAGACAATTCGGTGCCCCTCGAAGACTATTGAAGAAGGCGTTTTCTCTACGTTTCTATTCGGTGGATTTGAGTCGTAGGAAAGCCGTACTATTAAGAGGGGGTCCGCTTTGGAAATGTTTGGGTGGAATCATCACGTACACGTCTACTCCTTTTGCACCACCTTTCCTTTGGCACTTTGGAGCATCCTCCGTCTTTTCTTGTCTATGCAAAATGTCGTGTTTGCTGAACTTGGGCATGCGGTGGTACTGCTCCTAGGAGCGGTAGTACTGCAGGCCCTTGCGGTAGTACCGGCCTCTGGCGCGGTAGTACCGCAAGTGCCCACGGTAGTACCGCTTCCTTGTAGCGGTAGTACTGTGGTCTCTGGCCAGGCGCTGCATGTTTTGCGGTAGTAGGGACGGGTGTAATTTTTTACATCCGTGCCCTACACGGTAGTACCGCGCCTCTGGCTCATACCCCAAACTTTGGCTTATGGTATCCAAGAGGTGCAAACTTCAAGCTTGCAGGATATTTAGATTTCAATTGGGCGAGAGACAAAGTGGATAGGAAGTCCACTTCCGGAGGGTGCCAATTTCTTGGTTGCTTTTTGGTAATTTGGTCTTCCAAGAAGCAGAGTTGTGTGTCTCTCTCGTCCACTGAAGCGGAGTATGTGGCCACCGATAGTTGTTGTGCACAACTTCTTTGGATGAGGCAAACTTTAAAGGATTACGATGTCATTTGTGACAAAGTGCCTCTTTGGTGTGATAATGAAAGTGCCATCAAGATTTCTCTCAACCCGGTGCAACACTTCAAGACGAAGCATATTGAGATTCGGTATCACTTCATCCGGGATCACATTAGGCGAGGGGAGATCGAGCTCAACTACGTCAACACTCATGATAACCTTGCAGATATTTTCACGAATCCCTTGGATGAAGCAAGATTTCGCGAGTTAAGGCATGAGCTAAATATCATTGATTCGAGCAATGTTGCTTGAACCCTTGCACACCCCACCATACTCAACTTGTTATCTTGTTTAGGTGTAGGCATGGACATAGGGGGAGTGTTGTTCTCTCAATGAACTCTCCCTCCCCCATTATGCATAAATTGATCAACACTTTCACATTAGCCATTGTTGATGGTACTTGTGCTTCAAATACGAGTTTTGGTCATGGGCCCAAGGATAATTCTTCGCGGTGCCATACCAATTGACTCAAACATAGGTGGCTCCGGCCACCACCCTCTCTTTGGAGAGGTTGTGTTGCATGTTTGAGTCCTTGTTGTCTCTTGTCTCCCTTTCGTCGTGTCGAGCTTGTGTGTGTTGTTTCGTGTGTCAGCGTTTTGGTGTGTCCGTTCGCTTGAAGGTTGCTATGCAAAGGCCTCTTGTTTTCTTTGTTCTTGAAACATGCATCCTCTTGAGCACACGGTACTACCGCGGCTTGCCACGGTACTACCGCGAGAGCAGCGCACAGTACTACCGCACCTAGGGCGGCAGTAATTTTTTACTGCCGCCTGGGGGAGCGGTACTACCGCCCACGGTGCGATACTTCCGCCCAGGCGGTACTACTACGATGACACGCGGTACTACCGCGCAGTTGAGGGCGCGTGGGGGTTAAGAGCGGGCAGGGGGAGTTCCAACTCCCCCATACCCATTCATCTGCTTCTCCCCATGTTCTCTCTCTCTCTCTCTCTCTCTCTCTCTCTCTCTCTCTCTCAAGAACGGCGCCGGAGACCCTCGCCGGATCTTCGTCTTCGGCCGCTCTCCTCGGATTTCGTCCGGTGGGATCGTTCCCCACCACTTCCTCTTGCCATGGAACAAGGTTTCTCCCCAAATCCTTCTCTCTTTGGTTCGTTCTTTCGTTTCTAGTTTTTGGGGAGATGCATGTTGTTCTTGAGATTTTAGGCTAAATCTTTGCAAGAGTAGGATGTAGGAGAGTAGTAATGCGTAGAGATTGTACTTGATATGTTGTCCCGTGGTAGATTTGATCAACCGTAGTACCGCCTTGTTGTCACGGTTGTTCTCAGATCCAGTTGGGGATTCGGATCCGACACCATGCGGTACTACCGCATCTCCGGTGCGGTACTACTGCTCGTACGATACTACCGCTCCTCAGGAGTGGTACTACCGCGCGAGACGCGGCACTAAAATTCTACTGCCGCTCCGAGACCCTGTACTACGGTGCCACCGCGCGGTACTACCGTGGCTAGGAGCAGCACTAAAATTTTAGTATCGCGTAGCCAAGCGGTACTACCGTTGTTGTCAAATCTCCCTCATGGCAATTACCAAGTGCGCATTCTACTTGTTTCACCTGTTTTGCTGTGGTCTTTGCATTGATCCTTCTTGTCTTTCTTGCGTGTTCGTGTGTTTTGTGTCTTAGGTGGTGGCTCCGGTGCTCCTGCACGCCGTTCCAATCCCAGCCGTGACACGGGCTCCAAGCGTCTGCGCAACCAAGATGAAGCTCCAGAGGGCTCCAATGCCCCCCAACGAAGGACCAAGACCACTGTCACCAGGAACAAGGAGCCCTCCATGGGCATGGATGAGATCCCACTGGGTGAGTTTGTCTCTCGAAGGAGGATAAACTCTTATGTTAATCCTCGTGCCAACTTCAGAGGGAATGATCTGTTTTGGACCAAGCAGTAGAATCTCATTTATCTGGATGTGATCAAGGCCAAGCAGAACATATATGTGGACGTGCACCGGATTGACACGAATCACATGAGGGATGATAAGCACCATGCCTACTTTGGTGAGTCCTTGGATCTCGTGGAGCAGTTTGCCATTGAGGATGTGATCTCTTTCCACCTGGACTTTGGTCCCGAGCTTGTGGCCCAGTTCTTTGCTTCGGTTCACTTTCATACTGATGAGGAACGGAGGATGACCCGGATGACCAATGGACGTCAGATGAATGCTACATGGAAGGACTTCATGGATTTGCTCCACGTACCTGATGAGGGGCTCAACACGCCCGTTGGTGTTCGCCCTCATGCCAACTCTGAGTCAGCTAACAAGAACAAGCTCCAGCGGTATTATGTTGAGAAGTTGCTTCCCAGTGGCAAGAAGACATGGGTGCTGAACTCATTCCTGGACATCATGTATCGCATCTTCCGCAACTCCCTCTTTCCCCGCATTGGTGACAAGGACAAGGTGCATGCCTATCCTGTGGATATGATGCTCCTTTGCGAGGAGGCGCGCATTTCTCAAACGCAACCACTTGATGTCTCACATATCATGTGGTGCGAGCTTCGGTTCATGGTGTTCAACCGCAAGGTACCTATCTATGGACCTTACATGTTTTTGTTGATCTCAAAGACTTGGGAGAAGCTGTATCACAGTGATGAGTTTCTTGCTCCTGACTGGACTCGTCATGAGCCCATCAAGCTCCATGTCAAGCCCCAGTGGGCCAACACTACTACTCGTGCTGAGGCTGAGGCTGCTAGGATGGATGTTGATGAGGAGGAGATTGAGGAGGAGGACGCAGATGAGGACAACTCTGCTGGGTATGCTCCTCCCTCTACTGAGCCTTTATGGGCTAAGAGGCTGAAGGCCAAGATGAAGGCCTTGTTCTGCATGCAAGCAAAGGGGCAGTACCGGACTCATGTTGCCTCCAAGGAGAGTCTCCGCCGTGACAAGAGGATCTTGAGGACTTTTGGAGAGGACATTTCCAGCGGTTCCGAGAAGCACATCACTCTAGAGGCCGAATGGATGGCTTCATAGGGCTACAAGTGGACTGATTTTGAGGAGGTGCCCATCCCCGCCGCCGATTCCGACGGAGAGCGTGTGAGTGACTACTCCGCTTGAGCCACCACTTATGTTGTAGGTGGCCTCTCTGCCTTTTTGGCGTCTCGATGCCAAAGGGGGAGAGAGTGTAGGATTTGCGAGTCGTGTGTCATGTGTCGTATTTGTTTCGTTTGCTTTAGTTCTGTTGAACCTCGTTTGCTTTGGTTTGGTTTTCTCTTGTCAGACCTTTCTATCATATGGTGTAAGACATATGCACTCTATCGTACCTTATTGAGCTTATGCTATCTTATGCTATTTACATTATGCTCATATCTATCATCTTGCTTAGCGTTAGCTTTTTGTTGCAAGTTATGCCTTGTCTATAAAATATAGGGGGAGTGTTGATCCTAGTATATGTGCCATGCAGTCCAAAGCACTTCTCTTGATTGCACACATCTAGGGGGAGCCCGTCTATATTTTATAGATGTGGGGTTTGCCCATGTCTATTTTATCCCCCTTGTGCAAATCCCGTATTGTCATCAATCCACCAAAAAGGGGGAGATTGTAAGGGCATATTTATCCCTTAGTTGTTTTGGTGATTGATGACAATGCTTTTACGGACTAATCGTATGCATTGAGTATTTCAGATATATCATGACTAGGCACAAGACGATTTGGTGCCCCTCGAAGACTATTGAAGACGGCGTTTTCTCTATGTTTCTTTTCGGTGGATTTGAGTCGTGTTTGCTGAACTTGGGCATGCAGTAGTACTGCTCCTAGGAGTGGTAGTGCCGCAGGACCTTGCGGTAGTATCGGCCTCTGGCGCGGTAGTACTGCAAGTGCCCACGGTAGTACCGCTTCCTTGGAGCGGTAGTACTGTGGTCTCTCGCCAGGTGCTGCAGCTTTTGCGGTAGTAGGGGCGGATGTGATTTTTTACATCCGCGCCCTATGCGGTAGTACCGCGCGCTCTGGCCACACTCAGCAGCATGCGCGGCAGTAGGGGCGGATTAATTTTTTACATCCGCGCCCTGCGCGGTAGTACCGCTCCTGGCTTGTAGTACTACCGTGTCGGATTTTTGCATAGATCCCAACTCAGCGGAAGTTGACACGGATGTATTTTTATATGTCTGTGCCTTCTCAAAATCTGGACTATCCCTGCCTTGCGGTAGTACCGCAAGGGGGAGCGGTAGTACCGCTCCAGCAGTTCTACCGCCCTCTGCTTCATTGCATCTGGGTTGTTCTTGTCTCTGCTGCACGGGCGGTAGTACCGCGGGGCCCTACGGTAGTACCGCGTGTCCTTGCGGTAGTACCGCGTCCCTGGTGCGGTAGTATCGTGCTACGCAGGCTGAGTTGGTGGATAATGGTTGGATTTGTTCTTCCACTATATAAGGGGTGTCTTCTTCTCCGAGTTGACCACCTCTTCCATCCCTATGCTCCATTATTGCTCCAAGCTCCATTTTCGCCCGATCTCTCTCCCTAGCCAATCAAACTTGTTGATTTTCTAGGGATTGGTTGAGAAGGCCCCGATCTACACTTCCACAAGGAGAAATTTGATTCCCCCCACTAATACCTTGCGGATCTTGTTAATCTTAGGTGTTTGAGCACCCTAGACGGTTGACGTCACCGTGGAGCCATATTCCATTGTGGTGAAGTTTCGTGGTGTCGTTGGGAGCCTCCAATTAAGTTGTGGAGATTGCCCCAACCTTGTTTGTAAAGGTCCGGTCGCCGCCACCAAGGGCACCAATAGTGGAATCACGGCATCTTGCATTGTGTGAGGGCGTAAGGAGAACATGGTGGCCCTAGTGGCTTCTTGGGGAGCATTGTGCCTCCACACCGCTCCAACGGAGACGTACTTCCCCTCAAAAGGAAGGAACTTCGGTAACACATCCTCGTCTTCACCGGCTCCACTCTTGGTTATCTCATGCGTTTACTTGTGCAAGCTTATTTGTGTTATATCCCTTGCTTTCTTGTGTGCTTATTGTTGTTGCATCATATAGGTTGCTCACCTAGTTGCATATCTAGACAACCTACTTTGATGCAAAGTTTAAATTGGTAAAGAAAAGCTAAAAATTGTTAGTTGCCTATTCACCCCCCTCTAGTCAACTATATCGATCCTTTCACAAGTGAAGGCTAGAAACAGACTGGAAAGCGACCAACTAGAGAGCGACAATAGTCATGAACATGCATTAAAATTAATCAACAATGAGTGCAAGCATGAGTAGGATATAATCCACCATGAACATAAATATCGTGGAGGCTATGTTGATTTTGTTTCAACTACATACGTGAACATGTGCCAAGTCAAGCCACTCGAATCGTTCAAAGGAGGATACCACCCTATCATACCACATCATAACCATTTTAATAGCATGTTGGCACGCAAGGTAAAACATTATAAACTCCTAGCAAATTAAGCATGGCATGAGCAACTATAATCTCTAATTGTGATTGCAAATATGTTTCATTCATAATAGGCTGAATCAGGAACGATGAACTAATCATATTTACAATTACAAAAACAAGATAGGTCGAGTTCATACCAGCTTCTCTCATCTCAATCAGTGCATCATATATCGTCATTATTGCCTTTCACTCGCATGACCGAATGGTGTGGATAATAATAATAGTGCACATGCATTGGACTAAACCGGAATCTGCAAGCATTTAATACAAGGGAGAATACAAGGTAATATGGGCTCTTGGTTAAATCAACAATAATGCATATGAGAGCCACTCAACATTTTCATCATGGTCTTCTCCTCTCTACCCCCAAAGAAAAGAAATAAAACTATTTACACGGGAAAGCTACCAACAAACAAAAGAAGAACAAGAAATATTTTTTGTTTTCTTTTAATTTCTACTACTACAGTCATGGAAAGTAAAGTAGCTAAAAGTTATAACTATTTTTTTGGTTTTTCTTAAGGTTTTTCAAACACACAAGAAGAAGACTTAGAAAACAAAATAAACTAGCATGAATGGTACAATGAAAAAGTATGAGCACCGACAACTAGAATGAGTGTGTGAACATGAATGTAATGTCGGTGAGAAATGCGTACTCCCCCAAGCTTAGGCTTTTAGCCTAAGTTGGTCTATGCCCACAGATCAAAGCTACTATCTCCGGTGTACGGAGGAGTGTTGACGGTGTCCTGGACTAGGGGGTACTCACCACGTCGTCCCCCAATCGGTTAGATTGGGCCGAGGACCCCCAGGGCCGCATACTCATGGGCCAGTCCGGACAGATGCCACATACAAGTAAGATTCCACAAGACTTGGCGATCAAGACAAGGACTCCTCCCCCACCGGAGTATTCGGCTAGGACACTTGTTATCCTGGGCCTCTGGTGCATTATATAAACCGAGGCCAGACTAGTCGATAGATTATTATGAGATGACTCATCATACCTCTAGGGTTTAGACCACAACATATGATCTCGAGGTAGATCAACTCTGTACAACACCCATATGAATACAATCAAAAGCAGCATGTAGGGTATTATCTCATCAAGAGAGCCCGAAGCTGGGTAAAACGCCGTGTACATGTTACCATCGATCCTAGACGCATAGTTCGGGACCCCCTACCCGAGATCCGCCGGTTTTGACACCGACATTGGTGCTTTCATTGAGAGTCCCGCTGTGTGATCGACAAAAGGATCGATGGCTCGCCTGCAGATCAACTGCGACTTCGACATCTTCGGCACCAGCTCGACTGGTCACCTTGGTTCGACCAAGAATTGCGCCCCGTGTTCGGATCACCATGTTCCGACGAGGTCCTTCATCAAACGTCAACTCCGATCTCTATCAAGATCACGGAGGAATCATCCATGAAGCTCGGGGGCTCAACGTCAACATTGCCCTCAAGCGATCGTGCTATTTTTCTGGACAGCGAACTCGTATCTGCTGCCACCACCTCCTCGAGTATCGCTTTGACGATCTCTTTGGTGGAATTGTGTGGAATTGAGTCTACAACAACCCTGAAAAATTTCGTCGAGTTCCGATGGAGGAATCTCTGGCAATCCACGATATACCGGAGCCCTGTCAAATCTGGACGGGAATCTGGACGAGTTTAGGGCGTGGTGTCCAGATTCTAGCTCGGACGTCCTTTGTAAGATCCAACCGTTGATCGGCTGCGGAATTCCTATATCTACCACCCCTCCAAATTTCAGCTCGATCCAACCGTCCGAACTCCGGGAACCTTCCGATTAGTGCATCACTTTTCGGATTTATTTTCTGCGCGAGAACGAATCCGACCCGAATTCATCTTTTTTATGAACGGGATTTCAGACATCCCTTTTGAAGGAAGTTTTGTATGGGATATTGTGTATTGTTCCCGAACACATCCCACTAACTCAACTTCGGCATCATGCTGGTGTCAAACCAGTCCGGCAATATTGCTCCACGGCTGCCGACCTGCGCTAGACACGTCGTCACTTTGTTGAGCCGAACTCAACTTCTTCGGATCATCATCTCGGCAAGCCGAACAAGAGTCCGGCATCGCGAAGGACAAATCATCACCAACATCGCCGCCCCACGGATTACACGGAGCGGGCATACCGGTATCACCGCACGGTCGCTTCATCAAGCCGGCATCGACCACGTCACGACCTGCATCGGCAGGGCCGCACTGTTGCCCCTTCAAGCCGGTGTCCATCACGTCGGACTACTTTGACTCATCGACTGGCCTCGAGGCTTAGACACCTCGGCTGGACCGGAGGATTCATCATCTCTTCATCAACCTACTCCGGACACTTGGCGTCACTAGCCGACCAGCTTCGTCACGATTTGCTGGACCGAGGGCTTTGCCTCGGCGAGCCAACCTTTGCCAGCATCATCTTCCTTTGGATTAATACAACAAATAAACTAGGTGCTATTAACCCTAATATTTTTTGCATGTTTGGGTTCATTTTTTCCAAGGAATTATTACTCTGGTTTGTCCATCATATGTTCACAGGTCTATCAAATGGTGGCCGCATTAACGACGGTCGCATGCTAGTTCGGTCAGTCTCCATACATAGTCCGGCGAACGCCGCATCCGGAGCGCGGACCGACCTGTGAATTCAGGCTTTGCCACGCCTTTACCGTATCACGCCGACGCCCTGCATCGACATCGACTTCGGCGCCAGGCCATATTTCTTTTATTACTCACTTTGCATAAATTATTTATTATGCAACAATTTTTTATTTATCATTATTACCATTATCTCCCGTTTGCACTATTTTTTGTGCACAGGAAAATGATCCGGGGACTTCGGCGTCACTCTGCCGGTCTGCATCGACCGTGCTATGTCACCACTTCGGCGTGTCGAGCTCTCCGCTCCGCCACCTCGGGACCAGCTTGGGGGATCGAACCTTGTCCTGCATCAAGCTCGGACTGCGAACACATTAACCAGCTAAGTCGCTTTCATGCTCAAAGCTTTAATTTCTAACTTGTGTTCGGTTCGACCAAGCGTTATACTTTTTTGAAGAAAAAAAGTTGCTTGTAAAAAAAAATTCTTGTCCAAACTTTGTTCACACATACTTGACGCGCTACCCATGCTCATTATACCTGGGGGCTTCTTTAACAGAAGGTTATTCATACGGGCTTTATGCCCAACACATGTATCACACTTCCGCATGTACCTTTTATTCACCATTATATGCATCGATATGACTTAAGTTTTGGCCAAGCTGGGTTGCCTGGCTCCTGTGCTTACCCCTACGTTCCCGATTGTTCGGCTAGGTGGTAAAGGGAGCACCTCTGCGATTGTTACTGCCGGGTCAGCCGGATGTGTACCTCAGACTGGGTGAAGCCGAAAGCTAGCGTTCTTAAGGGAATACTCGGTCGGTGAACTAAAAGATGATTTCTTACCTATTTATTTACCTGCCCCCAGATGCTTTTCTGCTCTTTTCGCAGTCCGGACATGCACTTTAGGGCATGCCTCCCAGGGAAAGGAACCCCTAACGGAACTATTCTCCCTGGAAGATGTTTCTTACTAACCATGTAATATAACATAACTAGTTGAGCACTTGTCTGATAAAGCACTAATGACCCCTACGCCTGGTCTCCAGGCATGCCCCGGTTTTTATAACCGCGAGGGTATTCGGACACACTCCGGACTATTGGGTCCAGAGGTTGAAGCGAAAAGGTCCGCTACGACAAATGATCTACAATCCGGCTAGAAGGCATTCTACATGTCACCTTACATTATATAGTCAACTTTTACCCAAGTCACTTGGGGGGCTCTTATGTTTATTTGAGCCGTTTCATACTAGGTGTTTTTCTTCTTAGTCGTTGCAAAGTTATTATTATTTATCACTCCTTTTTCCGACACGAGTGTGCGGTCACTAGCCGGGGAGCCTAATTTCTCTCTCAAAAGCCGCTAGAGTTTAGTTTGCTAAACTGGCCTGATGAGAAGTACTCCACCCTCGGGATAGGAGGTTGAAGCCGTAGGCTGACCCGCCCGAAGTCTTGAGATAGGATGTATCATGTTAAAGCACGACACAAGCACTTCTTTTTTCTAAGACCAATTTTCGGGTTGGCACCGAACACTTGATATTGTTCGGATGTCATGTTTTTACTGACGTTTCTTGGTTTTCCAAGCTTTTTGGCACTTTTAAACTATTTGTGCTTTTCCAGCATTAGTCACGCAGTGCAACGCCGGACACCGTTTAGGGATTCGGCAAAAACATTCTCAGATATTGCTATATATGCATCGGTTTCAAATTGTGTCTTCGGTCAATAGTTGGGTTGCCCGGCTCCCGCACTTGCTTCCTACGTTCTGTTTTGTTCGGCTAAGCGTGCAAAGGGAGGACCACTGCGATTGTGCTTCCAGCTCACACGATTAAGCGAAAACTGAGTGTCACAATAAGCGTAAACTGGTCAGCGATCCGATGACTATGTTAAATAACAGGCCATTCATAACATTGGCCGAAGTGTTTACGGCTTGACCTCGACTGTCGCCGAACACTGCCGGGGGCTATTAACTAGCCTCCCAAAATAAATACTCGATATTTTGCTCTTACATTGGAGCTGAGGTTTTATGATCATGCTTAGCATGACAATCCAAAGAAAGGAACCGATAGCGGGACTATTTTTTTTGGAAGACATTTCTTCTGTTAAACAGTACTATACCATATCTCTCCGTGTACCTTTGTTTATAAAACCGTATGGCCAGATTGCCTTGTTTCTCATAAATCTTTGCCCTCATAAAGGCTTTATAAAGTAAGACAAACACTCCTCGGCTACTGGCCGAGGAGGTGGAAGCCGATGGTTGGTCAACAAAGTTTTGTACAATGCGGATCCTAGCATTAATGACGTAAAGTACTTGGATACATAGAGTCATTACACATAATTTGTGATTTTATTATGGATATTGATCCTTAATTCGGCCACCCGTGCCCGCATTAAGGCTCGGGGGCTACTGGGCTTCGGGCTTATTATTTAAACATATTAAAGGGGCATATTGATCCCCTGATCTGGTGTTGCCACCCGACCAGTGTCTTGGGGGCTACTGCATTGCTTGTCCAATGCAGAAAATTTTATGTGCAATATAGTTTCCGAGGAGATTTTGATCCTCAGGTTGGTCGGCCGCACCCAACCTGAGTCTCGAGGACTGAGCACACCGCTTTTTGTGTCCCGAAGTATTCTGCCGAGCTAGGACTTGATCCTCAAACCGATTTTGCAAATCAACCTGAGCCTCAGCGGCTACGGGGATCAGCGGTCTTATGTCATCCTTCATGTGCACCTCGGGTTTTAGACCGATACCCACCTTGAGGGCTACTGGCTATATATTTCGGCAGAGAATAAATTGCACCGATCAAAAATATTGACAAAAATCGGCCCACATTCGGGGTGGTGCACCACCTCGAAAGCAGTCCGGCATAAAGCTCGGGCGCTAGTGGCTGGCTCCATAGAGGGCATTTCCGGCATTGAGCTCGGCTAAAACTCCTTCAAACTTCTTTGAACCAAGGTGATTTACGACACCTCGGATACAGTCCGGCGTTGGAGCTCGGATACATAGTCCGGCGTTGGAGCTCGGATACATAGTCCGGCGTTAGAGCTGGGAAGCAGTCCGACATTGGTGCTCGGCTACAAAAAATACCTCGAATGTAGTCCGGCGTTAGAGCTCGGACGCAAGAGGGAACTGCCTCCCGGGAACAACTTCAAACCCGAGGTGTGGCATAAAAATAACAAGGCATTGATAAAGGCCGGAAACTTAAAGGGGCTCCTCGGATACCCGACGTGTAAACCCGTCAAATCCATTTCGGCGATCCTCAAGATCGAAGATAAAGAAGATTCGTTGAACCAATTTTCAAGACCGACGACCGAAGAGGAAGAACAGTACGGAAGAATCGAGGAGCGTCCCTAACTTGAAGACCGGTTCAGGGGGCTACTGACGGTGTCCTGGACTAGGGGGTACTCACCACGTCGTCCCCCAATCGGTTAGATTGGGCCGAGGACCCCCAGGGCCGCATACTCATGGGCCAGTCCGGACAGGTGCCGCATACAAGGAAGATTCCACAAGACTTGGCGGTCAAGACAAGGACTCCTCCTCCACCGGCGTATTCGGCTAGGACACTTGTTATCCTGGGCCTCTAGTGCATTATATAAACCGAGGCCAGACTAGTCGATAGATTATTATGAGATGACTCATCATACCTCTAGGGTTTAGACCACAACATATGATCTCGAGGTAGATCAACTCTGTACAACACCCATATGAATACAATCAAAAGCAGCATGTAGGGTATTATCTCATCAAGAGAGCCCGAAGCTGGGTAAAACCCCGTGTACATGTTACCATCGATCCTAGACGCATAGTTCGGGACCCCCTACCCGAGATCCGCCGGTTTTGACACCACAAGTGTCCTCTGGGTGCCACTGGTTGGCAATCTCCTCCGGATCCCACTGATAAACAGACTGCCGATAAGGGTCAAGTGGTAGCTCCGGCTCAGGCTCTGGAACTTGTGTCAGGCTCCGGTGTGCATAAACGGCCTCCGGCAAGATGAGGTACATGCTGTTCGCGCTGGTCGTGGAGGAAGTCGGCGAGGCCTGCATTCTCAGCCAAGTGATAAAAATCATCATAAATTCCGGCGGCCCTCAAGAACTCATCACAAGGCCATTCACACGACCGAACCTCCGCAGTGCGAGGAAGATTATATTTTTGCTTCTTACTCTCTTCACTTTGCTTATCCTTCGAGCTTCGGCTCGAAGAGCCTCTCAACAATCTCTTCAACATTTTCTCCTTCTGAAAAATTTCTGAAATTTTTAGTCACTCAAAATAAAAGTGAAACAAACTCAACAAGATTGATAGAAACTACTCCCACAAGTGCCTAGAGGCTATATCATGCAATAAAAACTACTTTTGACCATAAAATTTTGACATGCAAGCTCAAGAACAGGGTCACCTAAGCAGCCCAAATTTGCAATAAACAAAGCACTAGAACAAAAACTAATTGGAGGAGTCACTGATGTCTACTACACAACCTTCTTCTTGTAGACGTTGTTGGGCCTGCAAGTGCACAGGTTTGTAGGGCAGTAGCAAATTTCCCTCAAGTGGATGACCTAAGGTTTATCAATCCGTGGGAGGCGTAGGATGAAGATGGTCTCTCTCAACATAAAACTCGTAAGCTCCGTTAGCGAAAGTAAACAAAACACCACTTCAAGGTACTGTAATGAACTCATTCTTTATTTATATTGGTGTTAAACCTACTGTATTCCGACTTCTCTATGGTTTATAAACTATTTTACTAGCCATAGATTCATCAAAATAAGCAAACAACACACGAAAAACAGAATCTGTCAAAAACAAAACAGTCTATAGTAATCTGTAACTAATGCAAACTTCTGGAACTCCAAAAATTCTAAAATAAATTGGTGGACCTGAGGAATTTTTCTAGTAATCATCTACAAAAAGAATCAACTAAATATCACTCTCCAGTAAACAATTCTAGCTATTCTCGTGAGCGCTAAAGTTTCTGTTTTTTACAGCATGATCATAGAGACTTCACCCAAGTCTTCCCAAAGGTTCTACTTGGCACAAACACTAATTAAAACCTAAAACCACATCTAAACAGAAGCTAGATGGATTATTTATTCCTAAACAGAACCAAAAAGTAAGAAAGAAAATAAAATTGGGTTGCCTCCCAACAAGCGCTATCGTTTAACGCCCCTAGCTAGGCATGATGATTTCAATGATGCTCACATAAAAGATAAGAATTGAAACATAAAGAGAGCATAATGAAGAATATGACTAGCACATTTAAGTCTAGCCCACTTCCTATGCATAGTGATTTTGTGAGCAAACAACTTATGGGAACAACAATCAACTAGCATAGGAAGGCAAAACAAGCATAACTTCAAGATTTTAAGCACATAGAGAGGAAACTTGATATTATTGCAATTCCTACAAGCATATATTCCTCCCTCATAATAATTTTCAGTAGCATCATGAATGAATTCGACAATATAACCAGCACCTAAAGCATTATTTTCATGATCTACTTGCATAGAAAATTTACTACTCTCCACATAAGCAAAATTCTTCTCATGAATAGTAGTGGGAGCAAACTCAACAAAATAACAATCATATGATTGGAAATTAAGACCAAGATGGCAAGTTTCATGGTTATCATTATTGTTTATAACATACGTGTCATCACAATAATCATTATAGATAGGAGGCATGCTTTCATCATAGTAAATTTTCTCATCAATGCTTGGGGGACAAAAAATATCATCTTCATCAAACATAGCTTCCCGAAGCTTGTGGCTTTGCATATCATTAGCATCATGGATATTCAAGTAATTCATGCTAACAACATTGCAATCATGCTCATCATTCAAATATTTAGTGCCAAACATTTTATAGATTTCTTCTTCTAACACTTTGGCACAATTTTCCTTTCCATCATACTCACGAAAGATATTAAAGAGGTGAAGCGTATGAGACAAACTCAATTCCATTTTTTGGTAGTTTTCTTTTATAAACTAACTAGTGCTAAAACAAGAAACAAAAATATTCGATTGCAAGATCTAAAGATATACCTTCACTTACCTAGCCTCCCCGGCAACGGCGCTAGAAAAGAGCTTGATGTCTACTACACAACCTTCTTCTTGTAGACGTTGTTGGGCCTGCAAGTGCACAGGTTTGTAGGGCAGTAGCAAATTTCCCTCAAGTGGATGACCTAAGGTTTATCAATCCGTGGGAGGCGCAGGATGAAGATGGTCTCTCTCAACATAAAACTCCTAAGCTCCGTTAGCGAAAGAAAACAAAACACCACTTCAAGGTACTGTAATGAACTCATTCTTTATTTATATTGGTGTTAAACCTACTATATTCCGACTTCTTTATGTTTTATAAACTATTTTACTAGCCATAGATTCATCAAAATAAGCAAATAGCACACGAAAAACAGAATCTGTCAAAAACAGAACAGTCTGTAGTAATCTGTAACTAACGCAAACTTCTGGAACTCCAAAAATTCTAAAATAAATTGGTGGACCTGAGGAATTTGTCTAGTAATCATCTGCAGAAAGAATCAACTAAATAGCACTCTCCAGTAAAAAATTCTAGCTATTCTCGTGAGCGCTAAAGTTTCTGTTTTTTACAGCATTATCATAGAGACTTCACCCAAGTCTTCCCAAAGGTTCTACTTGGCACAAACACTAATTAAAACCTAAAAACACATCTAAACAGAAGCTAGATGGATTATTTATTCCTAAACAGAACCAAAAAGTAAGAAATAAAATAAAATTGGGTTGCCTCCCAACAAGCGCTATCGTTTAACGCCCCTAGCTAGGCATGATGATTTCAATGATGCTCACATAAAAGATAAGAATTGAAACATAAAGAGAGCATCATGAAGAACATGACTAGCACATTTAAGTCTAACCCACTTCCTATGCATAGGGATTTTGTTAGCAAACAACTTATGGGAACAACAATCAACTAGCATAGGACGGCAAAACAAGCATAACTTCAAGATTTTAAGCACATAGAGAGGAAACTTGATATTATTGCAATTCCTACAAGAATATATTCCTCCCTCATAATAATTTTCAGTAGCATCATGAATGAATTCAACAATATAACCATCACCAAAAGCATTCTTTTCATGATCTACTTGCATAGAAAATTTACTACTCTCCACATAAGCAAAATTCTTCTCATGAATAGTAGTGGGAGCAAACTCAACAAAATAACTATCATATGATTGAAAATTAAGATCAAGATGACAAGTTTCATGGTTATCATTATTCTTTATAGCATACGTGTCATCACAATAATCATCATAGATAGGAGGCATGCTTTCATCATAGTAAATTTGCTCATCAATGGTTGGGTGACAAAAAATATCATCTTCATCAAACATAGCTTCCCCAAGCTTGTGGCTTTGCATATCATTAGCATCATGGATATTCAAGTAATTCATGCTAACAACATTGCAATCATGCTCATCATTCAAATATTTAGTGCCAAACATTTTATAGATTTGTTATTCTAACACTTTGGCACAATTTTCCTTTCCATCATACTCACGAAAGATATTAAAGAGGTGAAGCGTATGAGACAAACTCAATTCCATTTTTTTGGTAGTTTTATTTTATAAACTAACTAGTGCTAAAACAAGAAACAAAAATATTAGATTGCAAGATCTAAAGATATACCTTCACTTACCTATCCTCCCCGGCAACGGCGCCAGAAAAGAGCTTGATGTATACTACACAACCTTCTTCTTGTAGACGTTGTTGGGCCTGCAAGTGCACAGGTTTGTAGGGCAGTAGAAAATTTCCCTCAAGTGGATGACCTAAGGTTTATCAATCCGTGGGAGGCGTAGGGTGAAGATGGTCTCTCTCAAGCAACCCTGCAACCAAATAACAAAGAGTCTCTTGTGTCCCCAACACACCCAATACAATGGTAGATTGTATAGGTGCACTAGTTCAGCGAAGAGATGGTGATACAAGTGCAATATGGATGGTAGATATAGGTTTGTGTAAACTGAAAATATAAAACAACAAGTTAACAAGCGGTAAAAGTGAGCGTAAACGGTATTGCAATGATAGTAAACAAGGACTAGGGTTCATACTTTCACTAGTGCAAGTCCTCTCAACAATAATAACATAGTTGGATCATATAACTGTCCCTCAACATGCAACAAAGAGTCACTCCAAAGTCACTAATAGCGGAGAACAAACGAAGAGATTATGGTAGGGTACGAAACCACCTCAAAGTTATTCTTTCCAATCAATCCGTTGGGCTATTCCTATAAGTGTCACAAACAGCCCTAGAGTTCGTACTAGAATAACACCTTAAGATACAAATCAACCAAAACCCTAATGTCACCTAGATACTCCAACGTCACCTCAAGTATCCGTGGGTATGATTATACGATATGCATCACATAATCTCAATTCATCTATTCAAACCAACACATAGAACCTCAAAGAGTGCCCAAAGTTTCTACCAGAGAATCACGACGAAAACGTGTGCCAACCCTTATGCATAGGTTCATGGGCGGAACCCGCAAGTTGATCACCAAAACATACATCAAGTGGATCAATAGAATAACCCATTGTCACCACGGTTATCCCACGCAAGACATACATCAAGTGTTCTCAAATCTTTAAAGACTCAATCCGATAAGATTACTTCAAGGGGAAAACTCAATCCATTACAAGAGAGAAGAGAGGGAGAAGAAACATAAGATCCAACTATAATTGCAAAGCTCGCGATACATCAAGATCGTGCCAAGTCAAGAACACGTGAGAGAGAGAGAGAGAGATCAAACAAATAGCTACTGGTACATACCCTCAGCCCCGAGGGTAAACTACTCCCTCCTCATCATATAGAGCGCCGGGATGATGAAGATGGCCACCGGTGAGGGATCCCCCTCCGGCAGGGTGCCGGAACAGGGCCCCGATTAGGTTTTTGGTGGCTACAGAGGCTTGCGTTGGCGGAACTCCCGATCTAATCTCCGTTCTGGAAGTTTTAGGGTACATGGAGTTATATAGGCGGAAGAAGTACGTTAGGGGAGCCAGGAGGGCCCCACGAGGCAGGGGCGCGCCCTAGGGGGGTGGGCGCGCCCCCACCCTCGTGGCTTTCTCGTTCCTTCCTTGACGTGGGGTCCAAGTCCATCGGGTGGCTTTCCTTCCAAAAATAACTTCTCTAGTTGATTTCGTTCCGTTTCGACTCCGTCTGATATTCCTTTTCTTCAAAACACGGAAATAGGCAAAGAACAACAAATCTGGACTGGGCCTCCGGTTAATAGGTTAGTCCCAAAAATAATATAAAAGTGGATAATAAAGCCCAATATTGCCTCAAACAATAGATAATATAGCATGGAGCAATCAAAAATTATAGATACGTTGGAGACGTATCAAGCATCCCCAAGCTTAATTCCCGCTCGTCCTCGAGTAGGTAAATGATAAAAAAGATAGTTTTTGATGTCGAATGCTAGTTGGCATAATTTCATTGTAATTCTTCTTAATTGTGATATGAATATTCAGATTCGAAAGATTCAAGACAAAAGTTTCATATTGACATAAAAATAATAATACTTGAAGCATACTAACAAAGAAATTATGACTTCTCAAAATAACATGGCCAAAGAAAGTTCATCCCTACAAAATCATATAGTTTAGTCATGCTCCATTTTCGTCACACAAGAATGCTCTCATCATGCACAACCCCGATGACAAGCCAAGCAATTGTTTCATACTTTAATAATCTCAAACTCATAAACCTTCACGCAATACATGAGCGTGAGCCATGGATATAGCATTATGGGTGGAATAGAATATGATGATGGGGGTTATGTGGAGAAGACAAAAAAGGAAAAAGTCTCACATCAACGAGGCTAATCAATGGGCTATGGAGATGCCCATCGATTGATGTTAATGCAAGGAGTAGGGATTGCCATGCAACGGATGCACTAGAGCTATAAATGTATGAAAGCTCAACAAAAGAAACTAGTGGGTGTGCATCCAACTTGCCTGCTCACAAAGACCTAGGGCACTTGAGGAGGCCCATCGTTGGAATATACAAGCCAAGTTCTATAATGAAAAGTTCCCACTAGTATATGAAAGTGACAAAACAAGAGACTCTCTATCATGAAGACTATGGTGCTATTTTGAAGCATAATATAGGAGACTCGCTATATGAAGAACATGGTGCTACTTTGAAGCACAAGTGTGGTAAAAGGATAGTAGCATTGCCCCTTTTTATTTTCTTTCTTTATTTTTTTTTCTCTTTTTTTGGGCCTTCTTTTTTTATTTGGCCTTTCTCTTTTTTTTTGGGACAATGCTCTATTGAATGATGATCATCACACTCCTATTTATTTACAACTCAATATTACAACTCGACACTAGAACAAAGTATGACTCTATATGAATGCCTCCAGTGGTGTACCGGGATATGCAATGAATCAAGAGTGACAAGTATGAAAGAATTTTGAACGGTGGCTTTGCCACAAATACTATGTCAACTACATGATCATGCTAAGCAATATGACAATGATGAATGTGTCATGATAAACTAGATGGTGGATAGTTGCATGGCAATATATCTCGGAATGGCTATGGAAATGCCATAATAGGTAGGTATGGTGGCTGTTTTGAGGAAGATATAAGGAGGTTTATGTGTGAAAGAGCGTATCATATCACAGGGTTTGGATGCACCGGCGAAGTTTGCACCAACTCTCGATGTGAGAAAGGGCAATGCACGGTACCGTAGAGGCTAGCAATGATGGAAGGGTAAGAGTGCGTATAATCCATGGACCCAACATTAGTCATAAAGAAATCATATACTTATTGCAAAAATCTACAAGCCATCAAAAACCAAAGCACTACGCGCATGCTCCTAGGGGGATAGATTGGTAGGAAAAGACCATCGCTCGTCCCCGACCGCCACTCATAAGGAGGACAATCAAATAACACCTCATGTTTCAAATTTGTTGCATAATGTTAACCATACGTGCATGCTACGGGAATGCAAACTTTAACTCAAGCACTTCTCAAATTCACAATTACTCTACTAGCATGACTTTGATATTACTACCTCCATATCTCAAAACAATTATCATGCTTCAATCTTTTCTTAGTATTCAACACACTCATAATAATTTTTCTTTTATTAGTCTTGTATACCTAGCATATTAGAATTAAGCACATTACCATGTTATTTAAGACTATCAAAATAATCTAAGTGAAGCATGGGAGTTCATCTATTTCTTCAAAATAAAACTACCAACATGCTCTAAAAGATATAAGTGAAGCACTAGAGCAATTGACAAACTACTCCGAAAGATATAAGAGAAGATCAATGAGTAGTCGATTAATTATGCAACTATGTGAAGACTCTCCCATTTAATAATTTCAGATCTTGGTAACTTATTCAAACAAAATGCAAAGCTAAAGAAAATAAAATGACGCTCCAAGCAAAACACATATCATGTGGTGAATAAAAATATAGCTCCAAGTAAAGTTACCGATGAACGAAGACGAAAGAGGGGATGCCACCCGGGGCATCCCCAAGCTTAACCGCTTGGTTATCCTTGAATATTACCTTGGGGTGCCTTGGGCATCCCCAAGCTTAGTCTCTTGCCACTCCTTATTGCATAGTCCATCGAATCTTTACCCAAAACTTGAAAACTTCACAACACAAAACTTCACAGAAAACTCGTAAGCTCCGCTAGCGAAAGAAAACAAAACACCACTTCAAGGTACTGTAATGAACTCATTATTTATTTATATTGATGTTAAACCTACTGTATTCCGACTTCTCTATGGTTTATAAACTATTTTACTAGCCATAGATTCATCAAAATAAGCAAACAACACACGAAAAACAGAATCTGTCAAAAACAGAACAGTCTGTAGTAATCTGTAACTAACGCAAACTTCTGGAACTCCAAAAATTCTAAAATAAATTGGTGGACCTGAAGAATTTGTCTAGTAATCATCTGCAGAAAGAATAAACTAAATATCACTCCCTAGTCAAAAATTCTAGCTATTCTCGTGAGCGCTAAAGTTTCTGTTTTTTACAGCATGATCATAAAGACTTCACCCAAGTCTTCCCAAAGGTTCTACTTGGCACAAACACTAATTAAAACCTAAAACCACATCTAAACAGAATCTAGATGGATTATTTATTCCTAAACATAACCAAAAAGTAAGAAAGAAAATAAAATTGGGTTGCCTCCCAACAAGCGCTATCGTTCAACGCCCCTAGCTAGGCATGATCATTTCAATGATGCTCACATAAAAGATAAGAATTGAAACATAAAGAGAGCATCATGAAGAATATGACTAGCACATTTAAGTCTAACTCACTTCCTATGCATAGGGATTTTGTGAGAAAACAACTTATGGGAACAACAATCAACTAGCATAGGAAGGCAAAACAAGCATAACTTCAAGATTTTAAGCACATAGAGAGGAAACTTGATATTATTGCAATTCCTACAAGCATATATTCCTCCCTCTTAATAATTTTCAGTAGAATCATGAATGAATTCAACAATATAACTAGCACCTAAAGAATTCTTTTCATGATCTACTTGCATAGAAAATTTACTACTCTCCACATAAGCAAAATTCTTCTCATGAATAGTAGTGGGAGCAAACTCAACAAAATAACTATCATATGATTGAAAATTAAGATCAAGATGACAAGTTTCATGGTTATCATTATTATTTATAGCATACGTGTCATCACAATAATCATCATAGATAGGAGGCATGCTTTCACCATAGTAAATTTGCTCATCAATGCTTGGGGGACAAAAAATATCTTCTTCATCAAACATAGCTTCCCCAAGCTTGTGGCTTTGCATATCATTAGCATCATGGATATTCAAGTAATTCATACTAACAACATTGCAATGATGCTCATCATTCAAATATTTAGTGCCAAACATTTTATAGATTTCTTCTTCTAACACTTTGGCACAATTTTCCTTTCCATCATACTCACGAAAGATATTAAAGAGGTGAAGCGTATGAGACAAACTCAATTCCATCTTTTGGTAGTTTTCTTTTATAAACTAACTAGTGCTAAAACAAGAAACAAAAATATTCGATTGCAAGATCTAAAGATATACCTTCACTTACCTAGCCTCCCCGGCAACGGCGCCAGAAAAGAGCTTGATGTCTACTACACAACCTTCTTCTTGTAGACGTTGTTGGGCCTGCAAGTGCACAGGTTTGTAGGACAGTAGCAAATTTCCCTCAAGTGGATGACCTAACGTTTATCAATCCATGGGAGGCGTAGGATGAAGATGGTCTCTCTCAAGCAACCCTGCAACCAAATAACAAAGAGTCTCTTGTGTCCCCAACACACCCAATACAATGGTAGATTGTATAGGTGCACTAGTTCGGCGAAGAGATGGTGATACAAGTGCAATATGGATGGTAGATATAGGTTTTTGTAAATTGAAAATATAAAACAGCAAGTTAACAAGCGGTAAAAGTGAGCGTAAACGGTATTGCAATGATAGTAAACAAGGCCTAGGGTTCATACTTTCACTAGTACAAGTCCTCTCAACAATAATAACATAGTTGGATCATATAAATATCCCTCAACATGCAACAAAGAGTCACTCCAAAGTCACTAATAGTGGAACAAACAAAGAGATTATGGTAGGGCATGAAACCACCTCAAAGTTATTCTTTCCAATCAATCTGTTGGGCTATTCCTATAAGTGTCACAAACAGCCCTAGAGTTCGTACTAGAATAACACCTTAAGATACAAATCAACCAAAACCCTAATGTCACCTAGATACTCCAATGTCACCTCAAGTATCCGTGGGTATGATTATACGATATGCATTACACAATCTCAATTCATCTATTCAAACCAACACATAGAACCTCAAAGAGTGCCCAAAGTTTCTCCCGGAGAATCACAACGACACAGTTGGTGGCGCCGTCCTTTGGCGGCGGGGCGGTCTGGTGGCGCAGGTTGGCCGGCGGCGCGTCCCCGACCCAGATCTAGGCCCTTAGGTCCCCATCTGGGTCCTAGCGGGCCGGTCCCCGGGCGTGGCCTCGTTGTCTGCGGCGCGGTGAGGAGGAGGAGCGGCTCGGATTTGGGGCGGCGGCACCGACGGCGTGCCAGCAGCAGCACGAACGCGGGAGCTTTACGGGCCCACGAGGGCTCGGCCGGGCCTGTGGGCCCATGGGCCTGGTGTGCTGCTGCTATTGCGCTCGAACGACTACCGTCGCAGACGGTGGAGGCGGGGCCCTCCTGCGTGCCGACGGTGCTGATGCCCTAGTCCCGGCCCTGATTCTTCGTCATGCTGTCCTCACTTCACGGTGCCGTGGTGAGACGGTGTGGGGGCCTGATGACCGCGTTGGTGCATGGTGGTGGTTGGTTTGGTGGCAGGCTCCGGGGCGCCCGAGGTACGAGTTGGGATCGGGGGGAAACCCCTGTCGGCATGGCCAACACCGGCGCTGTGGCGCCTGTGGGTGCCACCTAACCTTCCGGGAGGGCGTCGGGGCTACCCTTCCTATCGCCTCGTCATGTACCGAGGGAAACCCTTGGCAGCAGCGTCGTCATCGTCGCGATCCTTCTTGGAGGTGTTGATAGGTGCCGGCGCTTTCGAGTCTTGGAGTCTAGTGGAAGATCCTAGTGGGCGTTACGATCGCGAGGCTTCTTCGTTTTTGTTGATCCGCCGTTGTCGGCATTTGTTTCTTTTGCTTTTCTCTGTCATTCTTTTGGGCGTGACTGTGCTGCTTCCGCCCCAGCTCCTATCCATGTATGGTTTGGTTGGTTGCTTTGTATACAAAGCGGGGGGAAACCCTTTTTCGGCAATAAGATCGGTAAAACCTCCAACACCGAAAACGCAATAGAAGAAGCATGTGAACTCCGTTTTCGATGAACTCAAGCTTGTCAAGAAGATGACCAAAAGCTCCAAATCTCACAAGGAGAAAACCAAACAAGAACCTAGAAAGATGATGCAAGGATGCAATGGTTTGAGCTCTCTATGAATGATACGATCAAGCTATGCATCGAGAGCCCCCCTTGATAGTACGACAATCGATCCTATAACGCGGTCTCCCAACTACCGCCATGAGACCGGAAAAATAGAAAACCTACCCAGGGAAAACCTTTGCCTTGCACATGGTCCACTTGAGCTAGATGATGACGATCTTGACTCCCTCAAGTTGGACCACATTTCTTGATTGCGTTGGCTCTATGAAGACTAGTTGATTGCTCCCCCATACTCCACTATGTGTGAGACACTCTTCCGCACATCTTCACAAGACCATTGTCACCACTATGGACGGCAAGCTTCGAGCACTTGATCTCTTCGTGATGCTCCACTTGAACTTGCACAAGGCAATCATGATGACGATTACCACTAGATGTCATCCTCTCCATGGGTTGTATGATGTCTTCCTCTTGACGCAAGCCCATGGAGACATACCTAACCCTACATAGAACTCTCACATAGACCATGGGTTACTACACAAAGCATAATGGACAATGTTTACCATACCATGGGATCACTTGATCCCTCTCGGTACATCTTGTACGCTTTGTGAGTTGATCAACTTGATTCACTCTTGACTTAGTCTTGATCAACCATGAATCTTTCCAGCTCTCCATCATTTGGATGACATCTTGAAGATAAACGAATGATCACACAATCTTCTTCTTCAAGACATGCTTGCAATAAGCTCAACACTCACATGACCAATATTTGGATAATTTCTTAATAACACCTTGGTCAACTCATAAACTCCTTGAAACCAACACATGGACTTCAAGAAATGCCTATGGACAAATCCTTAAAATATTACTCAATGCAACCATTAGTCAATAGAAAATGTCATGAATTACCAAAACAACACATGGGGGCACCGCATGTCCTTTCAATCTCCTCCATTTTGGTAATTGATGACAATCACTTTCAAGAGAGTTTATATAAGGAATTATGCATCACCATGCAATGCAAAAACCAATAATGCATGTGTATGAGACGCAAATGCTTAGGATCAAAACCAAAGCAAGAAGAAGAAGAAATAACTCTCTAAACTTCTCCACAAAACTCTCTGAAACTTCTCCCCCATTGGCATCGATTGCCAAAATGGGAGAAAAACTTAGAAGGCCAATATAAATTGTGGTCCTCCATAAATTGTTTATTTCTCAACAAGAGAGTGGAATGCAATACACATATCCAAAGGTAAACACTTGAAGAAAGACAAACTATATTGAGGCACAAAGATAGCTAAAGAATGATATGCCACGAAGACATAACAAAGAGAGACACAAGCAATCAAGCAATCAAAAGATACCAATTGAAGCAAGAAATCAAAGGATATCAATTGAACCAACTAGACCAAAGATCCTATGAGCCACATGAACAAATGATATTATGATATGAGCAAAGGAGTGTTTTAATGAAACTAGAGAAGCTCCCCATGATTTGTGCACAAATAAGAATTTTTGTATTTGGATACAAAGTGCAAAAAATAGGATCATCACTCCCCCAAAATCAATAGAAATACACAACAACTGCAAGTGAGCCTATAGGAAACTAAGCCTAGCACTTGCAACAAACACATGGTTGAGCAACATGTAAAAGAGACAACTTATATTAGGAATAGGCTCAATCAAAGAGATGTGTGTGAGTCATGGCGAAGCACTTGAGAAGACTAATATAAGGATGAGCATTAAGCATCAACATAGTCTTGGATAAAAGAGATACAAGGTGCAAGACATATCCTCCCCCCTCCACACACACACACAACAAGCAAGGGGATGGTGTGGGCCCCCTGGTGTTGATTCTTTTCCCAATATTTTTTTATTAATTCCAAAAGTATTCTCCGTGAAGTTTCAGGTCATTCCGAGAACTTTTATTTCTGCACAAAAATAACACCATGGCAATTCCGCTGAAAACAGCGTCAGTCCGGGTTAGTTCCATTCAAATCATGCAAGTTAGAGTCCAAAACAAGGGAAAAGTGTTTGGAAAAGTTGATACGTGGGAGACGTATCAGCGCTCCACCAGCTCTCTGGTCCACGGCCGCTTCCTAGAGCGGCGGGAGTTCTCCACCTCGCAGTCGAGCGGTGGCTTCCAGGCGGGCATACGTGACTGATTTTCCCGTGTTGTTAGGTGCCCAACAAATATCTTCATCGATGCCACACTAAACCCGATTGTCACACCTCCATGCATCGATTAGGCGTATAGAGCCATTGGCCATCATGGCGTTTGCTCGGCCGTTTCCGTCAACCATTGCGCACGTCGATGCGCCTGCCATCAAAGCTTCGTCACCTCCTCTTTCTTGGCGGCCAGAGCCGTATGGAGCTCCGTGCTCTCCTTCTCAACCGCCTTCTTGGCCGCCACTCGCCTGGCTTTTTCAGCCGGCGTCAGTGTCGACCAATCGCTCAGGTCGTACTGGCCCCAAAAAACATTAGATGGTTGGGGGGCGGGGGCTCCAATGCGACCTCTTCTGGTGTTGTGCAGGGGTCGTCCTCATTGAGGCTTGGAGAGATCTCGTAGTTGTGGGGCGGGGCCTTCTTCTTAGCGCGTGGGCCGGCTGGGTGCGCCATGGCACAGTTTTGTGAGATAGAGGGGGCGAGCAAGAAGGAGAGGATGTACAGAAAAATGCGGGAGGGATGATGTGGGTGTTACATTATTTATAGACAACCAGAATCTGGGTGGGTGCAAGCGGGAGGATACATGGGAGACTAGACGCGCTGGTCGCCGGAATTTGATGCCTTCAATTGGCACGATTTCCAATACAAAGTTGTGTGCCATAGGCTATCACTAACCGTTACCAGCCTAGAATCATGTGTGATTTATCATCCAGACGAGCCCACCTTCCAGCCCTTGAGACCGAAGTAATGTTTCCAATCATGTGGGACCCAGTTGTTTGATATTTTTCGTCCGGACAAATTCTCAGATATTTACATATTTTTGTAAATGTAATACATGGATTTTATTTGTTGTTACTCTAATATTAGTGTGAATGTAATATATAGTTTGCATCACAGCTTCTTGATGCCATATCATGGCATCATGCAAAGTTTCATGTATTTTGGAGCACTTTTCAATTTTTTAAAATTTAGAAAATAAGATTCTCTATGTTTGCAGCCGAGTCATGACACCAAGATGCTTGAAATTCCTTTGAATTTCTTGCATGTGGCCTAAATGTGCACCCAAGGACACAAATATGACTTTTCAACCTATTTTGGTTATCTGATTCATATGCATGTAGTTCAAATTTGATTTATGTTCATTAAATACCTAGAAACTCACTTAATGTCTTAAAATGCTAAATAAACTCTGAAAATTCTAAATTTTAACATGAAAATTTTATTCGTGCATGTTGAAAATAAAAAAATCAAGACCGTAAGAGGCAGCGAGTGTCAATTTGTTGTCAAACGTGTCCTATTCCCTCTCGGAACGACGAGTCTTCTTGTGAGATGCTCCGGTTTTACAAGAAATATGTGTCAAAACTTATCTCAAATTGCATATTTTTTAGCACAACCTCTTGATGTCATATCATGACATCATGCAAAGTTTCATGTGTTTCAAAGCAGGTTTCAATTTTTTTAGAATTTAAAACACCCAAACTGGTCGGACCCTCCTCGGGTCGTGCGCAACCAGAAGCTATGTGCACTTGGCTACCATTTTTCCTATGCCAACTTGTTTGGGACGAAAGTCTTTGTTGTTGTTGTTGTTGCACTTCGGCGGATTGGGCATAAGACAACATATGTATCACACACTATTTGATCAAACTATGTTCGATGTAACATATGGAAGAAAGCGTGTGCAATGTCATATCACACACATTTCAAAAACTTAATTGTGTGTGATGTCACGCAAACAACTTGTGCAAAAGATGTGTGTGTGATGTGGCCTATCATTGCACACGGTTTAAACAACGCAAACATTTGTCATACTTTTGCACACATTTTGTGTAAAAGATGTGTGTGCATTGTAATCTATCATTACACACATCTTTTAATACATAACCGTATGAGATAGTGTTTGGAAAAAGTGGGTGTGTGTGATGTACCATATTATTGCACATGGTAGCAAAAGAACAACTGTGTGCGATGACTGGTTCACGATAGCAAAGAACAGACGTGGATACGAAACTTCTTGTTCCAGTGAATATGGAATTTCCGTTTCTACTATAGGCCTATGTCTACTTTGTGGCCTAACTACCAAACAACACACAATGAGTAGAGAGTGAGCAGAATCGATCATTTGAGAACTAACTTCTACTTACCACATGCGTAATCAACTAGACCCTATATGAAATTGTCAGGTACTACTATATACTACTCTAATTAAGTTGTTAACACAACCATATAATTCTGTAGCCATGTTAACAAATCATTAAATTAGTCATTGTTTTGTGTGTATTTCTCTATGATTGAAGGGGGTTTAAGTTCCGATCAACACATACTTATATTCCATGTTCGGTCTGTATTCACTCCATGTCCGTTTTCATAGCATTTGTTTTTGTATTCATTTTCGGGGCTTCTATACTCGTTTATGCTTTTGCAAAAAAATGTGAAAACAAATGTGCTAGCACCTAGTTCCGTCTGTTTCCGCTCCGTTTTCATCCCTACGCACCATGTGATGAGCAGCGGATCAGCTCTTCCCGGAGCCATGCGACTCTCTTCACCATTGTCGCCCGCTGCATCGTCAACCGCTCCGACTCCTCGAGCGCCATGAAGAGCGCCTTGAAATTTTTGCGGTGACAATGACGGGCACCCGTCTCCGCGGAAGTGTAGGAGCAACAGATGGCGTTGCGGAGGTTCGCGTCATTGTCCCTGGCCCGGGGGGTGGGTGCTTCGGCGCTGATCTGCTCGATCCACCCTTGGAGCAGCTGGTAGCCACCTCCGATGCCCGGTTCCTTGCAAGGCGATATGCGTGGCCCACCGACTCTGGTTGCGGTTTAGCCGATTCCAGCACCTAGCGGTGCCCCTGAGGGGCATGTGCGGGCGGTGTTGGGTGTCGCCTGGCAGGGGACTACGAAGCTGCGTCGGACGAGTGCGGGGTGTTGTGCATCTGCAGCTGCCCACCTAGCCCGCCATCGACACCCCGGCAGAGGAGCTACCACCTTGGTCCAGCCGCGACCGACAGAGGGCAATGCAGAGCACTAGCTCCTCCTCGTCGGGCGCCGACAAGCCATAGGACCCCCACGGCAGGCTTCTCCAACTCCAAGCAGTCGGAGTCCCTATCGGACATGGCCGGCGGGAAGTGGATTTGGGGACGATGTGGATCAGGTAAGGACTGAGTTTGACAAGTGTATGTGTGTCAGTCTTCGAATATCTATTGGGTGGGAGGGGGTTGTCGGTGTCAAAACCGGCGGATCTCGGGTAGGGGGTCCCGAACTGTGCGTCTAGGCGGATGGTAACAGGAGACAAGGGACACAATGTTTTACCCAGGTTCGGGCCCTCTTGATGCAGGTAAAACCCTACGTCCTGCTTGATTAATATTGATGATATGGGTAGTACAAGAGTAGATCTACCACGAGATCAAGGAGGCTAAACCCTAGAAGCTAGCCTATGGTATGATTGTTGTATGTTGGAGTTGTTGTCCTACGGACTAAAACCCTCCGGTTTATATAGACACCAGAGAGGGTTAGGGTTACACAAAGTCGGTTACAATGGTAGGAGATCTAAATATCCGCATCGCCAAGCTTGCCTTCCACACCAAGGGAAGTCCCATCCGGACACGGGACGAAGTCTTCAATCTTGTATCTTCATAGTCCAGGAGTCCGGCTGAAGGTATAGTTCGGCTATCCGAACACCCCCTAATCCAGGACTCCCTTAGTAGCCCCTGAACCAGGCTTCAATGACGACGAATCCGGCGCGCAGATTGTCTTCGGCATTGCAAGGCGGGTTCCTCCCCCAAGTTCTTCATAAAAGATTTGTAAACACCAAGAGTAGTGTCCGGCTCTTCAAAATAAGTTTCCACATATTGCCATAGAGAGAATAATATTAACACAAATCTAATCTGCTGACGTATTCCATAGCGTGACATCACACTACGGCCAAGCCTTTATTCGAATCGTTTTCACTTCTCCACCTCAGCGCGTTTTGCGAGGCGGTTTCCTTGGCACGTCTTGTCAAAGCAGTGATCGTGTCCCCCATTTACGGGATTCTCATCAATACGGACGTGGGTAACCCAACCGCACCATTTATCACGGCGCTTGGGAGGCAAGCGAGTTTTACTAGGCTGGTGGGGACACATAGCCGCATCCGCCCATATAAGGGGATAATGATCCACCTTTTTACCTACGCCTTCTTCCTCCTTTGCCTATCCATCTTCTGCGCACCCGAGCTCCAGCGCCCAAGCCCGCACTTCCCACCTCAACCTTCTCCAGCAATGTCCGGAGCGGGAGGCAAGTGGATGGTCTCCTCCGTCACGGAGGGCCATGTCAAAAATCTAAAGCACTTGTCCAAAGACATCACGCACCGGCTCCCTGAAAAGGGGCAGCTTCTCCCCACCCCAGAGCCCCATGAGAGGGTCGTATTCCTTCCCCACTTCCTCCGCGGACTGGGCTTTCCTCTCCACCCATTTGTCCGGGGGCTCATGTTCTATTATGGCCTGGATTTCCATGATCTGGCCCCGAACTTTATCCTCAACATCTCGGCGTTTATCGTCGTGTGCGAGGCTTTCCTCCGCATCCGCCCCCATTTCGGCCTTTGGCTCAAGACTTTCAACGTCAAGCCGAAGGTGGTGCGCGGCAGCCAAGCGGAGTGCGGAGGTGCCATGGCGGGCAAGATGGCCAACGTCCTATGGCTCGAGGGCTCCTTTGTGGAGACCTTGAAGGGGTGGCAATCAGGGTGGTTTTACATCATCGAGCCGCGCGATCCGGAATGGATCGTAGCCCCTGAGTTCTGGTCGGGACCCCCCACGCGGCTCACGTCCTGGAAAGAGACGGGCCTATCATGGGGTGACGAAGGAGAGGTGACCGGATTGCAGACATGCATCCAGTCCCTGGTGAATAAGCAGCTCAAGCTTGTCAATATAGTCCAGGTCATGCTCGTCCGCCGGATTCTCCCGTGTCAACAACGGGACTTCAATATGTGGGATTTCGACCCGGCGCAGCACCCAACCCTGAGCAGGCTCTTCGACACGACGTACGGAGATGTCTGGAAGGTGCTATTCAAAGGCGCCGAGGCTCCTGCGTCCGCTTCCGAGGACCGCGGATTCAGCTCGCAGCGCCATGCTGATGAGGTAAGTTATTTTCACCTTTTACAGGACATTTGTTTCTCATAGTTTGACTCTATGCGGGATCTAAACTCCCTTACCCTTGACAGGAATGGCGGGTGAAGTCCGGAGCAATTGACTGTCCGACTCCTTTGCCCGAAGAACCAGCAGACGCTCGTTTATCGAAGTTGCTGGCTCCGGCACCCTATGTGGTACCGGAGAAGAAGGCCAAGAAGAAGAAGGCCACGGGGACTCGAAAGAGTTCCCGTCATACGGTGGTGTCGGACTCGTCATCCGACGAGTCTGAGACGCACTCCTCCTGTGAAGACGAGGAGGAGGATGAAGAACCCTCTCCCCCTCCAGCGGGGGGAGGAAAGAAGAGGAAGGTCGCCCCAACAGGGGAGGCCGAAGGGTCCAAGAAGGGGAAAACCCTTGCTTCGGACTACTCCGCCGACGCCGAAGACGACGACGACGAAGAGGAGTGGCCGGACAGAGCCAAGCGTCCGGCGAAATCGTATGTATTCGGATACCAGAGTAACTTATAATATTCCTTTGTTGCACAGCTTTCCCTAATGTCGAACATAATTATGCAGCCCGCCCCAGGACGGACTCGACGAGTCGTCGAGCGGCTCCCTGGATTCATCGGACGTGAACTCAGTTCCGCCCGCTGTCTCCCTCCGCACTGCGGACGACGCCGAAGTGGCGTCGCGACAAGCTCCGGGGCAGGAGGTGGTGGTCCCTGAGGAGCCGCGAGGCGGCCTCCCGGACTCCAGGAGTAAAGGGGACAAGACCCCCCCAGGGATCCAAGTCCGGCTTTGAGCCGGACACCGCGCCGGAATCTTCAACAGTTCCGGACCGCGGTAGGCGAACTCCTTCCAAGAGGAGAAAGCCTTCTGAGCCGGCGGTCTCCGTCCAACCGGAGGTGCCGGACAATCTGCTGGAGGTGCTTAACGGCGCCTCCATCGACGAGGAGCATCGTACTATTATGAGTACGGTGATCCAGAAGGTTCAGTCCGCCAAGAGCAGACTGACTGAAGCTTGCGCTAGCCTTCTAACAGGCTTCGAGGTAAGTAAAAATATGTAAAAATATTACCGCATAGACAGTAGCCCCTGATGCTCTGTTTGGCGTTCGGAAAGAAAAGCCGAATAGAGGATCTATTAAATTTCACAGGAGTCTAACAAAAAGGAGTCAATATGCGTATGCAGGCTTCGCTGCTAGCCACCGCCGCACTGACTGCGGAGGTGGGTTCCCTGAAGAAGGGCCTCGAGCAGACCGAGCAAGAGCTCGGCCTTGCCAAACGACAGCTCGAGGAGAAGCATGGTAAGAGATACCATATAGAAAAAAATATATAAAAAAGATGCAATTGCAAAAAATAACAAGATTGTACTGCTTATTGTAGGGTCCACGACTGAGGTGGCGACCCTCAAGCAGGCGTTGTCCAAGGCTGAGAAGAGAGCGGCCACGGAGCGCACCGAGCGAGAGAAATTTGAGGCCCAGGTCGGCGAGGTGCAGCAAGAGCTTCAGGCTCTCATGAAAAAACATGAGAGTTTGGAGCTGGACTTGAAGACGCGAGCGTCCGAGCTCGTGGCGGCCCTTGAAACTGCCAAGGCTGCCAAGGCCGAATCCCAGAAGGCCCTCCAAGAGTTGGAGGAGGTGAAAAAGATAGCGGCGGGGAAGGAATTCTTTATGCAAAGCAGACATATAAAAGTAAACTACTTGTTACTTACCCGAATCCGGAGTTCTCCACGGGCATTCGCAGATCTTCCCCGCAGCGTATCCGATGCCGCCGCATTCTACCGAGCTGAGGAAGGCAGCTCGACAGAGAAGGTGTTCTGGTCTCAGTACGCTGAGGCCGGACATCCTGTGCCCTTGAGCGACCAGCTGAAGTAGCTGGTCGAGCTCCACAAGGCGGCCGAACAGGCCATGAAGGGCTTCATAGTTCGGCTGTGGCCTGGAGAGGCCCTGCCTGGGAGCTACTTCGGGCTAGTGCGGCGGCTGGTGGAGGCCTGTCCAAGGCTCGAGGTCATCAAGCGCTCCGTCTGCATCGAAGGTGCCCGTAGGGCCCTGGCCCGTGCAAAGGTGCACTGGGGTAAGCTGGACGGTGAGAAGCTTGTGAGGGACGGGCCGCCGCCGGGGGAGGAGCATCGCAAGCCCGAGAACTACTATAAGGATGTTCTTGCGGGTGCCCGCCTTGTGGCGGGTAAATGTACCAAGGATGTAATTTTTAAATGAATTCGCTCGTGTTTATCCTATGCGCTGAAAACTTGTTCATATGCGCTAAGCAATGCTTGTTGAATTTAAAATATTACTTTCTGTGCGGCCGTTTATCAAAAAATTGAGCCATGGCCAGTTGTCGGCTTCTGCCCCCATGCCACTAGTGCTGGGGTGTTCGGGATAAACCTGAGTGCTCTTTTTCCCATAGTTGGGTCCTTCGAGGGTGGCGCTCAGCACAACGAACAAGGCAATCGGACTATAATGCTTGAACACTCTCACTTAGCCATAGAACTCTATAATTTTAAAATTCGGCGAAGCCCCTAGTATTCGGAAGACCGAGTTCGGGGCGCTATCCACGCCTTGGCCAGACTAAGCCGGTTCCTCGCTCGAAGCGGCATGTCTTTAAGTACTCGAAAACCTCTCGAACAGCGACCGGTCTCTTGCCTCATCATGACAGTCAGTTTTAGCTTTCTCTACTGAGGTGCTCAGCCCAGCTCAACTGGGGCATAATCGTTGTAGTTCTACTAGTGTTACCTTAGCCGATATAGCGGAACGTAAGGCACTAAAACATAGGAGCCGGGCAAACCCAACTATTGACCCAAATCATGATTCGGAGCCGATGCATATAGTGCTATAAGTTCGGGGTGCCGCACTGGTGAAAGTGTTCGGACTTCTCACACCATATTGAGGGGTACTGAAGCCCCTGGCGTATTTTGCCGTACCATAATGTACGGGTGCAACATGTCATTAATAAACATATATATAAATACAGGATAATGCAAAAAATAGACAAAAGCTATGCATTGTTTATAGAAAGGCTGCTGTCCAAGCAGAACGATACGAATACTGTGATAAGCAAAAGAAATTGGACTATTTAACATGTCCTGGCCAGGGGCAGGCCGCAGAATTGTAGTCAAAACAGGTATACTGCTCGTAATAGAGACCACCTGGGAGTTCCATAATGCGGCATGGCTTGTCGGCTGTCCTGGATCTTGCATCGTTTGTGCGGCAGTTGAATTGCCGAACAGGTCATCCGAAGGATGGAGTCCTGAAAGTAAGAGAAAATTAAAAAAAGAATCCGGCAGCCCCTAGTACGGTTTAAGCCGTGTTTTGGGCGTGCCGTGAAGGTGCCCCTCCCCTTGTGCCCATGGTATTTCGAGGGCGTAGTTATGTACGTGAAGCACTGGTTTCGCTATATTGCGAGGGCTAGGGTTGGGGCCGCATTGCTACGCTTGCTCGGAACGTGCCAGGCGGTCTTGTTGTAGGTTACTCCGAGCGCGCTTGACAGTGTCCGGCTTTTTAAGGGCCGGACTGGAGAACTGCCTAAAGAGGCTGCTTTGTACTTCTGTTGCGAACGCTGCCGTGTGCTCCTCCGTTCGGAGGGAGCGTTCGGTGTTTCCATTGACCGTGATTACTCCTCGAGGGCCTAGCATCTTGAGCTTGAGGTATGCATAGTGCGGTACCGCGTTGAACTTTGCGAATGCGGTTCGCCCGAGCAGTGCATGATAGCCACTGCAGAACGGGACTATGTCGAAGATTAACTCCTCGCTTCGGAAATTATCTGGGGATCCGAAGACCACTTCATGTGTAACTGAGCCTGTACAGTTGGCTTCTACACCTGGTATGACGCCTTTAAAGGTTGTTTTGGTGGGCTTGATCCTCGAGGGATCTATGCCCATTTTCCGCACTGTATCCTGGTAAAGCAGGTTCAGGCTGCTGCCGCCGTCCATGAGGACTCTTGTGAGATGAAATCCGTCAATAATTGGGTCAAGAACCAATGCGGCAAACCCACCATGACGGATGCTAGTGGGATGGTCCCTTCGATCAAAAGTGATCGGGCAGGAGGACCATGGGTTGAACTTTGGAGCGACTGGCTCCAGCGCGTATACGTCCCGTAACGCACGCTTCCGCTCCCTTTTGGGGATATGGGTTGCGTATATCATGTTCACCGTCCGCACTTGTGGGGGAAATCCTTCTGCCCACTGTTGTTCGACGGCCTGGGCTCCTCCTCGTCATCGCTATGCAGCCCCTTGTCTCTGTTTTTCGGCTCTTAACTTGCCTGCCTGCTTGAACACCCAACAATCCCTGTTGGTGTGATTGGCTGGCTTTTTGGGGGTGCCATGTATCTAGCACAAGCGGTCGAGTATTCGGTCCAAACTGGACGGGCCCTGATTATTTCTTTTGAATGGCTTTTTCCGCTGACCGGATTTTTAGCCTCGGAATCCGGCATTTACTGCCGTATCCTCGTTGTTGTCGCTGTTAATGCGGTGCTTTTGCTTGTTCCGGCGCGACCTGCCGCTTTTGTCCTTGGTATCTAAATTACCAAGGTTCTTGGTTAAGTTGTTGCTGCGAGCTAGCCAGCTGTCTTCTCCCGCGCAAAAGCGGGTCATGAGTGTCGTGAGGGCTGCCATAGATTTCGGCTTTTCCTGTCCCAGGTGCCGGGCAAGCCACTCGTCGCGGATATTATGCTTGAAGGCTGCTAGGGCCTCCGCGTCCGGACAGTCGACTATTTGATTTTTCTTTGTTAGGAACCGTGTCCAGAATTGCGTGGCCGATTCCTCTGGCTGCTGGACTATGTGGCTTAGGTCATCGGTGTCCGGTGGTCGCACATAAGTGCCCTGGAAGTTGTCAAGGAATGCGGCTTCCAGGTCCTCCCAAGAATCGATTGAGTCTGCTGGCAAGCTTTTAAGTCAATGTCGGGCCGATCCCTTAAGTTTGAGTGGGAGGTATTTGATGGCGTGTAGATCATCACCGTGGGCCATGTGGATATGAAGGAGATAATCCTTGATCCATACCGCAGGATCTGTTGTGCCATCGTATGATTCGATGTTTACGGGTTTGAAGCCATCACAGATTTTATGATTCATTACTTCATCTGTGAAGCATAGTGGGTGTGCGGCGCCTCTGTACTGGGCTATATCACGACGCAGCTCAAAGGAGTTTTGTCTATTGTGTTCGGCCCGGACGGATTTATTGTATCCGGAGTGACGATCACCGTCACGTGTCGTGGGGCGCCCGCGCGATCCGTAGATCGATCTTGTTTGCCTTGCCTTGTCCTCCAGTATATCTCGCAGGTCTGGCGCGTTTTCCCATCCCTTAGCATGTTTTGGGAGGCGTCGGGGCATGGCTTGAGTGGAGGGCCTAGAGGCCTCTCTATCGCGGCCACGAGGTGGCCGTTCGGCCATGTCATGCGCTGGTGATGTAGGTGCTTCCTCCTCCAATTAGGGTAGCAGCCTACGCTTTGGGTAACGCTTGGAGGGGCGTTCGAGTTCATACTCTTCGGCCGCAAGGACTTCAGTCCATCTGTCAGCTAGCAAATCTTGATCAGCTCTAAGATGTTGCTGCTTTTTCTTGAGGCTGCTTGCCGTGGCTAAAAGCCTGCGTTTGAAATGCTCTTGTTCGGCGGGGTCTGATGGTACGACGAATTCGTCGTCGTCGAGGCTTGCCTCGTCTTCGGAGGGAGGCATATAGTTATCATCCTCAACCTCTCGGTCTGCTGCTCTCCCATGAGGGCTGGCTTCTCCATCTTCTTGTGCCGAATCTTGCTGGAGGGGGTGTTCTTCGGCGCTATCCGGAGTAGTATTATCTCCAGTGCCGGAATCACCGTTTTTGCTTTGGCGGGATTTAGAACGGCGCCGCTGACGCCGGCGCTTGGGATGTTTCTTAGAGGTGTCATCCCCCGCTTTTCCATCGCCATCTCCATCTTTTGGAGTGTCCACCATATATATGTCATATGACGAGGTGGCCTTCCAGCGCCCTACAGGTGCTGGTTCCTGTTCGTCTCCTGCATCGTCGTCCATACCGTCGATGTCTTCGGAGTCGAAGTCGAGCATGTCAGTTAAATCGTCGATAGTGGCTACAAAGTGGGTGGTGGGTGGGCTTTGAATTTCTTCATCGTCCGCATCCCATCCTTGCTGACCATAGTCGGGCCAGGGCTCTCCTGATAAAGAGAGAGACTTTAGTGAGTTCAGGATGTCGCCAAAGGGCGAGTGCTGAAAGATGTCCGCGGCGGTGAACTCCATGATCGGCGCCCAATCGGATTCGATCAGCAGGGGCGCGGGGTGTTCGGAGTCCGAAGAGGAATCCGGATCCTCGGAGTCACGGGTCATGCAGAGTGCGGGGCTGGTGTTCGGCTCGATCGCCTTTGAGATCGCAGCCCTTGAGGTGGCGTCCAACCGCTCATCCTCGATCGGCGCAGCAGGCTCCGAATTAAGGGTCGGAACCAACGCGCGTGCGGCCTCCAGGACACTGTTCGGCGGCAGAGCTAGATCATGCCCATCGAGACAGTGCGACGCGCTTGGCTGTGGCTCGAATCCGTCGAAGATCAAGTCCCCGCGGATGTCAGCCGTGCAGTTCAAACTTCCAAACCTGACCTGATGGCCAGGGGTGTAGCTTTCGATCTGCTCCAGGCGGCCAACCGAATTGGCCCACAGTGCGAAGCCGACGAAGACGAAGATCTGTCCGGGAAGAAAAGTCTCACCCTGGACCGCATCGTCGTTGATGATCAAAGGAGCCATCGGGCCTAAAAGTGACGACACAGAGGAACTCTCAATTAAAGCACCAATGTCGGTGTCAAAACCGACGGATCTCGGGTAGGGGGTCCTGAACTGTGCGTCTAGGCAGATGGTAACAGGAGACAAGGGACATAATGTTTTACCCAGGTTCGGACCCTCTTGATGGAGGTAAAACCCTACGTCCTGCTTGATTAATATTGATGATATGGGTAGTACAAGAGTAGATCTACCACGAGATCAAGGAGGCTAAAACCCTAGAAGCTAGCCTATGGTATGACTGTTGTTTGTTGGAGTTGTTGTCCTACGGACTAAAACCCTCCGGTTTATATAGACACCGGAGAGGGTTAGGGTTACACAAAGTCGGTTGCAATGGTAGGAGATCTAAATATCCGCATCGCCAAGCTTGCCTTCCACGCCAAGGAAAGTCCCAACCGGACACGGGACGAAGTCTTCAATCTTGTATCTTCATAGTCCAGGAGTCCGGCTGAAGGTATAGTTAGGCTATCCGAACACCCTCTAATCCAGGACTACCTCAGGGGTCATTGTGGGCCATAGTGGGCATACGCGCCCGACGCTCCCAGACCTCTCTATTCGTCTCAAATTTAAGCAAGATATGAGGGGTGCTAGATAGCGCAGACATTTGAGACCGGTTTGAGATGTAGAGTCGGCGAGTGGTTCGGATTTTTTGACCGTTGAGTGTTGAGTGACCGACCTGACCGCACGGGTGACTGGTTTGAGACGCCCGGCTATACCATGGTGTGAGTAGGGGAAACTATATTTTGACCGTGGGCTTCCCTTGAGGTGTCCCGTTCAAAAATATACACCCAAATAAATAAATCATAGGAACGGAAGGAGCAGCAGAGAGAGAGAGAGCTGGGCGGCGGCGAGCCCAGGGGCGCAAAGCGGGCGGAGCTGCCGGCCCCCACCCGTCGCCCGCCGCTGTCCTCGGGCCGGACAAACCTCCCGCGCCAATCCCCGGTCCATACCCTCTTCCTCCTCAGTCCCCTGCCGCTGCCTGCACCGTCAATAACTCATTACCTTGTTACACCGATCAATCGCTTCAAATTAATCCCTACTGCCATTGCCATGGCCTACCAGCTTCATCCATCCATTCATCTCTCTCTCTCTCCCTCTCACCCCCACACATGCAACAAGAGACAACTCCTCCGTCCCCTATCTTAGGTTGTTGCCCTCCTTTGCCTTTGCCTTGCCACTGCTGCTACAAGTAGCACCAGCTGTAGAGTGGAGAGGGAGGGAGGGGAGCCCATATTTATTGCAACAGTAGAGCTGCTCCACTTACACTGGAGAAGAAGGAGGAGGAGCAGCGAGAGAGGAGAAGGAGCTTGCTTGCTCGCTGCCCCGGGGGCTCATTACTCATTAGCGCAGTTATTGCCACCCCTGTTTGGTGTGGAGACACGCTCCGTCTAACAGTAATGGAGAGGATGCAGCTGCAAGGCCCCATCATCACCTCCCTGGTAAGCCCCGCACCTCCGTCCTCCCCTTCAATTCGCCTCAGTAATTGAGCGTGCGTGCGCGCGCGCGCGCAGCTTCCATTCCAGGTCTCTGGCATGGAGCGAGCGTCCTCTTAACTGCCACTGCTCGCTCGCCGCTCGCTGCGGCATGACAGCTTCCCTTCCCTTCCCTTCCCTTCTCCTGCGTGCGTTTACTCTAGTTTAGTGCTGCTCCAATGGCCCGGCCTGGTGATGGCTAGCCTAACTAGCCCTGCGCGCGCACGCTCGCGCCATTCAATGCCTCGTCGTAGCGTCTCTTTTATGGCGTTGCCGCGGTTGCTTCTTCTTGCTAACGTGTTGCTTTCCTCCCTGTGCTGTTGCCGGTTCTTCTTCTCGGCTCATGGTGGTGGTGGTGGTCATGGATCAGTGCTGGGCGGACCAGGCGGCGGCGAGCGCCAGCGCCGCGCAGGTGCCTTTCTTGGCGCTGCTCCAGGGCGCCACCATGGGGGACGGCGGACCAGGGGTGAAGCGGGAGTCTTATGGCGCCGCCGCCGCTGGCTTCGCGTGCCGGCCGGCTGCTGCGTCCGACGTCGACCTGCTCGAGAGCTGCGTCACGCAGCTGCCGGCGCCCCCGGTGGTCGAGGCGCCAGCGGCGAAGCGGAGGAAGCGGCCGCGGACGCGCCCGCGCGCACCCCCGCCGGAGAAGCGCAAGAAGCCCGAGGAGGCCGAGTGCCAGCGGATGACGCACATCGCCGTCGAGCGCAACCGCCGCCGCCTCATGAACGACCACCTCGCCTCCCTCCGAGCCCTCATTCCGTCCGATTACATCCCACGGGTAAGCCATGCCGCACTCATCAAACTAGATTAGTTTGTCGCCGCAAGAACCCTCCCCGATCTTACGTACGTCTGCAATGAATGCGTCCTAGGGTGACCAAGCGACGGTGGTGGGGGGAGCCATCGACTACGTGAAGCAGCTGGAGCAGCAGCTCGTGGCGCTGCAGGCGTTGGCGGCGGCGCGGCGCGGCGAGGGGCCCGTGGGGACGGCGGCCACGGCGGCGTCGGACAGCGTGTTCGTGTCGCCGCAGTACACGAGCTTCTCCCAAGCCGGCGGCGTCGGCGGAGGCGTGGACGTGGAGGCGATGGCCGCGGTGGGGGGCCACGTGCGGCTCCGCGTCGCGGGGAGGCGGTGGCCGGGGCGGCTCGTGCGCGCCGTGGCCGCCATGGAGAACCTCCGCATGGCCGTGCTGCACCTCGCCGTCACCTCCGTGGGCCACGACGCCGTGGTCTACTGCTTCAACCTCAAGGTAGTCATCTCAAAGCTACACCAGTTAACGTCCCGTCTTGATTGTACTTAACTTTAAACGGCCGCCCGTTGCTTTCCTGCTCCAGCGTTTTCGTTCTTCACTGCATTTCACTGCCGCAAATAGTCGCCATTTTGTTCTCATTACAGACGATAGTTGCCTTCACCATTTGATTACTACTCCCACTGTAAATTAATATAAAAGCGTTTAGATCATTAAAATAGTGATCTAAACGTTCTTATATTAGTTTACGGAGGGAGTAGGAAACAAGGCTACCTATTTTTGGTCCATAGCTTGATCAACAGTTGAACGCACGCCCTTAGAAATGTGAACGAGGTTTGAGAAAAACTAGCTAATTCAATAATAGACCGAAATTGGTTGCTGCTTCTACTGACTACAGTCAATGAGTCTTGGTTTTCGTTGGATAAAAAGCTAGAATCAAAATTGACAAAACTGATTGCTACACTTGTGTCTGGGTTCCATGATGCATGATGTGTGTCATCGTGTGTGGTACCGGCATCCGGAAAGCGAGCTCGCCGTTTTTGCGGATGGACTAGAGCGTGGCGTGGGATTTCGAGCGAGATCGGCAGTGGCCATTCCATTCGTACGTACGTACACTTTTCCGTTAGAGATGGTGTAGGTTGGAGTATGTAGCTGGAGCGTCTGGAATACGGTCGACGCCTCTCTCCGGGTACACCGTACAGACAGCTTTGCTTAATCGACAACTACGTGATTACAAGCCCCAGCTTTCGTCCCGTGTCTTTTTCTTCTTGTCATGGATCAAACGAACAAAACAACCTAAATACACTGAGTCACTGACTACATGCATGCATCCATGCCAGACCTAACAAACTTTGTACGTATCCCCAGTGGCCGGTGCCATGTTTCCCCGACGTGTAGAGTGGTTTTCTACGGTGAATTTTGTGATTGCTTCTAATGCCGTGTGTGCCTCTGACCGTGCAGATGGAGGACGGGTGCGAGGTGTCGACGGCGGACGAGGTGGCAACGGTGGTGCACCAGATCTTCGCCTACGCCGCCGGCTCGTGCTGCTAGCAGCTGAGGCGCGCGCCGGCCGGACGGCGAGTGGGCGGCGACGACGACGACGCCGCCGAAGCTAACACGTACTACCCCGTAGTTCAAGGAGCCTGAGCGAGCAGATGGGCTTGCAACACGTAGTAGGCGACGATAAGTCAAAGTGGCAGAGCAGATGAGGATGGAGACGGAGGAGGCTGCGACGGCGATGGCGTCAGAGCGCGGCGGGCCCGCCATGCACAGCACAGCACCGTCCATCTGGCCCAGGCCTCGCTAGCTCTCTACTGCTGCTGGCCTGTAGTAACATGCACGGCCGCTGCTCACCCGGCCGGCCGCGGCAGGGGAGAAGAGCAAGGAACAGTGCGTCTTTTTCCTCCCACCCCCTTTTCCTCTTCTTCTTCCTTGGACGTCGAGCTTCGCTTTGGGCTCCGGTCGCCGTGTGGTTACATCCATCCATTCTCTATCGTACGTGGTACGTACTACGATTCTGATATCGCTGTTCGATTCCGTGCGGCGCATGCATGCGGCTCTCTGGCCTGGCCTGCCCGCGCGCGCGTCCTGTGCTGTCGCTGCAGCCAGCCGGGCTCTGCCACTGCCCTGCCTCTCTCCGGGAGGAGGGGCAGGCTTTGCCTCATCGGGCGCTGTTGCTGCCGTGTACTCTAGCGCTGGCCTTTGCCTCTGGGAGGGGGCTATCGGCAGCAGGTTAGCTGTGCGACACGCTTGGCGGGTCAATGCCTGCCCTGCCCTGCCCTGTGCTGTTCCATCATTGCGGGTGACGCGAGAGCTTTTGGTTTACTTTCGCCATGGCCGATTCGATTCTGTTTCCCTTCTGATGCCGCACGCGAACGGGGACGGGTCGAGTCAAGGAGAGGACGGCCGCGCCGCGCGCCTCCGTTTATGATTATTATCGGCGTGCGCTTGCCCTGCCCGGCTGTGCCGTGCCGTGCCGTGTCGTCCCGTGCGTGTGCGGCCCCGGCTGCCCATCTACAGACCGACTAGCTACAGCTATAGGGTACTGCAATTGCAACGTTGGTACGTTGACCAGCTACAGCTAAATTTGGGGCAAATATGATTGAGGCCCCGGCGCGTCCGTCATCTGATAGACAGGCCCCATCATATATTGCATCAAATTAACCTAGTAGACCAAATCCACTGCCCTTCTCTCGCGCCCGCCCTCCATTTCTCAAGTCCTAGTCGTCACCGTCGTTCACCCTTGCTCCCCCGTCAACACCGTCACCTCCACTCGCCGTCCTAGATGTCATCGTCGGGTACCCCGTCACCCACCTTCGCCATGGATGTTTCCTCGGCATCGTTTATGGGGCTCTCGCCCGTGGCAACGAGCCGGCCAAGGATGTTGTGGACCTCGACGACGATGAGTCCCCTCCGTTGCACTCGGTCACACCGCACCCATCCATGCTACCGTTGACAGTGCATTCCATAAGGATTTATGGAAACACCGGCGCCGGACGACAAGGTCTGTGACTCACCGCAACTCCAACGGGCACGACAAGCACAGACAGCGTCGACGTCTGGTCTACCCAGCTCCTGTTCGACGGAATGTCCCAGCAGGAGGCGATACATTTTTCGCTCCATTTTGCATCCCTTTCTTCATTACATTCATTAGGGCATCTCCAACGACAACCCGCAATTTCCTCCCGCATCCGCCCACGGACAGGGGAGGCAGTCCGCGGACATGGATGCGGGATGACGACATCCAATACTTGCCGCATACATTTTAACAACGTTTCAAACTAACCGGACGAAATTCATACAAACATGGCCGGATTTCATATAAACACAGCGAGATTTCATATAAACACGGACGGATTTCATATAAACACGAGGGATTTCATTTAAACATGACTGATTTCATTACATTTACATCAACTAAGCGGAGCTCGTCTGGCTAGGTCTAAATGGTCGCCCGCTCCCGTTCCCCGTCTCCGATCATGAGGCCCGAGAACTGAAACTTCACCGTCTCCAGTTCCGCCTCGACGTTGTCCAGCTCTGCCTTGGGAGACCCGGGAAGTGAAGCTGTATGCCTCCACGTCGCCCCCAAGCGACTAATCGACCAACGATGTTGAGCCCATCAAGCTTTGCGTTGATGGGAGGGAAGGAGCGGTGGCCTTCCTGGGACAGGAGCGGCGGTGACCTACCGCTTGACCAATCTTCCTCCCTCTTAGCGACGCCCGCGGACGTGCCGGCTTCGTGGTCGTCGCGGCGGGGTGCGGACTCAACGATTGCTCCTCCTCGTAGTCGGTCTCGCCAAACACTGCCTCGCCCGCGTCGTCGCTCTCCTTGTAGGCGGCCGCCACCTCCACCCCCGCTGGCGGAACCGCCAGCGGGCGAGCCGGATCTCGCGGCAGAGAGGTAGGACTCGAGCAGCACCTCCTGCTCCGCTAGGTCCGCGTCTGGCGCGACAACCCTACCGACAGCGAGCTGCTCCTCTGCCTGCACGTGCTCCTGCAGGAGGTGGTGGCTGTAGGTGGTGTCGGCCTGCGCCTCTCGGAGCTGGTCCTCCCGCTCCCCCCACCCCGCACCATGTCCATGTAACGGGCATGGGCCTCGCCGATCGTCATGGTGCAATGCACCGGCGAGGGTGGCGCGGAGGAGGACGGTGGCACCGATTCGTCATCGGTAGCGTCCTCCATTGGGACGTTGTCGTCCTCCGCTGCCTGCAAGCAAGGCAGCCGGCAGATATGGCGACCATCTCCTTCTTCTGGTCTGACATCATCCCGTCCCAGAGAGCTTTGGTGGGGTTGGAACCCATGATGGGAGTGGTGCTGAGAGGGATCGAAGATGGATGACTGCGGCTATGGCCGGGTCATCAGTTTTTATAGCAATGGTGGGCGGCAGAGGGACGAATGGGTGGCGTCGGACGAGACGCCTCAGCAACCGTGTGTCACCAATGTGGGCGGCAGATGGATGGGTGTCCGTTGTGTCGTTTGAACGCGCGGCAGTCGTCTGTACTGAGAAGCTGCGCGGGCGGCACTCTCTCAGCCGGCGCTTAGTGAGCGGTCACGTCCGCTCTGGCCGGGCATGAATGCGGGCGCTGATGCTCTGTAGCAGCGCTGACCGAAAACATGCAGGAGGGGGTGGGGTTTTCGGTGGGCCAAGGTGGTCAGAAGTGGGCATGGGATCGGTCTGGACTCCCGCAAAGCCCCCCATATTTGTCTCCCGTTTGAGGGAGAAATCGCGCTCGGACCGCAACGCGGACCAATACAAGCCCGCGTTGGATGGCTTCCGCTGTCCGGACAGCGTGGTCCGGCAGCATGCGGGAGGTTTACAGGTCGGTGTTATACCCTTATGCCACTTGAGCAATTAGTTGCATATGCCGTTGAAATAATTCGTTGCATATTTCGTTAGTTTATTCAGAATCATGATCATTTTACAAGAATTACATGATCGAGATGATTACCGAGGGTAAAGAGCCTACGGACGGTATGGAATATCAGTTGGGGATTGAAATTGTCCTATGTTTGATGTTGGGGAAACATCACGTACTAAGAAGAAAAAAAGGCAAAGACACCCAAGGCAAAAGATTCGGCATTCACAACATTAAAAATATTTTGTTGGTCAAAACTTGTTTGGCCACAAGCATGGACCCTATATGTGGCATGGAGAAAAGGGATAGCATATATTGTGAGAAGATCCACTAGCACTATAATGAAAACAATGAATATGTGGAGCCGCATCCTATCATTATCACCCGCAATGTGGCCTCTCTCAAACATAGATGGTCCATCATCCAAGAATATGTGAACAACTGTCGGCCACTATGCTTCCGTGCTTGGCCGGAATCAAAGTGGGATTGGAGCCCAAAGTCACGTAAGTTGAATTGCAAAGTTTGTCATAATTTGCATTGCTAGTTTTTAATGTCGGATTCTCATGATTGCTTTATTCTTTGATGGATGGTGTTGGTTGTTGCTTTGTTTCACATGTCGAGAGGAAGCAATTCAGTTTTAGCCATTGCTGGATCAAATTGAATGGCCGGCCAAAGTGGAATCAACTTGTAGAAGACCTTAAGAAAGTCAATGAAAGGTTGAAGACAAATGATGGCCTCCAACTTCCACCAATACATTGGAGTGGATGCCAAGTGGAAGAAGTTGTTGGGGAGAATGGAAGAGCCACCATGCCAAAGGATAACCGGCAAGTGATGAGGAAAAAGTGGGAGAAGGGAGGGCCGACCGTGACGCCGCGGCGACAAAATTGTCCACCTCATGGATGGGTAATTTTTTCCACAAGGGAGAAAAAGAAAGAGGAGAGGTACAAGCTCATGTTGGACGTGCAAAAGAAAGGATGGATTGGGACCGAGAGAGGGTGAAAAAAAACTGTAAATTGAGAGCAACAAAGTGGAAATATAGATGGAGAAGATCGAGTTGAAGAAGAGAGAATCGTGTATCAAATGGGAGCTCGAGAAGGGCCAGACTTGGGGATCAATAGATCTTGAGAAGGAAAGGTTGCAACTCGCTCGAGACACGGAGGATTCAAGCATTATGTTGGCGGACTCAAGACTCTTGGATGAGCAAGCAAGGAAGTGGCATGAAGGGAAGAGGAATGAGATCAACCAATGTAGGGAGTATGTTGCGCGAGGGCGTCAATGGCAGCAGCGGCTGTGACGGCCGTGGCAGAGCAACCAGCATTGACGATGGTAACCAACGAGTGATTCACCACGTTGGTCGGACATGGGTCAGACTTGAATTTTATTTTGGCATGTCCAGATTGTTGAACTGTGATTTATTTGTCGCATTGTTGAATTGTGATGAATTCGTGCTATATGATCCACGTGCATGGATTTCATGGATTTGAGGGTTTAGATCTGAGGAGTGCGGCTGCCCGGCATGATATACGAGGAGTCGTTCGGCGCTGTCCGAGGTCACTCCCGGGCATTTCCCCAGATGTTTAGGGAGGAGGGGCGGATTTTCCTAGTCCGGCTGTAGGAGCTCTAATAGGTGTTCTCAAACTTTTAAGTTCACATCATTATAAGTATATATCAGTCGAAATTTATTTCTCTTATTTGTTTCGATGAGGCGGCACAGGATGGAGCTCATCCAGAGAGACTACGAGCTCTCTGCAACACCTCACATGCATTGGATGTAGGTTGGATGGTCACACATCATGAATGGCATGCACGACATCATCACCAAGCGACTCTAGTGTTAGTTTTTTCCCAGAAACACACATTATATAGTAGACTGCGACACATAGACATCATGACACACATGCGTCGGGTACAAAGGACAGGAATATCAAAGTGCCAAGATTAACATAGTGAAACTAGAAATGAAATAATGATCCACACTAATAATTTGTAATGACATCAAAAGTATAGTCCAATACTCCTTACACGAGGAATCTAGGATCGGCTAAAACTACAAGACCAATTTGAGTGGAGGCCAACAATTTAAATGCACCAACAAGATTGCAAGGTATGTCATGTCGTTATCCTAAACGAATCATCACATCAAGTAACCCTCATCTTCCTACTCTACTGTTGGCACGGAATCCGTCCCCTCTCTTTGGAGCTACCTGTCTTTTCTCAACTCTCGAGTGATTCACGCAACGTGGGTGTATATTAGATAAAAACTAGCACATTAAAGTCATGGCCGAACAAACTTGAACCGCCTGCTGTGGTCCACCGGCCCTATAATCCCAAAATGGAGGGAGTTCCACTCTAAGGCGTCAATTGATAGAGAGGTATCAACGGGTATTGCCATGGGATAATACCGGCTAGTCTTGAAAATCACAGAAAGTCCAAATTAGATGTTTGGTAGACCGATATTGGAGTGGTAGAACCCTGACAATTCCACAAAAATCTGAGAAACTTATGTTGTTCAGTCCACTACCCTGATCTAGCATTTTCTCTGGAATTGAGGGGATTGGTTCAAGGTTTCACCCAACCCTTTGGGGATAATCCCCGAGTTATCCCGTCCAAACCCCTTGTGCCAAACAAGCCCTAATTGTGTTCATCGGCTTCGCGCTCCTCCCATGTCATCCTAGATGGCAAACATGTCCTTCAGCTTATTATTTTTTTCATGGTTATCAATATGAAATTCCTAGGAAGTTATGATTGAAATATCCGTATCTTGGGTGCTCCAAGATGAAAGTTAGGGTGGGGATGGCGTCCAAAATTTTGTCAAATTTCCCCCCTTGCTCAAACGTTTTTGAGTTTGGTAACCTACAAGGCTAACACACATGTCTCTAGCAAGGGGGGGAATTTGACAAAATTTCTGAAATTTTGTATTACATTATTGATATTTTGGTATTTTCAAGAAAATCTTATAAAGGACGGTGGAATCCATGCTTAGACATAAACTCTTGCATAACCCGGTGGTAGGAAGGTCTGTTCTCACCCTACACCTACAGGTCTAGGGTTTGAAACGCTTGACTGCTTCATTTCATTTTTTGTATTTTAATTTTCACGTTGCCGAGAATGGAACTTTGTTCTACGACCATGCATGTAAGGAACACACCATTGGGACATAGGAGTTCTTGAGTTATAATGGGGAGGGCCGTTTTGGCTCTAGGGAGCATATGCTTCCGAACGAATAGTAAATTCAAAACAAATAGTAAATAAATTTCAAAAATTCTAAGTTTTTTTCGATGTTTATGTTAGTATAACAAGCGTCCTTGACAATTTTCATGCCGGGATAGCAGTATTGCGTCGATTAAGAAATAAAATTAAGTATAACATTTGATGGTTGATTTGCTTTTTTCACACCGGTCAAAATGATTAAGCTTTTCAACTAAAAATTTGCATGTAGCATTTGGGTGTGGTAATGAAGACATCTAACTTTCTTTGACGTTTGCAAAAAAAAACATGTTTGATGGGTAGGAGCATATGCTCCCGAGAGGTGCATTGGATTTCTGCGTTATGGTGTTGCTACAAGAGAGATATATCCAATTATGTAGATCCAAATTTAGTTAAAAATTTCGTTGATTTGTCCAGAACAGGTTTCGAAATTTCAGAAATTTCGATGGGTTTGAGGGCAGCGGATTTTTTTTTATTTTTTGCTATCGAAACCTTGGTCTGGAGCCGTTTTTTGTTTAACCTTGTTCGAGTCTAGCTGGTACTCTTAACTAGTGCAATGGTATAGATACTGAGACCTGATGTTTGAGCTTCGCTAGGTTGGATCCTTGGTCCTTGCCCGGCCGCAAGTAGCATGCTTGTTGGTTTCGATCCGTAGACATCGTTAAGTTGAGCAATTTGGATACCAAAGAAAGTTGAGGACCCGGCATTCCGCGTTTGGGCAGAGGATCATGCCGGCCTAGTCACAATGGATGTTGCCATCGATCTCCGGCATGCAAGATCGATCATGTAGTCATAGCAGGCAGCGACGTGCCACCTCACCTATGAAGTCCTCTTGACCTATGGCAGTGGCTGACTGGCACATGATGCCGGCAGCGCAGGTCATGCTGTCAGCGTGACGAGCTCCCGCCACAAAGTCAAAACACCAACACACGAGTCGGGGTCTGCATCAGCACTCGCACGGAGAGCAGAGCGCTTAGGTCAACTCCACTGCGCAATCTCAAACGGACGTCCGTTTTGTCCGGATTCTGTCCGTTTGAATAGGTATTTGGGACCGTGTCCGGGCCTGCCCTGTGATGCGGTGGCCGTGCGCCCAGCGTGCGGCCGCATCCTTTTGCCCCATCCTGTCCGCGTCTATTTAAAAAAAAGGGACGTTTCAAATGCCAAGCCCCAGTTCACGACCCCAGTTCATCACGCCGGCAACAAAGCCAGCGGCCTACACGACTATCGCCGGCATCCGCCAGCGGCCAGCAACACAGCCGGCCTCCAAAATAAATAGTTGTCCTCGCCGGCAACACAGCCGGCCTCCTAAATGAATGTTTTTTCGCCGGCACACTGCCAGCGCCCCAGCGGGCGGGCGGCACCCATGCCAGCCTCCAAAAAGAACGGCCACGCCGATCGGACGACCTAGTTCAGGCCTTCGATGTCGAGCATCTCCTTCTGCCTGGCCTCGAACCAGGCCCTCGTCTTGTCGCTCATCTTCGACAAGTACACGCTCATGATCGCAAGGGCCACCTCCTTCGCTTTGGTGGCGGCATTGGTGGCCTCGATGTCGAGCTGCCTCTGCCTGGCCTTGACGTTGTCGGCCTCGATGTCGAGCTGCCTTTGCCGGGCGGCCGCTTCCATGTCGAGCTGCCTTTGCCGGGCGGCCTCTTCCATGTCGAGCTGCCTTTGCCGGGCCGCCTCCTCCATGTCTATCTTCCTCTTCTTGGTGGCCTCCTCCATCTCAAGCTTCTGTCTTTGGAGGTCTAGGTATTGCTTCATTTTGCTCGTCCTTGCTTTGCCGCTTCTTCTCGTCCCTCACATCCTTATGTGACATCATGCCATGCAAAGTCTCATGCAAGGCCATGGATGAGGCGTCACGTATGTCGTCCACCTTGGAGTTGGTCTTGCCCCTCGGCCTCTTCAACGCCTCGCCATCCCCACCTCCGGCGAACTTGGTCGTCTTCTTGCCTCTCTTCCTTTGAAGTTCACGATATTGATCCTTGAATTTAGGGCAATTGTTGATGATCGTACACAATGCGTAAAGTGAATGGCATGTCATTGTGCCGGGCCTTGAATGCCTCCAAAGATTGAAATGCCTACACCACATGATCAACAACAAGTGAACATGCAAATATATACACGGCCGAAGTATCATGGCCGTAGCAAGGAAAGGGCTAGAAAGAGAAGAGCATACCATGTCCACAACGCCGAGACCACTCACGGGGCGTGCTTCAACGCTCTCAAATGCGGCACAATACTTGTTGCACTCTTGTTGGATGAACAACCATCTTTTTTGAATCGAACCGATGCCACGGTTGCTTGTAATTTGGTAGGGCTCAAACATCTTCCTTTCATGGAATTTTTTGTGGACTCTCGTCCAAAAAACAATGCCCTTTTGTTGCGCGCCGGTCCTTGGATCTTGGCTAATCTCCATCCAACATTGGCAAATCAACTTGTCCTCATCTTGTGTATATGAACCGGTGCGAATGCTCTTCCGCTTCTTTTGTGCTTCCGCTCTTTGGGTGAGCTCGTCGATGAACAATGGAGCGCCACTAATATCAACATCATTGCCTTCATCTTCATCTTCACCTTCGACATAGATGTCGTCGTCTTCATGCCACGAATCACCATGGTCGTAGTCAGCACGGTTGTCGGCCTCTTCATAGGGCACGTACTGGGCGCGGCCATCCTGACTTTGGGTCTTGTCGGGGTCGTAGGCACGGCCATGCCCACCCTGGAAGATCACGTCCTCTATGTACTGGTTGTAGAAGGGGTCGTCCATCGTCGGCGTTGAGGTTGGCATTCCGTCAAACAACACGATGGGGGCCGGCATGGTGCCCGTGAACGGTGCACGCGCCTGCTTTCTTTGCATCTCGACGAACGGCCGCCCCCCCGCTGCTAGACCCAGGCGTGACGTTGAGGTCGATGATGGCCGCGGGCGTGGTGTGGACGGCGCGAACAAGCCCACGTCCGGCGACGCCGAGAAACGGGTCTGGCCGTCGTGCCTGGGCGGAGGAAAGCCGGGCGACATGGGCGCGGCGCGCGACGTTGGCGACTGGCAGTGCGTAGGCCGGGCGACCGACGAGCCTGTGCTCGCCGGGCCGACGACCGCTGCATGGAACCCCGCCGGACGGCCCATGCCAAGCATGAGGATGGCGTGCGCTTTGACGAGGTCCTCCTTCTCGTCGGCAGCGGCCTTGCGCCGCGCGGCCTCCAGCTCCTCGCGCTGGACGGCGAACTTGGCCGTGGCGGCATTGACCTTGACGGCCGCTCTCCGTTCCCTCCTCTTCGCCGAATCCGCGTCCAACTTGGCGATCTCCTCCAGCGTGCACTCCGACCGCGGCTTCCTTGGCGCCTTCTTCTTCACCTTTGCGGTCGGGTCGACGGCCAGGCCGCCGGAACTCGGCGGGGCGTCGGCCATGGACGGGGGAGAGAGGGGGCGGCGGGAGGGACGTGGGAGGGTTTGGGGGAAATGGCGCCAAGTGGGCGTGGGGGGTTTTGGTTTCTCCCACCGACAGGCGGTCCAGGGGAGGAAAAGCGCGCGCGTCCCGCCCGTCCGCGCGCTGTCCGTTTCACCCCAAAACCGGCGCAAGTTTGGGCCCGGGATGGGTCGAAAGCGGACACAAAGTGGACAAAAGTCCGTTTGCGCCCGCGCGCTGGGCCGTCTCGTTTGTCCCTTTTACCCCAAACGGACGGGGGCGGACAGGATAGGGTCGCGCGGTGGAGTTGGCCTTAGAGCAACTCCAACGCGGTGAACCAAACGAACGCCTATTTTGTCCTTTTTTTCATTTGGGTCGCCTGTCCGTTTGGCCGTGTCCCCTATTTCGTTTGGGTCGGCGGTTCATCCAATGAGGAGGACACATTTTGTGACATGACCGCCCCGGCATTTCGTCGAACACCTGGTGGGTGAATTGCCCTGAGTTCCCCCACCGCAACGGGAGGTCTTCTCCTTGTCGAGCATCACCGGCGAGCTGCCGCACCTCCTGGTTGCGCGCTTGCGCCACCGTACCTCCTGGTCGCTAGTGAAGAGGACCCGCAGGGTGGCTCATGGCCGCATCAGCTGCATCGGTAGCGTCCATGGGCGGCTGAACCTAAGATCCGCGCTGAGAGAGAGGTGGCGCGCCGGCGTGGGTGCATCATGGCGCCGTGGGGTGGGCAAAGAAAAAAGAGGAGAGAGAGGTAGAAGGTGGTGGGTCTATGACAGGTGGGCCAGCCTCGCATGCAGCGGGCAAAGAGGACATACAGAACGTCCGCTTTGTGTGCGCCTCCAACCCAAATACGGCGCAAATTTGAGCTGCAATGGATCCGGGCGGACACAAAATAAAACAGAAAATAAAAATGGACTAATGCATTGGAAATATTTTTTGTCCGTGCGAATCTAAATGGACACGCGCGGACGAAATGCGTCCGCGCGTTGGAGTTGGTATATATTGCGCGTGCGCGTGGGCTGGTTTGCTCGCTCGGTCGACCTCTGGCGCTCCTCTCCTCTCCACTACTGCTACGTCGTCGTCTGCCCGCGCTCGCCGCTGGGCTTCATGCATGGCAATGGGATGATGCTTCGGTGCCTTAAGGCACCTACCTTTGTGTCTATGACATGTGGGCCCAACAGGTGGCTGGCCCATATGTCAGTGATCCAAAGGCAGGTCCAAAGGCAGGTGCCTTTAAGGCACCGAAGCTGCGTCCATGGCAGTGACACTGTCGCGATATACTGCTGCGTTGCTGCTGTAGGTGTAGGAGAGGCTGGGCCTGCGTGCACCGGCGCGGGCGGGGCGGGATTTTGCCGCGGCAGAGGTGCATGGCCGGTGCCCGGGAGCAGCATGTGAGCGATTTGTGCAGGGCAACGGCAGGCGCCGCCCCAATCATCAGCTAAGTGCCCGCCTGCCCGATGGGTCTTTTGCCCTGTGTCGTGGTGGTACGCCACAGTGCTACGCACGGTACGGCCCTATCCAGGCGCTGTCTGCGTCTTGTCTCGACCTCTTCCGTTGCCTGCGACGTGAGGCTCTGGCTGACTGCCCCTCTGTGTGTTTGTCTCGCTGCATGGACGGACGCACGCGTCGTACCTACGTACACACGAGAGAGGGCGTAAACAGATGCGGATTTGTATCTTTGTGCGCGCTCGCAAGAGGCCGAGCACGCGGCGTACGAGGCTGAACGAAACGGGACCTGTCACTTGCGTGATACTTACTAGGTCTCCAGCGCTTGCACAGTAACGCTCAGGCTACCTCAACATGGCTGGGAAACCCTACGTACGTACCAGTACTACGCTGCCATTGACCAGCGTCAGAGGAGTACGTGCTACTACTGCATTACAACGACCCTACTTCATCAATCATCATGTTTCCAACATGGTCATTTGGGCAACCGCATAGTCATTTTGGCATTCGCGCATCGGCGTGGGCCTGTCCGGACCGGAAAACGTCAGCCCCGTGTGATTCGGCCTACGTGGGGCGATCGGTCCATCCGTCCATCCATGTACGTGTATGCACTTGCTTCAGTTATGCCAGCCGCCATTTAAGACGAGCTGACGCCGTCGAGATTTACTCTACGTATGTGATAGACCGGTACAGGCACCAATCACCAATTCGACATCATGTGACTGATTGCATCGACCAGCTTTTTTTCTTCTGATGAGACAAACTGCGGGTGCTCCTATAGCGCAAAACACCTAAATTCCGCGAAACAATTTATCCGCTTGAGAGGGATTAAACACAGATCCTTCAGCTCAAGGGTGTGCTTTGCTAGCCACTTCACCTTATGAGCATGTCGAATGCACACAACAGCGATAGACATTAAATAGCTAAATGGCAGCGGCAGATCCGAACAATTTTCTGAATTTCCAAACGCAAACATTTTTTTTGAAAAAATGTATTTTTAAATACGAACACTTTTAGAAATTGCAAAGATTTTTTCAAGCCCCCAAACAAATTGTTTATGCGAGAATATTTTTTGAAACTCCCGATCAAAAATTTGGAAACCTTATACATTTTTTAAACAGTTTTTATTTTGAAACTCCCTTTTTTTGAAATGCGAACAATTTTTCGAAACTGAACATGTTTTGAATATGTGGTGCTTTTATAAAACAGGCAGAGTTTCTGAAACTCACAAACAAAATTCAAAGATTTAAAAAAATTGTAAACATAAACATTAGCAAAATTCTAAATAATTCTAAAAGAAAACATTTTATGAACAACATTATTGGGAAAATGAACTTTTTTAAAAAACGCAGTTTTTTTTTGTAAATTTGTAACATTTTTAAAATGGAGAATAAACTTGTGAAAAACAAAAAAGTAAAAACAAAAAGTAAAATAAAAAATGGGTCAGGAACATTGTAGAAGGTTCCGAAACCGGAACACGGAAGATGTATGTATACATAAGCACATGCCGATCCAAAATTTTGTAGCTCATACGTGCAACTCGCCGCGCATCTCCAATGATAGCAACTATATGGCAAGCGCTTCATCGGAAGCCTCACAACGATCATTTGGGGATGGGTTGACTCTCAGCAACTGCTATGTATCGCGCTCTGAGCGCTCCCTTCGAATTTTCTTTTCGCACTCGTTTTCGGGGTTTTAAACGGTCTTTTCAAGGTTTTTCCGACTTTTTGGTTTTTCATCCATCTTCCTTAGCTTTTGGACAAAGAAAATTTTGAAACAATTTTTTATGCGGAAAATCGTGTTTTTTTGCTTCCGTGAGAGGCACGGTTTTGTTTTCGCGAGAGGCACGACCGTGCCACCCGGAAACAAAAAAACACGTGTTTTTTTGTTTCCGCAAGAGGCACAGTTTTGCTTTCGCGATAGGCACGGTTGTGCTTTCGCAAGAGGCACGGCCGTGACTCTTGGAAACAAAAAAAATGTGTTCTATTCTTTTTTCTTCCGCGAGAGGCACGGTTATACTTTCGCGAGTGCCTCTCGGAAACAAGAAATAAAACGTGTTTTCTGTTTTTTTTTCTTCCGCGAGAGGCACGGCTGTGCCTCTCAGAAACGAAAAAAAAAATGTGTTTTCTGTGTTTATTTTGCTTCCGCAACATGCATGGTTTTTTTCATGAGAGACACGGTTGTGCTTTCGCGAGAGGCACCACGGTGCCTTTGTCGGAAAGGAAGAAAACATGCTCCAAGTTCGGGTTTTTTGTTCGTTTTTTTTGAAAAAAAGTTTGTCAAAACCTATCAATATGGAATGTAGTTTTCAAGATCTCAACGCGAGGAATCCATGGATGCAAACGGTTTGAGATTTGGAGCTCGGTTTAAGAGATAAAACATTTTTAATAAACGGATGTACGAAAAAAAAGGAAAACTCCCATGCAGTCGCCATTTGTCGCAATCTGAGGAGGTGGGAGTGATCTCTGGGTAGGTCGACAATTGGGAGTTTCCTATTTGCTGCTCTTTAAATTGATTTGTCCACACAACGCACACAGGGTGGCGAGTGAGCGTTCTGGGCTGGCCCTCATTGTGTTCTACCGATCCCAGTTTGGGGGACCTTTCAGAACATTCCAGGACCATTTTTTCATTTAACTGGTTTTTACATATTCCTTTTCTTTTTTAGTTTATTCTTGTCTATTTCCTTCTCGCTTTCCTTTTTATTTCTTTTCTTTTTCAAGTTTTTTCCTTTTTCAAAAGTATTCATATTTGAAATTTCGTTTGAAATTTCAAAAAATGTTGTGTATGAAAAAAAATCGGTTAGAAAAATATGATTTCCAAAAAATATTTCAGTTTTCAATTTTTTCTCCAAAATTAAAAAATAGTTTGTGATTTCAAAAATATACTCCAATTTGAGAAAAAAATTCTTTTCAAAAGTTGCTCGGAATTTAAAACATGTTCTCGTTTTTAAAAAGAATCAGAATTATAGAAATGTTCCTCTTTTTTGAAAATTTGTCCACAAATTAGAAAAATGCTCGCATTTTGAGGAAATGTTCTAGAGTTTAAAAAGGATTCCAAAAAATGATCCACTTTTAAAAAAAAATCATGTTTTATAGATTTGTCCAATTTTTCCACAAAAGTCAATTTTTTTAGGGAAATCATGTTTAAAAGATTGTTCTTTTTACAAAAATATATTTGAATTTCCAATTTTGTTTGTGTTTTGCAATTTTTTTTTGGGAATTCACATTGTTTTCACACTTTTTCCAAAAAAATGTTTGTGTTTTCCAAAAAGTGTTCGAATAGTTCAAAAATCTATATGGTGCAATAAATATCATGCTACAGCTAATATCCCGCTATGCATAGTTCTTAAGAAATACCCGATGCCATTTGTCGCAAGCCGTTATCAGCTCTAGTGGGTATCATCATGCAGTAGAGTACTGCGATGTCGTGATTTTTGATTCTTGGCATTTTTGTGCTATATAAAACACTTCCCGTCCGTCGGCACGCTATTGCATGCAGTGAGCGTCCGTTAGGTGCCCCCCCATATTTGTCGAGCAAGCGTGCCCCCCGTACTCACTACGTGATTGGGGCCTGCCAAAGTAGCGAATTATCACTGTTCCGGTTTTGGGAAGGTTCCCAAAAACAATCCTGTTTTTGTTAGATTTTTGTGTTTTCATTTGATAGTCTTTTTCTTTTTCTTTTTTTCATGTTTGTTTTTCTTTTTCCTTCTTTAGTTTTTGTTTTCACTTCACGAACATTTTTTGAAAATCATGAATATCTTTGTGGTCATCAAATTCATTATTTTTTTCATCGAACTAAAGAGGAGTTTATCATGTTAGAAAAGCTCTTCAGTTCAAAATATGTTCTTAAAATGAAATAAAAATGTTCATTAAATATTAAAAACTATTTATGTTTTTCAAAAAATGTTCACAGGGTTAAAAAATGTCATCTAAGTCCAAATTTGTTTATAAAATTTTCAAAAATACATTGAATTCATAATTTGTTCATAAAAACAAAAAATATTCAACGAAATTCAAAAAAGTTTCATTTTTAGAAATTTGTGAACAATTTCTTTGAATCTTCGAATATTTCATGAAATTTATGAACATTGTTTTTTATTTCGCGAACATTTGGTCCAAATTAGTGAACATTTTTTACAATTTAGAACATTGTTTTTAAAATTTGAGAATACTTTTTATTTTAGTGTCTTTTAGAGATTTGAACTTTTTTCCAAAGTCATGAACATTTCTTGAAATCTGGAATATTATTTGGATAAATAAAAGAAATAGAAAAAAGATGAAAAAGTAATAAAAAATGAAAGGTAGAAACGAAAAATAGGGTGACATGCCTTTCAGATGGGCCGGCCAAAAACTGCGCTCGTGGTTAGTAGGGGGTGCTTGTTTGATTCCTCCCATCGTACAACACGCTAAATAGGAGCTGCCGATTCGACAGTTTGTCGCAAAATACGCAAACTACATCGCACTACTATAGGTAGCACTGTGGACGTTCTATATAAGCGATTGGGACTTCAGCTTCAACGCATGAAGGGTCGATCACAACCCAGTACCCTGAACCAAGAAATGCTTCGCAGTTGAGTGTTAGATTAGAGTTGCTTTTGCTGAATATACAAGAGCGTTGTTCCAAGTTGAACCACTCGTTTCCTGGAGAACTGAATAATAGGAGCGTTATAAACTTACGATCTCGTCCTCTGTGGCGTGCAATGGTCACCTTGCCTCGAGCTGACAAACCACGTCGCAAAACATGATGATGCTGATCTGGATAGTATGTCAGTGATACGACAATGACATCGTGTTGTGTGGTTGAATGATGTATATGTCGTAGGGCGCAATGTGCTTTCGTGCGTGAAACGTTTCGTGCACTTGCTGTCAGAAGGCCTTCCCTTTGCTCCTGCCTACGAAATCCACGGATACAGCCAACAATGCATCGCACAACAATCATCCTTCATGGTTGAGTAGCTCACCGTCCATGACAAATTACTGTTGGGCAATTTATAGAAAAGTGCATAGTTATGATGTATTCATGGCAATGATCTTGTATATAGGCATTACGTCCATGACAAGCAGACCGACTCTTTCCTGCATCTATTACTATTACTCCACCAATCAACCACTATCCAGCATGTATCTACGGTATTATGTTCACGACAAACAGGGTAATGCTTTAAGCAAGATGACATAATATAGACAGAATAAAACCAAGTAATACTATTAAACCCTGTCGTTTTTCCCTTAGTAGCAACAGTACAAATACGTGTCTCGCTACCCCTTCTGTCATGAGTTGAGGACACCGTGAGTTTGAACCTACTACAAAGCACCTCTCCCGCTGAAAATAAATCAATCTAGTTGGTCAAACCAAACAAATAGATTGGAGAGAATACAAAGCTATAATAATCATGCATAACAAAGTTCAGGAAATACTCAATTACTTTCAATGAGTAATCCACTACTAGAAGGAAGCTTACAAATACTCCATCTGTTTCTAAATATTTGTCTTTTTAGAGATTTCAAATGGACTACCACATGTCGATGTATATAGACATATTTTAGAGTGTAGATTCACTCATTTTGCTTCGTATGTAGTCACTTGTTAAAATCTCCAGAAAGACAAATATTTAGGAATGGAGGGAGTAGAATATTAATAGTAGCGCTGGTTTATTTGCGAGCGCTACTGCTAAGTAGCGGTAGCGCGGGTCAGCAATAGGCGCTACAGGTTGTTAGGTAGCAGTAGCGCGAGGCTGCGAGGCAACGCTACTGCTAAGTGGTTCCATTGCCACCGGTCGGGGCTACCCATAGTAGTAGCGTTGGTCGTCTACCATCGCTACTGCTATTGGGCTTAGCAGCAGCGCGTACCCTGGGCCAGCTCTGCTGCTATGGGTGCCTTATCCCCGATTTCCTCCCCGCGCCCGACCTTCTTCCTCCCCTCACTCCCCGCTGCCTCACTCTGCCTCCGCCGCTGCCGCATTGCCACCGCCGTCCTCCCTCCTCCTTCCTCGGTATGTCGTGACCCTCCTCTCCCTCCTCCTCCCACCGCCCTCCTTCCTCCTCCTCCGGTCGCGCCCTCCTCCCTCCTCCTCCGGCCAAGCCCTCCTCCCTCCTCCTCCCCCTTCGGCCAAGACCTCCTCCGGCAGCCCTCCTCCCATAGTCCTCCTCCCTCCCCCTCCTCCCCTCTCCTCCCATCCCTCCTCCCTCCTCCCTCTTGCCTCCCTCCATCTCTCCTCACTTTGTTGTTGTATAATGTAGTTTTTTTAATGTTTCTTCAATACAATAGAATGTAGATTATTTGCATGGAATAGAAAACTTTCAATGTAGGTCTTTCGAATAGAGTATTTCTTTAGTAAATGTAGGTCTTTTGAATAGAATAGAAAATTAGTAAATGTAGGTCTTTTGAAATGAATGTAGATATTTTGAATAGAATAGAAATGTGGCGCAGGGTACATGACCGACGATATGTTAGTAGTTGTTATAGAAAATGTTAGTAGTTTTGTTATAAAAAATAGGTATAGAAAGTTTCAAAAGTTTACTAATTTTGTTCATAGGTTTGGATGTAGTTGATGTCTACTGAATTGAGAGAGAGAGAGAGAGAGAGAGAGAGAGAGAGAGAGAGAGAGAGAGAGAGAGAGAGAGAGAGAGAGAGAGAGACCTAATGATATGAAATGGTTTTGCAAAAAAATGAAATGATACCAAGTTTGAAATTTTCTATACAAATGTTCTTGTGTTTATGCTCATATGTGGCGCAGGGTATATCACCGACGAGCTAGTCGACGACGCCCAGAAGATCACCGACGACACCCGCATCCTCGACAACCATCATCTATAGTGAGTAATAAACATCTATATCTAGTGTTGTGTACTAGTGTTGCTCAAATATGATAAAGATTTAGACACTTCATATGTAGTATTATGTAGTGTTGTGTACTACTAGTGCTGTCGCACATGAATATTTGGAAAATGAAGGATATGTGCTTGCCCAAGTGGCCTATATTTGTAGGGAACACCTTCGAGTGGCCTATGTTTTGCCGGGGTGTTGATTCATTTCTGTTCCGGCAAATTTCAGGCGCTCGATATGTCCTATCTTAGCAAAGGTCATGCCGGATTTTTCCGTGAATTTTAGAACGGCTTGTGGTATAATATCAGAAATATCGAGTGCCTTGGATTTGCCGGAAAGAGAATTAAACGACATTTTGGGTTGACTTTAAGTCCATCGGGGATCCATACATGACAGTCAAAAAACCAGTGAGGGAGAATGTCCACCATATATGAGAGAAGAATCCCGACTGTTGTCATGAGGGGAGCTTCTTCTTCATTCGAAGGTGCTAGAAATTTATTAGGTGTAATGCACTTTCGAATGAAAGTGGGAGCTTCCATCACCAACGGTTGCAAATATCAGAGAGAAATAAGAATCCCCACTGTAGTCGTGGGGGTCTCTTCTCCTTCGTTCCCGTGTGCCAGACATTTTGGTGTAATGCACTCGGGAATGAAGGGAGGAGCGACCATCACCGACGGTCAAATATATACACCACATGAGCTGAGAGTTTTCAAGAAAAGATCCGACAGACTGATAGTTAACCCGTGATGAATAATAATGATCTAATTTAGTTTTTGTAGTACATATATTGAATTTCAAAACTTTAATCTTTAAATTATGAACGTAGGAAATGTCTGACGATTGACGATAGGATCCCTGAGTGCGAGTACTACGGTGATGACCCACAAGTATAGGGGATCTATCATATTCCTTTCGATAAGTAAGAGTGTCGAACCCAACGAGGAGTAGAAGGAAATGACAAGTGGTTTTCAGCAAGGTATTCTCTGCAAGCACTGAAATTATCGGCAACAGATAGTTGCGTGATAAGATAATTCGTAAGGGGTAACAAGTACTAAGTGTAACAAAGGTGCAGCAAGGTGGCCCATCCTTTTTGTATCAAAGGATAAGCCTGGACAAACTCTTATATAAAGCAAAGTGCACCCGAGGACACATGGGAATTATTTTCAAGTTAGTTTTCATCATGCTCATATGGTTCGCGTTCGTTACTTTGATAATTTTATATGTGGGTGGACCGGTGCTTGGGTGCTGTCCTTATTTGGACAAGCCTCCTACTTATGATTAACCCCTCTCGCAAGCATCCGCAACTATGAAAGAAGAATTAACATAAATATAACCGTAGCATGAAACATGTGGATCCAAATCAATCCCTTACGAAGCAACGCATAAACTAGGGCTTAAGCTTCTGTCACTCTAGCAACCCATCATCTACTTATTACTTCCCAATGCCTTCCCCTAATCCCAAATCATGGTGAAGTGTCATGTAGTAAATGTTCACATAACACCACTAGAGGAAAGACAACATACATCTCATCAAAATATTGGACGAATACCAAATTCACATGATTACTTATAACGAGAGTTCTCCCATGTCCTCAGGAACAAACCTAACTACTCACAAAGCATGTTCATGTTCAAGATCAGAGAGGTATTAATTGAATATCATTAAGGATCTGAACATATGATCTTCTACCGAATAAACCGACACTACTGCAGGATGCTGCTAACGCGACACTACGATCAGAGACCCCTCGGTGAAACTGTGTGCGATGCCATAATCGCAAACGGTGGTGTAAAAACCAGTCAAAAAAGGTGCAAAATGTTTGCAATGGATGATGCATCAAACATAGTTCAGATTTTAGTTGTGTGTGCGATGCAGGGCATATGGTTCAACTCAATTAACTGTTTGCGACGAGGAGGAACAAAAGAAACGGGCAGCCAGATGAAGGTGTGTGCGATGTACAACATACAGTTCACTCGGATGAACTGTTTATGATTAGGCAACACAAAAGAAACGGCCAGCTCGATCAAGGTGTGTGCGATGTACAGCATACAGTTCACTCGGATGAACTGTTTGTGATTAGGCAAGAGAACAGAAACGGTTCAATATAACAAGATGTGTGTGATACGTGGCAAACAGGTCTGTTATCAGAAATGTGTGCGAAGACCAATAATAACATAGACGATTACTTCTAATAAGACGCATGTGATATGCTCTGTCTACAGAACATCTATTGACCATTGTGGGACGGGCGGTCATCCGGATACGCCATAAGGATTCGAAAAGGCATTCCTACCAGCAAGGACTAGCTGTTCCACCAGTAGCTCATGTAAGAAAACTATCAAGTTAAGTGTGCTTAGGTTGGAGCAACCATCAGATGGGTGATTGGATGGGAAGTTGTGTTGATGCTAAATTAACTGATAGGATGGGTCATTTTGGTCAAATGATCGACATGACCCATTCCCTCAGCTAATTTAACCTTGAGGTCCTTGTTTTTTATTTTTTATATTTTTTAACACATGTTAAAGAAGGTTTACCGCATTACTTTTTGACAATATGTGATACGTGGCATACAATTGATCCATCCGACCTGTTTGTGATGGAATAGGCCGTGTGTGTTGTGGGCAAACGCTTGCTAGTATTCAACCGTTTGGGATTGGAATTCATCACCGTCGGGTTCCCTAGTGTGGTCCGTGTTCATATGATCATCATCTACTTCTTGTGCTAGCTTGATGTTTCTTTATGCTAAGTTTCCATTAATTGATGGCGTTTTATGAACACACCACCGTTTCTCGCCATTTCCTCACCTATTTCCTGCCACCCTGCTCTATTGCGCATAGGCGGCGCGCGACGCACGGAGGCGACAAGCCCGGCCTGTAGCACATCCACCTTTTCCAAGCATTCCAACCCACCAAAGCGCCGCCTCTGCCATCAACCTCGTCGACGAGGAAAACGAGCAGGCGCCACAGCCCGCCAAGGCTGAGGGGCTCTCCGGCAACGCGATGGACGACGCCGTGATGCGCGTCATCGCCAGGGTTGAGCAGACCTTTGGCGCATGGCGCTTGAGCGCCGCGGATCAAGATAGGCATGTCAGCGCCGACAGGCTGCAGCTCGCCGCACAACATGATCGATGGTGCGCCGTAGAGCAAGCTAGGCGCGTCCGCCCCGATAGGCTGCGACTCGCCGCACGGCGAGACCGTTGGAGCACCGCAGAGCGAGAGGCGCGGCACGCCACACAGCAAGAGCGGATCCATCGGCGCTTGCCTGCTGTCGACACGGCGTCACAACTGGGTACACGTCCCGTCAGTACCCCCATTCCTCGCCAGGAGTGGGTAGAGGCGCTCAGCACCGTACTTGCAACAGAGAGCGGCCGCGCCGTACTTGCACCGGACGCCCGCCGTGCCATTTGCATGGGTGCCACCGTTCGCCTTGTCCGCGGCCCGCTGGATGCCAACGCGCTAGTCCGTAGGCTCGATCGCCTCCTTGGCCCAGGTGTCCACCTGGGCGCAGTAGAGGAACATGGTTGTCGCATACTCGAGCTGGTGATCTCCGATGAAATAGCCAACTTGGAGCTCGAGATCGCGCTCCAGATGTACCGTGAGCGTGTCGATCGCTTAGACGAACGCCTGCACGAGTTCAGGCAGAGCCAAGAGCTACCCTAGGCAAGGGCTGCTGGTCATGGTCTCATGGACGCGTTTTATTTTAAAAAGTCATTTCGACATGGATAGCTATGTATTCACAGCAATCATAGTATTGCTCTGTTTCAATATGTGTACTCTGTTTTCGATTCTTATATGTTCTGTTTAAATGTATGTATATACGCTTTCCATTCTGTATATGTGGATGATAACAGCTAGATTCAAATTAGTATACAAAAACAGATACTCCCTCCGTCCGGAAATACTTGTCATCAAAATGAATAAAAGGGAATGTATCTAGATGTATTTTAGTTCTAGATACACTCTTTTTTGTCCATTTTGATGACAAGTTTTTTCGGACGGAGGGAGTAGAAAATGGAATTCATAATATATATATATATATTATTTGTTCATTAGTTCATTACAGAATATATATATATATATATATATATATATATATATATATATATATATATATATATATCATCATCACATATACATGATGATACTTAACTACTAGGTACAATGCATAAAATTGAACACAAACAATACTAAAACTAATAATCCCTCCTGGGGCCAGTATTCTGGCAGCCCCTCGCCAGCAGGTCCCTGGTGCGCAGCGTCTTCCCAGTGCGGAGGCAGTACTCCGACTCCTCCGCCTCACAGCGCTTGACATACCGATCTGCCTCTTGCTGGCGGACGCGCGCGACCGATCTTGCCATTTCGTTGGGCACCCACCGGAGCTCCTCGTCGGTGGCACGCTGGAGCTTATCGGAACATCTCAATGCAACGACGAGGCGCCCAGCGCCTGTGACCTTCCTCGTGAAGTACCCGTCTTCGTACACCTCCTCGGCACGACGACGCGCCCGCCCCCAAAGCTCTTTCGCCTCCTTTTGCCAGTCGGCATCACGGGCTTCACAGGCCGCCTGGTACCTGGCTTCCTCCTCCACCATCTCGTTCTTGAACGCCACTTGCCTGGCTTTCTCACCCGGCGGCAGCGACTTCCACAGACAAAGATTATACTGGCCCCAAAATCAATCCAAATTTGGGGGGGTCCGGCACAGCCTCGTCAGACGGCGCGTAGGGGTCCTTGTTGCTGCTAATCGAGTGAGCGTCCTCGGGGGCGGCGACTCCTCGTCGGCGCGTGGGCAGACCGGTGGCGCCATGGCAGGGATTTGAGAGAGAGAGAGAGAGAGAGAGAGAGAGAGAGAGGGCGAGCGAGGGTAGGATGTAGATAAGAATGCAGGCGGGACGACGTAAGCAAGGTAGTATTTATTGGCGGCCGGAATCTAGATCGACGGTGACAGTAAACACGCGGGTCGCCGGAATTTACGAGTACTGTAGTTAGAATTACACACAATTCCCGCAGCAAATCCGTGTGTGAACATAATAGCTGACGGTTTCCAATACAGAACCGTGTCTGATTAATGATCCCCGCCAATCAGCTACCATACCTCGAGCCGCGAGATAGAGTGCCAATCGTGTGGGGGCCGGTTGTCTTGCCAGATCTTTACATTTTGTTGTTTGAACACCAGATATTTACACCATCTGATGATTTTTTACCTCGCACACAAGTACACAAAAATATGAGTTTTCAAACCGTTTTGGTTAGGCGTTGCATGTAGATGTAGTTCAAATTTGAATTATGGTCATTAAATGGTTAGAAAATCACTTAAATGCCTTTAAAAGGTCAAATGGCCCCTGAAAATTTCCAAATTTTCACATGACAGTTGTATTAGTGCACGTTAAACGTAGGGAAAAATTTGAAGGCCGTAAGAGGAAGCTATCTCTCGTCCGCCGGCAAACATGCATTGTTCCTTCTCAGAACCACGAACCTTCTAGTGAGTTGCCCCGGTTTGTGAGGGGTGTGTGTCCAAACTTTCGTCAAACAGGCCAATTTTTTTACCACATCGTCTTGGTGGCATGACATTAAATCAAGCAAGGTTTCATGTTTTTTGATCATTTTTTAATTTTTTGGAATTAAAATGCCATGGCACGCACTCCATGCATGTGCCCATGCCTTGATACCAATATGTTTGAAAATTCCTTCTAATGTACTGCACATGGAATTAACTCGCACACAAGTACTAAAAAATATGATATTTCAAACCGTTTTGGTTAGGCGTTGCATGTAGATGTAGTTTAAATTTGAATTGCGGTCATTAAATGGTTAGACAATCACTTAAATGTCTTTAAAAGGTCAAATGACCCCTAAAATTTTCCAAAATTTCATATGACAGTTGTATTAGTGCATGTTAAACGTAGGAAAAAATTTGAAGGCTGTAAGAGGAAGCTATCTCCCATTCGTCATCAAACATGCATTGTTCCCTCGGAACCACGAACCAGTTTGTGAGGGGTGTGTGTCCAAACGTTCGTCAAACATGCCAATTTCTTTACCACGTCATCTTGGTGGCATGACATTACATCAACCAAGGTTTCATGTGTTTCTGATCATTTTTCTATTTTTTTGAATTAAAATGCCATGCCACTCCATGCATACGTATGCATGTGTCCATGTTGTGGGACCAATATGTTTGAAAATTCCTTCTAATTTACTGCACATGGAATTAACTCGCACACAAGTACATAGATATGATTTTTCAAACCATTTTGGTTAGGCGTGGCATGTAGATGTAATTCAAATTTGAATTACGGTCATTAAGTGGTTCAAAAATCACTTAAATGTCTTTAAAAGGTCAAATGACCCATAGAATTTTCCAAAATTTCACATTGCAGTTGTATTAGTGCACGTTAAATGTAGAAAATTTGAAGGCCGTAAGAGGAAGCTATCTCCCATTCGTCATCAAACACGCATTTTTCCCTCTCGGAACCACGAACCTTCTAGCGAGTTGCTCCGTTTTGTGAGGGGTGTGTGTCCAAACTTTCGCCAGACATGCCAATTTTTTTACCACATCATCTTGGTGGCATGACATTACATCAACCAAGGTTTCATGTGTTTCTGATTTTTCTAATTAAAATGCCATGTCACTCCATGCATACGTATTCATGCATGTGTCCATATCGTGAGACAAATATGTTTGAAATTTCCTACTGGTTTACTGCACATGGAATTAACTCGCACACAAGTACACAAATATGAATTTCAAACCGTATTGGTTAGGCGTTGCATGTAGATGTAGTTCAAATTTGAATTACGGTAATTAAATGGCTAGAAAATCTGTTAAATTCTTTAAAAGGTCAAATGACCCCTAGAATTTTCAAAAATTTCACATTACATTTGTAGTAGTGCACGTTAGACGTAGAAAAAATTTGAAGGCCGTAAGATGAAGCTCTCTCCCGTTCGTCATCAAACATGCATAGTTCCCTCTCGGAACCACGAGCCTTCTAGTGAGTTGCTCCGGTTTGTGAGGGGTGAGTGTCCAAACTTTGGTTAAACATGCCAATTTTTTTACCACATCATCTTGGTGGCATGACATTACACCAACTAAGGTTTCATGTGTTTTTTATTTTTTTATTTTTTGGAATTAAAATGCCATGTCACTCCATGCTTAATTGTGTCATAGCCGTTAGACCAATATGTTTGAAAATTCCTTCCAATTTACTGCACGTGGAATTAAATCGCACACAAGTACACGAAATATGAGTTTTCAAACCGTTATGGTTAGCTGTTGCATGTACATGTAGTTCAAATTTCAATTACGGTCATTAAATGACTAGAGAATCACTTAAATGTCTTAGAAGGTCAAATGACCCCTGGAATTTTCCAAAATTTGACATGACAGTTGTATTAGTACTACAAAATTTCTCGTTCATTTAAAACACCATCCGTTGGCACTTTATTCCAAATTCATCTTTCACAGCTAATAAAAAATATCTACAACATCACATACAATTATTTTCTAGAAACCGTTTGCGATGAAAATATCTAGGTATATTTAAGTCTCCCTCCTTAAGCTTTGCCGGCTCGTCTGCTCTAGTGCCGGCAACCCACAAATCCACGAATCTCGATCCCCGTTCCTGCACCCCCTTCTTACAAACATGATGCCGTGGAAACGCTCGTCAAGGCCCGTACGATGGCCGCCCCCCCGAGCGCAGCCGCCCATGCCGAGAGTGCTGCCGCATCCGCATTGAGGGCGGCCGCTTCCGCCGAGAGGGCGTTTGCGGCAGCTGACAGGGTAGCAGCAGCTGCTGCTGCGACGGTAGCTGCAAACGCCGAGAGCGCTCGAGCTGCCGTCTGTGCCGCTGATGTCGCCCTGGCCCGGGTCGAGGCCATCCACACCAAGATCGAGGATGCACACGCCAAGATATTCCAGGCCACCTCGGACTCCAGCATGCAACCCACGTCTGTAAAGGCGGCGGTGGCCATGGAGCACCTGCTTCCTCATGAGGTCGCCGAGCGGGAGCTGGAGATGCAAGAGGCGGCGGAGATCATGGAGCGCCGGGAGGAGGAGTTGCGCGTGGCCGAGGTCGAGGTAGAGAAGAGTCTGTCCGTCAAGGAATCGGCGGCGGAGTACCAACGCGAGCTCTGGCGCAGCCACTACTACGAGTACTACAACCTTGAGGGCGGCGCCGAGGACAAGGATGAGGACGCGGTCGACTTCAGCAAGGGGACACGGAGTCCAGCAATGGCGGCATGTCACCAGGACAAGTCATCGATGTCTCATCTCACACCGGCGATGCATAGGCCGGCGCGGCGGCGGATTTGTTAAAATTATGCGTACTTAGACTTTGTTTTTAATGCTGGTCTTTAGTTAGAGCAATGTTTAGGTCAACCGGCTCTGTGTAATTACTAAAATTGCTCGATTCAGTAAGTGTGGTCTGTCTGCTGTACGCTCTTTTGTGTGCCCAAACTATCAAGCGATGTTAAATTATGCAATGACGTACCCGGGGAAATTTCCACCAAAATTTGAATTATCAAACTCATCCCATGCGTGTAAAGCAGAAGAATCGTTTGCGATGCACACAATCGTTCAAAGTGAATGGTCTCGCGGCACCGCGCGCAAAGTTTCCCTCCATATTTCCAAAATTTTAGCCTACCGCCAAAATATCTACCCCGCCCCCCTTCCCCCCTTCCCCACCCCCTTTTCTCCCCGATCACAAGTCACATTTCCCCTGTTTCCTCCTTCCTTCCTTGCTTGCTAAGCTATAGCCGCTTCCTCGCTCTCACTGTCTCGCATCGTACCGCTGGGGTCACCATGGTCTTCTTCAAAGACCTCTCCAGCGGTTCCTCCTCTGGCGACTACTCCTTCACCACCCGGGTATGCCTCTATTCTCTCTCCCGGGCTATGACTTGGAATGAAGGATTTTTACCCGGCGGTCGATTTGAGTCATTTCTTCCTCTTGTAGTTCCCTAGGACCATCAGTGGCAACGAATGGAGCGGGGTGGCTGAAGATCTATTTTCTCGTTCTCACCATCAATGTCCATGCGTGAAGCTAGTTGCGTTTGATTCTATGGACAGTGGGAGGAAGTTTCTGGCATGTGCAGAGAAGGTTAGACCCTCTTTCGTCGTTACAAATCATTTGTTAGATGTGATTCAGACACTGTCACGGTCCCAACCGATTCATACCACACCTTCAACCAAATGCATCCTAAGACAGTGTCACAGTTTGTACCTAGTATCTTAAATTGTTGTCATCTCATCAGCGGTGCCATTAGAAAATTATTTGGCACCGCTTCAGCAGTTTGTGCAGCCAACTTTGGTCCACACATCCAAGCAACCAAGGAGTAAAATACTAAATCTTTATGGCACGAAGGAACTGGGCATCGGAGCAACTACGTGCTCCGGAGTACGGGTCCTTGATTTTTTTTCCACTGCATCGGCTCGCCAGTGCAGGGCACCGGTGCGAGATGTAGCAACAGTTGTCTTTACCCCAGTTTTGGCATACATAGTGGGCGGCCTTAGTGCTATTAGTTCTATGTTACTAAATTTGTGCATGTACACACCTGTTAGTATCAATTTGTTGTCATCCAAACACTGTCACTATGCTGTTGCAGTTATATTTACAAACGGACGGTTCCAAATGGATATATTGTTCTTATGAAGTTGAACTAGCTATATGTTGTACTGTGATGTTTTCATGTAGCTACCGTACTGTGATGTTATAATATATTTATGTGCCTGATATGAAATTGGCAAATAGCTATTCGATATGAAATGTGAATTTACGTAATACTGGAATTATTAATTGTAAACTAATAAACCTGCTAAATGTGTCATGGACCTTTGCAAACGGTTCTAGTAGTAAAAGCGGTTGCGATGGATAGCCCAATGCCACACAGTTTTCTTCATCAAATCATGTGTAATATAGTTGATAAAAGCAAACAGTTAACCAAGGAAGACCATGTGTGATAGTTGCACCTTTCACACACAAGCCTACACATAAAACTGTGTGGGATGTACGTCCCAACGGAAACGTTTTCCCTGGATTGACTCTGTGGGATGTACATAAGAACTGAAATGTATTCCTTGGATTGACTGTGTGTGATATACATATGAACGGAAATGTTTTTCCTGGGATTCACCGTGTGGAATGTACATACCTACCGAAATGATTTTCTCGGATTACCGTATGGGATGTACATACCTATCAAAATGATTTTCTCGGATTATCGTGTGGGATGTACATACCTACGGAAATGATTGCGTTTCAATGCCTCGCCCGATCGCACACGGCCCCAACCTGGGTCCCAGGAGGGCCTATCCCCGACGATTTTTGGGTCGTGTGGGAAGGACACCCTATCGAACACACTCACTTGGCGACGGTTCCAAATGTCATCGTGGAAAGGGGTTAAAAACCGTTTGTCTAGGACCGACGCGCACCAGTGCAACTAGCATCAATTACAAGGAGTAATCAACACTACTAGCAACCCACATGTACCAATCTGAGGTTTTGAGCTAAAGATCAGATACAAGAGATGAACTAGGGATTGAGAGGAGATGGTGTTGGTGAAGATGTTGATGGATATTGACCCCCTCTCGATGAGAGGATTGTTGGTGATGACGATGGCTTTGATTTGTGCCTCTAGGAGGGAAGTTTCCCGGCAGAACAGCTTCGCCGGAGCCCTAGATTGCTTCTTCCTAGGTTCCGCCTCGAGACGGCAGTGCTTCGTCCCGAAAGCTTCCTTATGATTTTTTCCAGGTCAAAACCCTCCATATAGCAGAAGATTGGCACCGGAGACCTGCCAGGGGGCCCACAAGCCCTAGGGGCGCGCCCCCAGGCTTGTGGCCACATGGTGGGTCCCCCTATGGTATTTCTTCTCCCAATATTTTTATATATTCCAAAATATTTCTCCGTGAATTTTCAGGACTTTTGGAGTCGTGCAGAATAGGTCTCTCAGGTTTGCTCCTTTTCGGTCCAGAATTCAACTGTCGGCATGCTCCCTCTTGTGTGAACCTTGTAACATAAGAGAGAAAAGACATAAGTATACCATAATGTGTAATGACAGACCATAATGCAATAAATATCAATATAAAAGCATGATGCAAAATGGACGTATGAACTCCCCCAAGCTTAAACCTCGCTTGTCCTCAAGCGGAAACCGTAAAAAACGGACATGAAGGCATCATGATCATCTTTAGAGCAGCAACATATATTGTCATATAATCTCTTATGCTAAAGTAACAATTCTTTCACAAGGTAAAGTATGAAAAAAACCTTTATTGAAAACCAACAAACTATGATCTTGGTCATTGAAACAATTGCAATTTATCATAACATCGGAAAGAGTAAATGTAAGAGCTTTCACGTAGAAAGTTTCACATACTCAACTATCATCTAGTCTTTCAAGATTGCAAACACTCACACGATACTTATGAGATCAAAGTTCCAATCAGACACAGAGAAAGATAGGGGCTTATAGCTGCCTCCTGATGGCTCGTGTCCGCGTCAGTATTTTCCCCGAAGAGGAAGCGATGATGCAACACAACTACAGTAGCTATTTCCCTCAGTGATGAGACCAAGTTTATCGAACCAGTAGGAGAACCACGCAACAGTATGTAAACGGTACCTGCACACAAAGAACAAATACTTGCAAACCGACGCCTAAGAGGGGTTGTCAATCCCTCCCAGGTAAAAGATAGATTGGTTTGTAGTAGATTGGATAAATAGATATTGCGGGAACGTGAAATAAAATAAATAACAAAGAAATGCAGCAAGGTATTTTTGGGTTTTTGGAATAATAGATATTGAAGTAAAAGTGGAAAATAATAGATCAGAAAGAAAATATGATAAAGAATAGACCTGGGGGCCGTAGATTTCACTCATGGCTTCTCTCGAGAAAAATAACATCGGTGGGTAAAAAAATTACCGTTGGGCAATTGACAGAACTTCAAATAATTAATCATGACGATGTCCAGACAATGATCATTATATAAGCATAACGTCAAAGATTAGTAGACCGACTCCTGCCTGCATCTACTACTATTACTCCACACATCGACCACTATCTAGCATGCATCTAGTGTATTAAGTTCATGGAAAATCGGAGTAATGCAATAAGAACGATGACATGATGTAGACAAGATCTATTCATGTAGGAATAGACCCCATCTTGTTATCCTTAATAGCAACGATACATACGTGTCATGTCCCCTTCTGTCATCGGGATTGAGCATCGTAAGATCGAACCCATCACAAAGCACCTCTTCCCATGGCAAGAAAAATCGATCTAGTTGGCCTAACAAACCAAAGACTCGAAGAAGAAATACGAGGCTATAAGCAATCATGCATATAAGAGATCAAAACTCAAATAACTTTCATGGATAAAATAGATCTGATCATAAACTCAAAGTTCATCGGATCCCAACAAGCACACCGCAAAAAGAGTTACATCAAATAGATCTCCAAGAGACCATTGTATTGAGAATCAAAAGAGAGAGAGAAAGGAAGCCATCTAGCTACTATCTACGGACCCGTAGGTCTACAATGAACTAGTCACACATCATCGGAGAGGCACTAATGAGGATGATGAACCCCTCTGTGATGGTGTCTAGATTGGATCTGGTGGTTCTAGAACTTGCGGTGGCTGGAATTGTGTTTCTTCGACTCCCCTAGGGTTTTTGGATTTTGGGGGTATTTATAGAGCAAAGAGGCAGTGCGGGAGGCCACCGAGTTGGGCACAACCCACCAGGCTGCGCCTGGGCCCCCTGGCGTGCCCAGGTGGGTTGTGCCCCCCTCGGGGCACCCCTTTGGTACTTCTTCGGCCCAAGTTGTTCCTTTTGGTCTAGAAAATTTCTCCAAAAACTTTTGCTATGTTTGGACTCCGTTTGGTATTGATTTTCTGCGAAGTAAAAAACAAGCAAAAAATAGCAACTAGCACTGGGCACTATGTCAATAGGTTAGTCCAAAAAAAATGATATAAAGTTGCTATAAAATGATTGTAAAACATCCAAGAATGATAATATAACAGCATGGAACAAGCAAAAATTATAGATACATTGTAGACGTATCAGCATCCTCAAGCTTAATTCCTACTCGTCCTCGAGTAGGTAAATGATAAAAACATAATTTTTTATGGGGAATGCAGCCTAACATGTTCATCACATATTCTTTTCTTTTGTAGCATGGACATTTGGACATTTATATGGTTCAAAGCAATAGTCTAGTTTTGACATGAAGATTTCAATACTCGAGCATATCAACAAGCAACCATGTCTTTCAAAATATCAACACAAAGCAAGTTATCCTTAGCCCATTATGCTCAACTATTGATCCGTTCATGAAACACAGTCGCATATTTGCTACACCAATGCTCAAGTATGTTCATAGTGCCTCTTAGTTGGTGCTTTATAAGAGAAGATGGAGACTCAAATAAAAAGTAAAAATTGCATAAAGTAAATAGAAAGGCCCTTCGCAGAGGGAAGTAGGGATTTGTAGAGGTGTCAAAGCTCAAAGCGAAAAAGGTAGAGATAAAACATTTTGGGTGGCATGCTTTTCCTGTCAACAAAAATGATCGAGTAGTTCCCAATACTTCCCATGCTAGATATATCATAGGCGGTTCCCAAATAGAAAATAAAGTTTATTCCTTTTTCCACCATACTTTCACATTCCACGGCTAGCCATATCCACGGGTACCGTCCATACCAACACTTTCCAAGGAATTTATTATTTGACAACATAAAGTAAATTCATTTTTTTCATTTCGAGACTGGGCATCCCTAATACCTTTGTTGTACTCTCGTGCAATGACAAGTGAATAAGCACTCATCTTGAGAATAACACATCTAGCATGGAAAAATATCAGCCACCCCGTACCGTTTCATGAGCGGTACGAGCACACAAAAAAGAAATTATTTTGAAAATTAGAGATGGCACATACGAATTTGCTTAGAACGGCAAGAGAATACCGCATATAGGTAGGTATGGTGGACCCATATGGCAAAACTGGGTTTAAGGATTTTGGATGCATAAGTAGTATTCCCACTTAGTGCAGGGAAGGCTAGCAAAAGATTGAGAAGCATCCAACCAAGAAACGAAAAATCACATAAGCGAGCATTAAGCATAACTAACACCGAATATATGCACCGTAAGTAGGATACAATTTCATTGCATAACTATTGACTTTTGTGCTTGCATAGGGAATCAAAAACCTTAGCACCAATATTCTTACTAAAGCATAATTACTCACCAACATGACTCACATATCACTATCATCATATCGCAAAACTATTAAAAAGAATCAAGTTTATTTTGTCCAATGATCTTCATGAAAAGTTTTTATTATATCCCTCTTGAATATCTATCACATTGGGACTAGTTTCATATGTTGCTTTTGATAGCTCAAACAAATCTAAGTGAAGAACATGAGCATAAATATTTCTTCTCTCAAAATAATATAAGTGAAGCATGAGAGAATTTCTTCAAAAATTTACCAACTCCAAAATAAATCTAAGTGAAGCATGAGAGCATTTCTTCAAAAATACTAAAGCACACCATGCTCAAAAAGATATAAGTGAAGCACTAGAGCAATTCCATAGCTCGAAAAATTTGAGTGAAACATAAAGAGCAATTCTAACAAATCGTAGCATAATTTTGTCTCTCTCAAATAGGTGTGTCCATCAAGGATAGATGACACCAAGCAAAACTCATAATATGTGACAAATAAAAATATAGCTCCAAGTTAAATACCGATGGTCGTTAGAAGAAAGAGGGGATGCCACTCGGGGGCATCCCCAAGCTTAGTTGCTTGTTTCTCTTTGGATAATAACTTGGGGTGCCATGGGTTATCCCCAAGCTTAGGATCTTCTTACTCCTTATTCCTTCATCCATAGTGATCTCACCCGAAACTTGAAAACTTCAATCACATAAAACTCAACAAAAGCTTCATGAGATCTGTAAGTATAAGAGAGCAAATCACTACTAAGTACTGTTGCAAATCCATTCATATTTTATTTTTTTCATTATATCTACTGTATTCCAACTTTACCGTGGCTTATACCCCCCGATAAAAACCATAGATTCATCAAAATAAGCACACATCACAAAGAAAATAGAATCTGTCAAAAACAGAACAATTTGTAGCAATCTGAAAACTTAGTATACTTCTGTAACTCCAACAATTCTGAAAAATTAGGACGATGTAGGAAATTTGTATATCAATCTTGTGTAAAACATTCAGAAGCTTTTGCCACTTCTATGATTTATCAAAATTATTTTACTGGACGCAAAAGTTTCTGTTTTCCAGCAAGATCAAATCAACTATCACCCAACATGATCCCAAAGGATTTGCTTGGCCCAAACACTAATTAAAACAAAAAAGCACAATCATAATAGAGGCATAATTGTGCAAACACTCAAGAATAGAAAGAAAAAGGCAAAATAAATTTTATTCATTGGGTTGCCTCCCGACAAGCGCTATCGTTGTATGCCCCTAGCTAGGCATTGATATTTCACTGATGCTCACATGAAAGATAATAATTGAAAGACAAAGAGAGCATCATTAAACATGTGAAAAACAAATTTAAGTCTAACATACTTCCTATGCATATGAACTTTATAAGCAAACAAATTATCAAGACAAGAAATACCCAGCTATGCGAAGAAGAGGAATAAAACATTGACAATCTCAACATAACGAGAGGTAATTTAGTTACATGAAAATTTCTACAACCATATTTTCCTATCTCATAATAATTACATGTAGGATCGTAATAAAATTCAACAATATAGCTATCAAATAAAATTTTCTTTTTATGATCCACATGCATGCAAAGTTGACACTCTTCCAAAATAGCGGGGTCATTAAATAAAGTCATGACCTCTCCAAGTTCACTTTTATCAAAAATTTCATAAGATTGATCATTCTCCAAAGTAGTGCGATCATTATTACCTAGATTTGACACTCTTCCAAACTCACTTTCAATATTATCATAAACATATTCATCATAAGGCTTGATTTTTTTTTCAAGATCACACGAACAATTACCCCAATCATGATCATTGCAATAAGTACTGGGCATATGAAAATGAGCATCCCCAAGCTTGGGGTTTTGCATATCATTAACACAATTGAAATTAAGAGAGATTATAGTAAAACCATTGCAATCATGGTTTTCATTCAAGGAGGTATAATGAATCACATTATAAATTTCTTCATCATAATTTCAGATTCATGAATTTCAAGCAAAACTTCATAAAGATAATCTAGTGAACTCAATTCACTAGCACTTGGTTCATCATAATTGGATCTTTTAAAAAGATTAGAAAGCGGATGAGGATCCATATTAATATTTTTTTAGCAAGCGAAGATGCAAGCAATTAGAAGGCACATGGCAACACAAGCAAACAAAAGATCGAACGAGAAAAAGGCAAACGAAAAAGAAGGCGAATAAAAAGGCAAATTTTTGCAAAGTGGGGGAGATGCAAAAGAGAGGCAAATGGCAAATAATGTAAATTGCAAGGAGATTAAATTTGTGATTAGGAACCTAATAGATGTTGATGATGTCTCCCCGGCAACGGTGCCAGAAATCCTTTCTTGATGGCTCGTGTTCGCGTCAGTATTTTCCCCAAAGAGGAAGGGTTGATGCAGCAAAGCTACGGTAGGTATTTCCCTCAGTGATGAGACCAAGGTCCACCTAACTACGAACCACGCAACACTATGTAAACGGTACCTGCATACAAAGAACAAATACTTGCAACCCGATGCCTCAGAGGGGTTGTCAATCCATCCCACGTAAAAGATAGATTGGTTTGTAGTAGATTGGATAAATAGATCTTGCGGGAACGTTAAATAAAATAAATAACAAAAAATGCAGAAAAGTATTTTTGGGTTTTTGGAATAATAGATCTCAAAATAAAAGTGGAAAATAATAGATTGGAAAGCAAGTATGATAAAGAATAGACCTGGGGGCCGTAGATTTCACTCGTGGCTTCTCTCGAGAAAAATAGCATACGGTGGGTAAACAAATTACTATTGGGCAATTGATAGAACTTCAAATAATTAATCATGACGATGTCCAGGCAATGATCATTATATAGGCATCACGTCAAAGATTAGTAGACCGACTCCTGCCTGCATCTACTACTATTACTCCACACATCGACCACTATCCAACATGCATCTAGTGTATTAAATTCATGGAAAATCGGAGTAATGCAATAAGAACGATGACAAGATGTAGACAAGATCTATTCATGTAGGAATAGACCCCATCTTGTTATCCTTAATAGAAACGATACATACGTGTCATGTCCCCTTCTGTCACCGGGATTGAGCACCGTAAGATCGAACCCATCACAAAGCACCTCTTCCCATGGCAAGAAAAATTGATCTAGTTGGCCTAACTAAACCAAATATTCAAATAAGAAATAAGAAGCTATAAGCAATCATTCATATAAGAGATCAAAACTCAAATTACTTTCATCGATAAATTAGATCTGATCATAAAGTCAAAGTTCATCGGATCCCAACAAACACCGCAAAAAGAGTTACATCAAATAGATCTCCAATAGACCATTGTATTGAGAATCAAGAGAGAGAGAGAGAGAGAGAGAGAGAGAGAGAGAGAGGAAGCTATCTAGTTGCTGCCTACGGACTCTTAGGTCTACACTGTGCTACTCACGCATCATCGAAGAGGTACCAATGAGGATGATGAACCCCACTGTGATGATGTCTAGATTGGATCTGGTGGTTCTGGAGCTTGTGGTGGCTAGAATTGTGTTTCATTGACTCCCTAGGGTTTTTGGATTTTGGGGGTATTTATTGATCAAAGAGGCAGTGCGGGAGGCCAACGAGGTTGGCACAACCCACCAGGCCGCGCTTGGGCCCCAGACATGCCCATGTGGGTTGTGCCCCCCTCGGGGCACCTCTCTGGTACTTCTTCGGCCCAAGTTGTTTCTTCTTGTCCATAAAAATTCTCCAAAAAGTTTCGCTGTGTTTGGACTCCGTTTGGTATTGATTTTCTGTGAAGTAAAAACAAACAAAAAACAGCAACTAGCATTGGGCACTATGTCAATAGGTTAGTCCCAAAAAATGACATAAAGTTGCTATAAAATGATTGTAAAACATCCAGGAATGATAATATAACATCATGGAACAAGCAAAAATTATAGATACGTTGGAGACGTATCAGCTCCCAACCTTTTACGTCAAGGGTAACGTCAACAGTAATAGTTTATGAATATCTACATCCGAGTGGATATATATATATATATATATATATATATATGGATCTTCCCCAACATATAGTGCTTGCCAAAAACAAAAAGTATAAAAACAATAGGTGATGATCACCATGACTCTTGCATTAAGGTAGAAGGTAAAGAAAAGATAGGCCCTTCGTAGAGGGAAGCAGAGGTTGTCATACACCTTTATGGTTGGATGCACAAAATCTTAATGCAAAAGAACGTCACCTTATGTTGTCGCTTGTGATAAAGGACTTTATTATGCAATCTGTCGCTTTTATTTCTTCCATATCACAAGTTTTTATAAAGCTTATTTTCCTCACACTAAAAGATCATACATATTTAGAGAGCAATTTTTATTGCTTGCACCTATGACAACTTACTTGAAGGATCTTACTTGATCCATAGGTAGGTATGGCGGACTCTCATGGCAAAACTGGGTTGAGGGATTTTGGAGGCACAAGTAGTATCTCTACTTGGTGCAAAAGATTTGGCTAGCATAGGATGAGAAGCAAGCTCAACATGTTGGAGGATCCATGATAATATAACTTCTATTCGTATATAAAGAAACATAACTCATTATGTTGTCTTCCTTGTACAACACCAACCTTTTAGCATATAATATTTCAATGAGTGCTCACAATCACAAAAGATGTCCAAGATTTATGTGAGACCTCTCTTTCTTTTTTACTTCCTATTGATTGCAATAATTACCAAAACTATGTTTGTCAACTCCCAACAAATTTCATGCGTCATAGTTCTTATATGTGAAGTCGTCACTTCCCATAAGATCATTATATAATATTTTTATTTATTTTATTCTTTATTTCTTTTCCTCATGATCATAGCAAGAAAGCAAACCCCTCAACTCAAAACTAATCTATATTATATACCTCTCGGACTCAATTACATAGAGGGAACACAAAGCAAAACTCAAAGCTAGATCATACTAAAAACTTTTATTCTAATAAACCGAGATATAACCAAAAGGATCAAACTAGGAGAAATGATAAAGGTAAAGATGTGATGGAGATACTATACCGGGGAACCTCCCCCAAGCTTGGCCATTGCCAAGGGGAGTGCCCATATCCATATATTTAGATCTCTTTCAGCGGAGGTGGTGATGATGGAGTTGTTGATGATGAAAGAATCTTATCCTCCGACTTCCAAGGCATGGGTTCAACATCGTAAAAAGATGAACGAGTCTTCGGGATCCTCAAATCTGCAGCCAAATGCATCCTCTTAAATTCATATTCATACTCATAGTTTTGGTTTTGCAGGTCATAGATCTGGGCTGGGAGATGCTCGATTTTCTCATGAAGCTTGAAGATGGCCTCTCAGATGTTCTTGGCGTCCAGCTTGTGGTCACTGGTAAATTCCGTGATCATAGAGTGATTGGAGTTGAGTCCGCGTTCCACCATCCCTTGGCACTTGAAAAATTTCTGCTCCATTGCTTCGAGCCTTGTCTACACGCTTCTAGTCCTCTTTGGCTCTTGAATATCGTGGATGTGCAACACCCCCTCACGCATCTCAATGGTTTGAGGGAGTTGCAGCACCTCCGCAAGGTAGGGGTTGATGACCTTCTCGAAGAACTTGTCCTTCGGAGAGCGCTCAGGGATGTCATAGCGATCTAGATCTGTCAGAAAAACAACTCGAAATGAGAACATAGGATACTGTCGTGATAGGGTGGTCAAAACCTTTGGGAGATTATATAATGATTTTTTGCCGACCAAAACGAGTGTACCACAAGAAAACGGAGTCTGGAGGGCACACGAGGTGGCCACAAGCCTGGGAGGCGCGCCCGAGGGCTTGTCGCCTCCTTGTGCACCTTTGGACTACTTTTTATTTTCTTAATTTTCTAAATATTCCAAAACGGAGTAAATTTCTTGTGGAAAAGTTTTGGAGTCGGTTTACTTACCATACCACATACCTATTCCTTTTTGGAGTTTGAAATGTTCCGGTAGATATCCCTTATGTACTCCTCCGGTGTTATGGTATCAATGATATTGGTTTCAACATTTATGGGAGTACCTGAGATATAATGTTTGATTCTTTGCCCGTTTACCACCTTCGGGTTGGTGCCTTTGGAGTTGTTGATTTTGATGGCACTGGAACAATAAACTTCCTTGATAATATAAGGACCTTCCCATTTAGAGAGAAGCTTTCCTACAAAAAATCTTAAACGAGAATTGTATAGCAAGACATGGTCACCTACATTCAATTAACGCTTTTGTATCCTTTTTTCATGCCATCTTTTAACTTTTTATTTAAACAAGTGGGCATTTTCATAGGCTTGGGTTCTCCATTCATCAAGTGAGCTAATGTCAAATAACCTCTTCTCACTGGCAAGTTTGAAATCATAGTTGAGCTCTTTAATTGCCCAATAAACTTTATGTTCTAGTTCAAGAGGTAAGTAACATGCTTTTCCATCAACCATTTTATATGGAGACATACCCATAGGGTTTTTATATGCAGTTCTATAAGCCCATAATGCATCATCAAGTTTCTTGTAACAATTCTTTCTAGATCTATTAATAGTCTTTTGCAAGATCAATTTTATTTATCAATTGCTCAATTCTACTTGACCACTAGACTGAGGGAGATATGGAGATGCAATTCTATGGTTAACATCATATTTAGCAAGAAATTTACGGAAAGCACCACGAATGAAGTGTGAACCACCGTCAGTCATTAAATATCTAGGGACTCAAAACCTCGGGAAAATAACTTCTTTAAGCATTTTAATGGAGGTGTTATGATCAGCACTACTAGTTGGAATAACTTCTACGCACTTAGTAACATAATCAACAACAACCAAAATATGTGTATACCCATTAGAGGAAGGAAAAGGTCCCACATAATCAAATCCCCAAACATCAAATGGTTCAATAACAAGTGAATAATTCATAGGCATTTCCTGACGTCTACTAATATTACCAATTCTTTGACATTCATCACAACACAAGTCAAACTTACGAGCATCTTTGAAGAGAGTAGGCCAATAAAAACCAGATTGTAATACCTTGTGTGCAGTTCTATCACCAGCATGGTGTCTCCGTAGGCCTTGGAGTGACACTTGCGTAGGATCTGTTCCTGTTCATGCTTAGGTACACAACGTCTAATAACACCATCTACTCCTTCTTTATAAAGGTGTGGGTCATCCCAGAAGTAATGTCTTAAATCATAGATTTTTTTCTTTTGTTGGTATGTGAATCTAGGTGGTAAAGATTTAGCAACAATATAATTGGCATAATCAGCATACCATGGAGCAGTACGAGAAGCATTTATGATAGCTAATTGTTCATCAGAAAAGCTATCATAAATAGGTAGTGGGATGATGGTGGCATCGGGCCCATCTGACGGACAAACCCTTCGTCCATAAGAGCCGCCTCCGCGAGTAGGCGTGGCCGCTGCTGCGGCTTCTAGTCTTGCTCGTCGCAGGAGGAGGCGGCCATAGTGGAAGCCGAGGGTTTTGGAGAGCGAGGGCGGCGGCGCCAAGGTCCACCTGACTATGAACTACCATCGGCACCACCTCCACCTGCCAGCACGGAGAACTAAGACTTCGGCATTGCCGTTGGAGTTGGTGGGGCTCGGAGAGGAGGAGGAGAGAACAAAATGTGGATGTGAATCACTGGTGCACGTCCTAAATAGCCACGAGTAGGACAATGTGACGTCTGCATTGAAGCCGCAACAACCAAAAGGTTGCATCTGCCAGCGTCGCCTTCGCATCTAGGTGCATCACTAGGCATTAATGTTGGTCGTTGCATGCTTTGGGCCATCACGAATGTGGCGCGTCAAGCGGCATGGGCATTGGATGGAAAGTGTGGGAGAGGCGGGAAGATGTTTCGAGTGGGCCTGGGTGGTCATACGCAGATGTGACAATGGTCCAGACATCGACAAAGTTCCCCTCCCCCCCACTTTGTCTCAGTTTGCGAGAAAAAAATGCGTTTAAACTGGTCGGTGGACCGATACATACCCACATTAGATGGCAGAACACGTCTGGACTGTGTGGTTTGGAGGTATGTGGACGGTTTGAAGGTCCGCGTTGAAGATGCCCTTTGAGCATCTACAGTCGGACACCCCAAACCCGCCTCAAACGCCCGGGCTAGATGGCTCGGTCACTAAAATTTGACCCAGACGGGCGCCTCAAACGCCCGGGCCGACCGACACCCTCCCTATCCAGTGCAAATATGGGGCGGATATGGGGGTTCCCGAGCACATCCGCCACGCTGGCCCACCTGACCCCACATATGTTCCTCCCTATCTTCTCGCTTGACCAAACCCTAGCCACCTCACTCCACTCCCCTCCGCTACCCAAGTTATCGTCCGGCCTTCTCTGACATGGTGGGCAGCGGATCCGAGTCCTTCACCTCCAAATCCGTCGACCTCGAGCTCATCCCGCGCGGTCCTGAGGAGGAGATGTCCATATGGCTTGCACTCCGCCGCTCCCGTAAGAAAGCCCGTGTGAGGTAACTCTCGGACTCCTTCCATCAGGAATCCACTGTGTCCGCCCAAAGGGCGCATGGATCCAGCGCAAGGTGTATTGTCGCTACCTCTCTAAAGGCGGTGCGTTCCGTCTGGTGTCCGAACGAGGTGGCGCACGCGCATCCCCTCTGTTGGTGTGTCGAGGCTAGGGCTGGAGTAACGAGCTACTCGACTCATTAAGCTCGTGATCGTTAAGTTCATTAACTTTAACGAGCTCAAACTCTTGATCGACTTGGTTCATTAAATACTCATTAAGCTCGTGGGTACTTACGAGTGCTCGTTACAGTTGTAAATAGTACATAAGCATTCCATCATATATTCAATATTTAAACATATAGAATAGTAGTAATACATCAACCTTTGCCAAATTTATTCTTGGCAAATAGCAGCACATCATGCAACAACCAATAGCTAGCAACAACACACAATGACACAATAAATGAACATTTGAACAGCAACACAGAGTGACACAATCATAAGTCAGGCCACTGCAACTTGTGAGCTGCGTTGGGATTTCCCCGAAGAGGAGAGGATGATGCAATAAAGTGTAGATAAGTATTTCCCTCAGTTAAGAACCAAGGTTATCAATGCAGTAGGTGAACCACGCAACACCTCGTTAGCAGCACCTGCACACAAAATAACAAATCCTTGCAACCCAACACGAACAAGGGGTTGTCAATCCCTCGGCGGTTACTTGCAAGATTAAATTGTGTAGTGATTGATAGATAGATTGAACAAAAATACAAAATAAAATAAATAAAGTAAAATTGCAGCAAGTAGTGTCAACTCTCAAAATAATATAAGTGAAGCATGAGAGTATATTTCTTTAAAATATTTCAACTCTCAAAATAATATAAGTGAAGCATGAGAGTATATTTCTTTAAAATATAACCACCACCGTGCTCAAAATGATATAAGTGAAGTACTAGAGCAACTGCCTAGCTAAAAACATTTAAGTGAAGCACATAGAGTATTCTAGCAAATCATGATATGTGTGTGTCTCTCTCAAACAAGTGTGTTCAGTAGAGATGATTCTGAAAAACTAAAAGGCAAACAAAGCAAAGGCTCATATAATACACGACGCTCCAAGCAAAACTCATGATATGTGACGAATAAAAATATAGCTCCAAGTAAAATTATTGATGATCGTTAGAAGAAAGAGGGGATGCCTTCTGGGGCATCCCCAAGCTTAGTTGCTTGGGAGTCCTTGAATATTACCTTGGGCGGCCTCGGGAATCCCCAAGCTTAGGCTCTTTCCACTCCTTATTCCTTCATCCATTGTGATCTCACCCAAAACTTGAAAACTTCAATCACACAAAACTCAACAAAACCTCGTGAGATCCGTTAGTATAATAAAGCAAATCACTACTTTAAGTACTATTGCAAACCCATTCATATTTTATTTTTGCATTATAGCTATGGTATACTAAGTTCTCCATGGTTTATACCCCCTGATACAATCCATAGTTTCATCAAAACAAGCAAAACAATGCATCAAAATAGAATCTGTCAAAAACAGAACAATTTGTAGCAATCGGGACATTGACCATACTTCTGTACCTCCAAAAATTCTGAAAATTAGGACAACGTGGGCAATTTGTATATCAATCATGTGTAAAACATTCAAATTTTATCACGCCCCAGCAGATTTTAACAATTCTGCTACTATACGCAAAAGTTTATGTTAATGCACAATATCAAAGCAACTATCACCCGAATCATCCCAAAGGTTTTGCTTGGCACAAACACTAATTAAAACACTAAAACACAATCAAGGTAGCATAATTGTGTGCTCACATAATAAAGAAAACAAAATATATTAGGTTGTCTCCCAACAAGCGCTTTTCTTTAAAGCCTCTTAGCTAGGCATTGATAATTTTAATGATGCTCGCATGAAAGACAAGAATTGACGCACAAAGAGAGCATCATATAGCCTATGAAAATAACATTTAAGTCTAACATATTTCCTATGCATAGGAATTTTACAAGCAAATAAATTATCAAAACAAGCAAAACTAGCATATTCAAGGAAGAAGAATAAAACATATACAATCTCAACATGAAGAGAGGTAATTTAGTTACATGAAAATTTCTACAACCATATTTCCCTCTCTCATAATAATTATATGTGGGATCATATTCAAATTGAACAATATAGCTATCACATAACATATTCTGTACATGATCCACATGCATGCAAAGTTGACACTCTTCCAATATAGTGGGATTATCATCAAATAAAGTCATGACCTCTCCAAGTCCACTTTTATCAAAAGTTTCATAAGATTGATCATTATCCAAAGTAGTGGGATCATTATTACCTAAAGTTGGTACCTTTCCAAACCCATTTGAATATTATTTCAAACACTATTATCAATATCATATTCATCATGAGGCTTAAATAAATTTACAAGGTCATAAGAAGAATCACCCCAATCATGACCATTGCAATAATTAGTGGACATAGCAAAATTAGCATCCCCAAGCTTAGGGTTTTGCATATTATTAGCACAATTAACATTAATAGAATTTATAATAACATAATTGCAATCATGCTTTTCATTCAAGGAGCTATTGTGAATCACTTTATAAATTTCTTCTTTTAACACTTCATCACAATTTTTAGATTCACGAATCTCAAGCAAAACTTTATAAAGATAATCTAGTGAACTAAATTCACTAGCAATTGGTTCATCATAACTGGATCTTTTAAAAAGATTAGCAAGTGGATGAGGATCCATAAGTTTCTTTATGATTTCCAATAAGCACACAATTATGGCAAACTAACAAGCAAAGCAACAAAGTAGAACATTTTTTGTTATTTTTTTTGATAAACCGTTTTAGAAGTGGGGGAGATGAAAACGAGAGGCAAATGACAAATAATGTAAATACAAGGAGATGAAATTTTATGCAAAGGTCACTTGATAGTTGTTGATGATGTCTCCCTGGCAACGGCACCAGAAATTCTTCCTGCTACTTGTGAGCTACGTTGGGATTTCCTCGAAGAGGAGAGGATGGTGCAGTATGGTAGAGATAAGTATTTCTCTCAGTTGTAAACCAATTTTATCAATCCAGTAGGAGAACCAAGCAATGACTAGTGAACAACACCTGCACACAAACAACAAATACTTGCAACCCAACGCGAACAAGGGGTTGTCAATCCCTTGATGGTTACGAGCAAGAGTAAATTGTATAGTTTTTGATAGATAGATCGGAAAAAATACAAAATAAAATAAATAAAGGAAAATTGTAGAAGGTATTTTTAGTTTTAATATATGATAAAAGATAGACCGGGGGCCATAGTTTTCACTAGAGGCTTCTCTCATAATAATAGCATACGATGGTAAACAAATTACTATTGGGCAACTGGTAGAAAACAAATAATTATGATGATGTCCAAGGCAATGATCATGTATATAGGCATCACGTCTGAGACCAGTAGACCAAAATGATTCTGCATCTACTACTATTACTCCACCCATTGACCGCTATCCAACATGCATTTAGTGTATTGTTCATGGAAGAACGGAGTAACGCCTTAAGCAAGATGACATGATGTAGACAAGATAAACTCACATATAAAATAAATCCCATATTTTTACCCTTAATAGCAATAGCGTTAGCGTTAGTGTCCTGGCCTTTGCTTGGGGATTCCTCTATGGAATTCCAAACATGCCATTGCTTTGCCTTTGCTCAACACATGAGTGTCATGTCCCTTTGTGTCACTGGGATTGAGCACCGCAAGATCTAACCCATTACAAAGCACCTCTTCCCATGGCAAGACAAATCAATCTAGTTGGCCAAACCAAACCAATAAATCGGAGAAGAAATAGGAGGCTATAACAATCATGCATAAAAGAGTTCAGAGAAAACTCAAATAATATAGGCTATAACAATCATGCATAAGAGAGTTCAGAGAAAAATCAAATAATATTCATGGATAGATCTGATCATAAACTGGCAATTCATCAAATCCCAACAAACACACCGCAAAAGGTCATTACATCAAATAGATCTCCAAGAACACCGAGGAGAACAATGTATTGAAGATCAAATAGAGAGAAGAAGCCATCTAGCTACCAACTATGGACCCATAGGTCCATGCTAAACTACTCATGCATCATCGGAGGGCAGCAAGGATGATGTAAAGCCCCCTTCGTGATCGAATCCCCCTCCGGTGGAGTGCCAGAAAAGACCTCCAGATGGGATCTCGTGGTTCTGGAACTTGCGGCGGCGGACAAAGTAATTCATGGATGCCTCTGTTGGTTTCACAATTTTAGAGAATTTATAGATGCGGAGTTAGGTAAAACGGAGCCACATGGGCCCCACAACATACCAGGGCGCGCCCTAGTGTCTTGTGGGCCCATAGTCCATCGTCTGGTCTTCTCCCTAAGATTCTAGTGTCTCTTTTGTCCACACAAAAATCTCCAAAAACTTTCGTGGCATTTGGACTTTGTTTGGTACTGATATTCTACGAAACCAAAAACAAGCAAAAAACAACAACTGGCACTAGGCACTAACTTAATAGGTTAGTCCGAAAAAATGATATATAATTGGTTGAAAGTGTATATAAAACATCAAAGATTGATAATATAATAGCATGGACCGATAAAAAATTATAGATATGTTGGAGACGTATCAGCCACCATTATGGTTCATACTTCATACTTCATACACAATCACTAGGTTGACAACAACAATAAGTAGGGCCATTGACAATGACAAGCCCGGGACTTCAAAAGACAAAGCCAAACATATGGCTTAGGCGCTCAACATTGGATCAAGTTTGATTAGCAGACTAGCAGTACATATTATATTGACTACTTCGCCACTTCAGCATGACACTTCATCAACATAAGGTCTTTACGTAAATAACAATGACCGGAATAAAATGATAGCTGCTAGATGAGGAAATACAAAGTAGCTCCTTCTCCTCACATAATTTGCTCATTAGTTCATCAATTTCATCTCTCTACATAGACATAAAGAAATTCACTAGTTATGATGCAAGCAAATATACAACAGTACAATGCTACAGCAATACAATGACACAATAAAATTATGGGAAGCCTACTAGTTGCTTTATGTCGTATCTTCAAGAAATGAATGAACTAGATATCGTCATCATTGCAATCTTCCTACAAAGGTAAGTGCAAATATGCAATTTCAGTTAACATTTAGCAAGAGTCTAAGGTTACAAGACGGTAATACATAGTAGAGAACAAGTAATATTACCACTATAATTGTAGGCTTATGCTAGTTTTATTTTGATCCTTTAATGTAGCTAGAAGCACACACAAGTGCTTCAACCATGTTTGGGCTGAGAGAGCTACGATAGTCATCGAGAATTACGCCACTCGTAGAGAATGTTGACTCCGATGAGACACTAGTTGCTGGTAAAGTCAAGAACTTCTTTGCCATATTTACCATGATAGGATATCTATGAGCATCCAACCTCCATCAATCAACAACACTGAACTTTGGACCCAAAATTGGATGGGTTTTGTCTTCAAGGTAACTAGTCAATTCAGATTTAGACGGCTCTGAATTTGTCTCCTCTAGGAAGGACTAAAACCCACTTGACAATGAGGACATAGATGTACTTTTTTGCCTACTAGATATTGAACTCTGTTCATTATTGTTGCCCACCTCAGTCTTGCGATTTTCCATCTCATAAGTAGCATAGAGATCAAAGAATTCAGATTTGATTTCCTCGGCCTCACTACTAACCTTCTCTTTACCATACATTTTCTTAAAACAATAATCAACAAGGTTCATCTTAAACCTAGTATCAAGAATGGTGGCAATGACTATGACGTTGGTCTTTTCCCTTTTTTCCACTGTTATCATTTCCCTCACCTTCACTATTTCTATCCCGATATTTATCAAACTTATCAAGCATTGCTTCTCCCATCCTTTTCAAATTTGCATTCGAACCCATGGCATGCTCTATGATAGCAATCATAACATTCATGATATACGGATAAAAATGTTGGCAGTAGGATAGTTAATTAGATCATGATAATACAGTTGTTACCTTGGCAAATGATTTCAAGATGGGTTGAATCTTTTCATGTAATGCCCACTCTTCATCTTCAGGCTGCCATTTGTAGGTAGCATCTACCTCTGCACACTCCTTTAAAGTAGCCCTATACATAGTGCAAGCCTCTACCATTCTGCACGTAGAATTCCATCTAGGAGCAACATCCAGGCATAAACCTGTCCCAACTTCCATACCCAGAGACTTGTAAACCATCAATAATTTGTACATGTGTGTTGGAGATTTTTTCAAATACTTGACAGTATACCTAAACTTATTGATCAAGGTTTGCAATAGAGCAATGCCATCATTCACTATCAAATAGACAATGTGCGCACAACAACGAACGTGGAAGTACTTAGGAATAAATTTAGCCGATTTCCTAGCAATGATCTTGTCCATCAATCTCTTAGCAGCATTATCATTTCAAGAAGCATTATCCATGGTGATTTTCATGATATTATCTTCTATTTTCCATTCTTGGCAACACTCAAAAATTGCTTGAGCTATGACACTACCCGAGTGAGGTGGATTTAGCTCTATGAAGTTTAAAACACGACATTGCATGACTCAATCATCATCTATCTAGTGAGAAACTGATGACCCACAAGTTTAGGGGGTCAATTGTAGCTCTTCTCGATAAGTAAGAGTGTCGAACCCAACGAGGAGCAGAAGGAAATGACAAGTAGTTTTCAGTAAGGTAGTGTCTGCAAGTGCTGAAATTGTAAGTAGCGGTGTAGTTTGATAGCAAGATAATTTGTAACGAGCAAGTAACGATAGTAGTAACAAAAGTGCAGAAAGGTAGCCCAATCCTTTTGAGGCAAAGGACAGGCCAAAACGGTCTCTTATGATAAGCAAAGCATTCTTGAGGGTACACGAGAATTTCATCTAGTCACTTTCATCATGTTGGTTTGATTTGTATTCACTACTTTGATAATTTGATATGTGTGTGGACCGGTGCTTAGGTGTTGTTCTTACTTCAACAAACCTCCTACTTATGATTAACCCTCCCGCAAGCATCCGCAACTACGAGAAAAGTATTAAGAATAAATTCTAACCATAGCATTAAACTTTTGGATCCTATCGGTCCCTTACGAAATAGCGCATAAACTAGGGTTTAAGCTTCTGTCACTCTCGCAACCCACCATCTATTTGCTACTCCACAATGCATAACCTCAGGCCCAAATATGGTGAAGTGTCATGTAGTCGACGTTCACATGACACCACTAAGGGAATAACAACATACATACTATCAAAATATCGAACACATATCAAGTTCACATGATTACTTGCAACATGATTTCTCCCGTGACCTCAAGAACAAAAGTAACTACTCACAAATGATAAACATGTTCATGATCAGAGGAGTATTAAATAGCATAATGGATCTGAACATATAATCTTCCACCAAATAAACCATATAGTAATCAACTACAAGATGTAATCAACACTACTAGTCACCCACAAGCACCAATCTATAGTTCCGGTAACAAGATTGAACACAAGAGGTGAACTAGGGTTTGAGAGGAGATGGTGATGTTGAAGATGTTGATGGATATTGCCCTCCCCAAGATGGGAGAGTTGTTGGTGATGACGATGACGATGATTTCCCCCTCCGGGAGGGAAGTTCCCCCGGCGGAATCGCTCCGCCGGAGGGCAAAAGTGCTTCTGCCCAAGTTCCGCCTCGAGACAGCGGCGCTCCGTCCCAAAAGTCTCCTCCTTATTTTTTTTCTAGGTCAAAATGACTTATATACCAGAAGATGGGCACCAGAGGTGGGCCGAGGAGGCCACAACCCACCAGGGCGCGCCCAGGTGGGTTGTGCCCACCTGGTGGCCCCCCTCCAGTGTTTATTGGCTCCAGTATTTCTTAAATAATCCAAAAAAATCTTCGTGAAGTTTCAGCTCATTTGGAGTTGTGCAGAATAGGTGGCCTGACGTAGCTTTTCCAGGTCCAGATTTCCAGCTGCCAGAATTCTCCCTCTTGGTGTGTTCCTGGCAAATTATGAGAGAAAAGGCATTAGAATTACTCCAAAAAGCATCATTATGGATAAAAGCATTACAAATAACAGTAAGAAAACATGATGCAAAATGGACGTATTAGCAACCACAGCTAGGTGAGAGCTTGGTTTGAAGTCCATAGATCACATGTCAAACTAATGCTTTCAACAGGCTTTAGTTGCTTTTTAAGGATTTCTTTCTCGGAAGCATACACCTTCATGCATTCAGCTCTAATTTTCTTCCGACCAATGAACTTTTAGGACACATTCCTATACCTTATGAGGATATTGAACCAAGCATGATGTACCATCCTAAAGGGATAATCATGCACAATTATCATCTTTGCTACGATCTTAACGACTTCTGCATGATTGTATGCATGGTTTACTATGAGAGATGCACCTGGCTTTTCAGGATCAAAGTTGATTGTACCTTATTGTAGTTGTCTTCCCTTCTTGTTTAGATAGACTGAACAAACATCTTTATGCCTATTCAGACTAGTATTTGACCCCCCCCAGGAGTATAAGCAAACAATTTAGCACATTGGAAACATTTTGCTTTCGTAACAAATGCCCCTGGCCTCCTCTTACTTACATCCTTGGCCTCCTTGAAATGTTGCCAATGTTCTGCATGTTTAAGTCTCTTTTTCTTCACCTTCACCTTAGTACCATCCACTGCTGCCTTTTTCCTTTTCCCTCCTTTCTTTGTCATCTCTTTTCCATTGACCTCAACTTCTGTGTCATTTCGATTGTCTCCTGATCCAAGAGAAGGCTCTGATATATTCATCCCTATCATATTCCTCTGCCCCGTCAACCTCCTCATACCCGTCATTAACCTCTACCCATTCATATTCATCGCCATCATCTTCCCGTGGAAAATGAAATAACATGATTCGGATTTTACGAGCCAAACATTTACAAAATACTATCAATGCAAATTGATTGATTGATTACGAATACAAATAATGAACAGAAACACATACAAATAATTAGTAAGTATCACTACATAATTAATTGCAATGTGCAAAATTGTATCAAGACTTCCAACGATTTTATACCAAATTATAAGTTGCATTATGTAGTAAGTGATACTATGATAGTGATATTAATAACCATCTAAACTAGTAGAAGTCGGGACATTTACTAACTAGACTGGTTTTGCATTTAAGTAGTAATTTTTACCATCTAAAATAGAAGTCAGAACTTTGAACATGTACAAAATTTAGGGAATGAAAGTTATAATTCACATGATCTCCACAAACATTCAACTTGGTACTTCAACATGACTAATCTGGTTCGCGTGTCACTGTGTGTGTGACAAAGTATTTCATCTAACTACACTGGTATTTCCACAATCAATTAACTATTGGCATTTCAGTAGATTCACAATTAATTAACTACAATTTGGATGACCTAGGGCATCAACGATTCAAAGTATATGCTAATACAAACTGGAATTAATAGAAAATGAAAATGAGAGTGTGAGACAAACAACCTCACCGGTCATGATCAAATGCCGACGACATCAGTGTCGGAACATGTCGGTGATGTCGGCACCTCTGCTCTTGGACGTCTTTGTCCTTGCACTTGCTGCAGAGGATGAGAAGGCTTTGCTGCCATCGAAGGAGACTCCCGTGATGTTGGATCAGAGGCCGAAGTCCTCTTCCTCACCACCTTATTTTGGGCCTTGGACTCCATGCTTTGAGTCCCGACTACAGCCGATGGTCGCTCGTGTCGTTCCATGGGGACGCGGATGGAGATGGCGGAGGCGGGCGACATTCGTCATCGGCGGACGCCATAATTCAGAAGGAAACAGAGCCATGCCGGGGTCAAAGACCTAAACCTAGCCTCCGCTCTGCTGCTTGCCTGCTTTATCCATCTCTTCGTAGTCTCCCCGACTCCTCCTCTGGCCTCTTCCTCTTTGTAAGTAATGTGGCCAACTGACCAGATTCCCACGAGGCCTGATGTGAACAAAACATGGGGAGAACCCGAGGAGGTGGCCAGGTGGGCTGTGGCCTACCTGTGGCTGTGGTCTGGCTGAGTTCTAAGCATTTTGCATCTAGTAATAAAACCAAAAATTAGTGATCTAAAACTTAACGAGCTAAATGAGCTACTCGTGATACTCATGAGCTGGCTCGTTAAGCTCATTTATATTAACGAGCTAAAATTGATGTTAATCTCGGCTCATTAACTAACGAGCACGAGCCTTAATGAGTCGAGCTTTCGAGTGCTCGTTAAACTCACGAGTAACGAGCATTTCATCCAGCCTTAGCCGAGGGCATGGACCTACCATGGGTGTCGTCCGACGCAAACATGGCACGGCATGCCTGCCCTGTGAGGCAGCAAGCGCAGGAGGCAGAGGCATGCCTCACAGCGGTGGACGTCAGCAAGGGGGAGTTCCATTCTCCCAAACCTCGAATGATGCACCAGTCTGGGCATAGCAACCGCATCGTGGTGGATGTCATCGGCTCGTCCAAGGATGGATCCATCATCGATCTAACATATACAGGCACCGTCTAGGTTCTGAGCTCCAACGAGGAAGAGTAGGGCACGGCAGACGGCGGTGCCTCGAGTCCCGTGAGACAGCTTGTGTCCCATGTCCTAATCTACCTTGCCGGCGACTGACCCAACACTCTGCGGAGCACAGCCGGGCGCCAGACATGGGCACGGCGGAACTGGACGAGATTAGGTCATGTTGCATAGTAATATGAATTTGAGGTATCTGATACGTCTCCAGTGTATCTATAATTTATGAAGTATTCATGTTACTATATTATCTATTTTGGATGTCTATGGGCTTTATTAAACACTTTTATATTATTTTTGGGACTAACCTATTAACCCAGAGCCCAGTGCCAGTTTCTGTTTTTTTCCTTGTTTTAGTGTTTCGCATAAAAGGAATATCAAACGGAGTCCAAACGGAATGAAACCTTCGGGAGCGTGATTTTTGGAACGAACGTGATGCAGGAGACTTGGAGATGAAGTCAAGGAAGCTTCGAGGTGGCCACGAGGCAGGGAGGCGCGCCCCCCACCCTTGTGGTCCCCTCGTGGCTCCCCTTACCGACTTCTTTCGCCTATATATATCCATACACCCTAAAAACTTCAGAGAGCAGAATAGATCAGGAGTTTCGCCGCTGCAAGCCTCTGTAGCCACCAAAAACCAATCGGGACCCTGTTCCGGCACCCTGCCGGAGGGGGGAAGCCTCACGGTGGCCATCTTCATCATCCCGGCGCTCTCCATGACGAGGATGGAGTAGTTCACCCTCGGGGCTGAGGGTATGTACCAGTATCTATGTGTTTGATCTCTCTCTCTCGTGTTCTTGAGGTGGTACGATCTTGATGTATCGCGAGCTTTGCTATTATAGTTGGATCTTATGATGTTTCTCCCCCTCTAATCTCCTGTAATGGATTGAGTTTTCCCTTTGAAGTGATCTTATCGGATTGAGTCTTTAATGATTTGAGAACACTTTATGTATGTCTTGCATGTGCTTATCTGTGGTGACAATAGGGTATCACGTGATCCACTTGATGTATGTTTTGGTGATCAACTTGCGAGTACCGTGAACTTATGCATAGGGGTTGGCACACGTTTTCGTCTTGACTCTCCGGTAGAAACTTTGGGGCACTCTTTGAAGTACTTTGTGTTGGTTTGAATATATGAATCTGAGATTGTGTGATGCATATCGTATAATCATACCCACGGATACTTGAGGTGACATTGGAGTATCTAGGTGACATTAGGGTTTTGGTTGAATTGTGTCTTAAGGTGTTATTCTAGTACAAACTCTATGATAGATAGAATGGAAAGAATAGCTTCGTGTTATTTTAGTACGGACTCTTGAATAGATCGATCAGAAAGAATAACTTTGAGGTGGTTTCGTACCCTACCATAATCTCTTCGTTTGTTCTCCGCTATTAGCGACTTTGTAGTGACTCTTTGTTGCTTGTCGAGGGATAGTTATATGATCCAATTATGTTATTATTGTTGAGAGAACTTGCACTTGTGAAAGTATGAACCCTAGGCCTTGTTTCCTAGCATTGCAATACCGTTTACGCTCACTTTTATCATTAGTTACCTTGCTGTTTTTATATTTTCAGATTACGAAAACCAATATCTACCATCCATATTGCACTTGTATCACCATCTCTTCGCCGAACTAGTGCACCTATACAATTCACCATTGTATTGGGTGTGTGGGGGACACAAGAGACTCTTTGTTATTTGGTTGCAGGGTTGTTTGAGAGAGACCATCTTCATCCTACGCCTCCATGGATTGATAAACCTTAGGCCATCCACTTGAGGGAAACTTGATGTTGTCCTACAAACCTCTACACTTGGAGGCCCAAGAACATCTACAAGGAGAAGGTTGCGTAGTAGACGTCAGTATCCAGTGGTAAAATCAAATATTTAAGACATGACCGGTCACTGTCCGTGGACGCCGCCGTTCGCGTCTACGGGCGTTTGAGGGATCCGATTTGCCAAGTCCATGCCCTTGCACTACGTATGGTGGTACCAAGCCAGGTCGGGGCAACTCCAACGCATGACCCCAAATGGACGTCCATTTGGGGATGGCAATGGGCTGGCGTCCGCCCGTTTTCCTGGGTGCACCGGCCGTGCGTCCAACGCGGAGCCGCATCTCGACTGCATCTCGTCTGGGTGGAGGCCCTATGTGACTATGCAATACATCTAAAATTGTCTTGAATAGAAATGAAGCAATACATCTACTGTTTGCGAATGTGAACCCACATGTGCTCAACCAAGTCATCCTGGAGCTGCATATGAGTATGCCAAACACGCATTTCATGATGAAATTGGGCAAACTGTTCAAAGGTTGCAGTTGTTGGTGCTTAGGCTCGACATTTTCACCCTGAAACGAAACCCTTGGTCGTAGATACTATCAGCACGCTCATCCTCCACGACCATGTTGTGCATGATCACACAAGCAGTCATCACCTCCCAAAGCTTCTGAGTGCTCGATGTCAATGCAAGGTTCCGAACGATACCCCATTGAGATTGAGGCACACCAAAAGCACGCTCCACATCCTTCCTAGCACTCTCCTGCATTTGGTAAAATATCTGTCTTTTCTCTCCTTTACGGATTGGGTATGGTCTTCACAAGAGTTGACCACTGAGGATAGGTACCATCAACTAGGTAATATCTCCCTTGTTGTAATGGTGGCCATTGATCACAAAGTTTACCTCCTGAGAGTGGCCTTCTACAAGCCTTGCAAACACTGGAGAACGCTGAAGCACATTGATATCATTGCGAGAACCCGCTATGCCGAAGAAAGAATGTTGTATCCACAGTTCTTGTGAAGCGACCGCTTCAAGTATGACAGTGGCACATTTCACATGACCCTGGTACTTCCCCCGCCAAGTAAATGGACAGTTCCTCCACTTCCAGTGCATACAATCTATACTACCAAGCATGCCCCGAAAGTCCCTCTCGACATTGATCGCCAACAACCTTTCCGTATCAACGGCAGTTGGTTCCCTCGGGTACTTAGGGCCGAACACTGCCACCACGGCCTTGCAGACACTATACATTGACGGGAGACATGTGGACTCACTCATATGCACGTACTCGTCCACAAGATCGCCAGGGATTCCATATGCAAGCATGTGAATAGCCGCGGTGCATTTCGGATAAGAGGAGAAGCCAAGCTTGCCAAGATCATCTCTTTGCACTCAAAGTATGGGTCATATCCTACCACTCCCGCCCGAATACGATTGAAAACATGTCCCCTCATTCGGAAGCGGTGGCGAAATTCATGTGGTTTGAAGAGTGCGGTATTCTCAAAGTAATCGGCATAGAGTAGGTTGTGGCCGCTCTCCATATTGTAGTGCAAGGCCGGAGTATGCCCCGGGATTGATCCCCTGACCCGAGGCCGTTGCCTGGCAATGTGGTCATTGATGACCAATGCAGCCACCACATGCTTTTCGTCATCCGAGGATGAATCATTCGATGAACAAATAAAGTTGTGAAATAAATACTCATCCCCGCTATCCATGGTACCTCATGAGCAAAGCATCGATCACCTTGTGGTCGTGGTGGAGACGCGGCCGGAAAGAGCACCTCGAGCTCCCCTCGCAGGCATCAAAGCAAGGTTGGTGTTGGCGCGGGGGGGTGGGGGCTGCAGCTATGCGGCGTGTGCCAAAAGTTGTTTGGGTCGATGGGCGGCGCCGGCAACCGTAGCTTCTCTCGCACCGGCAACAAAGAACCACAAACTCCGGCAAAAAACTCCTCCAAAAGGCGGGCATGCGCCGGCTATGGCATGGCTTGGTCGTTGTTTGGACGACCTTGCAGGAAAGCGACGCGGCCAGGAAAATGGGGGTACAGACGGGGTGGCGGCGGCGATGGTAGGGGCGAAGGGCGGAGGAAGGGCATGAGAAGAGAAAAGAGAGTTGTGAACCCAATAGCCGGCCGGGAGGACACGGCGCGCGTCCCATCCGTCCACGCATGTCCGTTTTGACGCAAACGCTTGCCGTGGATGCGTGCCAGAGTATCTGCTGGAGTCAGGTTTGGATTCCCCTCTCCGTAGAGTGACACACCAGTCCCCGTCGCCGCTGAGGAATCTGACCAGCAAGAGAGCTGCCGCCCACCATTTCCAAGCTCGCCAGACAGTGCAAATCACCGTCGTCAGTGAGATCCCCTGCTTCATCAACGACGGGAAAAGTTCAGAGCACCTGCTGGATTTTGGAAGTGCAGAGCAGCTGAAAAAGGGGAGGGAAAAGTCAAACCGGGCTAAGGTGGAAAGCGTGCTAGGAGAGGATGAGGAAGAGGGCCTGAGTGAGATTTTTGGACAATTATGCATCAATGAGGAATTTGTTAACCCTAACGCAGCTACAAAATCCCACCCCGTCCTCGTGTGGGTGAGGAGAGATCTCATCCCCACGCGTAGCTTGACCATCGCCGACTGCTACCCTGCCCAGAACCAAACCGAGGAAGGGATTGATCGCAGCAGAGTGAGATTCATCTCAATTTCTTAGGGTGGGTGGGCAGGATCACCCCCAGATCTTGCCAAACTCAGAGCTATGAAAGATCGCGGGAGAGGGAGAGGGCAAGGGCGTGAGAAGAGATCGGGGGACAGATCCCAGAACAGCAACGCAGAGGGTGGCAACCAAGGGCCATGGATGCCGCAGTTCGATCCTCAATTCGGGCCACCGCCGCCCCAATTCGTCGTGGTACCAGGGACTGTTCTTCCCTCCCCCTCTGAATCAATGGAACAATCCCCATGCTTGGAGCGGGGGAATTCGTCCTATATGCCTCCAGGAGGAAATCCACCCCAACAGGCGCAACTTGGGTCAACAGGAGACCAATCTGGACAGAATCAACCTCATTGAGGCGCTCAGAACTTGCAAGGGTCTGGTGCAATGAGCAATCAACAGAACAGAGCAGGCCCTGTCCTGCAACCACAGCCACACAACTCAGGAACGATTGAAGGGGGAAAAAGCAACAATGCATGAAATCAGCAAAGGAAGGGCAAGCCTATCAACAAGAACAAGACAGTATACAAGAACAAAGAGAGACCACAGGAGTATGCAGATGTGATAAGCTACAGTTGTGGTGAGCCTGGACACCACAAAACTCAATGCCAACAAGCCCCAGCATGCTTCATTTGCAAAATGGTGAACCACAAGATGGAGGAATGGCCAGTCAGGAAAAAGCCAAGGAACACTGCCAAGTTTGTGGGCATTGCTGCTACAGGTTTAGGGTTCTTCTAAATTGAGGTACCAGATGTCAATGATCAGCACTTGGGGACAGGCAAGAATGTAGGGATTGTTTACATAGAAGCTGGGCAAGTTACTAAGGAGGAATTGGCACACAACTTCTCCTTGATCTATAAGACCAATTGGCCTTGGCAGGTCAGGAAGTTGGATAATTGGACACACTTAGTGAAGTTCCCCCCACATATTCCAGTAGCTCAAGTAGCTGACTACCCAAACTTTGGACTACCAGAGATGGAAGGAGTTACTGTTAATGTTGAAGAATGGAAAGGGGAACTAGAGCACCTTGTTGAACTGCAAACAGTCTGGCTGCAACTGACGGGAGTTGCCCCAAAATGGGCTGAATGGTCTGTGCTAGAACAGTTCATCTCTGTAGTGGGCACTTTGGTTGATGTAGACTGGCAGGGAAATTTCAAATCCTTTTTTGAGGTAGTCAGGGTTCAGATCAGATGCAAGGATTACACCAAAATACCAACCAGCAGGGTCTTTGGCATTGGTAAGAAACTTTACAAGATAGGTATCACTGTGGAGCCTCCTGTGGAAGAAGAGCTTAGTGATGATCTGCTAGATGACATTACTGAGAAAGATGATGACACTGTAACCAACAAAGACAATTATGCTGCTGGGGGGACAAGCAACAATGGTGGATCTGCTAGTAAAAGTAGCTCTGCAGGGGCAAACATGAATAAGGGTAACAACAATAGCTCTCAGTACACCAAGCAAGCTGCCACCACCTTCATGCAGACCATGTTAGATTCAGGAGTAGATGAACATAGCTGCCAGCTGCTCCAAGCAATGGAACTGGAAGATGATGAAGAGGAGAAAATCTACAACAACCTGATAGAGGAAAGTGGAGAAATTACCAATGATGGAGAGGAAGTGATATTCAGCCCCAGCCAAGATGTCACTGAACAAGTAGTGGATACTCAAAAAGCTAGTAAATGGGGACCATTGCAAGCACAGAGAAAATTTGCCAGGGTTGATCTAGGGGGGAAGACTATGTTGGAGATAGCTGTCAACAAGAAGAAGATCCAAAATCTAGAGAAGGATAAAGACACATATAAAGGTATGCTACTCAAAAACTCCTTTATGAATTTCTCTGACCCTGAATTTATTGGTACTGCTCAAAAAGTATGTATAGAGGTGGATGTAGTTGAGTTAAATAAAACTGAGATAGCTAAGATTAGTAAGTACTCTAAGGGACCTGTGGGGTCCTATAGAGCTGACATTCATATAGATGCATCATTAGATTTAGGACTAAAAAAACCAGTACCAATCATGGGGTCCCAAGCCTGATTGGGGAGACTAACAGAGTTTCAGAGTTGCCTGATAGTTTAGATACACTTACAAACTATCCACATACACCTGAAGGGTGTCGTGGGGACACATGTGATGAAATAGATTATAGTGGAATTTGGACCAAAGTATCAAAGTATGGACGGGGCAAGCACCCTAAGAAAACCCTTTTTAGATGAATTGCCTCTTCTGGAATATTAGGGGTATAACTACCCCAGGGAGGAAAACTTGCATAGTAGAGGTGCTCAGTAAGACCAGAGCTAGTATTGTTGCCTTTCAAGAAACAAAAAAAGAAGAACTCTGAGGGAGTCCTGGGTTAGGGGTGTCCGGATAGCCGGACTATAACCTTTGGCCGGACTCCTGGACTATGAAGATACAAGATTGAAGACTTCGTCCCGTGTCCGGATGGGACTTTCCTTGGCGTGGAAGGCAAGCTTGGCAATACGGATATGTAGATCTCCTTCCATTGTAACCGACTCTGTGTAACCCTAGCCCTCTCCGGTGTCTATATAAACCGGAGGGTTTTAGTCCATAGGACGAACAACAATCATACCTTAGGCTAGCTTCTAGGGTTTAGCCTCTCTGATCTCGTGGTAGATCTACTCTTGTACTACCCATATCATCAATATTAATCAAGCAAGAGTAGGGTTTTACCTCCATCGAGAGGGCCCGAACCTGGGTAAAAACATCGTGTCCCTTGTCTCCTGTTACCATCCGCCTAGACGCACAGTTCGGGACCCCCTACCCGAGATCCGCCGGTTTTGGCACCGACATTGGTGCTTTCATTGAGAGTTCCTCTGTGTCGTCGTCATCAGGCTTGATGGCTCCTTCGATCATCGTTGGCGATGTAGTCCAGGGTGAGACTTTTCTCCCCGGACAGATCTTTGTGTTCGGCGGCTTTGCACTGCGGGCCAATTCGTTTGGCCATCCGGAGCAGATTGAAAGCTACGCCCCTGACCATCAGGTTAGATTTGGAAGTTTGAACTACACGGCTCACATCCGCGGAGACTTGATCTTCGACGGATTCGAGCCGCAGCCGAGCATGCCACACTGTCACGATGGGCATGACTTAGCTCTGCCGCCGAGCAGTGCCCTGGAGGCCGCGCCCGCATCCGCTCTGACCCTTAGCTCGGAGCCAATTGAGCCGGTCGAGGACGGGTGGCTAGACCCCGCCGCGGGGGCTGCAGTCTCAACGGCGATCGAGCCGAACACCTGCCTTATCCTCTGCGAAGCCTGTGACTCCAAAGTGCCGGACTCTTCTCTGGACTCCGAACCCTCCGCGCCCCTGCCAGTCGAATCCGATTGGGCGCCCATCATGGAATTCACCGCCGCATATATCTTTCAGCACTCGCCTTTTGGCGACATAATGAATTCACTAAAATCTCTCTCTTTGTCATGAGAGTCCTGGCCAGATTATGACCGGCAGGGTCGGGATACGGACGACGAAGAAATTCAACGCCCACCCACCACCCATTTCATAGCCACCATCGATGACTTAACCGACGTGCTCGACTTCGACTCCGAAGACATCGACGGTATGGACGACGATGCTGGAGACAAACAGGAACCAGCGCCTACAGGGCACTGGACAGCCACCCCATCCTACGACGTAGACATGGTGCACACACCCAAAGGAAACAACAACGAAGAACGGGAGGACGCAACGAAGGATCGTTCCTTCGAAAAGCAGTCAAAGCGGCGGCGTAAGCGCCGCTCCAAGCCCCGCCTCGAAAGAGCCACAGAGCAGGGCGAGCCGGCGGACGATGAACATGGCATCGAGCAACCGTCCGAACAAGGCAACTTGGATAAACAAACCGCACAAACCGTTCCCGGCGAAGATAATAACCCGGACGACCTCACGCCGGACAAGTTCCTGGAGTAGAAGAACCTCCACAAAAGGCTCGTCGCCACCGCGCATAGCCTTAAAAAGTAGAAGCGGAAGCTCAAAACTGCGGAAGATGCACTCAGAATCAGATGGAGCAAAGTACTCAACTCCACAGATAGATATGGCGACAGTCGCCATACAAAGAGCTACCCGAAGCGAAAGCTACTGCCTGAATTTGATGAGGAGGCCTTAGAGCCCCCGCAATCAAAAAACAAAGCAACCACCCGGTCGGATAGACGACCTCATGGCCAAAATAGAGCGGCAAACAATGCCGCACACAAGCCAGCACGTGATCCACGCGAGGATTCGCATCAAAAAGATGGCCCAGCCAGATCTATCTACGGGCCAAGAAAGCAAACTCTAGCAAGCAATTCAGCACAGCATATATCCGAACACAACGGCACACCCAAATACAGGGGTGCCGCACACCCCCTATGTTTCACCGATGAGGTGCTGGACCATGAATTCCCAACGGGATTCAAACCTGTAAACATAGAGGCATATGACGGAACAACAGACCCTGGAGTCTGGATTGAGGACTATATCCTCCATATACACATGGCCAGAGGAGACAACCTCCACGCCATAAAATACCTACCCCTCAAGCTCAAAGGGCCAGCCCGGCATTGGCTTAAAGGCCTTCCTGAAAACATCATTGGAAGTTGGGAAGAGCTCGAGGACGCTTTTCGGGCAAATTTTCAAGGGACTTATGTCCGACCACCGGATGCAGACGATTTAAGTCATATAACTCAACAACCCGGAGAGTCAGCCCGGAAGCTCTGGAACAAGTTTCTTACTAAAAAGAACCAGATAGTCGACTGTCCGGACGCCAAAGCCTTAGCAGCTTTCAAGCACAGCGGCCGAGACGAATGGCTCGCCAGACACCTCGGCCAAGAAAAGCCAAGAACAATGGCCGCATTAACAAGCCTCATGACTCGCTTTTGCGCGGGAGAGGACAGCTGGCTGGCAAGATGCAGCACCAGCGACCCAAGCACATCCGAAGTCAGGGATGGAAACGGGAAGCCACGTCAGAGCAAAGACCAGCGCCGGAATAAGAGAAACAGTCCGAAGAGCACGACAGTCAACGCCAGATTCAAAAGCTCTCGGCAGGGTAAGCAGAAGCTGCCCCTCAAAGATAATAGGGACGAATTGTCCAACTTAAATAAAATCCTGGACAAGATATGTCAAATCCACATCACCCCTGAGAAGTCTGCAAACCATACCCACAGAGAATGTTGGGTCTTCAAGCAATCCGGCAAACTCAATGCCGAACACAAGAGGCTGGATACACCAAGTGAGGACGATGATGAATCCCACAAACAGAGCACTGCGAAACAAAAGAATTTCCCACAAGAAGTTAAAACAGTAAATTTACTTCACATGACAAAAGGGAAAGACGAAGTGGAACCTATAGAGATACGCGCCATACGGCCTATCAGAAAGGAATATCGCCACTGGTTGTTAAAACCGATCACCTTCGACCATCAGGATTACTCCGAAAGTATCCGGCACGTAGGCTGGGCTGCCTTGGTATTAGATCCGATAATTGACGGATTCCACTTTACACGAGTCCTGATGGACGGCGGCAGTGGTTTAAACCTGCTATATCAGGACACAGTCCGCCAAATGGGGATGGACCCAACAAAAATTCGCCATAGCAACACTTCCTTTAAAGGAGTAGCGCTAGGCCCAGATGCCCATTGCACGGGTTCCCTCTTACTAGAAGTTATGTTCGGTTCTCCCGATAACTTCCGTAGCGAAATGCTAACCTTCCACATCGCCCCATTTTCAAGTGGCTATCAAGCACTACTGGGACGCGAAGCGTTCGCCCGCTTTAACACAATACCACATTATGCATCTCTCACGCTTAAGATGCCTGGTCCACGTGGCATCATGTCACTAAAGGGAAATATTGAGTGTTTCTCCCGCGCGGAGGACTGTGCGGCTGCCTTGACAGCCACACATTAAAACAACTTTACCAATCAAAGCACCTAAACAGGTCGTTAAGACCACGGTCGTGGCTAGACGAGTCCGGCGCAAACATACCATTGATAAAGGCTTAATGGCCGCATACCCCTGTACAAGGGGCTCCGCGCATGTAAAACAAGAGACAATAAGGCTCATTTTTACTCGTTTTGAATTATACTTTGTTTATTTAGTATAACGTACATTCCGCACGACCTTTTTCAACTAAGTTCCTCTCTTTTTTAGATGAACACCATGCTATACCTGTCCAGGACACGGCACAACGGAGACACAGGCGCAGACGTGCAGCAAGGACCCGCTCCAAGGATTCTTTTTAGATTAAGACCCTGCGTAAATCTTTTTTACTGTCTTTTGTTGATACACATCCCCCGAATTCTCAGTATAGCCGAGGAGGAGGCTGGCGTCTTGGCATGTGGCCACATCAGAATTTTGCGCGTACCTAGACACCAGGGGCTTATTACCAACGGCACTGTTCAGCCCGTTTTCATAAAGACCGAATACCTTAGGGAGTATTCGGCGTCACGAGTTTGGCCTTATATGCATCAACTCCGAATCATGTCTTTTGTGAAATGTTGGGTTTGCCCGGCTCTTGTGTTTTGCTGCCTTACGTTCCGCTCTATCGGTTAAGGCGGCACCAGGAGAACTACTGCGATTGTGCCCCGGTTTGAGCCAGGCAAGCACCTCAGTAGAGAAAGCCGAAAACTGACTGTCATGATATAGCGTGAGACTGGTCAACCACTCGATGACCCATCGAAATCTTCGGGATTCCTCCGAACGAAGGGCCGTTTCCCGGCCAGGCACACACTCACCCCGAATTCGGGCGAGTGCGGTGCCACTAGGGGCTATATAGTAGCTCCACGGTCAAACTCCTACGGCTAAGTGGAAATGATAAAGCATTATAGTCTGATTGCCTAGTCCACTGCGCTACCACCTCCTTAATGGACCAAGACGTTGGATCAAGTGTGATGATGCGCCTTTTGCAAACACCCCCGCATTATATGCGTGGGGGCTGAAGCCAACGACTGCAATCTTTCACGTTATATATACATATACGTAAACAACCGCACAGGAGGCATTATAATTCTTGCAAGCACAAGTATAAAAAGCTTCTACATTTCAGCAAAATATTGTTTTCAATGAAAATACATGTTATTCGAACATAATATCCTTCGAGCACTGCGTCTCTATTAAACGAGCGCCCTCCAGGACTTCTTGAAAGTAGTGCTCGGCAGGTACTCGGCTTTCGCCCGAATCTTGGGCTGCAACAGCGGTGGCCTCCATCTCCGCCCAGTATGTCTTGACACGGGCAAGGGCCATCCGCGCACCCTCCACACAAGCTGACCTCTTCATCGCGTTGATATACGGCACCGCACCAAGGAACTGATGCACCAAGCTAAAATAACTGCTCGGCTTTGGCCTTTTTGGCCACAGATGATCCACGACATACTTCATGGCGAGTCCGGATAACCTATTCAGCTCGGCCCATTCGGCCAAACGATCGGTTAATGGAAGCGGACGCTCTGGATTGTGGAACTACGACCAGAAAAGCTTTTCCAATCGCGATCCTCCTGATCTCGGAAGTGTTCGACCGCATCAGCGGCACTCGCCGCTAAATCCATATACGCGTCCACCGAACTCCACATCCGGTCTAACCGAGCAAATTTAGGATCCCCGAACTTCATCCGCAGCATAAAGGGCTTTCCAGCCGCGATATCTCCGGCTTGACGTAGCTCCTCCTTCATCGCCCTCATCGCAGAGCAAGTAACCTTGGCCGCTGTAGTGGCCTTCTCCAGGTCCATCCGTTCCGCCCGGTCTTATTTTTCAAGAAGCTTGCAACGGTCAGCAGCGCTCTTCAACTTCACAGCCATCTTAGCCATTTCCTTCTTGCTTCGGCAGTGAGCAGCCTGTTCGGCTTTCAGCTCTTCAACCGCCTTTAAGGCAGCCGCAACACTTTTTCTGGCTTGCTCCTTGGCTCGGGCAAGCTCTGACCAAAGTTTCTCCACGGCGGCAGCCCCATCTGCGTCAAGCATACGCGTTATAAGATACTGGCATCAAGCTCCTCTTACCAGGTGTCTCCGGAGAACTTACATACCTTGTGCCTCATCAAGCCGATTGTTGACAAGCGCGATGTCGACATCTGCCACGTCAAGTTGCCGCTTTAGCTCGGCAAATTCATCAGTCTGGCTGGCCACCGGACACTTCGCCACCTGCATATGAAGGCGGCAAAATCATATTCGGGACTATGATCCTCCATGTGCCGTCGTCTTCGACACCACCTAGAGTCTCAGGGACTACTACCTACACGGGGCACATCTTAAATTATGCGGCACTTTCCAAAAAAGGTGCATCATTTCACGTACCTCAAAGCCCGTCAGTAGACTCACGACAGCTTCATGCAACCCGCTTTCTGCGGATGAAATATTTTCAATCACCGTACCCATCATCGTACGGTGCTCCTCTGAGACAAGCGCTCGCCCTAGCAGATCCTTCAATGCCTCCGACCGTGCACCAGGCGGTGCCGGACTCGTTCGGTGGCCTTTTTCAAATGCCGGACTCGGAGGGCTTCGGGGGGCCATATTACTACCTTCCGGCCTTACCGGATCAGGAGAAACCCTCCGCGACGACACCTCGGGGTCGCCTGCCTCATGAGGCGGTATGGCAGGGGGAGGCGTTCCGCTCTCCATCATCTTCGGAAGAAGATCCCCCGAAGACGAGCTCTGCTGAGAAGGGCTAAGTTCCGAACTACAAGGTAAATTTTTGTTACTTTCCTCAGGAGTAAAGCAAATATTTCTCTCATTATTAAAACATACTCTTTACTTACGGCTCGGTGGAGGGCTGATCCCCTTGAGGGCATAATACGGTCGGGGTATCTCCTGGCACAGGACCCCCTGGTGAAGATTTCTTCCCCCGTTTTGAGACCTTGGTCTCCGGGTCTTCAGAGGCGGTCCTTTTCTTCCCGGAGTAAAGGAACTTTCGATTCCTCCTTTCCGGACAGCCTCCTTCAGGGAGGCAGTAACTTCCTTGTCCCCCCCTTCGCTTTCTTCTGAAGGCGCGATCTCGAGCATCCTGGTTAACACGGAATCCGGCGAGGTCTTAGGAAGGGGGGCCGGACACCTGATTAACTTCGCCTTCGCTACCCACTCCCGTTTCAAGGATAACTCTTTTTAGGGTGATGTTGTGACAAATGAACACATGGTGTGTCCGGGCACAGGGCTACTTACTTGAGTATCCGGACGATTGCAGCTCAGACTTGCGTCCTCCATAGAATCCAGACACACTACTTGTGGTATGAAGAACAATTTGTACATCTCCACAGGCGTCATGCCAAGAAAATGTTGGAGAGCTCGTGGTCCCTCCGGATTGAACTCCCACAGGCGGAGGGGGCGACGTTTGCAGGGCAGAACTCAGCGAATTAACATAACCTGCGTCACCACGACCAGACTGATGTCTCTTTCTAGGAATCTCGGATGCGGCCCTGCAACAGGGGCACGTCCTTTGCCGGCCCCCAGTCCAGCCCCTTATTGACCCATGACGCTAGTCGTGGCGGGGGACCCGAGCGGAAAGCAGGCGGCGCCACCCACTTGGTACCCCTGGGAGCTGTGATATAAAGCCACTCTTGTTGCCATAAGCTGAACTCCTCTTGAAAAGAGCCCTCGGGCCATGGAGCGTCAGCGTTCTTGCTTATAACAGCGCCTCCGCACTCCGCGTGCTGTCCCTCGATCATCTTCGGCTCTACTTTAAAGGTCTTAAGCCATAGTCCGAAGCGAGGAGTAATACGGAGAAAGGTTTCGCACACGACGATGAACGACGAGATATGGAGGATGGACTCCAGAGCTAAGTTGTGAAATTCCAGCCCATAATAAAACATGAGCCCCCTCACGAAGGGATCTGTCGCAAAGCCTAGCCCTCGGAGGAAGTGAGACACGAACATCATGATCTCACCAGGCTTGGGAGTGGGAATGACCTGCCCTTGAGCAGGCAGCCTATGCGAGATTTCGCCTGTCAAAAACCTGGCCTATCTCAGCTTTAGCACGTCTTCATCCGTGAGGGAGGAAGGCATCCATCGGCCTTGAAGGTCGGAACCGGACATCGTCGAAGGTCCGAAGCGCCTAAAATCTGGGGCCTTGGGTGTTGGAACTCGAGGCGAGAGGAGGATTCGATTGATATCGAAAGAAAGGAGTGAGGCCTTGCTCTCTTTATAAGAGGTTGAATACCAAGAGCCCTCCCCGTGACCGCTTGGAACTTACCTTTGATCTAGGGGATATACCAACAGGCACGATTGGGTTACCCACATCCGTAATGATGAGGATCCTATAAATAAAGGGTACACGATCTCTGCTTCGACAAAGACGTGCCAAGAAAACCGCCTCGCAAAACGCGCTGAGGTGGGACAATAAAAACGATTCGAATAAAGGCTTGGCTGTAGTGTGATGTCATGCTACAGAATACGTCAGCAGATTAGATTTGTGTAAATATTATTCTCTCTACGGTGGTTCGTGGGACTTATTTTGCAGAGCCGGACACTATCCTTGTGTTCAAAATCTTCTATGAAGTATTCGGAGGTGGAACCCGCCTTGCAATGCCGAAGACAATCTGCACGCCGGACTCGTCGTTATTGAAGCCTGGTTCAGGGGCTAATGAGGGAGTCCTGGATTAGGGGGTGTCCGGATAGCGGGACTATAACCTTTGGCCGGACTCCTGGACTATGAAGATACAAGATTGAAGACTTCGTCCCTTGTCCGGATGGGACTTTCCTTGGCGTGGAAGGCAAGCTTGGCAATACGGATATGTAGATCTCCTTCCATTGTAACCGACTCTGTGTAACCCTAGCCCTCTCCGGTGTCTATATAAACCGGAGGGTTTTAGTCCATAGGACGAACAACAATCATACCTTAGGCTAGCTTCTAGGGTTTAGCCTCTCTAATCTCGTGGTAGATCTACTCTTGTACTACCCATATCATCAATATTAATCAAGCAATAGTAGGGTTTTACCTCCATCGAAAGGGCCCGAACCTGGGTAAAAACATCGTGTCCCTTGTCTCCTGTTACCATCCGCCTAGACGCACAGTTCGGGACCCCCTACCCGAGATCCGCCGGTTTTCACACCGACATTGGTGCTTTCATTGAGAGTTCCTCTGTGTCGTCGTCATCAGGCTTGATGGCTCCTTCGATCATTGTTGGCGATGTAGTCCAGGGTGAGACTTTTCTCCCCGGACAGATCTTTGTGTTCGGCGGCTTTGCACTGCGGGCCAATTCGTTTGGCCATCTGGAGCAGATTGAAAGCTACGCCCCTGACCATCAGGTCAGATTTGGAAGTTTGAACTACACGGCTGACATCCGTGGAGACTTGATCTTCGACGGATTCGAGCCGCAGCCGAGCGTGCCACACTGTCACGATGGGCATGACTTAGCTCTGCCGCCGAGCAGTGCCCTGGAGGCCGCGCCCGCATCCGCTCTGACCCTTAGCTCGGAGCCAATTGAGCCGGTCGAGGACGGGTGGCTAGACCCCGCCGCGGGGGCTGCAGTCTCAACGGCGATCGAGCCGAACACCTGCCTTATCCTCTGCGAAGCCCGTGACTCCAAAGTGCCGGACTCTTCTCTGGACTCCGAACCCTCCGTGCCCCTGCCAGTCGAATCCGATTGGGCGCCCATCATGGAATTCACCGCCGCATATATCTTTCAGCACTCGCCTTTTGGCGACATAATGAATTCACTAAAATTTCTCTCTTTGTCAGGAGAGTCCTGGCCGGATTATGACCGGCAGGGTCGGGATACGGACGACGAAGAAATTCGACGCCCACCCACCACCCATTTCATAGCCACCATCCATGACTTAACCGACGTGCTCGACTTCGACTCCGAAGACATCGACGGTATGGACGACGATGCAGGAGACAAACAGGAACCAGCGCCTATAGGGCACTGGACAGCCACCCCATCCTACGACATAGACATGGTGGACACGCCCAAAGGAAACAACGACGAACAACGGGAGGACGCAACGAAGGATCGTTCCTTCGAAAAGCAGTCAAAGCGGCGGCGTAAACGCCGCTCCAAGCCCCGCCTCGACAGAGCCACAGAGCAGGGCGAGCCGGCGGACAATGAACATGGCATCGAGCAACCGTCCGAACAAGGCAACTTGGATAAACAAACCGCACAACCCGTTCTCGGCGAAGATAATAGTCCGGACGACCTCACGCCGGACAAGTTCCTGGAGCAGAAGAACCTCCACAAAAGGCTCGTCGCCACCGCGCGTAGCCTTAAAAAGCAGAAGCGGAAGCTCAAAACTGCGGAAGATGCACTCAGAATCAGATGGAGCAAAGTACTCAAATCCACAGATAGATATGGCGACAGTCGCCATACAAAGAGCTACCCGAAGCGAAAGCTACTGCCTGAATTTGATGAGGAGGCCTTAGAGCCCCGCAATCCAAAAACAAAGCAACCACCCGGTCGGATAGACGACCTCATGGCCAAAATAGAGCAGCAAACAATGCCGCACACAAGCCAGCATGTGATCGACGCGAGGATTTGCATCAAAAAGATGGCCCAGCCAGATCTATCTACGGGCCAAGAAAGCAAGTTCTAGTAAGCAATTCAGCACAACATATAGCCGAACACAACGGCACACCCAAATACAGGGGTGCCGCACACCCCCTATGTTTCACCGACGAGGTGCTGGACCATGAATTCCCAACGGGATTCAAAACCGTAAACATAGAGGCATATGACGGAACAACAGACCCTGGAGTCTGGATTGAGGACTATATCCTCCATATACACATGGCCAGAGGAGACGACCTCCACGCCATAAAATACCTACCCCTCAAGCTCAAAGGGCCAGCCCGGCATTGGCTTAAAGGCCTTCCCGAAAACACCATTGGAAGTTGGGAAGAGCTCGAGGACGCTTTTCGGGCAAATTTTCAAGGGACTTATGTCCGACCACCGGATGCAGACGATTTAAGTCATATAACTCAACAACCCGGAGAGTCAGCCCGGAAGCTCTGGAACGGGTTTCTTACTAAAAAGAACCAGATAGTCGACTGTCCGGACGCCGAAGCCTTAGCAGCTTTCAAGCACAGCGTCCGAGACGAATGGCTCGCCACACACCTCGGCCAAGAAAAGCCAAGAACAATGGCCGCATTAACAAGCCTCATGACTCGCTTTTGCGCGGGAGAGGACAGCTGGCTGGCAAGACGCAGCACCAGCGACCCAAGCACGTCCGAAGTCAGGGATGGAAACGGGAAGCCACGTCACAGCAAAGACCAGCACCGGAATAAGAGAAATAGTCCGAAGAGCACGGCAGTCAACGCCAGATTCAAAAGCTCTCGGCAGGGTAAGCAGAAGCTGCCCCTCAAAGATAATAGGGACGAATTGTCCAACTTAAATAAAATCCTGGACAAGATATGTCAAATCCACATCACCCCTGAGAAGCCTGCAAACCATACCCACAGAGAATGTTGGGTCTTCAAGCAATCCGGCAAACTCAATGCCGAACACAAGGGGCTGGATACACCAAGTGAGGACGATGATGAATCCCACAAACAGACCACTGCGAAACAAAAGAATTTCCCACAAGAAGTTAAAACAGTAAATTTACTTCACATGACAAAAGGGAAAGACGAAGTGGCACCTATAGAGATACGCGCCATACGGCCTATCAGAAAGGAATATCGCCACTGGTTGTTAAAACTGATCACCTTCGACCATCAGGATTACTCCGAAAGTATCCGGCACGCAGGCTGGGCTGCCTTGGTATTAGATCCGATAATTGACGGATTCCACTTTACACGAGTCCTGATGGACGGCGGCAGTGGTTTAAACCTGCTATATCAGGACACAGTCCGCCAAATGGGGATGGACCGAACAAAAATTCGCCATAGCAACACTTCCTTTAAAGGAGTAGCGCTAGGCCCAGATGCCCATTGCACGGGTTCCCTCTTACTAGAAGTTATGTTCGGTTCTCCCGATAACTTCCGTAGCGAAATGCTAACCTTCCACATCGCCCCATTTTCAAGTGGCTATCAAGCACTACTGGGACGCGAAGCGTTCGCCCGCTTTAACACAATACCACATTATGCATCTCTCACGCTTAAGATGACTGGTCCATGGGGCATCATGTCACTAAAGGGAAATATTGAGTGTTTCTCCCGCACGGAGGACTGTGCGGCTGCCTTGACAGCCACACATTAAAACAACTTTACCAATCAAAGCACCTAAACAGGTCGTTAAGACCACGGACGTGGCTAGACGAGTCCGGCGCAAACATACCATTGATAAAGGCTTAATGGCCGCATACCCCTGTACAAGGGGTTCCGCGCATGTAAAACAAGAGACAATAAGGCTCATTTTTACCCATTTTGATTTATACTTTGTATATTTAGTATAACGTACATTCCGCATGACCTTTTTTCAACTAAGTTCCTCTCTTTTTTAGATGAACACCATGCTATACCCGTCTAGGACACGGCACAACGGAGACACAGGCGCAGACGTGAAGCAGGGACCCGCTCCAAGGATTCTTTTTGGATTAAGACCCTGCGTAAACCTTTTTTACTGTCTTTTGTTGATACACATCCCCCGAATTCTCAGTATAGCTGAGGAGGAGGCTGGCGTCTTGGCATGTGGCCACATCAGAATTTTGCGCGTACCTGGACACCAGGGGCTTATTACCAACGGCACTGTTCAGCCCGTTTTCATAAAGACCGAATACCTTAGGGAGTGTTCGGCGTCACGAGTTTGGCCTTATATGCATCAACTCCGAATCATGTCTTTTGTCAAATGTTGGGTTTGCCCGGCTCCTGTGTTTTGCTGCCTTACGTTCCGCTCTATCGGCTAAGGCGGCACCAGGAGAACTACTGCGATTGTGCCCCGGTTCAGCCAGGCGAGCACCTCAGTAGAGAAAGCCGAAAACTGACTGTCATGATATAGCGTGAGACTGGTCAACCACTCGATGACCCATCGGAATCTTCGGGATTCCTCCGCATTAACGAAGGGCCGTTTCCCGGCCAGGCACACACGCGCCCCGAATTCGGGCGAGCGCGGTGCCACTAGGGGCTATATAGTAGCTCCACGGTCAAACTCCTATGGCTAAGTGAAAGTGATAAAGCATTATAGTTTGATTGCCTAGTCCACTGCGCTACGACCTCCTTAATGGACCAAGACGTTGGATCAAGTGTGATGAATCGCCTTTTGCGAACACCCCCGCATTATATGCGTGGGGGCTGAAGCCAACGACTGCAATCTTTCAGGTTATATATACATATACGTAAACAGCCGCACAGGAGGCATTATAATTCTTGCAAGCACAAGTATAAAAAGCTTCTACATTTCAGCAAAATATTGTTTTCAATGAAAATACATGTTATTCGAACATAATATCCTTCGAGCACTGCGTCTCTATTAAACGATCGCCCTCCAGGACTTCTTGAAAGTAGTGCTCGGCAGGTACTCGGCTTTCGCCCGAATCTTGGGCTGCAACAGCGGTGGCCTCCATCTCCGCCCAGTATGTCTTGACACGGGCAAGGGCCATCCGCGCACCCTCCACACACGCTGACCTCTTCATCGCGTTGATATACGGCACCGCACCAAGGAACTGCTGCACCAAGCTAAAATAACTGCTCGGCTTTGGCCTTTTTGGCCACAGATGATCCACGACATACTTCATGGCGAGCCCGGATAACCTATTCAGCTCGGCCCATTCGGCCAAATGATCGGTTAATGGAAGTGGACGCTCTGGATTGTGGAACTGCGACCAGAAAAGCTTTTCCACTTCGCGATCCTCCTGATCTCGGAAGTGTTCGACCGCATCAGCGGCACTCGCCGCTAAATCCATATACGCGTCCGCCGAACTCCACATCCGGTCTAACCGAGCATATTTAGGATCCCCGAACTTCATCCGCAGCATAAAGGGCTTTCCAGCCGCGATATCTCCGGCTTGACGTAGCTCCTCCTTCATCGCCCTCATCGCAGAGCGAGCATCCTTGGCCGCTGTAGTGGCCTTCTCCAGGTCCGTCCGTTCCGCCCGATCTTATTTTTCAAGAAGCTTGCAACGGTCAGCAGCGCTCTTCAACTTCACAGCCATCTCGGCCATTTCCTTCTTGCTTCGGCAGTGAGCAGCCTGTTCGGCTTTCAGCTCTTCAACCGCCTTTAAGGCAGCCGCATCACTTTTTCTGGCTTGCTCCTTGGCTCGGGCAAGCTCTGCCCAAAGTTTCTCCACGGCGGCAGCCCCATCTGCGTCAAGCATACGCGTTATAAGATACTGGCATCAAGCTCCGCTTACCAGGTGTCTCCGGAGAACTTACATACCTTGTGCCTCGTCAAGCCGCTTGTTGACAAGCGCGATGTCGGCATCTGCCACGTCAAGTTGCCGCTTTAGCTCGACAAATTCATCAGTCTGGCTGGCCACCGGACACTTCGCCACCTGCATATGAAGGCGGCAAAATCATATTCGGGACTATGATCCTCCATGTGCCGTCGTCTTCGACACAACCTAGAGTCTCAGGGGCTACTACCTACACGGGGCGCATCTTAAAGTATGCGGTGCTTTCCAAAAAAGGTGCATCATTTCACGTACCTCAAGGCCCGTCATTAGACTCACGACAGCTTCATGCAACCCACTTTCCGCGGATGAAATCTTTTCAATCACCTTACCCATCAACGTACGGTGCTCCTCTGAGATAAGCGCTCGCCCTAGCAGATCCTTCAGTGCCTCCGACCGTGCACCAGGCGGTGCCGGACTCGTTCGATGGCCTTTTTCAAAAGCCGGACTTGGAGGGCTTTGGGTGGCCATATTACTACCTTCCGGCCTTACCGGATCAGGAGAAACCCTCCGCGACGACACCTCGGGGTCGCCCGCCTCATGAGGCGGTATGGCAGGGGGAGGCGTTCCGCTCTCCATCATCTCCGGAAGAAGATCCCCCGAAGACGAGCTCTGCTGAGAATGGCTAAGTTCCGAACTACAAGGTAAATTTTTGGTTACTTTCCTCAGGAGTAAAGCAAGGATTTCTCTCATTATTAAAACATAGTATTTACTTACGGCTCGGTGGAGGGCTGATCCCCTTGAGGGCATAATACGGTCGGGGTATCTCCTGGCACAGGACCCCCTGGTGAAGATTTCTTCCCCCGTTTTGAGACCTTGGTCTCCGGGTCTTCAGAGGCGGTCCTTTTCTTCCCGGAGTAAAGGAACTTTCGATTCCTCCTTTCCGGACAGCCTCCTTCAGGGAGGCAGTAACTTCCTTGTCCCCCCCTTCGCTTTCTTCTGAAGGCGCGATCTTGAGCATCCTGGTTAACACGGAATCCGGCGAGGTCTTAGGAAGGGGGGTCGGACACCTCATTAACTTCGCCTTCGCTACCCACTCCCGTTTCAAGGATAACTCTTTTTAGGGTGATGTTGTGACAAATGAACAGATGGTGTGTCCGGGCACAGGGCTACTTACTTGAGTATCCGGACGATTGCAGCTCAGACTTGCGTCCTCCATAGAATCCAGACACACTACTTGTGGTATGAAGAACAATTTGTACATCTCCACAGGCGTCATGCCAAGAAAATGTTGGAGAGCTCGCGGTCCCTCCGGATTGAACTCCCACAGGCGGAGGGGGCGACGTTTGCAGGGTAGAACTCGGCAAATTAACATAACCTGCGTCACCACGACCAGACTGATGTCTCTTTCTAGGAATCTCGGATGCGGCCCTGCAACAGGGGCACGTCCTTTGCCGGCCCCCAGTCCAGCCCCTTATTGACCCATGACGCTAGTCGTGGCGGGGGACCCGAGCGGAAAGCAGGCGGCGCCACCCACTTGGTACCCCTGGGAGCTGTGATATAAAGCCACTGTTGTTGCCATAAGCTGAACTCCTCTTGAAAAGAGCCCTCGGGCCATGGAGCGTCAGCGTTCTTGCTTAAAACAGCGCCTCCGCACTCCGCGTGCTGTCCCTCGATCATCTTCGGCTCTACTTTAAAGGTCTTAAGCCATAGTCCGAAGCGAGGAGTAATACGGAGAAAGGTTTCGCACACGACGATGAACGACGAGATATGGAGGATGGACTCCAGAGCTAAGTTGTGAAATTCCAGCCCATAATAAAACATGAGCCCCCTCACGAAGGGATCTGTCGCAAAGCCTAGCCCTCGGAGGAAGTGAGACACGAACATCATGATCTCACCAGGCTTGGGAGTGGGAATGACCTGCCCTTGAGCAGGCAGCCTATGTGAGATTTCGCCTGTCAAAAACCTAGCCTCTCTCAGCTTTAGCACGTCTTCCTCCATGAGGGAGGAAGGCATCCATCGGCCTCGAAGGTCGGAACCAGACATCGTCGAAGGTCCGAAGCGCCTAAAATCTGGGGCCTTGGGTGTTGGAACTCGAGGCGAGAGGAGGATTCGATTGATATCGAAAGAAAGGAGTGAGGCCTTGGTCTCTTTATAAGAGGTTGAATACCAAGAGCCCTCCCCGTGACCGTTTGGGACTTACCTTTGATTGAGGGGATATACCAACGGGCACGATTGGGTTACCCACATCCGTAATGATGAGGATCCTGTAAATAAAGGGGACACGATCTCTGCTTCGACAAAGATGTGCCAAGGAAACCGCCTCGCAAAACGCGCTAAGGTGGGACAATAAAAACGATTCGAATAAAGGCTTGGCTATGGTGTGATGTCATGCTACAGAATACGTCAGCAGATTAGATTTGTGTAAATATTATTCTCTCTACGGTGGTACGTGGGACTTATTTTGCAGAGCCGGACACTATCCTTGTGTTCAAAATCTTCTATGAAGTATTCAGAGGAGGAACCCGCCTTGCAATGCCGAAGACAATCTGCGCACCGGACTCGTCGTCATTGAAGCCTGGTTCAGGGGCTACTGAGGGAGTCATGGATTAGGGGGTGTCCGGATAGCGGGACTATAACCTTTGGCCGGACTCCTGGACTATGAAGATACAAGATTGAAGACTTTGTCCCTTGTCCGGATGGGACTTTCCTTGGCGTGGAAGGCAAGCTTGGCAATACGGATATGTAGATCTCCTTCCATTGTAACCGACTCTGTGTAACCCTAGCCCTCTCCGGAGTCTATATAAACCGGAGGGTTTTAGTCCATAGGACGAACAACAATCGTACCTTAGGCTAGCTTCTAGGGTTTAGCCTCTCTGATCTCGTGGTAGATCTACTCTTGTACTACCCATATCATCAATATTAATCAAGCAAGAGTAGGGTTTTACCTCCATCGAAAGGGCCCGAACCTGGGTAAAAACATCGTGTCCCTTGTCTCCTGTTACCATCCGCCTAGACGCACAGTTCGGGACCCCCTACCCGAGATCCGTCGGTTTTGACACCGACATTGGTGCTTTCATTGAGAGTTCCTCTATGTCGTCGTCATCAGGCTTGATGGCTCCTTCGATCATCATTGGCGATGTAGTCCAGGGTGAGACTTTTCTCCCCGGACAGATCTTTGTGTTCGGCGGCTTTGCACTGCGGGCCAATTCGTTTGGCCATCTGGAGCAGATTGAAAGCTACGCCCCTGACCATCAGGTCAGATTTGGAAGTTTGAACTACACGGCTCACATCCGCGGAGACTTGATCTTCGACGGATTCGAGCCGCAGCCGAGCGCGCCACACTGTCACGATGGGCATGACTTAGCTCTGCCGCCGAGTAGTGCCCTGGAGGCCGCGCCCGCATCCGCTCTGACCCTTAGCTCGGAACCAATTGAGCCGGTCGAGGACGGCTGGCTAGACCCCTCCGCGGGGGCTGCAGTCTCAACGGCGATCGAGCCGAACACCTCCCTTATCCTCTGCGAAGCCCGTGACTCCAAAGTGCCAGACTCTTCTCTGGACTCCGAACCCTCCGTGCCCCTGCCAGTCGAATCCGATTGGGCGCCCATCATGGAATTCACCGCCGAATATATCTTTCAGCACTCGCCTTTTGGCGACATAATGAATTCACTAAAATCTCTCTCTTTGTCAGGAGAGTCCTGGCCGGATTATGACCGGCAGGGTCGGGATACGGACGACGAAGAAATTCGACGCCCACCGACCACCCATTTCATAGCCACCATCGATGACTTAACCGACGTGCTCGACTTCGACTCCGAAGACATCGACGGTATGGACGACGATGCAGGTGACAAACAGGAACCAGCGCCTACAGGGCACTGGACAGCCACCCCATCCTACGACGTAGACATGGTGGACACACCCAAAGGAAACGACGACGAAGAACGGGAGGACGCAACGAAGGATCGTTCCTTCGAAAAGCAGTCAAAGCGGCGGCGTAAGCGCCGCTCTAAGCCCCGCCTCGACAGAGCCACGGAGCAGGGCGAGCCGGCGGACAATGAACATGGCATCGAGCAACCGTCCGAACAAGGCAACTTGGATAAACAAACCGCACAACCTGTTCCCGGCGAAGATAATAGTCCGGACGACCTCACGCCGGACAAGTTCCTGGAGCAGAACAACCTCCACAAAAGGCTCGTCGCCACCGCGCGTAGCCTTAAAAAGCAGAAGCGGAAGCTCAAAACTGCGGAAGATGCACTCAGAATCAGATGGAGCAAAGTACTCAACTCCACAGATAGATATGGCGACAGTCGCCATACAAAGAGCTACCCGAAGCGAAAGCTACTGCCTGAATTTGATGAGGAGGCCTTAGAGCCCCCGCAATCAAAAAACAAAGCAACCACCCGGTCGGATAGATGACCTCATGGCCAAAATAGAGCGGCAAACAATGCCGCACACAAGCCAGCACGTGATCCACGCGAGGATTCGCATGAAAAAGATGGCCCAGCCAGATCTATCTACGGGCCAAGAAAGCAAGCTCTAGCAAGCAATTCAGCACAGCATATATCCGAACACAACGACACACCCAAATACAGGGGTGCCACACACCCCCTATGTTTCACCGACGAGGTGTTGGACCATGAATTCCCAACGGGATTCAAACCCGTAAAAATAGAGGCATATGACGGAACAACAGACCCTGGAGTCTGGATTGAGGACTATATCCTCCATATACACATGGCCAGAGGAGACGACCTCCACGCCATAAAATACCTACCCCTCAAGCTCAAAGGGCCAGCCCGGCATTGGCTTAAAGGCCTTCCCGAAAACACCATTGGAAGTTGGGAAGAGCTCGAGGACGCTTTTCGGGCAAATTTTCAAGGGACTTATGTCCGACCACCGGATGCAGAAGATTTAAGTCATATAACTCAACAACCCGGAGAGTCAGCCCGGAAGCTCTGGAACAGGTTTCTTACTAAAAAGAACCAGATAGTCGACTGTTCGGACGCCGAAGCCTTAGCAGCTTTCAAGCACAGCGTCCGAGACGAATGGCTCGCCAGACACCTCGGCCAAGAAAAGCCAAGAACAATGGCCGCATTAACAATCCTCATGACTCGCTTTTGCGCGGGAGAGGACAGCTGGCTGGCAAGACGCAGCACCAGCGACCCAAGCACGTCCGAAGTCAGGGATGGAAACGGGAAGCCACGTCACAGCAAAGACCAGCGCCGGAATAAGAGAAACAGTCCGAAGAGCACGGCAGTCAACGCCAGATTCAAAAGCTCTCGGCAGGGTAAGCAGAAGCTGCCCCTCAAAGATAATAGGGACAAATTGTCCAACTTAAATAAAATCCTGGACAAGATATGTCAAATCCACAGCACCCCTGAGAAGCCTGCAAACCATACCCACAGAGAATGTTGGGTCTTCAAGCAATCCGACAAACTCAATGCCGAACACAAGGGGCTGGATACACCAAGTGAGGACGATGATGAATCCCACAAACAGAGCACTGGGAAACAAAAGAATTTCCCACAAGAAGTTAAAACAGTAAATTTACTTCACATGACAAAAGGGAAAGACGAAGTGGCACCTATAGAGATACGCGCCATATGGCCTATCAGAAAGGAATATCGCCACTGGTTGTTAAAACCGATCACCTTCGACCATCAGGATTACTCCGAAAGTATCCGGCACACAGGCTGGGCTGCCTTGGTATTAGATCCGATAATTGGCGGATTCCACTTTACATGAGTCCTGATGGACGGCGGCAGTGGTTTAAACCTGCTATATCAGGACACAGTCCGCCAAATGGGGATGGACCCAACAAAAATTCGCCATAGCAACACTTCCTTTAAAGGAGTAGCGCTAGGCCCAGATGCCCATTGCACGGGTTCCCTCTTACTAGAAGTTATGTTTGGTTCTCCCGATAACTTCCGTAGTGAAATGCTAACCTTCCACATCGCCCCATTTTCAAGTGGCTATCAAGCACTACTGGGACGCGAAGCGTTCGCCCGCTTTAACACAATGCCACATTATGCATCTCTCATGCTTAAGATGCCTGGTCCACGGGGCATCAGGTCACTAAAGGGAAATATTGAGTGTTTCTCCCGCGCGGAGGACTGTGCGGCTGCCTTGACAGCCACACATTAAAACAGCTTTACTAATCAAAGCACCTAAACAGGTCGTTAAGACCACGGACGTGGCTAGACTAGTCCGGCGCAAACATACCATTGATAAAGGCTTAATGGCCGCATACCCCTGTACAAGGGGCTCTGCGCATGTAAAACAAGAGACAATAAGGCTCATTTTTACCCATTTTGAATTATACTTTGTTTATTTAGTATAACGTACATTTCGCACGACCTTTTTTCAACTAAGTTCCTCTCTTTTTTAGATGAACACCATGCTATACCCGTCCAGGACACGGCACAACGGAGACACAGGCGCAGACGTGCAGCAGGGACCCGCTCCAAGGATTCTTTTTGGATTAAGACCCTGCGTAAACCTTTTTTACTGTCTTTTGTTGATACACATCCCCCGAATTCTCAGTATAGCCGAGGAGGAGGCTGGCGTCTTGGCATGTGGCCACATCGGAATTTTGCGCGTACCTGGACACCAGGGGCTTATTACCAACGGCACTGTTCAGCCCGTTTTTATAAAGACCGAATACCTTAGGGAGTGTTCGGCGTCACGAGTTTGGCCTTATATGCATCAACTCCGAATCATGTCTTTTGTCAAATGTTGGGTTTGCCCGGCTCCTGTGTTTTGCTGCCTTACATTCCGCTCTATCGGCTAAGGCGGCACCAGGAGAACTACTGCGACTGTGCCCCGGTTCAGCCAGGCGAGCACCTCAGTAGAGAAAGCCGAAAACTGACTGTCATGATATAGCGTGAGACTGGTCAACCACTCGATGACCCATCGGAATCTTCGGGATTCCTCCGCATTAACGAAGGGCCGTTTCCCGGCCAGGCACACACGCGCCCCGAATTCGGGCGAGCGCGGTGCCACTAGGGGCTATATAGTAGCTCCACGGTCAAACTCCTATGGCTAAGTGAAAGTGATAAAGCATTATAGTCTGATTGCCTAGTCCACTGCGCTACCACCTCCTTAATGGACCAAGACGTTGGATCAAGTGTGATGATGCGCCTTTTGCGAACACCCCCGCATTATATGCGTGGGGGCTGAAGCCAACGACTGCAATCTTTCAGGTTATATATACATATACGTAAACAGCCGCACAGGAGGCATTATAATTCTTGCAAGCACAAGTATAAAAAGCTTCTACATTTCAGCAAAATATTGTTTTCAATGAAAATACATGTTATTTGAACATAATATCCTTCGAGCACTGTGTCTCTATTAAACGAGCGCCCTCCAGGACTTCTTGAAAGTAGTGCTCGGCAGGTACTCGGCTTTCGCCCGAATCTTGGGCTGCAACAGCGGTGGCCTCCATCTCTGCCCAGTATGTCTTGACACGGGCAAGGGCCATCCGCGCACCCTCCACACACGCTGACCTCTTCATCGCGTTGATATACGGCACCGCACCAAGGAACTGCTGCACCAAGCTAAAATAACTGCTCGGCTTTGGCCTTTTTGGCCACAGATGATCCACGACATACTTCATGGCGAGTCCGGATAACCTATTCAGCTCGGCCCATTCGGCCAAACGATCGGTTAATGGAAGCGGACGCTCTGGATTGTGGAACTGCGACCAGAAAAGCTTTTCCACTTCGTGATCCTCCTGATCTCGGAAGTGTTCGACCGCATCAGCGGCACTCGCCGCTAAATCCATATACGCGTCCGCCGAACTCCACATCCGGTCTAACCGAGCATATTTAGGATCCCCGAACTTCATCCGCAGCATAAGGGGCTTTCCAGCCGCGATATCTCCGGCTTGACGTAGCTCCTCCTTCATCGCCCTCATCGCAGAGCGAGCATCCTTGGCCGTTGTAGTGGCCTTCTCCAAGTCCGTCCATTCCGCCCGATCTTATTTTTCAAGAAGCTTGCAACGGTCAGCAGCGCTCTTCAACTTCACAGCCATCTCGGCCATTTCCTTCTTGCTTCGGCAGTGAGCAGCCTGTTCGGCTTTCAGCTCTTCAACCGCCTTTAAGGCAGCCGCATCACTTTTTCTGGCTTGCTCCTTGGCTCGGGCAAGCTCTGCCCAAAGTTTCTCCACGGCGGCAGCCCCATCTGCGTCAAGCATACGCGATATAAGATACTGGCATCCAGCTCCTCTTACCAGGTGTCTCCGGAGAACTTACATACCTTGTGCCTCGTCAAGCCGCTTGTTGACAAGCGCGATGTCGGCATCTGCCACGTCAAGTTACCGCTTTAGCTCGGCAAATTCATCAGTCTGGCTGGCCACCGGACACTTCGCCACCTGCATATGAAGGCGGCAAAATCATATTCGGGACTATGATGCTCCATGTGCCGTCGTCTTCGACACCACCTAGAGTCTCAGGGGCTACTACCTACACGGGGCGCATCTTAAAGTATGCGGCACTTTCCAAAAAAGGTGCATCATTTCACGTACCTCAAAGCCCATCAGTAGACTCACGACAGCTTCATGCAACCCGCTTTCCGCGGTTGAAATCTTTTCAATCACCGTACTCATCAACGTACGATGCTCCTCTGAGATAAGCGCTCGCCCTAGCAGATCCTTCAGTGCCTCCGACTGTGCACCAGGCGGTGCCGGACTCGTTCGATGGCCTTTTTCAAAAGCCGGACTCGGAGGGCTTCGGGTGGCCATATTACTACCTTCCGGCCTTACCGGATCAGGAGAAACCCTCCGCGACGACACCTCGGGGTCGCCCGCCTCATGAGGCGGTATGGCAGGGGGAGGCGTTCCGCTCTCCATCATCTCCGGAAGAAGATCCCCCAAAGACGAGCTCTGCTGAGAAGGGCTAAGTTCCGAACTACAAGGTAAATTTTTGGTTACTTTCCTCAGGAGTAAAGCAAAGATTTCTCTCATTATTAAAACATACTCTTTACTTACGGCTTGGTGGAGGGCCGATCCCCTTGAGGGCATAATACGGTCGGGGTATCTCCTGGCACAGGACCCCCTGGTGAAGATTTCTTCCCCCGTTTTAAGACCTTGGTCTCCGGGTCTTCAGAGGCGGTCCTTTTCTTCCTAGAGTAAAGGAACTTTCGATTCCTCCTTTCCAGAGAGCCTCCTTCGGGGAGGCAGTAACTTCCTTGTCCCCCCCTTCGCTTTCTTCTGAAGGCGCGATCTCGAGCATCCTGGTTAACACGAAATCCGGCGAGGTCTTAGGAAGGGGGGTCGGACACCTGATTAACTTTGCCTTCGCTACCCACTCCTGTTTCAAGGATAACTCTTTTTAGGGTGATGTTGTGACAAATGAACAGATGGTGTGTCCGGGCACAGGGCTACTTACTTGAGTATCCGGACGATTGCAGCTCAGACTTGCGTCCTCCATAGAATCCAGACACACTACTTGTGGTATGAAGAACAATTTGTACATCTCCACAGGCGTCATGCCAAGAAAATGTTGGAGAGCTCGCGGTCCCTCCGGATTGAACTCCCACAGGCAGAGGGGGCAACGTTTGCAGGGCAGAACTCGGCGAATTAACATAACCTGCGTCACCACGACCAGACTGATGTCTCTTTCTAGGAGATCTCGGATGCGGCCCTGCAACAGGGGCACGTCCTTTGCCGGCCCCCAGTCAAGCCCCTTATTGACCCATGACGCTAGTCGTGGCGGGGGCCCCGAGCGGAAAGCAGGCGGCGCCACCCACTTGGTACCCCTGGGAGCTGTGATATAAAGCCACTCTTGTTGCCATAAGCTGAACTCCTCTTGAAAAGAGCCCTCGGGCCATGGAGCGTCAGCGTTCTTGCTTATAACAGCGCCTCCGCACTCCGCGTGCTGTCCCTCAATCATCTTCGGCTCTACTTTAAAGGTCTTAATCCACAGTCCGAAGCGAGGAGTAATACGGAGAAAGGTTTCGCACACGACGATGAACGACGAGATATGGAGGATGGACTCCAGAGCTAAGTTGTGAAATTCCAGCCCATAATAAAACATGAGCCCCCTCACGAAGGGATCCGTCGCAAAGCCTAGCCCTCGGAGGAAGTGAGACACGAACACCATGCTCTCACCAGGCTTGGGAGTGGGAATGACCTGCCCTTGAGCAGGCAGCCTATGCGAGCTTTCGCCTGTCAAAAACCTGGCCTCTCTAAGCTTTAACACGTCTTCCTCCGTGAGGGAGGAAGGCATCCATCGGCCTCGAAGGTCGGAACCGGACATCGTCGAAGGTCCGAAGCGCCTAAAAGGTGGGGCCTTGGGTGTTGGAACTCGAGGCGAGAGGAGGATTCGATTGATATCGAAAGAAAGGAGTGAGGCCTTGGTCTCTTTATAAGAGGTTGAATACCAAGAGCCCTCCCCGTGACCGTTTGGGACTTACCTTTGATCGAGGGGATATACCAACGGGCACGATTGGGTTACCCACATCCGTAATGATGAGGATCCTGTAAATAAAGGGGACACGATCTCTGCTTCGACAAAGATGTGCCAAGGAAACTGCCTCGCAAAACGCGCTGAGGTGGGACAATAAAAACGATTCGAATAAAGGCTTGGCTGTGGTGTGATGTCATGCTACAGAATACGTCAGCAGATTCGATTTGTGTAAATATTATTCTCTCTACGGTGGTACGTGGGACTTATTTTGCAGAGCCGGACACTATCCTTGTGTTCAAAATCTTCTATGAAGTATTCGGAGGAGGAACCCGCCTTGCAATGCCGAAGACAATCTGCGCGCCGGACTCGTCGTCATTGAAGCCTGGTTCAGGGGCTACTGAGGGAGTCCTGGATTAGGAGGTGTCCGGATAGTGGGACTATGACCTTTGGCCGGACTCCTGGACTATGAAGATACAAGATTGAAGACTTCGTCCCTTGTCCGGATGGGACTTTCCTTGGCGTGGAAGGCAAGCTTGGCAATACGGATATGTAGATCTCCTTCCATTGTAACCGACTCTGTGTAACCCTAGCCCTCTCCGGTGTCTATATAAACCGGAGGGTTTTAGTCCATAGGACGAACAACAATCATACCTTAGGCTAGCTTCTAGGGTTTAGCCTCTCTGATCTCGTGGTAGATCTACTCTTGTACTACCCATATCATCAATATTAATCAAGCAAGAGTAGGGTTTTACCTCCATCGAGAAGGCCCGAACCTGGGTAAAAACATCGTGTCCCTTGTCTCATGTTACCATCCGCCTAGACGCACAGTTCTGGACCCCCTACCAGAGATCCGCCGGTTTTGACACCGACAAACTCTCTTCTGCTTTCCTGAAATCTATTAGCACTAATAGGAATTTTGTTTGGCACCACCTACCTACTGAGGGCTCTGCTGGAGGCATCCTGGTAGGAGTGGATGCAAATATCTATGAAGTAAATAACTGGAGTACCTTAAGCTTCTCTATCTCATGTAATATCACTGTTAGATCCAGTGGGGTCAAGTTTAGGTTGATTAGTGTTTATGGCTCACCTTATGATGATGGAAAAGATTCTCTCATCTCTGAGCTTCATAGCTTGTTTATAGATGATCACCAGCCAACCCTGATTGGGGGCATTTTAATCTAGTTAGATATCAACAGGATAAAAGTAATGGCAATATCAATCACCATTGGTGTGATAAGTTTAATGCCTGGATTGAAATTTGGAGTCTCTCAGAGATTAAGATGTCTGGCAGGAAATTCACTTGGGCCAATAATCAAAGTAATTTGGTTATGACCACCATTGATAGAATTTTCTACAATATAGAGCTGGATGCTTTGTTCCCCTTAAGTAGCTCCCAAGCCCTGCCCAGAGTGGGGAGTGACTACACCCCACTCCTATGGGATTCTGGCTTGAGCTGCCCGCCTAAACCCACCAGTTTCAAATTTGAAAAGTGGTGGTTGTTGAGGGCAGACTTTAGAGAGTTAGTTGCTAAGAATTGGACAACCCCTGTTAAGGAGAAGAAAGCTATAGATATTTGGCAGGTGAAAGCTAGGAGGTTTAGGAAGTTTGCTAAAGGATGGAGTAGGAACATTGAAGCTGAGCTTAGAAAACATAAGGCCAGCCTCACACAAGAGTTTGACTCTCTAGATATTAAGGCTGAAACTGAGCAGTTGTCTGAACCTGAGGTTGATAAGATGAAAAAGATACTACAGGAACTTCAGCAAATTTGGCTGAAAGATGAGATTAAAGCCAAGCAAAGATCTAGGGATAAGGATATTTTAGAAGGAGATAGGAATACTAAATATTTTCAAACTGTAGCCAACCAGAGGAGAAGGAAAACCCTGATCCATTCATTAGAAGGCCCTAATGGCACTGTTAGTGATACTAAAGACATGCTAGATATTGCCACCTCTTTTTATAAAGAGTTTTTTAAGAAAGAAGATAGAAAAGGTTTTAGACTCAGTGGTGATTTTTTCTCTGAAGGAGAAAAAGTCAAATATGAAGATAATCTATCCCTTCAAGCCCCCTTTACTGAGGAAGAGGTAAAAGAGGCTATCTTTGGATCCTGCTCAGATGGAGCTCCTGGTCCTGATGGCCTCTCTTTCCTCTTCCTCCAACAGTTCTGGGAGATTTTAAAGGGAGATGTTATGGCCCTCTTCAAAGATTTCTATGAGGGGGAGCTTGGCATATATAGACTTAATTTTGCTATGATCACTCTAGTCCCTAAGGAGAAGGATGCTACTAGTATGAAAAAATTTAGACCAATTAGTCTCTTGAATTGTATTTTCAAAACTTTTACAAAAGTTTTGACTAACAGATTAGCCAAGTTAATGAACATCCTTACTTCTAGCAACCAGTCTGCCTTCATAAAAGGCAGATTTATTTTGGAAAGTGTAGTTACAGCACATGAGGTGCTGCATTCTACTGTCCATTCTAGTAATTCTGGTGTAGTGATTAAACTAGATTATGAGAAAGCCTTTGACAAAGTTAATCTAGACTTCTTGTATGAGGTGCTGGAGAAAAGAAACTTTGTCCCTAGATGGATTAATTGGATTAAGCAAATTACCCAACTAGGTTCTATTGGTGTGAAAATTAATGGGGTAGAAGGGGATTTCTTTACTACTAGTAAAGGGCTTAGACAGAGTGACCTTGCCTCCCCTTTGTTGTTTAATCTTGTAATAGATGTGCTGACCAGAATGCTAATGAAGGCTCATCTCATGACCTTGTGAAAGGGTTGTGTTCTGATCTCATCCCTGGGGGGGGGTAATCTGCTTGCAATATGCAGATGACACAATCCTTTTCCTAGATAATGATATTGAAAAAGCAGCTAAGCTTAATACTATTCTAACCTACTTTGAGAATGTTTCTAGTATGAAGATTAACTATTCTGAGAGTGAAATCATACCATTAGGGCTTTCTGAAGGGGAAATTGAACCCTTCCAATACATCATGGGCTGTACTATGGGTACATTCCCCATAAATACCTAGGTATCCCACTTCACTATGACAAGCTTAGAAGAGAGGACATACAACCTCTTATTGATAAAATCCTCAAAAGAATGGCAGGGTGGAGGGGCAAGCTACTCTCCTACTCTGCTAGGATTGTCTTGATCAAAACCTGCCTTGCAAGTATCCATGTTTACCTGCTCTCATTCTTTAAATTCCCTAGATGGGCACTTGACTTGATCAATAGTCAACTTGCTCATTGCCTTTGGAGTGACTTTGAGGGAAACAAGAAGTTACATCTTGCTAACTAACATCTAGTTTGTATGAAGAAAGAGTATGGGGGTCTGGGTATCCCAAACATCAAGGATGTTAACATGTGCCTCTTGGGCACCTGGGTGAGAAGGTACAACCAGGATGGAGGGAAAATCTGGAGAGATATAGTTGATAGTAAGTACATTAAAAAGAGCCCAAACATCTTTGCTGCTAGCACCCAAAATACCTCCAAATTTTGGCAGGGTGTTATGTGGGCTGCCAAAGCTCTTAAGTTTGGCTATAGATGGCAGATAGGAGATGGTACTGAAATTAGACTTTGGGAGGATATTTGGTTTGGCACATCCCCCTTGTCAGTACAGTTTTGGCCACTGTACACTATCTGTCATCAGCAAGGGGTGACTGTGGCTGAAACCTGGGGTGGCACAAATATAAAATTGACCTTTAGAAGGACTTTCTCAGCTGCCATGATGGAGGATTGGTACTGTCTAGAACAAATAATCAGAAACACTGTGCTCTCTGATAGAGAGGACTCTCTGATCTGGCAATACGAGAATAATGGGGTTTACTCTACTAGTTCACTTTATAATGTGATTAACTTTCAAGGTGTGCAGCCTGTTTTTATACCTTCTGTGTGGTCTGTAGTCGTCCCACCACGAGTACAGGTTTTTCTCTGGTTGCTATCTCATAATAAGCTGATGACTAAAGATAATCTTTTAAAGAGAGGCATTGTAAAACCTCCAGAGTGCTTATTTTGCAATGAGCATGAAACAGTAGATCACCTGCTTTTCCACTGTGTGATTGCAAAACAGCTCTGGGCAGGTATCTCTGATGTCTTCTCTCTTGAGCTAGGTACCACTTACCTGTCAGTGGCCAGATATTGGCCAGCACAAAAGAAACACTTAGTCTTAAATTTAGTATGTGCTTGTGTAATGTGGTGCATTTGGAAGTATAGAAACTCCATGATTTTTAATAATGTGATGTGGTCTGATCTTAAACAAATTTGGTGGCAGATTCATCTAACTCTTAAGAAGTGGATGATCCTTTTCAAGGACTCCCAGCTGGAAAATCTGAATCTCGTCTTGCAGAAGATAGCATCAAAACTCACTTCCCCTTCCCTGCTGACAATGGGATGAATAATGGCATGGACACTGAGGGTGTCCTGAGTCTAAATTCACTCACAGAAATGTTGCTGGGAACGGGAGGAGAGGGATCTGGTAAGCTGTCACGAGAGCGCTGCTCATCTCCTGGAAGCCCTAGGAGAAACTTCAAGACCATGCCTGCGCTCAGTCCCATCACTCCACTGGAGCTGCCGCTGTCACCAATTCAAGCGATTAAGAGAATCAAAAGTGGCGGGTATCACAAGGCGATGGAGATGGAGGCATTGATGAACAGCTGTGAGGCGGCGCTGGGGTTTTAGAACCCGGTCCTGGTCATGGTTGAAGTGATGGAAAGGAAAGGCTTTGGAGTGAGCTTTTGTTTCTTCTTAGTTTGTTAGGAGTTGTGGTCTGTAATAATTTGCACTTTGGGGCTGTAGGCCTCGCCAGTTCCCTATTCCCTTAGTCTGATAGAACTTAAGAGTTGTGTAAAAACAGATTCTGCTCTGGTTTCGTTTTGAATGAAAAATGGAAGGGGGGGTGTTTTGCCCTCCTGTCAGTCTAAAAAAAAGTTGGGCCAGGAATAGATAAAAACAGACGAAAACAAGTGTGTGTTTGTTTGCACCCGTGCCTTGAGCCGCATTTGTATCCGTTTACGCGGCTGGACCATTTGAGGTCGTGCCCTCACATCAACATTACTGTTGCTGTAGAGGCTCGGCCTGCGTGGAACGGCGCGGGCGCTGCGGCCGAGGTTGATGGCCGGGGCCCTGGAGGCTGGGAGGCACTGGGGGCAGCAGCGCAGCGCAGCTGGCCTGGGAGGGACAAAATTACTGTTCTGGCCCTTAAGGCAAACTAAATCCCGATTTGACCTCGTCTCGAAAAAAATTTCGTTTCTGACCTTTTTGGGTGACGCCAAGGACCCTGGCGTCTGGGTTACGAAGCAGACGCCAGGGACCCTGGCGTCTGGCCCCTGGCCCGCACTGCCCGGCTGCCCGTTGACTTGCTGACGTGGCAAAGGGGCCAGACGCCAGGGACCCTGGCGTCTGGCCCTGGTAAGTGGATAACCTTTGGGGAAAGTGTGTGGGACCCACCCCACACACTTTCCCCAATCCAGCCCGAGGTTGAAGAAGCTTTGCTGCCCCCCCCCCCACTCTCTCTCACCCCTCAAGCTCCCCCCTCAAATCCTCCCCAAAAGGTGCTTCCCTTAGGTGGATCTTTCCATCACTTTGTTGCTTGTGGTAATCTCCCTCAAATCATCCAATTATTTTTTGTCAAATCTTGTTATTTTGGTTGCATTTTATACATGTTGGTGGAACCCTCTAGTTCATGTTTTCTCCCTTATGTTAGTATGAATGTCTTGGTTAACTTTGATAATATAGTGCTATGCATGGTGTGTAGTAGTAATATATGCTTGTTGAGTTGAAAGATTTGGGGTTAGGGTTAGTTAGTGATTAGGTTTAACTTAGCTTAGTGTGTGTTAATTAGTGATACTTTTGTGGACATCACCAATAATTTAGTCTTGATATGATTTGGATATAATTAGATGTATTTGGATGAACACACCAATTCTCATTGAAGTCTTAAATGCATTCATGTTATTTTTAGATGGAGAGACTTGTTAATGTTCATTACATGGACAAGGAGGCATTCTTGAGTAACAATGCCGACACGGGTGAGGAACCATTGGTTTTTGATACAAGCCCTAGCTATGAGGATGTTGTTGCAAAAGTGAGACAAGTCTTAGAGTGGATGGACACCAATGTTGATGTTAAGTTAATAGGAAGGTATGATGTTGGAGTTGGAGCCAAATCTCGCTTGAAAAGTATGCCTATCACCTCGGATTTGCATTGGGATGTATACAAGGAAAAAGTATCCCAATCGGAAGACAAGTCACTTGAATTGTTTGCCACCAAGGTTGAATCTCCTCGGTTGGCCTTTGATTTGAACCGGCATGTCTCTTCCCCAATGGATGACATGAGCGAGAGGACAATGGTGCCACTTGTTGAGCATAGGGTTGTGGTTGATGCCCCCAATGTTTATCCCCGCCCACGTCCCCGTGTACCATCTATCAAAGCAAATGAGGTTGAGTTGTATGCCCCCAATGCTTCTAGCCAACCACCAACTAGCCAAGCAAATGAAGTTGAGGTGATTGCTAGTGACGAAGTAATTCAAGAGGATGAAGATGCTTATGATGATGACGAAGAGCAAGAGGAAGGGTTTCATGGTAATGATGTTGGTGACTTGGATGCGTACATAGCACAAAAGGACATGGATCGTGACTTGCCTTTTAGGCGTCAATATGCGTATGACTCGGATGACGAGGGTCCAGTTGAATAGTTGGACGAGGATGGATTCACAAAGGAGGAGAACCAAATCCACTTTGAGCTGACGGGCTTACAAAAAAGAACTCACTTGTTTAAAGATCTGAGCCTTGCCCATAAAGTTGTTGTTGACGGTGGAATGAGAATGACGGCGATTGAGCCAACACCATGCCCGGATCCAGGAGAACCAAGGGTGGAGAATGAGGACGAGAATGCTTATTTGAAGAAAGGATTGAAGTTTCTGAGCTTGCCTATGCTGAAGTTTTGGTTGGCTGACTATGCCATTCGAAACCATAGGCCAATTTATGTTGAGCACTCCGACATGAAGTTGCGTTACACCGTGGTGTGTGAGCAAAAGGATTGCACATGGAAGGTTCGTGCAAGGAAGCATAAAGAAACCGAAGAATGGGTGTTAAAAAGTTGTGATGCCACTCATAGATGCAAACCGCCATCCAAACGACTTAGAAAGACACACCGTCAACTCACATCTGAGTATCTTGGATACAAATGGATGAAAGACATAGCCTTTGATCCCACTGTGAAAGTGAGGTTTCTCATGCGGACGGTGAAAAAACAATTTGGTTACGAAGTCAAGTATGGGAAGGCATGGAAGGCAAAGGCAAATGCTATTAGGATGTTGTACGGTGGATATGAAGAAGCATACAACCAGCTCCCAAGGTTGTTGGCCGCGATTGCACATAGGAACCCGGGCATGTTTCATGTGGTCGAGGATCACGAGGGAGTGTTCCACCGTGCCTTCTGGAGTTATGAACAATGTGTGGAGGCATTTCAGCATTGTCGTCCGGTCTTGTCTATAGATGGCACATTCTTGACCGGTAGATATAAGGGCACACTAATGGTAGCAATGGCGCACTCATCAAACAACAACGTGTTGCCGTGTGCATTTGCTTTGGTGCCTTCCGAGCACCAAGACAACTGGGAGTGGTTCATGGGTCATGTTAGGCACAACGTGATTGGGGCTAGGGAGGTATGCATCATATCGGACCGGCATCATGGCATACTCAAGGCAATGGACATTGTTATTCCAGGATTTCCAAAGCTTCACCACAGATGGTGCATGAGGCATTTCGTGGCCAACTTTTACCGGGCATGTAAGAGCAAGGAGCTCAGCAAAGACCTTAGCCATGTATGTGTGGCATTCACCACCCAAGGTTTCGATGCTCGGTACAACAAACTCTTTGCAGCGGTGAACGAAGGGGGAAAAGACTTCTTAACTAGGAATTTAAGCGAGAAGCACAAGTGGGCACGCGCTCATGACGATGGTGGTTGGCGATATGGTGACATGACGAGCAATCTCGTAGAATGTTTCAACAATGTGTTGAAGGGTGCTCGTGCATTGCCGGTGACTGCAATAGTGGAGTACACCTTCTTTAAGCTTAATGAGTACTTTCAGAGGCATTCTGAAGAGACCGCAAAATGGATAGGTGAGAAAAAGGATTATCCGGAAAAGGTTGATGAATGGTTGCAGTTACAAGCAAGCAAGTCTTCACGGCAACAAGTTATCATAGTCGATAGGCTTGAAATGATCTATCAAATTGATGAGCCAGGTGGCACAACACGAGACGGTAGACAATATGGTGGTGCTGCATTTGAGGTGAAACTGAAGACTCGGTGGTGCCAGTGCGAGAGGCCTAGTAAGTATCATTGGCCATGCTCGCATTTGATAACGGCGGCGAAGGCGAGAAACATACATGTTAATGATGGAAAAACCGTGAGGATGCAAGAGTTCCATGTGGAAGCTACTAGGTTGACATGGGCGCCAAGATTTCACCCTTTCTTGGACCAATCACAGTGGCCTGAGTACCATGGCCCTCATATTAGGCTAGACCCTCTTCTGAAGGTGGAGACCTGGCTGGATACACTGGCATGAAACAATTTGGTAGCGGTCATTTCATGGAGGCTCCTGACATCATCAACTGTGGGGTGTGCGGTGAAGGGGGACATAATGAGCGGACATGCAAGAAAAAGAAAACCAAAAAAAGAAAAACAAGTCGTGGAGGCGGCACCGATGGTGAACGAGGTGGAAGAGGTGACGGTGGTGGTGGTCGAGGAAGCACAAGTGTCAGAGGTGGTAGTGGCGGTCGTAGAGGGAGCACAAGTACTAGGGGTGCCAGTGTTGGTCGAGCTAGCACAAGTGCTAGAGGTGGTGGTCGAGCTAGCACAAGTGCTAGAGGTGGTGGTCGAGCTAGCACAAGTGCTAGAGGTCGTGGTGGTCGGAGAGGAAGCACAAGTGCTAGAGGTGCTGGTGGTCGTAGATGAATGGTTGATAATGGATCGGCCTTCGGTTATTTGCATAATCCAGATGGTTGATCTAATAATAATGGTATAGTATTTGTTCATACAATTCCTAGCATTTATTCATTTACTGTATTTATGCATTTACTATCTTTATGTCTTGTGCTAACAATTGGTCTTTTTGTAGGCATGGCTTCATCCGGTTCCAGGACGAGGCCGGCGTGCGCGGACCAAGAGGACATGCCGAAGACGTGGTTGGACGCCAGTTTGGACAAGGAGAAGGAGAAGGATGTGCCCACACCACCATGTTGGTGTGGTGATGTTTGCAAGCTGAAGGTGTCCACTGACCGCAACAAGTCATGGACAGAAGGTAGAAGGTTTTTCGTGTGTCCCAACTATGCACATGATCGTCGAAGGCCAACTAACGGATATGACATACCACCGGTATGTTAGGTGTACATACAAAAAACATCAACAAGTTGTCACTCATATGTCTAACAAAATAATGGTTTATATGTAGTCCCCTCCTCCACTTTGCAAGTACTTCACTTGGATAGATCACGAGGTACCAAAAGATGTCCAAGAGGACCAACGTCGATATTGGTTACGGAGGCAGCGCCTGTTCGAGGAGTCCTATGCACGGGGATTGGAGCGGGAGCGTCGTGAGAAGGAGGCTCGTGAGCGCAAGAAGCGTGAGCAAGAGAGAGCACGCAAAGAGAAGGAGGCTCGTCAAGAAGAGAGGGCAAGAAAACTTGCAAGGGCTCGCGATGCACGAGAGGAGGACGAGGCACGTGACAAGAAGGGAAAGTGGCCCCGTACTACTCAGTAGACAAATGGAAAGGCACCGGCGTCGATGACGAACTGTCAAGACTTTGTTTAATGTATGAACTTGTTGATCGAGATCTTGTGTGCTCATGAACTATTTATGTCATTCGAGACATCGTGTGTGAACTTGTTATTCGAGACCTTGTGTGGTCATGAACTACTTATGTGCAACCTATTTGAAATTATGTGCAAACTATGCTTTGTTTGAAATTATGTGCAACCTATTCAATGTTTAAAATTCTGTTTAAAACATAGCATTTGAAAGTGTTCTCTGGATAGAGACCCAGACGCCAGGGTCCCTGGCGTCTGGTTCCCTGACCAGAGAGCTTTTGAAAATGCTCTCTGGTCAGGGAACCAGACGCCAGGGACCCTGGCATCTGGGTCTCTATCCAGAGAACACTTTCAAAAGCTCTCTGGTCAGGGAACCAGACGCCAGGGACCCTGGCGTCTGGGTCTCTATACAGAGAGCTTTTGAAAATGCTCTCTGGATAGGGAACCAGACGCCAGGGTCCTCTAACCAGAGAGCTTTCGAAAATGCTCTCTGGATAGAGACCCAGACGCCAGGGTCCCTGGCGTCTGGTTCCCTGACCCAGAGAGCTTTTGAAAATGCTCTCTGGATAGAGACCCAGATGCCAGGGTCCCTGGCGTCTGGTTCCCTGACCAGAGAGCTTTTGACCCTGGCGTCTGGGTCTCTATCCAGAGAGCATTTTCAAAAGCTCTCTGGTCAGGGAACCAGACGCCAGGGACCCTGGCATCTGGGTCTCTATCCAGAGAGCATTTTCAAAAGCCTGTCTGATCTGTCTGATGGCCGATCCAGAGAGCTTTTTGCAAATGTGCACATGCAGACGCCAGGGACCCTGGCGTCTGGTTCCTATCCTATCCAAAGTGCAAATATCGTGTGGATAAGATTCTTTGGGCCCACCTCTACCCCTCTCGTCCATTCATCTCCACCTCTACCCCTGTCATTTCTTTCATCTCCACTCACTCTCACTCTCACCTCTAGCCCTCTCGTCCACTCACTCTCATCCAGTAACATAACCCCCCTCAAATCTCTCACGAATCGGTCCGGTTTCACCGTTGGATCTTCAGTATTTCGAAACTAGAAGGTAAATCAACTACACCCCCACTTATTGGTTGGTTTCAGGATCTCCAGTATCATAGTTTTGTGTGAACCCTAGTTTGTTTGTTTTCCTCGTGGTTTAATGTATCATATGTTAGGTACTAAGAGATTTGTGTGTTGTAGATGGCTAATGGTACTCAGTGGGTGCTTAGCCCTGTTGTTCATGTCCAAGGCTTGTCTCCATGTGTTGTGCAAGTTAGTGAAGTAGACCTCACTTTTGATTGGTTGAAGACTAAATTCATGTTGAAGCAAGGGTTGAAGGAAGAGGATTTTGTGTACTACGTCAGCAGGAGGCAGGCAGATGGCCCCGGGGAAAGAAAATTGGTTGACATAACTGATGATGACAAGATTCAACAAATGATGCAAGAATGGAAATGGAAAAGGGTTGTTGACTTGCATTGCTACAGGAAACCGAGTTATATGTGATGTTCATGTCGTTTGAACTATCGTGGACCATCGTGGTCATGAACTACCTATGTTATTCGAGACTATTTGTGTAATTTGAGATTATGTGATGAACTTCTCATTCGAGACTATTTGTTTAATTTGAGACCTTGTGTGCTCATGAACTACCTATGTTATTCGAGACTATTTGTGTAATTTGAGACCTTGTGTGCTCATGAACTATGCTTCTCATTTGTCATTCGATACTATAGGAGGCTAAAACAAAATGAAAAGTACTACACCAAAGGCCAGACGCCAAGGACCCTGGCGTCTGGTCGCCCTGTTTCTGCTGTCAGGACTCTGTTTTGCTTCCAGTCGACCCCCAGACGCCAGGGTCCTTGGCGTCTGGCCCCCTGACATGAAACCAGACGCCAGGGACCCTGGCGTCTGGTGCCCTGTATTTTATTTTGAACTTGCTGTTTGACACAAGAAGCACATATATATTCATATGATAGGTTCATACAGCACAGAAGATAGCACATTTCACATAACTTTCAGCACGACAAATTCTTGCATACAAACGACAAGTTCATAGATTTTTCATCACGACAAATTCAAGCATACATAAGACACCAAGTGCATACATAAGACACCAAATTTATGACAACCAAGTTCAAGACAACCAAGTGCATACCACGACACCAAATTCATGCACTTCCAAACAAGAAGCTCACTTCCTCCTTCCTCTCTTCACAATGGTTCCCCTTGTAGGCTCCTCCTCTTCGCTAGCCTCCTCCTCCTCCTCTTCGTTGTATGCCTCCTCCGCCGCCTCAATGTTGGCCTTATATCTTTGCATTCCTGTTGGGATAAGCTTAAGAGGATACTCCGGACTATGGAATTGTGTGTTCCATGTCTTCTTTCTACCTTTCTTGCCTGCTGTCTTAGCAATGGATTTGCCTTTCCTATCGCGAGCATTGCCTTGTGTCGGTTGTGATGGTTGTGGAGCATCAACATCATACGCATGATCCTCTTGCTGTGTTGCATCATACTGATGCTCCTCATCATGTGTTGGCTCCTCTTGATGCATTGGCTCCTCTTGATGTGTTGCCTCCTCCTCCATGTCATCATCATCCTGGAGTAAACGCCGTCTATGAGCTCTCGCGGCGCGGGTACCAGGTGCGTACACGTCACTGGACTTAGCACCATGGCAAGAAAGCATTGCTGCCATCTTATGGAACCGCTTCTTAAACTTCTGCAGCAACACAAAATATGCTATGATATGAGATGCAAATAAATAATCCGTGAAAAGAAACTTTTCTAATATATTTGTCACACCTCCATCGTGCTCCTAAGAGTTCTCTCAGATAATCCACCCCCAACTGGATGACTCAGTGCAACATTGGCATCATTGACGCACAAAAGCAACTCTCGGCCCTGAAATTCATGAACACACCAATATTATGTATTTCAAAGAAGACAACATGATGCAAGTATGTTAGAATAGGTCAAAAAGGCTACCATTTCGTCATGCATCGGTGCGTAGTCAACATGAGCCCCTCTGGTTTCTCTCACAACCATGTTGAAGGTACTATAACCTTCTGCAGTCTCCGGGTCTTCAGACACCAACTCCGACCACTCGTCGTGAGTCTAACCTGGCTTCAGCTTCAACCGGTAACGATCCGCATACCACACTTGATACTTCTGATATGCTATCTGATTGTGAGGTCTATTCTCTGATTGCACTAGCGTGTCTCTTTGATTCCAAATTTCTATCCATGCACGGTGTTTGTTTGCCCAATCTGATATATCCTGATTGTTCCTTCGATCGAACCTACAAATGATGCACGGGACAAAGCTTTAGCAAACATTGACTTATTCAATGCTCTACTATGTACTCAAGGCATGCTTTCTTACCGATGCAGAGATAGCATTTCCTCCTTGCTCTCCTCAATTGGAATACCTTGTCTTTTTCCAAATTGTCTTGCCACACGGTCTACAAAGTGCCACTCGACTGCGAAGAAGCATATCATTGGACACCTCGACCGCCAAAGATGGCTATCACGCGTGCACATCTCATTAAGATCAAAGTCACGATCTTCCATATAAGGCAACCAATATACCTGCAAAACAAAGAGATACATTGTTAGCTACATAAGTTTTATTCTTGACTAAATTTTATCTCATCGAACTTCTAAAAACCTGCTCAGCAGTCAAGGTGTCCAGCTCGTTCATATAGCACTTGTATCGCACTTGCGAGCTTCCTGTGTAGACTGTCACTTGTTCCCAATAGTAAGCAAGCGTAGGGCGCCGATATGTATCATCATCATGCAACCCGTCATGATTACCCCGTGGGTTTGGCAAGAGGGGGTTCTTGAAATCGGGCCGTCCAACCGGGATCCGCTCCCACATCCACACGGATAGGCTCCAAACAAACCCAGACAATGAGGATGTATCTCCCTTTCTCCGACACGCCAAGTCTAGCTGCAATCAAACAAACATATTAAATATGGAGACGCATGACAAATGCAAGATAAATGGTTGCAAATATCTCTTACCTGACGATACAAATAAGCTAGTGCGGCCGAACCCCAGCTATACTGGGTATCCCAGTTATTGAGTAGCTCCAAGAACATCCAGAGGGCTGAGTTCCCGGTTGCATCTGAGAAGACTACCTTCGTTAGTACATACCAAAGATAGGCCCGCGCGTACTGCTGCACAACCACGTCATTGGCATCCTGAGGGCACGGATTGGTGTTTCCTCTGACCATTTTTAGCCAAGAATGCCTCACTTTCGTGGTATCGGCCTTGCCTTCCTCACGGCCCTCGGGCTGAACACCGATTAAATCGGCAGTCCGTTCTCGCCAATTACCCACGCTGACACGACCGGTAACAGCTTGTCCGTTGATAGGAAGGCCGCTTATCATAGCCATGTCCTGTAGGGTCATCGTCATCTCCCCACATGGAAGGTGGAACGAGTGAGTCTCCGGCCTCCAACGATCCACAAGTGCGGTCAGCGCCGCGTGGTTCACCGACGGAGCGCGTCGCTTAAACTGCAACACGAATGGGAGAAGACCCAATCTCCGAATGTAAGGCTCATACCGCGGGTCGTAATCAAAGTCATCAGCGGAATGACCCCTCATGCGCATAGCAACTACAACCTGCAAATAAAGTGATGTTTTAATCAATACAAAAACACAAATGAGAAACAACGAAAAATGATAAGTCTTGCTTCTTACATTTCCGTTCTCAATGGCACGAGCACGATGCTCCTTATCCCACTCATCGATTAATCCGTCATACCAAGGTCCCTCATCATCCGCCATCCTACAAAACAAATCACAAACAATCATCTATGAATACATGAACAATATCAAACAATTAGCTTCTCCAAGTTTATGCCATATGAAAACACCATTCTTCTCAAACATAACAACATCATTTCTTTCTTCTACATATGCACACATATCATCTAGAGTACCAAATTTTACCATCAAATAAATTTCGTAATCATCATCCGCCATTCTATTGAACAAATCATGTCAAACACAATAATCAAATTTCATCATCTCTTTTGCATAAAAAAATTGCCATCTATATATTCAACTATATTGTCATACCACTTCACACATATAATATTTATCTAAATATATTTGCTTGCCAAAGTTGTCTTCTCAGATTCAAACATAGATTATGCCATCTATATATTCAACATATATCTAATTTACTAGCATATGCATACATCATCTACAATTCGAATAAATTCACAAACTATGTCTATTGGTGGACAACTATAAACACCTAGCAACTACACTACCTACCAAATCATCTATCAACTACAAACTATTTCCTAAACCAAAGAAATCATCTACTAATCTAACATCACCTAATTTGAAATAATGCATCCAACAAGAGAGGGGAAAAGCAAAACAAATTGGAGGAGACGGGGGAGAATACCTCAAGGATGCTTAGAGGGCTCAGATCCAAGAACTAGAGTGGTGAATGGAGTAGATCAGGGGAGGATTTGGTGTGAGGGGGGAGAGGGGCGAAGGAGAAGAACTCCTATGTCCTGTTCGTGCGCCGCCAGGGGGAGGGAGGAAGAGATGGGTGGGTGGGCTCGGCCCGCGGGGATTATCCACTTACCAGGGCCAGACGCCAGGGTCCCTGGCGTCTGGCCCCTTTGCCACGTCAGCAAGTCAACGAGCAGCCGGGCAGTGCGGGCCAGGGGCCAGACGCCAGGGTCCCTGGCGTCTGCTTCGTAACCCAGACGCCAAGGTCCTTGGCGTCACCCAAAAAGGTCAGAAACGAAATTTTTTTTGAGACGAGGTCAAATCAGGATTTAGTTTGCCTTAAAGGTCAGAACAGTAATTTTGTCCGCCTGGGAGCACCATGTGAGCGATATGTGCAGTGTAACGGCAGGCGGTACGGCAGTGCTGGCCGCCCGCCTCAGACATCAGGTACGAGCCAGCCCGCGTACCGATGGGTCGTGTGTCCTGTGTCGTGGTAGTAGGCTACAGTGCTACGCACGGTACGTCTTCTGTCCAGGCGCTGTTGCATCTTTGTCCTGTGTTTGCCTGCGATGTGCGGCTGTGGCTGACTGACGGACTGACCCTCTGCGAGTTTGTTTCGCTGCATGCCTTCACGTACGTAAACAGATGCAGAATCTCTTTAATAGATGAAAATAAAAGGATTTCTAGTTTCCATAGTAACATAATGTTGGATCCATTCCTTTTGAATTGTCACTTTGTCCATCATGATTCTTGGGAAGAGACAATAATTGGCAATAATTCACCTTGGACAATTATCTTTGTCCATGGACAGTCGATGTTGTGCAGCCGAGGTTTATTCCAGGGTTTTCAGAAAAACTATCAACGTGTATTGGTGCGCTTTAAGAATGTATCGCTCCTATCACATTTCTTCTTGTAAGTTGTAATGGCAATTCGACCATGTTCAAACCCATTGATACGTACATGCAATCACCCTACCCCATCAATCATCATGTTTGCAACATACTTCCTCCGTTTTAAAATAAATGTCTAAAACTTAGTACTCTAAACGATCTTATATTATTTTACAGAGGTAGTGTAATTTTATATCAAAAACAGTACAAAGGTGAAACATTTATTTTGGGACAAAGGGAGTAGTCAATTTGGCAATCGCGCTTGAAATTTACGAAGTCACCGTAATCTAAGAATAAATGCGAGCACCAGGACTTAAACCCCGGTGGGCTGGAAATACCACAGTCCCTCTAACCATCCAACCACAGGTTGGTTCGCGCATGCACTTACTTCGGTTACGTATATATGCGGCACATCATGCCTGCTCGTGCCAGCCGCCATCTAAGCCAAGACGACCTGCGGTTATGATGTAGATAGTCTGGGCAGATCCTATTTTGACGCCCAAGGATGATTCTTCGCTGAAGCCTCCCGGCGCCCAATTTTGGGCCGGCCCCTGGTCGCTCAGCTTCTTCTTCTCTTTTTCTCGTATTTTCCTTTTTTCCTTTTCTTGTTTCTATTTTTTTCTCTTTTCGTGTGTATTACACAAAGTTCATTGCTTCTTTCTATACAAAATGTTCATGGTATACTGAGGGACATGTTACCCCTGTATTAATAAAATGTGCAACACATTTCTAAAAATGTTCAATGTACAATTAAAACATGTTTACTGTATACCAAAAATGCTCAATGTGTGTAAAAACTAGCATATATCACAAAAATGTTCAACGTGTATTAAAAAATTGTTCAGTGTATATTAAAAAAAGGTTCAAGGTATATTTTTTTTCAGCATATATTAAAAATTGTTCATGTTATTGTTTTTTTACTTTTTTAAAAATGTTTGTGTTTATAGTTTATGTTCGAATTTAGAAATTTATTAAGATTTTCAAACATTATTCAAATTTTTAAGACGATTTGTTCACATTTTCCCCAAGAAATGTCAAAAAATTTCAAGAAAAATGAATCTGCCATTTTAGCTATTACTTATAAGATAGCATTGTGTTCCACACCCCACAGTTGCCAGCTTGCTGCCATCGGTGCTCTGAAGTGTGAGCTCCGTAGATCGACTGCACGTGCCCGCATTCATTTTTGGATGAAATTTACATCGGACGCCTTGACAAGGGCCGGCCCATTTGTGCACCCTTCAGCGAAAGCTCAACTATTGGGCGCACGCGGGCATCCAAGAAAAACTGACTAAAAACCCCGTTTTGCGAAGACATTTACAACGCGTTTGTTTCGGCTCCGGTAACGTATTGATTTTATTGTATCGGGAAGCTCCGTTTCTGATTACTTTAATGGAAAGCGCGCTTCGTTTGGTTGATGGAGATGCGTTTCGTTTTCCCAATCAGCTCCGGTACGGGTGTTTTCAGTTTCGTGAAGTCCTGTATCAGAAACCGCGGCTACGGAAGACAGTGTGGACGTACCAAACACGATGGAATGGTTTCAGGAAGCACTGAAATCGGAAACCGCTATTTTTCTGCGAACCAAACGCGTCGTTAGTGTATACCAATTACTGTTTCTCGTGCGGCGGAGCCGAAGCGAGCATTTGCCGTGCTATCAGGTGCGTAGCCCATGGACTAGGAGGTCTCAGGTAGCTCTTCTCAAAAAATGAAAATAAAAAGGAGGTCTCATATAGCACGGAGCTGTTAGAATAAATCCGAGGTACGCGAACGATCCACCGAGGAACAAGCAATCACAGACAATGACGACACCGAGATTTGTTAACGAGGTTCGGCGAACTCGCCTACTCCCCGGGGCAATGACTACGGACGCTCCTCCCCGAGATACCGCAACACCGGCCACCCGGGCGCCGGCACAAGCCGCCGGCACCCCCTTGCGAGCCCGTCGCTATCTAGTCGCCATGGGTTATAACGTGGGGTGCCTCCTCATATATAAGAGGCCAAGGATACAACGTGTCCGACTCCGACACTACACGTATCCTACCCACACTACAACACCAAGTCCAAGCGTAACCCAACTAGTACAAAATATTCGACACAAACACAACAAACTCCACCTTGGCGAATATTCTACACCACCTTGAATTTGTCCATGCGTCAAACTTCCATGTACTCCGGACTTGTGTTGTCTTCTTCGTAGCTTACTGAGAGCTACTCGACCAGTCTGCCCCAGACCCGCCGCCGCCATGAGACACCGCTGCTACTCTCGCAACTCCAGTCTCCGTGACTCCACCTGCAATAGTGCTCCCTTGCAGCTCGTAAAGATGCGAAGCCGTCCTCCCTCCAATCATCACGGTCACCTCATCTTTCATGATTCTCATGGTCTTCTTATCCCGATCACAACGGAATACCATACCACCATCATGAAGAACACCAAGCGAAATTAGATTCCTCCTTAGCCCTGGCACATGCCTGACTCCCCGAAGCATCCGCTCAACTCCGTCAAACATCTTGATTTTGATGTCACCTACTCCAGCAACACGATAACCTGTGTCATCGCCCACATAGGCTAAACCAAACTCACCAGACTTGTACAAAGAGAACCACTCCCTGTTGGGTGTCGCATGAAAAGAGCAAGCTGAATCCAACATCCACGCTTCACCTTTGGTTGACCGCCTGTCTGATACTATGAGAACATCACTACTGCTGTCTGAGTCATCGCCATGAGTTGCCTTATTAGCACTTGCCCCACCATTGAGTTTTGGACAGTCCTTTCTCATATGTCCCCACTGCTTACACTTGTGACACTGTATATTCTTTTTCTTTTTCTTGTTCTTCCCGGCCGCATATCCCTTCCGCCACTGCTCACACTTGACTAGCAAACCTTCACCATGAGAGACTTCCACCGCGTTCTTCTTTCTCATATCATAAGATAGCAATGCCGCAGTAATATCCTCATTCTTGATGGTCTCCTTGCCGTGCGTCAAAGTAGTGATCAAATGGTCATAGGATGATGGCAACGAACAAAAAGGCAGAATTGCCCTATCCTCGTCGTCAACCGTCGCACCCAAGCGTGCTAGATCCGTCACGACTTGATTAAAGGCGTTCATATACTCCACAAGATCTGACCCCTCCTGCATCCTCATCCCATACAACTTTTGCTTCATATACACCTTGGTCGTCGCAGTCTTGGACATAAACTGACTTTCAACTTCTCCCAGATCTTGTTCGGCGAATTCTCATCCATCACATGATAAATAACCTGGTCCGACAGACACAACCGTATAGTCCCGGCTGCTTTCAGCTGTAACTCCTCCCAGTCATCCGCCTCCATCTTAGCTGGCTTGGCTTCATGCAACAACGCCTTCAAGCATCCCTGTTGTGTCAACAAATCTTTCACCCTTGTCTGCCATAACCCAAAGCTTCCAGTTCCGTTGAACTTCTCCACCTCAAACCTAGTACCCGATGGCGCCATGGTTCTTTGTACGGCTGACCCTGCGAAAAATTATCCGAGCTTTGGACGCGATGCCCCAAAGTACGCAATTGAACCTCCGGTCCTCCACGTACTACTAACACTTCCAACCAAAAAATCTCTTCACGTGTATAGCTCCTGTCCCGGCTCAACTCCTGATGCTAAGCTAATTTGCTTTGCCTTGCCTTGCTAATTCCGATGGATAGCACAACCAGCGATGGAAGCGCACTTTTGGCTCCGGGCGACGCGCGCCCCTTGTATCTTGACGGTGCAGGATGTCTTTAAGATGTGTGGTTAAGGTAGTGGGATTTCATTTATAAAATCAGCAAAGAAACTTTGATGGCTAATACGCCGTGTATACGGCCTTGCTGTCTGCGGAGGTGACGCTCTGGTGCAGATTAGAACAGGAGTTCGGTCATGCATAGTAATGAAAGTTGGTCAGGTTCTTCAATGCTTCTGTAAATGCGCTGACGTGCTTTTTTGTACGAAAACTGTGTGTGTGAGATGACAGTCTTCTTATCCCCTCTCATGAATAATGCCGCCTGTTTTATAGGGTTGATCCTCGACTAATGACCCAATCCATTGCATGTCGATCAATTAAAGAAAGAAAACACAACACACGACTATAACAAATGAGGTGATTAATTAGTGTAAATATTTTGGCCCAAAAACATTTCAGTTCAAAAGCAAAGTGAAAGTTTCGGATGTGTTAGCCGTCTGATCCTTAATTACAGCAAAAATGAGATGATTAATTAGTGCAAGTGTTTGGGCTAAAAAATGTTTTGGTTCAAAAGGCAAAGTAAACGCATTTCGAATTAGTCACCTAATTCGTAATTAGATAAAGATGAGGCGATTGACCAGTGCAAGTATTTCGGCTCAAAAATGTTCCAGTTCAAAAAAAGTGGAAGTACTTCAGATGTATTAGTCGTCCGATTAGAGCAAAAAGGAGGCGATTAACTAGTGCATGTATTTAGGCTCAAAAATGTTTGGGTTCAAAAGATGAAGTGAAAGTATTTCAGATGTAATTAGTCGTATGGTCCTTAGTTCAAGAAATATGAAGCGACTAATTAGTTTTGGTTTAAAAAAATTCGGTTTAGAAACCAAAGTGAAAGTATTTTGGATTAATTAGTCGTCTGATCCTTAATTAGAGAAAAACAAGGCGACTATATATGATCTGTGTTATTAATCTGGCTGTTCAGTAGTTAATCTGGCTATTAATCAAGAGAGGTTGATTGAGGCATTAACTATATATGCATGATGGGTTGGCAGGAGATTTCAGATAAGCGCAGGATTCATCATTTAATGCTGACGTGAGCAGAACCCACTTGAATGCGAAATACTAATGATACACAGGTTGGTTGTCGTAATTATACACAGAAAAAAAATCAGAGAGATACTAGTTACTGACGGCTTTGGATGAATCTTGAATGGTGAGATTTAGGGGGTGGCGTGAGCAGGTTCTCCTTCGTATTTCCCAACCAGCGATGGCCTTTTCTACCGATGGGATCTGTCGCTTGTCTCTTGCCTCGTCCCTTGCCTGGCTGCCTTCTTTTATAGTGCGCGTGCACGGCTCCAGCAGTCCGACTCGGCGACGACTTCTCATGGGACTTGGTCCCTTTTGTTTCCAAACAAACTCGGTAACTTGTGGCCTGCAGGCAACGCGCTGCACCGCTGCACGCCTTGCTCAAGCCCGTGCGCACGTCTTGGAGTCCCTGGGCCGCACGCGCACACCCGACTCGATCGGCTCGGCTAGCCCCGCTGGCCTCACGCGCGTCTATGCCTTGGACTTCCATCGCTGCACGGCTCCATGTGTTTCCGGTCCGAGCCGCTCCTGCTGCCACCCTTGACGCTTTCGATCTCGTCGATATCCCATCGAATTAGTCGACCGCGGAATACGCTAACTCTTCGACGAGCTCAACAATGTCCTTCCTTTGGATCAACGCACAACAACCTCTCCGTAACCTTGCTCATGATACCACTTGTTAGAATAAATCCGAGGTACGCGAACGATCCATCGAGGAACAAGCAATCACAGACAATGACGACACCGAGATATGTTAACGAGGTTCGGCGAACTCGCCTACTCCCCGGGGCAATGACTACGGGCGCTCCTCCCCGAGATACCGCAACACCGGCCATCCGGGCGCCGGCACAAGCCGCCGGCACCCCCTTGCGAGCCTGTCGCTATCTAGTCGCCATGGGTTACAACGTGGGGTGCCTCCTCATATATAAGAGGCCAAGGGTACAACGTGTCCGACTCCGACACTACACGTATCCTACCCATACTACAACACCAAGTCCAAGCGTAACCCAACTAGTACAAAATATTCGACACAAACACAACAGGAGCGGTGACCGAACAAGGACCACTGTAGTATGCTGGCCTAGTCAGGAGCTCTTCGTTCATTTCTTTCATCGGTTGGTTTTCGGTCTTTTTTTACTTCTATTTATATTTTGAAGAAATATTATAAATGCATACATTTCAAAACTTAATTTATATAAAAACTACAAAATGTTCACCGTGCAGTAGAAAAATGTTAAGGCAGTGAAAAAGTTTTGTTCGTGCAACTTTTAAGAAACGTTGACTGCATTAAAAAATGTTGACGTGTTTAAAAAATATGTACATGATATTTAAATATATATCTATACAACTCAAAAAATGTCCGAATAATTAAGAAAAGATCAACGCCACTCAAAAAATTACATTATATTACAAAACAATGTTCACATATTTCATAAATATGTTCGTGATTTTTTAAAAATGTTTATATAATGTTACATAAATCTTTGGAATGGTTAAAAAAATATATTCAAACAATGCCGATTAAAAAACAAAGAAAACCAAAAATTAAAACTAAAACGGATGAAAACCGACATAGACAACACATAGAGGAAAAGAAAAGAAAGACAAGTTCAAGTTTCTAAAACCAGTATGAACCGGCCATAGAAGCTTCCTAAATCGGCTCACCAGGAACCCATATTCGGCCGACCCATCTGGCAATCGCCTACAGCATGATGGCCGGCCCATCTGAGTACCATCTTGTAGTAAGCGAGATATAGAGAGCAACTAACTCCACAACATGAGAGCACGCCAAATGGTGTGTCTGGCCCCTATCACGTGTTGCGTGCTGGGATATCCCTTTGGATTATATTTTAAAAAAATTGTACGCGTTTTCGGGTTTTCAGTGAATTTTTTCTGAGTCTTTTTGGCTTTTAGGTTTTTGCCCGCGTTTCCCTAGGTTTTCGAGGAAAAAAATCATGGATTTTTTGCGCGGGGAAAAATTGTGTTCCAATGAGAAGCACAGCTCGAAAATAGAAAACAAAAATCTATGCTCGACGAGAAACACATATTTGCTTCTCGTGGAGACATGGATTTGATTTCGCGAGAAGCATAGCTGGAAGAGGGAAAAAAATGTTTTTCAATGAGAATCATGGATTTGCTTGTCGTGGAGGCATGGATTTGCTCTGCAAAAATATGTGCTTCCACGAGAAGCACTATTATGCTTCTTGAAAAAAAAATCCGTGCTTCCACAAGAAGCAGATATTTGCTTCTTGTGAGGCAGAGATTTGCTTCCGCGAGAACCTCTTGGAAAGGAGAAAAAATTGTGCTTTCATAAGAAGCACAAATTTGCTTCTCGTCGAGGCAGACATTTGTTTCCGCGAGTATGCTTGTTGTAAATGAAAAAATTGTGCTTCCATGAGAAGTGCAGATTTGCTTCTCGTGGAAACACATATTTGCTTCCGAGAAAAAGTACACCGAAACCTATTACCATTCTTCTGTCTTCAATTTTTTTCGTCGAAACCTATTAACATGTGATCTAGGTTTTAAGTTCTCGATGCGACAAATCCAACGGTGAGAACAGTTTGGGATTTGGAGCGCAGTTCAAGAGATAAAATGTTTGAATAAACAAATCTACGAAAGAAAGGTAAACTCCGAGGTTGTGGCAAGTGACTCACATACAGTGCTCCACTCGTGATCGTCTGACAAGGTGGGAGTGACCTTTGTAAGGGTAATCTTTAATTAGCGATTTCTCGAGATATAGCTACGCGCAGATAGCCCCAATCACAACCCAGCAATAATATAATAGTTCTCCAATGCTTCAGACTTTTGATTTAAAAAAAATGCTTCAGACTTTTCTGAGACACAAGAAATGCTTCACAGTTCAGAGTGCTTTTGCTGAATATACATGAGTACTACTATAATGTTCAGAGTTGAAGCACACGTTTCCGGATAATTGGATAACAGGAACGGTAGAAACCTACCTACTTCTATTTGAAACCGAGCTATCCACTGGAAGACAAAAACATGCAGACATCCACTTTCAGATTGTTATAGGTGATATGAACTTGAAAATGAAGGAAGTTCTAGGACCAAACATATAGCTGCAGCCTGCAGACCTACCTGCAGCGCGAAAGGGCTCTACGGTACCGAAGCAAATGATTTTACAGCTTTGCCCAGAAGATCACATCTGTTTTATCTCTCACACTGACCAGGTGGAAATCCCTGTCACTACAGCATATTTGCGTACAAAAATGAAGCAAAAATGTACAGATGGACATTGCTAAGGCGATTCCAGCGTGCCGGCAAATAGACTAGAAGACCACCTTCTCCTTCTTCACGAGGATCGGCGGGTCAACATCGATGCCCATGTTAGCGGCAGTGCCCGCTATGATTCTCATGGCGGACTCGATGGTTTTGCAGTTCAAGTCAGGCAGCTTCTCCTGGGCGATCGTGCGTACTTGGTCCACTGTCACCTTTCCAACCTTCTCGCGCTGTGGCTCCTTTGAGCCCTTTTCGACGCCTGGGAATCAGAATTATAAAATGGAGGTAAGGAACCGTTTAGTTCACTGAGCAGTTATAAAGCCTAATATAAACTAAAGTAAACAGAAAGTTGAGAAGCCTAGAAATTTCAGTGGCTAACTTATGACTTGTTTATTTTCAGAGAAACTAATGACTTATCAATCGAACAGACAGTATTAAGTTGTGCCAAGTACAGCCAAAAAAGAAACTGTACGTGTATAACGGGTAGCAGATGCGGTTCAAGCTGTTTTGTTTTTTGCCTGCTTATTTTTTACTCCCTCCGATCCAAAATAAGTGTCGCAGCTTTGAACTAAGGTCAGTAGTTTTTTTTGGCCTGCTTGTCAGTGAACCTTATGGAATAACAAAAGCCTAGAATGACAGTTAGGCAAAAGGAAATGGACACCAAATTTGGTGAAGCTTATATGCTCTGTGAACTTGGAGCCAAGTACAAACTCCAATGTTAGCTGAACAGAAAATTTAATGAGTCATGCATATTGCATTGTACCCAAATACTCCCTCCGTTCCAAAATAGATGACCCAACTTTATACTAAAGTTAGTACAAAATTGAGTCATCTATTTTGGAACGGAGGGAGTAAGTGTTAAATCAAGGTATTACTCCCTCTGTAAAGAAATAACGCTCTTATATTTATTTACGGAGGGAGTAGTTTTGTAGAGTTCCATATGCAATTCATCAGATACAGTTAAATGATCAGTCTGTCCCATGTGTGCAAAATTGGCATACAGATAGCAACTCACAGACCACTTTCCTTGTCAGTAGGTTAACATTTTCGTATATGCATTTGCAATAAAAAATATTAATAATATAATAATGAATCATTAATCAGTCCCTCTACAGTCTGCTCATATTTTTAAAATTCAACCATAGTATTCTTATAGAATTTGAACAAGCTAGGTTCCCACAGACACTAACAAATCAATCTAGCTACTGCATTTACCTTTTGCCCAATTATCCCCATATGGCCATATATCTTCAATTTGGTGCATGAACCTCAAATTATGTACAATTTGATGCTAATCATCCGGGTGCATACCTGCAGCCTTGAGGAGCAGCACTGATGCAGGGGGTGTCTTCAAGATAAAGGTGAAGCTCTTATCCTGCAAAACACAAAGGCAATGGCACACGCATCATGAGAATCAACCCACATTACCAATGCATTCTGCACACACATTTAACATTCAGACTTGGGGGATTAATCAGCAGTGCAAGCTCACATCGAACACGGTGATCTCGACGGGGATGATGTAGCCGGGCTTGTCGGCCGTCTTGGCATTGTAATCCTTGCAGAAGGCCATGATGTTGACACCCTTGGCACCGAGCGCGGGGCCGACGGGCGGCGCCGGCGTCGCCTTGCCCGCCTCCAGCGCCAGCTTTATGATGCCCACCACTGCAGAACAACACACACACATATCGGGCGCGGTTTAGCCAGAGCACTAGACGGGGGCCGAACAAGACCATGCCGGGTGGGATGAAGGTGGAGGCGAGCGCAGGCACGGACCTTTCTTGGGCTTGGCCCCGGGCTTGGGGGGCGCCATGGCCCTGACGGCGAACACCCTCCGCGAGGGCGCGGCCGCGGCCGCGAGCGCCGCCGGGCGGAGGAAGGAGGAGGGGGCGCCGAGGAAGGAGGAGGTGAGCTTCTTGGCGGTCGGGGACGGGAGCCCGTGGAGGGATAAGGTTGTGGTGGCCATGGCTGTGCACTGGGAGGGAGGAGGAGTCGGCTGCTCTCTGCTCTGCTCTTCTTTCCTATCTTCTTCTAATCTGCTATCTGCTGGGCTAAGGTTAGTGAAGGCGCTGTGCAGGTGAGTTCGTCTTCGCTGGGAGGACACGGTTTTCATCTTGCCAAGACGACCCAGTTTATATTTTATTTTTTTGAGCTACTTTATTTTTTTGAGGGGAACATGCTTTACTTTATTGATCAATAGAGCGAATTACAGGGATAATAGAAGTATCATGAGGGTGTAACAGCCATACATGGCGACCCTCTCGTAAATGTAAAGCATGTTTAGCTAAGCCATGAGCCTCCTTATTGGAGAGACGTCTCATGGGTGAAAGAGCAGGACTGAAACTCCCTGCTCGAGTCGATGATCTCCTGCACAATCGGTGCAATTGTACCCATAGTTCCCGTGTGTATGTCCTTGACCACCGCAAGGCAATCTGAAGCCACCTTAAAATGAGTCAGTGTAAGATCCCTTGCTAAAGCAATGGCCTCGCGACATGCCAGTGCTTCCAATATATTCGGGTCGGTCATACCATGTGGAATACCACCGCTGCCGATCCCGCATATGCACCTGAATGATCCCGGCAGACCGCGCTAACGGCCCCGATGGGAGGATATTTACACGTGGCTGCATCAACATTTACCTTGTGGTGACCCACCGGTGGTGGTATCCACTCTTGCACCCGCACTGGGGCTGTACTTGGCTTCGTTATTTCATGTAACAAGGAAGCAATACTCAAGTCTGCCAAGAAGCGTGTGATAAAAGCATGTGTCCCAATTGGGCTTTGGTGCTCACCCTCGTGGATTAGCTTTCGCCGCGCTGACCATATGGCCCATAGAGTCACAGTTAGCTTTGTGAACTCGGCATGTGGCATCGATTCTTGCATACTGAATAGCCAAGCCTTGGCATTCGGTTCCGCTGTTGCAATGATATGCTCAACCAGCTCCGGGTCACCTAGCGCCCATACACAGCGCGCCATCGTGCACATTATCAATGAATGCATCCACGAGTCCTCCTCTCCACAGATAGCACATCGCGACGTTGTGGACATATTACGATGACTGAGGACATCCGCCGTGGGTATAGAGCATTGTGCAAGTCTCCATAGGAATACCTTCAGTTTGGAGGGAACCGCCACCTTCCAAAGGTTAGTCCAGCTTGCTTCTTCTCTCGATCTATCAGCCGGACCTGATCGCCCTTCGAGCCAAGCCTCCCTCCTTAGCTTCGTGTTGATGAGCATCCGATATGCCGAGCGCACAGAGAAGGAGCCCTTGTGCTCGTATGCCCAAGCCCAGGAATCTCTGCAATGTCGAGTAGCTAGCGGGATATTGAGAATCACTTCCGCATCTATTGGGAGAAAGGTTGCACGAACCACGTCCTGCTTCCACCTGGCATTGGGGGTGTCAATCAGTTCGGACACAAACTGTGGTCTATGTTGGCTTAAGCAAACAATTGGCCTGAGTGACGCCTCTTTCTGTACCCAGTTATGCCGCCATACCAAGGTATCTCTACCGTCGCCAATACGTTTGATGAGTCCCTGCGAGAGGATCTCCTTGCCCTCTATAATTGCCCTCCATATTTGAGATGGCTGGCTACCCAGTGAAGCATCAAGAAAATCTGTAGTTGGGAAGTAGCGCGCCTTCAAGATTTTTGCACTTAGTGTCTCTGGTGTTTGCAGGATTCTCCACGCCTGTCTTGCAAGCAAAGAAAGGTTAAACAGTTCAATATCCCTAAAACCCAGACCTCCTTCATATTTTGGTCTTGTCATCTTCTCCCAGGAGACCCAATTTGTCTTTCTCTCACCACGTTTACTCCCCCACCAAAACTTACGTATGATGGAATTAATATGAAGACAGAGGCCCCGAGGTAGCTTGAAACAAGCCATAGAGTAGATCGGGATAGATTGAGCTACAGACTTTATAAGTACCTCTTTCCCTCGAGATGACAACACCTTTTCCATCCAGCCCTTAACTTTGCTCCAGACTCTGTCCTTCAAATATTTGAAGGCTCCGTTTTGCTGCTCCCAACATCCGTAGGCATGCCCAAGTACTTTTCTGAGAGACTCTCATTGTGAACATTCAAGGTATTTTTCATGCTCTCTTTGATACTCTGTGAGCAGCCCTTGCTAAAGAACACTGAAGATTTATCCAAGTTAATTTTCTGACCTGAAGCATTGCAATATATGTCCAACAAAGAAGATACCTGAATAGCCCCCTCAACACTAGCCTTGACAAACAGCAGGCTGTCATCTGCGAAAAGAAGATGGCTTACCGGCGGCGCCGTATCAGCCACTTTGATCCCATGCACTGGAGATGACTCTGTCTGGTTTTTTAAAAGGCACGAAAGGCCCTCTGCTGCCAGCAAGAAAAGGTAATGTGATATCGGATCCCCTTGTCGAATTCCTCGCGAAGGTGTAAATTTCTCAAGTTTCTTTCCATTGAACATAACCGAAAACTTGACCGAACATACCATCCTCATAACTGAATTGACCCAAGCCGGTGCAAAACCCAGTTTAGTCATGATAGCATGGAGGTAGTCCCATTCCAAACGGTCATAAGCCTTCATCATGTCGAGTTTAAGAGCACAAAACCCATTCCTCTTTAACCTGTTCCTCTTCATAAAATTTAAACATTCATACGCGGAGATGATGTTATCTGTGATCAACCGTCCCGCCACAAAGGCCCATTGCTCCTCCGATATGATCATAGGAAGAATGGACTTCAGCCTGTTTGCCATAACTTTCGACGCAATCTTGTAGAGTACATTGCATAGACTTATGGGGCGGAATTGCGACAAAAGTGTGGGATTGGTTACCTTAGGGATGAGAACTAGCACAGTATCATTCAACTCCTCAACTTCGTCTTCACCCCTTAAGATTTTCAGGATGATCGTGGACACTTCATCTCCACAGAGCTCCCAATGTCTCTGGAAAAAATGCGCCGGAAAGCCGTCCGATCCTGGTGCTTTTGTAGGAGCCATCTGAAACAACGCCGTTTTAATCTCCTCTCTGCTGTACTCGCCCGTCAGCCGCTGATTCATCTCATTTGTGACTTTACGTGGCACAACGTCAATCACTTGATGCATGTTCGTTGTACCCTCGGATGTGAACAAATTTTTGTAGAAAGCCGTAACCATACTCTCCATCTCTACAGCGTCATCTGCTGTAGTTCCATCCTGTCTGAGTAAACTCTTTATCTTATTTTTAAGGCGTCGTCTGCTGGCCCGTAGGTGAAAGAATTTGGTGTTCTTATCACCCGCCGCCAGCCATGTTATTCGCGATATCTGGCGCCACATAACTTCCTCTCTATGATAGAGCTCGATCAAGCGATCTTTCACTTTCTCCTCCTGACGAGTAGGTGCAGTCCTAGATGGATCCGCACGCATGCTCTCGAGCTGAATCTTGAGAGTTCTGATCTCCTCCTTGACACTGCCAAACGTAGTTCGGTCCCAACGTTTCAGGTTTGTTGACAGTGTTTTTATTTTTGCACACAGTTCCGCAACCGTGGTTGCTCCTGGACCTTGCCAGTGTTGTTCAATGGTCGCCTGGAAATCATCATGAGATTCCCACATCAACTCATATCTGAAAGGTCTAGCTTGGCGCGGTTCATCTCCTCCCGGTGAGAGCTGTAGCAAAATCGGTATATGGTCCGATGTGGTGGCAGACTTATGGACTAACTCAGCCCCTGGATACATACTGGACCATGATGCAGTGGCAAGTGCCCTATCGAGGCGGACTCGCGTGTGTGTACCTCCGGCGACTCTTTTCTCAAAGGTCCAGCTGGTTCCCGAATAGCCTAGATCTATAAGGCCGCATGTATCAACAACGTCCGTAAACCCATTCACCTGTGTCATGCAACGATGACCAACCCCATCATGTTCATTCAAACTGAGTACCTCGTTGAAATCACCAAAACATAACCATGGCAGGTCACTATCTTCAGCGAGAGATCTCAATACATCCCAAGTCTTGCCTCTTTCACTAACTTGTGATTCACCGTACATCACTGTGAGCCGCCATGGTATAGTACCAGGAAGAGTGACATGAGCATCTATATGATAATCAGAGTAACCAAAATTTTCGATCTTTATTTCATTATTCCAGAAAATACCGAGACCTCCACTTCTGCCAGAACTACTAACAGCATAAGCGTTATCATAACCTAGGGTGCTTGCCAAGTTTTCCACTCTATCTCTAGGGAGTTGAGTTTCAACTATACAAAGCACCATCGGAGCAAACTGCCTCGCGAAGTCGCGAAGCTCTCGAACTGTCGCGGGTTTGCCCGCTCCGCGATAGTTCCAACATGAGAGACTCATTGGACCCGGCGGCGCTCCTCTGAGGAGCCCGCCACCCTGTCCAAGTTGCTTTTGTTTGGAGAATTCCCATTCTTGTGCTTCTTCCTGTCCCTCGGGGTAACGTACGATGGTGGTGGAGGTGGAACAATCAGAGTCCCTTGCATGGATGCATCCCATGCGACACCCCTACTACTCTCAGATGCTGGTTGTTCATCCATGTTCAGCTTGCGAATAACCGAGGTTTGTGGTTGTTCAGTCCCTGCTTCATCAACCTTGCCCTTAAGTGGGCTTTCCGCCGTGTCCTTGAGGTCCTCATCAGCTTCTCTGTCAACTTCATCCCCCAAACCGGCCTCCTCTGATGACCGCTTCTTGGCCCCATTGTTCCTGCCGCGGCCGCCTCCACGGGCACGTCCACGTCCACGCGCGGAGTTCCCCCTGTTCCAGCCGGGGTCACGGTTTTGGCTTTCTGGCATGGGTCTACGAGTGGCTTTCATCCACTCCCCGTATTCAACCTCCTCGGGGCTATGAACCCCATCGCCGCACTCCTCCATGGAGTGGCCTAGGATGCCGCAAACTTCACAAAAAAGCCAATCTTCTCATATTTGACTGGCAGAAGAATTCGCCCTTCCCCTTTGATGTTCAGAGGGGCAAATCGCACCAAAGGCTCAGCGAGTTTAATCTTCGCCCGGACCCTGACATATTTGCCCTCAAAAACTCGGTTAGGGTTCATCTCGACACTCTTCACTTGGCCTATGCGGCGGGCCAGTTGGTCCACGATCATCTCCTTCCTATAGAGCTCCGGGGTATCATGAATTTGCGCCCACACATGAACTCGGTCGAGCTGAACCAAACCTGGCTTACCTTTACCATCGTACTCTTCAACTGCAACCATTAGTCCCCTATAGATCCAAGGTCCCTGGTGCATGACTCTGTTCCAGTCCCCTAGACAAAAGAGTTGGATGATAAACAGATTATTGTCCGCCTCGCGGATCTCTGGCTCGTTGGCAAGTCTCCAAGCGAAAATCATTGTGTTCTTGAAGGATTCAACACTGAAGAACTTCGACGTGTTCACCCTCGCAACAGCCAGCCACCGGGCCGCCTTCGACAATTCTGCGATTTCCTCATCGCCAACAATCACGTCATCCAGCTCTGTTTCCTTAAGTTTCATGTTCCTCATAGCCGCTTCCAGATCGATCGGATTTTTTTGAGCTACTGACACCAGAAGGCCGGGGAGGGAGGAGTAGGGTCGCGTGAACGCACACCGAGAAGGCCCATATTTCCGTCGGTGCAAAGGCCAGGACCCAGGAATAAGGTTAATGTTGTCTCATAAAAAAAGGAATAAGGTTAATGGGCTTCTGCAGACCGGCTACTGCAGAAGCCCATTAACACATAAACTTTTTTAATGAAAATATGTATTTTATGTTTACGGATTTAAAAACTGCCATCATAAATAATTTGATATTGATATAAAAATATGTGTATATTGTGAAAAGAAAGTTTTCATGTTTTTTAACATAGATGTTCATAGCTCCAATAGCATACATCTACGCACTTTTAAAACATTCACATATCTCAAAAGAGATGTTTATGTATTATTACAGAACAAAAATGTAAAATGGTCACGTACATAAATGCCCATGTACCTGCCCGTAAGCAAGATCACTCTTCACACCTATCCTACGCTGAAGGCAAAGAATAGGATTCACAATCACTCGAAACAGACACATGTGTCCATGGGACCCAAAAGCATGGCGCATGTGGGCCCGTCTTTAACAGGAGACCCACGTGATAGACAATGAGGACAAACTAGTTTGTAAAACATGTGAAAAGGCTTGTGTGAGTAAAACGAAAGCCCCTTTGTATCGAACAAAATGCTCACGTTAGTACCAATAAAATTGTTCAACATGTAAAAAAACTTTGGGGTAAATAATTTTTAAAAGTATGTTCCATCCTTCTATGAAAATAACATTTTTTAAAATAAACTGTTGAAACAAAAAGCAATAGAATCTGCAGCAAAATAAACAAATAAACGTACTCGATGCAAATTAAAATCTTCTAAACATGTTCCTCACTCCTTGCAAAATGTATACTTGTGTAAATAAAATGCTCACGTTTGTCAAATAAAATGTTCACACAACTTTAAAAAAATCCGTGAATAATAACTGGAAAAAATCTATGAAATATCTTTGACCTTCCAAAAAAATAAGTCCATGTTTAGGTACAATTACGTAAAAGCTTCATATAACTCGAATGTGCCAACAGATAATTAATTTTCCTTGCACTAAACCTTTTTTTCCTCTTCTCTCAACATGCTAGTATGCCACTTCAGCATGCAGTGGGAAAAGATTCACCACAACATGCACCATGCATATTTAAATGCCCATTATCTCAAGAATCGACAGGAAATTGTCTGGAGTGGCAAACTTCATGAACTATGCTGGCAAACTCACGTATGTTAACTCAGTAGTCGCATCCATGCCAATATTTGCAATGTGCACTTTTAGAATTCATGTCACTGTACTGGAACATGTAAACAAAGCAGGAAGAAATTTTCTCTGGCATGGAAAGGACATCAACAAGAAAGGTAATTGCCTTGCCAACTGGTAGATCGGTACGCAAACCTAAAGAACTCGGTGGACTTGGAGTGCTTAATCTCAAGATCCAAAACATTGCTCTCATAATGAAACATCTGCACAAGTTTTTTACCCATGCTGATGTCCCCTGGGTCAAACTTATATGGCAAGCTCACAATCACAATAACACTGCACCTCAGGCATGCTCATACAAAGGATCTTTCTGATGGAGAGACGGCATGAAGCTCTATGATCTATATTACTGTTTAACCTCATGCACTACCAAGAATGGTGACACTATTTTGCTATGGAAAGATAAATGGTGCGGTCAAGCCCTTATGGATAAATTTCCCCAGCTACACTCATTTTCTAATGATGGTAATATCACCATTCATAAAGCCAAGCACTCTGATAGCTATCACTCCATGTTTCAGCTACCATTGTCCAATATTGCATTCCATCAATTTACACAAAATGTGCAACACCTTCGAGTATCAAAAAAACAATCAAGATAGAGACCAATGGAATTTCAAATGGCTTCTTCATATAAAATAAAAAATATATACAATGCTCTTATGGGAACGAATGAACCCCCCTCCCCACCTATCAGATGGATATGGAAAACTTCTTGCATCCCAAGGCACAAATTCTTCTTTTGGCTTCTGTTACAAGACAGAATTAATACATGTGCCCTGCTAACCAGTAAACAATTTCATCTGGACAGCACAAATGCTCACTCTGTGAAGATCACACAAGAGTGCATCTATTTTTTGACTGCCCTTTCAGTCAAGATTTCTGGTGGAGTATTGGCATGGAATGGAACACTGATGTCAACATACACAATATGATACTTGATGGCAAGCAGAGATACAACATGGATTTTCTCTTGGAAATTATAATCATTGGGTGTTGGAGCATATGGAATCAAAGAAATGATAAAGTTTTTGAAGGAATTCAGTGCTCAATAAGCCAATGCAAGAATGATTTCATCAGCACTTTCCACAACACATTGATGAGGGTCAAGCCTAGCATCAAGGATGGCATGAGATCCTGGATAGATACAGGATCGCCTGACCTGATGTTATTTCAATAACATCATGTCCCACACGTTGTTGTGGTACTATATTTTAGTGGGATTTGATTATATGGAAGATGGATATTTGAAATAATAATATCATAACTGAAAATATATATGATTTAGGGGCTGTTTGGTTGCCACCCTGATGCTTACCTGAGACCGGCCTGAACCTTGTTTGGTTGTTGTCCTGAAACATCAGATGCTAGCCTGGCCTGTGAAAGCTGCAGAAGCGATTAGCCAGGAGCCCAGGAGGTAGCCTCCGGCAATATGCTTAGCCTGAGTCAGGCCTCCAATTTCTCCCGCCTGGGTGTGCCTGAAGCAAGCCAGACATTAAAATATCATTTCTTTTGCAAAGATTGGATGGGTTTGGAGTTCTTTATGCATTAATTAATTATATTGTTGAATGTCAGCCTAGCCAGTGCACGAACCAAACAGGATATAGCGCACCGGCTTCCTGGTCAGGCTAGAATTGCTTAGAACATCTTCAGCCGCTGGCCCCTCAGGGGGCTCGAAAAATCGCCGTCTGGGGCGAACCGACGTAAAAAGTCGGCCTCGGAGCGATCGGGTTCCCAGCCGCCGCCTCCGGGTTGCCCTCAATCGCCCTTTGTTAAATAGTTTTGGAAATAAATTTGGCTAAAGTTCAGCAAACATTGCAAAGATTCGGCAAACATTACAAAGATTTTGTCATTTTCCATAGAAAACTTAAAATTTGCTAGATAAAAAACTCGCTGAGCGTTGCGTAGTCGCCGCCGTCGTCCTTCTCCTTCTTCACGCCGCTGGACCCCTGCCCGGGGTCGCCCTAGCGGACAGCGTCGTCGTCGTTGTCTTCTAGCACGATGACGCCCCCTTCTTCGCGCCCACGGCGGCGCGCGGCGATCTCTGCCAGGGCACGACGCTGGCGGTCCATCTCCAGCCGCGTCCACTTCATGGCCGCCTCGTCGTCGAGCTTCGGCTCCGTCTTTACGTCGGCGAGCCCCGGCTCCGTCTTCGGCTTGATGAGGCGGGGAGGCGCCCGCCCTTGTTGATGACGATGCCGGCGCCGCAGGTGCGCCGGTCGAGCGGCGTTTCCACGGGCTCGGCCTTGACGCTGAAGAGCACCGGCGTCCCGGAGGAGTGGGAGGAGGAGGACGAGGAACCGGTCCTCCTCGGCATCCATTGGCCGCAGCCACTCCGGCGGGGGACCGGGGCGGCCGGGTACGTCAGCGGCGGCTCGTTGCCGCCCTCGAGGTGCTGGAGGACGGCATGGAGCGTGCGGCCGGGGGCCCCCACCACAGGCGGCAGCCGTCGCTGTTTTTGGTCCCCCGCACCACCGGCGCGTTGTTGGTGGAGGCCACCCGCTTCCGCCTACCGGCGTTCGAAGTACGCCGCCCAAGCCTCGTGGTTGCCGGCGGCGTACTCCGAACGGGCCCGCTGCTCCTCCGCCGGCGACGCCCGCACGCGCTCGACCTCGCCATTGAAGTAGTCGGGGCGCGTCACGTCGGGCAGCAAGGGGACGGGGACCCCCCGGCGCCGCGCCTCCACCGCCCCGGCGCGCGCATGTCGGGAGGCGCCGCGATGTTGGCTTCATGCAGGAGGTGGGCTTCCCACTCGTGCAGCGAGCAGCGGCCGAAATCATTGACCGCCGCCCCATCACCGGGGAACCTCTCGCCCATCGTATGAGGCGGTTGTGAACGGGGAGAGAAAGGAAAGAGTTCGTCGGCGGCAGCTGTGCACGGGAAGAGGGGGGCTGCGAGCGGGTGTGTCCACCGGCGAGGGAGGTGCTGCTTTATATAGCGGCCGGGGACGGGCATGGCGGGAGGAGGCGCATCGCCGCACCGCGCCGCCCGTGAGGAATCAATAAAAGGCTAACCGGCAGCAGCCTTGGCATTGATTCCCCGCAGGAAACCGAGGCGTTGTGAGGACGACGAGGCAGGGTCACTGACTCGGCAGGCCTGCCGTTCGTTCATGCCAAAACCGATTTCCCCGGCGCCCCCAGCGCGCCGGGTTCAGTCTAGGTCCACAGGCACCAGTTTCGTGCTAATCCAACGAAAAATGGCGAATGAGCCGTTTTTTGGGTGCCGGCTTCAAAAAATGCCCCCCGGGTAGGGGGGCGGCTGGAGATGTTATTAGTTGCCGGGCCATCTTCAGGCACCACATTTTATCAGGCACGTAACTCAAGGCGCCAATCAACCCTTATTGTGTTTGATATATTTGTACAATAATTGTTATAATGAAAATACTCATGCATGTTTGCATGATTTTTTCTATGCATTATTGCATGTTGAGGTTTTCTTTGCAAGGTGCATGATGATGTGGCATGCTCGCATGCTGAGAAATACGTTAACAGGGGCTAGTTATTTAGATGTAGAGAATTATATTATGCTCTTATAGACAGACGAACAAAAAAAATGTATAGAAAAACAGCCAGTATAGATACAATATAATGGTACGAGCTACAAAAAACAGTCCTTTATTCCGTTTCAGTTCTTACAACTAGTAGATATAAATTGCTCTAAAAAACAAGAGTAGCTACTATATTTTTCGCATAATTCAAACAAGAACTTCGACTTTATCAACTCCATCACAGTACCCCTCGCAAAAAAGGAAAAACTCCATCATGGTACGCACCCTGACACTTTTTAGTTCAACCTAATGAACTAAATTTAAAAAATCACAGCACTTATGATAATTTACTTCATCCAGTTGAACTAAGAGGGTCACAGGCACCCCAGAACGCTACAATTTGCATCCCTATGCACGCACACGGCCAGAGCCACAATCGATTCTCAAAGGTCGAACGAGGATGTCAAGAACTCCCAAATGACCGACAAAACATGGCGTTGGTTGAAAACAAGAAGGGCAAAAAATCATCCAGATTTTTTCCCCATGTCTAGTTAGGTTCTGGTTTCTTTTCTTTTTTGAGAAGGTGTTTGGTAGGGGGCTGGAGGGTGAACCCTTGTTGAGTGGCTTACCATTTTCATGGGAAAGAAAAGAGAATGGGCTTCTTTTATATCAAAGAAAAAGAAACTAGGTTCTGAAGAGCTCCAGGCAGTGCTCCTGGTCCAGGTTCCTGCTCCAGAACTTCTTGTAGTACTCGTCATAGGTGTAGTTTCTGTAGACCGCCGGCGATTTCTCGCCGATGAGCTTCTCGGCGGGGCCGAGCTTGACGCTGTTGCAGGGGCAGAGGAAGGAGGCGATGGACATCCTCGGCTTGTCAGAGTTCACCACGGCGCGGTGCCACACGCTCTTATATCTCCCGTTGCTCAGCGCCTGAAACAGTGGAAATCAGTTTCAGTTAGCACCACTTCAGTCTAAGTCCCCGAGTTCAGAAAAGAGTATAGACCATGTGCACTGTACGATGGCGCATCGAGACTGGCGTAATGCCATGCGTCACTGGTTACGGGCAGTTCATGTTTGTTTACACTTCTTTCTGTGATCGGTCAAGGGTTTGTCGTGTATTGATTATGTACGTGGATGCAGTTCAGTTCCAGCAGATACAACAATACTTTACTGAACTTGTGGACAGTTACTATCAATGTACTAAGACGCATGTGTTGGCCTAAGCCATCGACCATGTGCGGTGTATTATGCCACATGGAGTAGTGTGATGAATCGTTGGGCTACTGATATTTGTTTACACTTGCTGTGTGGTCTGTCAAGAGATTGTCCTAATCATGTGGGTGCAGTTCGGTTCAAGCAGATCGAACAATATTATACCGAATCTCTAGACAGTTAGCAATGTGTTCTACACCTAACTAGGCTGCTAAACTACAAAAAGATATACAATTAGAATACTGCAACCGATCTATCTTGGTTTAATGAAAAGATATAAACTATGTATGTACTTGGGACATCACCTGCAGCTGGTCGCCGAGATTGATGACGAGCGCGTTGGGCCGCGGGTTGACCGCGATCCACCGGCCTTCCTTGAGCACCTGCAGCCCGGCAACCTGCTCGTCCATCATCAGGATGGTGAGGGCGTTGGGGTCCGTGTGAGCCGGGAGCCCGTAGGTCAGCTCCGGCGACGGGCACTTTGGGTAGAAGTTCACCGCCATGTGCTGCTCCTGCTCGCCGAGGACCTTCTTGATGTAGTCCTGCTCCAGCCCCAGGCTCTCCGATATCATGGCGTAGAGCCGGAACCCGAGCTGCCGGACCTCCTTGCAGTATGTGCTCATGACATCCCTGGTTCATGAAAAACATGCCTGTGGTTAATCATCTGTGAACCTTGCAAGTTACAACTATCTTTTTTTTTCCAAAAAGTGGCGTTTTCAGCAACTCAAAATGTAACATCAAGGAGATACAAGCAAGTAGTATCTTTTCCGATGGAGATGAACAAAAGCATCTTGCTAGATATTTTCATTCACACGTGATTTAGCAGCCGATTGTCGCTGTTAAACACTATTTCGTGGGGACATGTCGTGGTACCAGTGGCCATCTTGATCTTGGCCCTACGGTACAAAGTTCCTCTGCCATGTCCATCCTCCAATGACATCTAGTGATACCACCCCCATCCCCACACGAACAAGTTGCGACGTCGTGTCATCGTCGTCTATCATCCATGAGATCTAATCCTAGATCCTTAGCAGGAGAAATGTTCCGGGCACGCATCATGTGAGTGTGACCACCACCATGGATGATGTCCTTCCTTGCGATCTCCTGTGTTTTTTTTTTCAGTTGATTTTTTTAAAGTGGTTCTTATTTCATTGTCTCATTGTGACATTTTTGTTCTGTGTCTCTGGTGCCCATGCTGCAAATTGCACCATTTTATAAGCAAAGTAGCAGAAGAGGCATATGTCGACAGGTCACCCGAACTGGCCAGTTCCTTGTCGCCCTTGCTCTCTCCCCCGGTCAGGCCCCCCCATTCACGTTTATGCCAGATTCTAGCACGACATTTAGGTGCGCCGTGTCGTTGTGGCATGGACCACTCCCATTTGTTACTGATTTCTTAGCCCTGAACTAATACTTTTATGAGTGCAGGAAACCCTGTATGCATGTCTGTGTACAGAGAATGCATCTCCAGCACATGGACAGGCCGTTGGTTGTCTTCTTTCAGGTACATGGTATAGCTTGTTAATAGTTTGGTGCTGTGTACTGTATAGTTTGTTAGCAATAGTTTGGTACTGTGTACGCCGTCCTTGTTCAGGTACAGAGCATAGTTTGTTAGTTTGGTGTATAATACGTGCTTGGTTGTTCCAGGTACAGAGTACAGTCTGTTAGTTTGTTTGATAATTTGCTTGTACAGCGATCAGCCTCGTGACTCATGACAAAAGTGCCAGTTCCTTTGTCTGTTTACGGTTGAATCTAGGCCGGAAAGCTAAAGAAATTGGTTGGTATCAGTGACAAAATATTTGAAAAAGGTGCGTTTTATTATAGTTGAAGAAAGCCTAGGTAATGCTGCCTGGAACATTGTCAACTATGCTAGAAAGGCAGCCGCATCAGTACTTGATTGGTGCAGCTACCAGTGCTATTGCTGGTGCAAAATAATGCCAAAGTAATTAGGGGAAAGTAGTTTCAAGGAATTTCTAGAGTAATCAAATTTGTAACACAAATTTCATAAGGGTGCTCTGTTTCCGTTCAGTGCTGTAGCAATTTTGAGTACTTCCTTTCGGTGGGGAAGAAATTGAAGTGTAATGGGGTGAAGAGTACCTAAAGGGCGGCGGATTGGCTGGCCACTCCGGCACGAACTGCTCGAGCGGGTGGCAGTGCAGGCGGAGGTAGTCGCGCCAGTTGTGCACGGTCTCCTTGCGCACGTTGAAGCTGGTGGAGAGGCGCATCTTCTTGGCCGGGTCGTCGGAGTAGAGCTTGGCCTTCTCCTCCGGCGAGAGGCGGAAGAAGTCGTGCGCCACCGCCATCGCTGCCAGCATGACCTCCAGCGGCAGCCCGTGGTTGAGCACCTGGCGATCGATCAGAGACATACGCGACCACGGTGAGCCAAAGCAGAGCGCCTCCATTCTCTCTTTCCGAAAGGAAAAGCAGAGCGCCGGCCGGGCTTGTAAGTAGGAGGGAATGGGAATTGGGGCTAACCTGGAAGAAGCCGTGGGAGCTGCAGGCGGCGCCGATCTGGGCGACGACGGCGGCGCGGTCGAGGTTGGCGAGGTCGACGACGGGGATGTCGGCGTCGGGCACGACCTCGTCCAGGCGCGGCCGGTCCGCCTCCGACCGGACGTAGCTGTCGGGCAGCGTGTGGTGCACGGCCGTGGAGATGAGCTGCTCCGCCATGCCGGCACAAGAACTCACCCACGAGATACAGAGAGAGAGAGAGAGAGAGAGAGAGAGGGGTAACAGATAGATAGATGTGACGGTGGAGGCGTGAGCAGAGGAACGGCCGTAGGCGAAGAGGAAACGCCGCGGCTGGGCTGGGTTTGTTTGAGCAGGCGGGGAAGTCGGAGGATTTATGGAGAAGGCCAGAGACTGAAGAGACGCGCTGGCGGGTTGACCAAGGACGGGCGCGTCGTCACTCACAGCCAAAGGGCGGGACGTCATCGGCCTGGCGACGGCTGACGCACACCGGACCGGACGGATGGCGAGCCGCACCGCTTGGCGAGCCAGCCAGGCGTTTGCGGCGGCGCGTCTAGGCCGCGTGTCGAGCATGCCGGCCGGAGCACCCAAAAGCCACAGCTCAGCAGAGTTAAGGCCTTGTAGGTTTACGGGGGTGCTTAGAGAAAAGGAGTAACTAGAACTTATCTAGATGAGATGTAATTTGGTCTTATTCACCTGAAAAACAAGAACGGATACAACCCACGTCAGCACACACGTATCTTATAGCATCATATTCAGTAGTTATAAAAGGTGAATGAAACTAAATTAAATCTCATCTAGATGAGTTCTAGCATAACTGTTAGAGAAATACTTCGAGTGAACACCTTTGGTTTGGAGGAATTTTGCAGGAATTTTATAGGATAAGATTTCTATAGAAAAACTTTCTTTAGAGTCCTTTGATTTATAGGAATATAATCCTATTTGTATGAGAAGGAATTCTTTTTATCCTCCGCATTTTATAGGAAAATAAATATTAGCCTAGACTCAACAAAAAAAAATCCTATGATATCAAAGATATATTTTTTCCTATTCCTATTCATAAGATTTAAGATGTATGTCATCTTATTTTCTATGGCTTTTCAATTTCTACAACTTTTCTATCATGTGAACCAAAGGAGGCCTTATAACTATACAGATAGACACTCATGCTTTTAATATTTTTTTAAGCATCAGTGTTTATTTGTAGACAATATATACTCAATTAAGTGTCTTTTTTGTAGAGATAGACACTCATGCTTTAAAAAACTCAATTTATTTTTCGAAGCATCTTCCTAAGTATCTAGCATTGTATAAGGTTTAAGGGCATCTTCAATAGGACCCCCAAACAACCCACATATGTCCGGACAACACGATCCAGACGTGTTGTGCCATACAACATGGACCTGTATGGCAGTCCGGACGCATTTTCCCCGCAAACCAGAGACAAAGTGGGGGATATGCGGGCGTCCAGACCGCTACCATGCCCGCATCTTACCGCCGTGGCCCACCCAAAACACCCACCCCCTCCCTTGCGTTTTCCATCCAACGCCCGCGCCGCTTGGCGCGCCGCATTCATGCTGGCCTATAGCATGCAGCGCCCGGCATTTATGCCAAGCGACACGACTGGACGTGAAGGCGGCGCTGATGGACACGGCCTCTCGAGCATCTCTGCTTCAATGCGGACGCCATGTCAAGAGAAACCAACCCCGCCCACGGCGCCACATTAAAGCGGGCTGACTGCCCGTTCGTCTGGCCTGGCTATGGCTATATAAGCCCTGCTCCGGCGATGCACATCCACGCCTCCTCTCTCTGATCCCTTCCTCCTCTCTGAGCCCATTCTCTACCTCTCCGAGAACTTCCTCCTACAAGTCTACAACGGTGACGCCAAAGTCGTGGTGGTCCGCGCCGGCTGGCGGTGGCATAGGGAGTTCATCCTCCGGTGGAACTTGGCGCCCCCGCCCACGCTCTCCGAGTCCCTCAGCATCCACGTCGGTCGGCTCCTCTGGCTAGGAGGGCCAGAAGCTGTAGCAGCAGTCGCAGCAGCGGAGGCAGCTCTAACGGACGACGAATTCATCCGTCAAATGGAAATCATGATGGAGCGCTCGCTCCATCAGATGGGCCCAATGCTACCGTCGCTGGTGCGGGCTCAAGAGGACCCACCCCCCCGGTCGCGCTACCGCGTCAAGCCGGAGCGGCGTCCCCACCCGGCGGGTCAACGAGGAGCCCGCCTCCCCCATATTAAGGACTAGGTTGGGCCGCCACCGGTGCACATCCGTTTCACGCGCATTGACGGGCATGCCTCGCCGCCCCGCCACTGCTGCCGTCAAGGAGGGGTTGCCACCGGCGATATAAGGAAGGCACGTGGCCGCATCCTTCATTACCTCGGAGGCGGCGGTGTCGACGGCCCCTCGGGCTCGTGGGCCGTTGTCTTGGAGGAGGAGCCCATGACGCGTCAGCGGGTGCGGTAGGACCCGCCCGTCGGTCCTCGTTCGCCAAGGCCGATGCCACGCTGGAGTGGTTCCGCAAAGACCCGAACTTCATCGCCGCGTGGGCCCTCGACCGCTCCGTCACCACCAATGAGACGGACGCCGGTCGCCAGCGCCAGCTCAACACGGAGATCGTCAAGTACGACGAGGAGTGGTCTCTTAGCGAGACCTCCGACACTGGCAAGGGCAAGGCCGCCACCAGGGCTCCGCCGGCGCCGTCGGCAGTGGCCGCGATGGCACTCCACATCGCACCCTCAGGCCCTCCGTCGCTGGAGGGACGATGACGAAGACGAGGATGGTGGGGATGGCGACGGCGGTGTGGCAGGACATGGCGGCTACGCATACGAGTGGGTAGTCCGATATAGGGTTTAGGAGTCTCTTTAACTTTTTAGTTAAAGGGTCAAAATATCGACCTTTTTATGTAAGATGTCCGATCGTGTTTGCATGAATTTCATCAGGTTAGTTCAAAAAATGGTTGAAATGCATGTGGACAGTGTTGGACGACCGACTCCTACAACCGTGTCCGTGTACAGATCACGAAAATCTAGTCTGATTTAAAATAAGAAATAATTTCCAATAAGCAGTAGTTTTTCGTTTTTCTTTATAGTTTAATTTTAAAGTTTAATAAAGAATTATTAGATTTTTATAACAAAAAGACAAAATCAAAGTTTAGTAATCAGTAATCGTTCTTGATTGGAGCAAATTTACGGTTTACCGTTGAATTATGTCCGTGTCCGTGTATGACGGTCTCGTCGTCGTTTGAGCGTAGCCGCTGCCTGGTGTGATGCCAAAATCTCTCTCGATAGAGCGTGCTGATAACATGTTGAAAGTAAAAGAGAGACAGTAAATAGTACTCCCTCCATCCCATAATGTAAGACGTTTTTGACACTAGTGTAATACCAAAAAACGTCTTACATTATGGGACAGAGGGTGCCTCCAAGGGGTGCCTGTACAAAGGGGTATGAGCAACCGATATGCCAAATAGTAGCCGCGTTGACAATAAAGAAAATAAGCAGGGACTGAGACGATGAAGAATTGCGGAAGATACCAAATAGAAGTGAATTCTTATAATGCTGAAGTGGTTGAGATGATGAAGAATGGCGGACGATCATTTGGAAATGCAGCAGCAATCTTTGATGATAACTACTGTATATATTGCCTGTGATTCCCACAAATTATTTTTGAGCATATTCTTAGGTGGGCAAACCGTGTTCCCATGATCTAGCTAGTCTTGCTAGGAGTAAGGTGTGTTCTGGGTGGATGGATAAACCACCGAACAAGGTTGCTGTTTCTCTTGTAAATGATGCTACTTTGATCACCTTGCAATAAAAGTTTTAGATGTCAAAAAATATATATGAAATTTAGGGATTAAAATAATTAATTAAATCCTAACATAATACGACTCATGTTCTAAAACAAGGCTCACGGTTATTAGACAGTCATGGTCACATCGTAAGGCTTCGAATTTTGTCTACGTGGCACTCCGTTGAATGGTCAAACATCCACATGGTAAATAGTGGTGCCCCACCTTCTACCCATGCAGGCCCCACATGTCAGCTGGGGAATAAAATGAACTAAAAATTATGCCAATGAGGAATCGGACAAGCGAACTGGAACAAAGACTACCAAAATATTTATATGCTCTAATATATTTTTTGTGATGCGGAATATGACTTTTTAGCTTTAGTGTCTTTCTTTTTCCAAAAAGGAAACTACCTCATTTTCGTAAAGGTCTTGTGAACACAAAAGGAGCATCTATGTACCTTTGTCATCGCTGGATGATAGACGCTAGTTGTTTTCTTTTCTCGTTTTAAACTATGTGGAACTAGTCAGATCTAGCACACAAGAATGAGCATTTCAAGTTACTGACAAAACTAAGTGGCATGTAGCGTGTTCAAACATACATGGCGGTAAACCTAGGGTTTGAATTCGTCCCCTCATGGGTTAAGTGTGTCACTGCCCTTCTAACCATTTAATTAATATATTTTTTTAAATTGAAGGTTATATGCTTGTAGCTACTTTGTTTTTCCGCGTTTGCTATTATCAAGTTGCCACCATCTCGCATTAGTCGATTTCTTAGTGCAACATCAAGGCAAAGACGTGGGCGCCGTGGCGAGCACCAATGAGGTGCGGGATCACCGGTGCGGCCAAGCCTGGAGTGGCGAGGGGCTTGCTGAAGCTGGAGAAGAGGTGGCAGCTTGAGGTGGCCCAGGAGGACGATGGTAGTGCCATCTGTCACGGGTGGCGGTAGGAGGTGGCCGAGATGGCCTCTGAGGACAGCAAGAGAACGGTGGCCGGAGGAAGCTAGGGCAAAGAATGACCTGAGGTAGAAGATGCAACCGAGTCTTGAGATTTCAATCCAATGGGGCGGGGGGGGGGGGGGTCACTTGACTCCAAATTTCTTTGAAGGCAACTTACAAATACCATGTCCCTTCTATTTTTAGAAAGGGAACTACCTCTTTTTCTGGAAAAAAAATCTCATGAACACAAAATGTGTATCTCTGTATTTTTGTCTTCGCTTGGGCATGGACGGCAGTTTGTTTTCTTTGTTGTTTTGTACCATGTGGAAGCTAGTCAGATCCAGCACACAAAGTGAGCATTTCAAGTTATTGACAAAACAGAGTGGCATCTAACGTGTTCAGACATATATTGGGTAACCCTGGTGGTTTGAAGTTGACCTCATATTGGTTGAGTGTATCATCCTCCCTCTAACCATCTAATTACATGAGTTGATTTCATGAAGAACAACTCAACATAATAAATTTTAAGATTGAAAGAAGCCACACACATTTCGAATGACCTTGGAGGAGAAGTCGATCAACTTGCTAATGCTCCCATTACCAAGTTGAACACATTATTAAAAAAAGGCCCATGGCATCATTGCTGATCCAGGGTCTAATGCCATCATATTGGTAATCCGAGTCTCTTTAATTCACATCATTTGAGAGAGAGAGAGAGAGAGAGAGAGATTCTTTTCAAAAGACAGTATTGTTATAGTGACCACTCCGTCATAAAAGGATCTATGTAACCAACCATAGTTAAATTAAAGTAACTTGTATTCGAACTAGAAGGATGATCCTCGTAAATGCAAGGGGGTTATCCTTAGTGCGTCGGAGGTGTTAAGCACTTATGCCTATCTCATGTAATTATGTAAATGATTTACCCCCTTCATTAACTGCACAATACTATTATTTCAAATATCGAATCATTTCTAAATGTGTATCTTTTGATCTTTGTTTTGCATACTAATATATGATTATGTTGCTAGTAAACGACAAAAACGAATTATGAAATGTTTTGTTTTACGAAAAATTCTACTTCTTGCAACGGTCCATATATCCAGTCTGCCAGAGCTACACGGTGGACACCAACCGGACTAACCCGCAATCCGCACGCCCGCTAGACCTGGCTGCTATTGAAAACAAAACAAAAAATCTTCGTTCAAAAAAAAAATCTTATGAAATACTGTGACACTGGTCGTCTTCACTATGTGCGTTTTTCACTGTCCGGTATTGACTTGGTCTACACGCCGCCGGCTAAGAGATTCCCTCCTTTCAAAGCGGCTGCTATTCAAAGTTTGAATTGTATCTTGTGGATAAAGAGAAAACTTTGAATTGTACCGTAGTACCACTCTCTCTGAACCTTCCTCCTAAGCCTAGCAAGTGGGCAGTGGCTGCTTAGACCAAGTCCTCCACACTGCTCCACGGTCAGATTTGTATAGTGCTTCAAAGACGGCACTGTCCACGTCGATGGAAAGATGAGACCGGCAGCATTCCATGTCAGGTCTCTACTAGTAGTTCAGAGAAACTGCTTATACTCTGGAAACGCCCATCGGAGTATGCATGCACAGGACGTTAGTTGCTTCGCCGATCAGACGTGCTGCCAAGTGCCAACCAACTCCGAACGAAAATGTTTGGCTTTGCGCTTATGGAAGTTTGGTCTCCGCCGTCGTTTTCGCTCAGGGTTGGCGTCTGTTGCTTTTCAGTTATGTGCGTCGATATTGTTCGAAATCAAGTGATCGATTCGTCTTGACGATGGTTAAAAGGAGTGTATATATATATATCTCCTCTGGAGAGACGCGACTGATATGAGAAGTCACCTCGGTTCTAGGACGAGCGGGAGAGGCGTCTGTTGCGGGAGGAGCCGCCCGATGGTTTGAGAAAGAGGAGGTTTCCTAATTACATTAAGTAATAAATCTTAACACTCCCCCTAATCTACACTTAACCATGTAGAATCATCTCACGTTTGTCCGGGTAGCGCTATCATCTCAAATTAATTCTCCTCCAAGAAATTCTTCTTGGAACCTTTGATAAGAACCTGAAACATAAACTCACAAAGAGATAGTATAATGTGATGTCTTTAAACAAGAATATCTCAAGAAGAGACCCCCCCGACACCTGCAAGTCACTAAGTCATCGCATAGCAATTCCATGAACATATTTCTAAAATGTAGAATCTGGTAGAGACTTGGTAAATAAACCAGCAAGGTTGTCGCATGATTTGACTTGCAAGATGTTTATTTTCCCGCTTTGTTGAAGATCATGGGGAAAACCCACTTAGAAGAAATATGCTTAGTGATATTGCTCTTGATTTTTTTCGATAAAGGGTGGATTTTATTACTCAAAATGAAGCATCAAGAAGATACAACTAAATGAGCACACACCCAGCCTCTGCATTGCTAAGATGCACACATCCAACACTAATGCGCACACACAAAAAAACCTACTGGCAATAGCAAAGTCATATAAGACCAAAGCTATGCCTAACCAAGCAAAAAAACCTAGAAGCGATTAAATCCATGATCGATAAACTACGACAATGACCATATCCGCACCAACCATCAAATGACACCTCAAGGACAACAAGGTTCTTCAACAACAACGCCTTCATGAAGGGAGTGATGCTCGAGCGCCACCGTCATCGATCCGACCACCAAAAGCCAAAGTTAGGTTTTCACCCTGAAGAAACGGTCTGAGCATATCCGAGCAATGCCTTCAACAAGGTAACGACGGAAAAAACATCCCCATTGCTAGGGTACAACCAACTCAGATCAGACCTAGGTTTTCACCCTGCAGCTCGAGACTTGGTACTCGAGGAGCACCACCATCATAGTCAATCATGTGTTGTCGCCACCACTTTTCCAGCGATCCTAGCAGCAGCATGCTCTGGTCTAGACCGACTGTCGCCGCTGCACAACCATATCCTCTGCGTCAAGTCATCGTCAATTGAATCTCTCCATCGAAGGCAACCATTGAATCTGGAGGGACTAACCTCGCAAAGATCTTTCGATGGCTAACACAATCCTCAACAGGTCGCCGCCGTGGAACGGAGTGGTCATCCCCGCCGTGGGACGGAGCGGTCATCACATACCAACACTGACACCGGAGAACCTCACCACCGGCTGCCAACACGACGACCCTGGGCACAAGTGTGCAGCTGCGGTCCCCAAGCCCGCTCGACCATCGGCCGGGCCCTCACAGATACTAGATCTGGCCGCAAACCATGGCACCCCTCCCGATCTGGGTGAGTTCAGGGTGGAAATTCGTGGGAGCGCGACCGAAGGATCCTCGTCCAAATCGGTGACCTGGGAAAATCCGTGGGATTGAGTACCTGAAGGAAATATGCCCTAGAGGCAATAATAAAGTTATTATTTATTTCCTTATTTCATGATAAATGTTTATTATTCATGCTAGAATTGTATTAACCGGGAACATGATACATGTGTGAATACATAGACAAACTAAATGTCACTAGTATGCCTCTACTTGACTAGCTCGTTAATCAAAGATGGTTATGTTTCCTAACCATAGACATGTGTTGTCATTTGATTAAATGGGATCACATCATTAGGATAATGATGTGATTGACATGACCCATTTCATTAGCTTAGCACCCGATCGTTTAGTATGTTGCTATTGCTTTCTTCATGACTTATACATGTTCCTATGACTATGAGATTATGCAACTCCCGTTTACCGGAGGAACACTTTGTGTGCTACCAAACGTCACAACGTAACTGGGTGATTATAAAGGTGCTCTACATGTGTCTCCAAAGGTACATGTTGGGTTGGCGTATTTCGAGATTAAGATTTGTCACTCCGATTGTCGGAGAGGTATCTCTGGGCCCTCTCGGTAATGCACATCACATAAGCCTTGCAAGCATTACAACTAATGAGTTAGTTGCGAGATGATGTATTACGGAACGAGTAAAGAGACTTGCCGGTAAAGAGATTGAACTAGTATTGAGATACCGACGATCGAATCTCGGGCAAGTAACGTACCGGTGACAAAGGGAACAACGTATGTTGTTATGCGGCCTGACCGATAAAGATCTTCGTAGAATATGTAGGAGCCAATATGAGCATCCAGGTTCCGCTATTGGTTATTGACCGGAGACATGTCTCGGTCATGTCTACATTGTTCTCGAACCGTAGGGTCCGCACGCTTAAGGTTTCGATGACAGTTATATTATGAGTTTATGAGTTTTGATGTACCGAAGGAGTTCGGAGTCCCGGATGAGATCTGGGACATGACGAGGAGTCTCGAAATGGTCGAGACGTAAAGATCGATATATTGGACGACTATATTCGGACATCGGAAAGGTTCCGAGTGATTCGGGTATTTTCGGAGGTACCGGGGAGTTACGGGAATACGAGGAAGAAGCAATGGGCCTTAGTGGGAAGGACCAGGAGGTGGCACGCGCCCCTCCCAAGCCCAGTCCAAATTGGAGAAGGGGTTTGGGGCGCGGCCCCTCTCTCCCTTCCTTCCCCTCTTCCCCCCTTTCCCCCTTCTCCTAGTTGGACTAGGAAAGGAGGAAACCTACTCCAACTAGGAGTAGGAATCCTACTCCCTGGCGCGCCCCTCCTAGGGCTGGCCTCCTCCCCCTTGCTCCTTTATATACGGGGGCAGGGGGGCACCTCTAGACACACAAGTTGATCTTCGTGATCGTTCTCTTAGCCGTGTGCGGTGCCCCCCTCCATCATAATCCTCGATAATATTGTAGCGGTGCTTAGGCGAAGCCCTGCGATGGTAGAACATCAAGATCGTCACCACGCCGTCATGCTGACGGGACTCTTCCCCGACGCTTTGCTGGATCGGAGCCCGGGGATCGTCATCGAGCTGAATGTGTGCCAAGAACTCGGAGGTGCCGTAGTTTCGGTGCTTGGATCGGTCGGATCGTGAAGACGTATGACTACATCAACCGCGTTGAAATAACGCTTACGCTTTCGGTCTACGAGGGTACATGGACAACACTCTCCCCTCTCGTTGCTATGCATCACCATGATCTTGCATGTGCGTAGGATTTTTTTTTCAAATTACTACGTTTCCCAACAGTGGCATCCGAGCCTAGGTTTTTTAATGGTTTGATGTTATATGCACGAATAGAACACAAATGAGTTGTAGGCGATATAAGTCATACTGCTTACCAGCATGTCATACTTTGGTTCGGCGGTATTGTTGGATGAAGCGGCCCGGACCGACATTACGCGTACGCTTACGCGAGACTGGTTCTACCGACGTGCTTTGCACACAGGTGGCTGGCGGGTGTCAGTTTCTCCAACTTTAGTTGAACCGAGTGTGGCTACGCCCGGTCCTTGCGAAGGTTAAAACAGTACCAACTTGACAAACTATTGTTGTGGTTTTGATGCGTAGGTAAGATTGGTTCTTGCTTAAGCCCGTAGCAGCCACGTAAAACTTGCAACAAACAAAGTAGAGGACGTCTAACTTGTTTTTGCAGAGTATGTTGTGATGTGATATGGTCAAGACATGATGCTAAATTTTATTGCATGAGATGATCATGTTTTGTAACCGAGTTATCGGCAACTGGCAGGAGCCATATGGTTGTCGCTTTATTGTATGCAATGCAATCGCCCTGTAATGCTTTACTTTATCACTAAGCGGTAGCGATAGTCGTAGAAGCATAAGTTTGGCGAGACGACAACGATGCTACGATGGAGATCAAGGTGTCGCGTCGGTGACGATGGTGGTCATAACAATGCTTCGGAGATGGAGATCGCAAGCACAAGATGATGATGGCCATATCATATCACTTATATTGATTGCATGTGATGTTTATCTTTTATGCATCTTATCTTGCTTTGATTGACGGTAGCATTATAAGATGATCTCTCACTAAATTTCAAGATAAAAGTGTTCTCCCTGAGTATGCACCGTTGCCAAAGTTTGTCGTGCCCAGACACCACGTGATGATCGGGTGTGATAAGCTCTACGTCCATCTACAACGGGTGCAAGCCAGTTTTGCACACGCAGAATACTCAGGTTAAACTTGACGAGCCTAGCATATGCAGATATGGCCTCGGAACATTGAGACCGAAAGGTCGAGCGTGAATCATATAGTAGATATGATCAACATAGCGATGTTCACCATTGAAAACTACTCCATTTCACGTGATGATCGGTTATGGTTTAGTTGATTTGGATCACGTGATCACTTAGAGGATTAGAGGGATGTCTATCTAAGTGGGAGTTCTTAAGTAATATGATTAATTGAACTTAAATTTATCATGAACTTAGTCCTGGTAGTATTAGCATATCTATGTTGTAGATTAATAGCTCGCGTTGTTGCTTTCATATGTTTATTTGATATGTTCCTAGAGAAAATTGTGTTGAAAGATGTTAGTAGCAATGATGCGGATTGGATCCGTGATCTGAGGTTTATCCTCATTGCTGCACAGAAGAATTATGTCCTTGATACACCGCTAGGTGACAAACCTATTGTAGGAGCAGATGCAGACGTTATGAACGTTTGGCTAGCTCAATATGATGACTACTTGATAGTTTAAGTGCACCATGCTTAACAACTTAGAATCGGGACTTCAAAGACGTTTTGAACGTCATGGACCATACGAGATGTTCGAAGAGTTGAAGTTAATATTTTAAGCAAATACCCGAGTTGAGAGATATGAAGTCTCCAACAAGTTCTATAGCTAAAAGATGGAGGAGAATCGCTCAACTAGTGAGCATGTGCTCAGATTGTCTGGGTACTATAATCGCTTGAATCAAGTGGGAGTTAATCTTCCAGATAAGATAGTGATTGACAGAATTCTCTAGTCACCATCACCAAGTTAGTAGAACTTCGTGATGAACTATGATATGCAAGGGATAACGGAAACGATTCCCAAGCTCTTCGTAATGCTGAAATTGACGAAGGTAGAAATCGAGAAAAAACATCAAGTGTTGATGGTTGACAAGATCACTAGTTTCAAGAAAAGGGCAAAGGGAAAAAGGGGAACTTCAAAAAGAACAGCAAGCAAGTTTCTGCTCAAGTGAAGAAGCCCAAGTCTGGTCCTAAGCCTGAGACTAAGTGCTTCTACTGCAAAGGGACTGGTCACTGGAAGTGGAACTACCCCAAGCGATTGACGGATAAGAAGGATGGCAAAGTGAACATAAGTGTATTTGATATACATGTTATTGATGTGTACTTTACTAGTGTTTATAGCAACCCCTTAGTATTTGATACTAGTTCAGTTGCTAAGATTAGTAACTCGAAACGGGAGTTGCAGAATAAACAGAGACTAGTTAAGGGTGAAGTGACGATGTGTGTTGGAAGTGGTTCCAAGATTGATATGATCATCATCGCACACTCCCTATACTTTTGGGATTAGTGTTGAACCTAAATAAGTGTTATTTGGTGTTTGCGTTGAGCATGAATATGATTTGATAATGTTTATTGTAATACGGTTATTCATTTAAGTAAGAGAATAAATTGTTGTTCTGTTTACATGAATAAAACCTTCTATGGTCATACACACCAACGAAAATGGTTTGTTGGATCTCGATCGTAGTGATACACATATTCATAATATTGAAACCAAAAGATGCAAAGCTAATAATGATAGTGCAACTTATTTGTAGCACTACCGTTTAGGTCATATTGGTGTAAAGCGCATGAAGAAACTCCATGCTGATGGGATTTTGGAATCACTTGATGCTTGCGAACCATGCCTTATGGGCAAGATGACTAAAGACTCCGTTCTCCGGAACAATAGAGCGAGCAACTGACTTATTGGAAATAATACATACTGATGTATGTGATCCGATAAGTGTTGAGGCTCGCGACAAGTATCATTATTTTCTGACCTTCACAGATGATTTGAGCAGATATGGGTATATCTACTTATTGAAATAGAAGTCTGAAACATTTGAAAAGTTCATATAATTTCAGAGTGAAGTGGAAAATCATCGTAACAAGAAAATAAAGTTTCTACGATCTAATCGTGGAGAAGAGTATTTGAGTTACGAGTTTGGTCTTCAATTAAAACAATATGAAATAGTTTCACTACTCACGCCACCTGGAACACCACAACATAATGGCGTGTCCGAACGTCATAACCGTACTTTGTTGGATATAGTACAATCTATGATGTTTCTTACCGATTTACCACTATCGTTTTTTGGGGTTATGCATTAAAAGACAGCTGCATTCACATTAAAAAGGGCACCATCTAAGTCCGTTGAGACAACACAATCTGAACTGTGGTTTGGCAAGAAACCAAAGTTGTCGTTCCTTATAGTTTTGGGTTGCAATGCTTATAAGAAAAAGTTTCATCATGATAAGCTCAAACCCAAATCGGAGAAATATGTCTTCATAGGATACCCAAAGGAGACTGTTGGGTACACCTTCTATCACAGATCCGAGGGCAAGACATTCGTTGCTAAGAATTGATCTTTTCTAGAGAAGGAGTTTCTCTCGAAAGAAGTGAGTGGGAGGAAAGTAGAACTTGATAAGGTAATTGTACCTTCTCCCTTATTGGAAAGTAGTTCATCACAGAAATCTGTTCCTGTGACTACTACAACAATTTGTGAGGAAGCTAATGATGATGATCATGTAACTTCAGAACAAGTTACTACTGAACCTCGTAGATCAACCAGAGTAAGATCCGCCCCAAAGTGGTACGGTAATCCTGTTCTGGAAGTCATGCTACTAGATCATGATGAACCTACGAACTATGAAGAAGCGATGGAGATCCCAGATTCCACAAAATGGCTTGAAGCCATGAAATCTGAGATGGGATCCATGTATGAGAACAAAGTATGGACTTTGGTTGACTTGCCCAATGATCGGCAATCAATTGAGAATAAATGGATCTTTAAGAAGAAGAGTGACGCTGACGGTAATGTTACTGTCTACAAAGCTCGACTTGTTCCAAAAGGTTTTCGACAAGTTCAAGGGATTGACTACGATGAGATTTTCTCACTCGTATCGATGATTAAAGTCTGACCGAATCATGTTAGCAATTGCCGCATTTTATGAAATCTGGCAAATGGATAACAAAACTGCAATCCTTAATGGATTTCTTAAAGAAGAGTTGTATATGATGCAACCAGAAGGTTTTGTCAATCCTAAAGGTGTTAACAAAATATGCAAGCTCCAGCGATCCATCAATGGACTGGTGCAAGCATCTCGGAGTTGGAATATACGCTTTGATAAGTTGATCAAAGCATATAGTTTTATACAGACTTGCGGTGAAGCCTGTATTTACAAGAAAGTGAGTGGGAGCACTACAACATTTCTGATAAGTATATGTGAATGACATATTGTTGATCGGAAATAATGTAGAATTATTCTGCAAAGCATAAAGGAGTGTTTGAAAGGAGTTTTTCAAAGAAAGACCTCGGTGAAGCTGCTTACATATTGAGCATCAAGATCTATAGAGATAGATCAACACGCTTGATAAGTTTTTTCAATGAGTACATACCTTGACAAGATTTTGAAGTAGTTCAAAATGGACCAATCAAAGAAAGAGTTCTTGTCTGTGTTACAAGGTGTGAAATGGAGTAAGACTCAAAGCCCGACCATGACAGAAGATAGAAAGAGAATGAAAGTCATTCCCTATGCCTCAGCCATAGGTTCTATAAAGTATGCCATGCTGTGTACCAGATCTATTGTATACCCTACACTGATTTTGGCAAGGGAGTACAATAGTGATCTAGGAGTAGATCACTGGACAGCGGTCAAAATTATCCTTAGTGGAATAAGGATATGTTTCTCGATTATGGACGTGACTAAAAGGTTCGTTGTAAAAAGTTACGTAGATGCAAGTTTTGACACTAATCTAGATGACTCTAAGTCTCAATCTAGATACATATTGAAAGTGGGAGCGATTAGTTAGAGTAGCTCCGAGCAGAGTATTGTTGACATAGAAATTTGCAAAATACATACGGATCTGAATGTGGCAGACCCGTTGACTAAACTTCTCTCACAAGCAAAACATGATCACACCTTAGTACTCTTTGGGTGTTAATCACATAGCGATGTGAACTAAATTATTGACTCTAGTAAACCCTTTGGGTGTTGATCACATATCGATGTGAACTATGGGTGTTAATCACATGGTGATGTGAACTATTGCTGTTAAATCACGTGGCGATGTGAACTAGATTATTGACTCTAGTGCAAGTGGGAGACTGAAGGAAATATGCCCTAGAGGCAATAATAAAGTTATTATTTATTTCCTTATTTCATGATTATTCATGCTAGAATTGTATTAACCGGGAACATGATACATGTGTGAATACATAGACAAACTAAATGTCACTAGTATGCCTCTACTTGACTAGCTCGTTAATCAAAGATGGTTATGTTTCCTAACCATAGACAAAGAGTTGTTATTTGATTAATGAGATCACATCATTAGGTGAATGATCTGATTGACTTGACCCATTCTGTTGTTGGAAATATGCCCTAGAGGCAATAATAAAAGCATTATTATTATATTTCCTTATTCATGATAATTGTCTTTATTCGTGCTATAATTGTGTTAACCGGAAATCGTAATACATGTGTGAATAACAGACAACAACATGTCCCTAGTGAGCCTCTAGTTGACTAGCTCGTTGATCGGCAGATAGTCATGGTTTCCTGACTATGGACATTGGATGTCATCGATAACGAGATCACATCATTAGGAGAATGATGTGATGGACAAGACCCAATCCTAAACATAGCATAAGATCGCATAGTTCGTTTGCTAGAGTTTTCCAATGTCAAGTATCCTTTCCTTAGACCATGAGATCGTGTAACTCCCGGATACCGTAGGAGTGCTTTGGGTGTGCCAAACGTCACAACGTAACTGGGTGACTATAAAGGTATGCTACGGGTATCTCTGAAAGTGTCTGTTGGGTTACATGGATCGAGACTGGGATTTGTCACTCCGCTTGACGGAGAGGTATCACCGGGCCCTCTCGGTAATGCATCATCATATGAGCTCAAGGTGATCAAAGTGTTTGATCACAAGGATCATGCATTACGGAACGAGAAAAGTGACTTGCCGATAACGAGATTGAACGAGGTATTGGGATACCGACGATCGAATCCCGGGCAAGTAAAATACCGATTGACAAAGGGAATCATATACGGGATTAATTGAATCCTTGACATCGTGGTTCATCCGATGAGATCATCGTGGAGCATGTGGGAGCCAACATGGGTATCCAGATCCCGCTATTGGTTATTGCCCGAGAGCCGTCTCGGTCATGTCTGCATGTCTCCCGAACCCGTAGGGTCTACACACTTAAGGTTCGGTGACGCTAGGGTTGTGAAGATATGTATGTGCAGTAACCCGAATGTTGTTCGGAGTCCCGGATGAGATCCCGGACGTCACAAGGAGTTCTGGAATGGTCCGGAGGTAAAGAATTATATATAGGAAGTGCTATTTTGGCCATCGGGGCAAGTTTCGGTGTTATCGGTATTGTACCAGGACCACCGGAGGGGTCCCGGGGGTCCACCAGGTGGGGCCACCTGCCTTGGTGGGCCACATGGGCCTTAGGGGGTGCGCCTTGGCCTGCTTGGGCCAAGGGCACCAGCCCCAAGAGGCCCATGCGCCAAGAGAGAAAAAAAGGGGAGAGTCCTACAAGGGGAAGGCACCTCCGAGGTGCCTTGGGGAGGATGGACTCCTCCCCACCCTTGGCCGCACCCTTCCTTGGAGGAAGGGGCAAGGGCTGCGCCTCCCCCTCTCCCTTGGCCCTATATATAGTGGGGAAAAGGAGGAGCAAACAAACCCTAATGCCCTGGCACTCCCTCCTCCCTGCAACACCTCCTCCTCCTCCTCCCGTAGATGCTTAGCGAAGCCCTGCCGGAGTTCTGCTGCATCCACCACCACACCGTCGTGCTGGATCTTCCTCAACCTCTCCTTCCCCCTTGCTGGATCAAGAAGGAGGAGACGTCTCCCGTCCCGTACGTGTGTTGAACGCGGAGGTGCCGTCCGTTCGGTACTAGATCATCGGTGAATTGGATCACGGCAAGTACGACTACCTCATCCACGTTCACTCGAACGCTTCCGTTGCGATCTACAAAGTGGTATGTAGATGCTATCTAATCTGAATACTCGTTGCTAGATGAACTCATAGATGGATCTTGGTGAAACCGTAGGAAAATTTTTAATTTTCTGCAACGTTCCCCAACAGTGGCATCATGAGCTAGGTCTATGCGTAGTTCTTCTTGCGCGAGTAGAACACAATTTGTTGTGGGCGCAGATGTTGTCAATTCTTCTTGCCGTTACTAGTCAATCTTGATTCAGCGGTATTGTGGGATGAAGCGGCCCGGACCAACCTTACACGTACGCTTACGTGAGACCGGTTCCACCGACTAACATGCACTAGTTGCATAAGGTGGCTGGCGGGCGTCTGTCTCTCCTACTTTAGTTGGATCGGATTCGATGAAAAGGGTCCTTATGAAGGGTAAATAGAAGTTGACAAATCACGTTGTGGTTTTAACGTAGGTAAGAAAACGTTCTTGCTAGAACCCTAATTCAGCCACGTAAAACTTGCAACAACAATTAGAGGACGTCTAACTTGTTTTTGCAGCAAGTGCTTTGTGATATGATATGGCCAAAGTTGTGATGTATGATGAATGATCTATATGTGATGTATGAGATGTTCATGCTATTGTAATAGGAATCACGACTTGCATGTCGATGAGTATGACAACCGGCAGGAGCCATAGGAGTTGTCTTTATTTTTTGTATGACCTGCGTGTCATTAAGAATCGCCATGTAAATTACTTTACTTTATTGCTAAACGCGTTAGCCATAGTAGTAGAAGTAATAGTTGGCGAGCAACTTCATGGAGACACGATGATGAAGATCATGATGATGAAGATCATGGTGTCAAGCCGGTGACAAGATGATCATGAAGCCCCAAGATGGAGATCGAAGGAGCTATGTGATATTGGCCATATCATGTCACGTTTATTATTTGATTGCATGTGATGTTTATCATGTTTTGCATCTTGTTTACTTAGAACGACGGTAGTAAATAAGATGATCCCTCATAATAATTTCAAGAAAGTGTTCACCCTAACTGTGCACCGTTGCTAAGGTTCGTCGTTCCGAAGCACCACGTGATGATCGGGTGTGATAGGTCCTTACGTTCGCATACAACGGGTGTAAGCCAGATTTACACACGCAAAACACTTAGGTTGACTTGAAGAGCCTAGCATGTACAGACATGGCCTCGGAACACAGAAGACCGAAAGGTCGAGCATGAGTCGTATAGAAGATACGATCAACATGAAGATGTTCACTGATGTTGACTAGTCCGTCTCACGTGATGATCGGACACGACCTAGTTGACTCGGATCATGTAATACTTAGATGACTAGAAGAGGGATGTCTATATAAGTGGGAGTTCATTAAATAATTTGATTAAATGAACTTTATTATCATGAACTTAGTCTAAATATTTACAATATGTCTTGTAGATCAAATGGCCAACGTAGTCCTCAATTTCAACGCGTTCCTAGAGAAAACCAAGCTGAAAGACGATGGTAGCAACTATACGGACTGGGTCCGAAACCTGAGGATTATCCTCATAGCTGCCAAGAAAGATTATGTCCTAAGAGCACCGCTGGGTGACGCACCTATTCTCCCTGCAGAACAAGACGTTATGAACGCTTGGAAGTCACGCTGCGATGATTACTCCCTCGTTCAGTGCGGCATGCTTTACAGCTTAGAGCCGGGGCTCCAAAAACGTTTTGAGAGACATGGAGCATATGAGATGTTCGAAGAGCTGAAAATGGTTTTCCAAGCTCATGCCCGGGTCGAGAGATATGAAGTCTCCGATAAATTCTTTAGCTGTAAGATGGAGGAAAATGGCTTTGTCAGTGAGCACATACTCAAAATGTCTGGGTTGCACAACCGCTTGACTCAACTGGAAGTTAATCTCCCGGATGAAGCGGTCATTGACAGAATCCTCCAGTCGCTTCCACCTAGCTACAAGAGCTTTGTGATGAACTACAATATGCAGGGGATGGTAAAGACCATTCCTGAAGTATATGCTATGCTGAAATCAGCAGAGGTAGAAATCAAGAAGGAGCATCAAGTGTTGATGGTGAATAAAACCACTAAGTTCAAGAAGGGCAAGGGTAAAAAGAACTTCAAGAAGGACGGCAAGGAAGTTGCCGTGCCCGGTAAGCAAGTTGCCGGGAAGAAGCCAAAGAATGGACCCAAGCCCGAAACTGAGTGCTTTTATTGCAAGGGAAGTGGTCACTGGAAGCGGAACTGCCCCAAATACTTAGCGGACAAGAAGGCCGGCAAAACCAAAGGTATATGTGATATACATGTAATTGATGTGTACCTTACCAGTACTCGTAGTAGCTCTTGGGTATTTGATACCGGTGCAGTTGCTCACATTTGTAAATCAAAGCAGGAGCTGCGGAATAAACGGAGACTGGCGAAGGACGAGGTGACGATGCGCGTCGGGAATGGTTCCAAGGTCGATGTGATCGCCATCGGCACGCTACCTCTACATTTACCTACGGGATTAGTTTTAAACCTCAATAATTGTTATTTAGTGCCAAGTTTGAGCATGAACATTGTATCTAGATCTCGCTTAATTCGAGATGGCTACTCATTTAAATCCGAGAATAATGGTTGTTCTATTTATATGAGAGATATGTTTTATGGTCATGCTCCGATGGTTAATGGTTTATTCTTGATGAATCTCGTACGTGATGATACACATATTCATAGTGTGAGTACCAAAAGAGTTAAAGTTGATAACAATAGTCCCACATATTTGTGGCACTGCCGCCTTGGTCACATAGGTGTCAAACGCATGAAGAAGCTCCATACAGATGGACTTTTAGAGTCTCTTGATTATGAATCATTTGACACGTGCGAACCATGCCTCATGGGTAAAATGACCAAGACTCCGTTCTCAGGAACAATGGAGCGAGCAACCAGCTTATTGGAAATCATACATACCGATGTGTGCGGTCCAATGAGTGTTGAGGCCCGCGGTGGCTATCGTTATGTTCTCACCCTCACTGATGACTTGAGTAGATATGGGTATATCTACTTAATGAAACACAAGTCTGAGACCTTTGAAAAGTTCAAGGAATTTCAGAGTGAGGTTGAAAATCAACGTGATAGAAAGATCAAGTTTCTACGATCAGATCGTGGAGGAGAATACTTGAGTCACGAATTTGGCACACACTTAAGAAAATGTGGAATAGTTTCACAACTCACGCCGCCTGGAACACCTCAGCGTACTGGTGTGTCCGAACGTCGTAATCGCACTCTATTAGATATGGTGCGATCTATGATGTCTCTTACCGACTTACCGCTATCTTTTTGGGGCTATGCTTTAGAGACTGCCGCATTCACTTTAAATAGGGCTCCGTCGAAATCCGTTGAGACGACACCGTATGAATTATGGTTTGGTAAGAAACCTAAGCTGTCGTTTCTAAAAGTTTGGGGATGCGATGCTTATGTCAAGAAACTTCAACCAGAAAAGCTCGAACCCAAATCGGAAAAATGCGTCTTCATAGGATACCCTAAAGAAACTGTTGGGTATACCTTCTACCTCAGATCCGAAGGCAAGATCTTTGTAGCCAAGAATGGATCCTTTCTAGAGAAAGAGTTTCTCTCGAAAGAAGTAAGTGGGAGGAAAGTAGAACTTGATGAAGTGTTACCTCTTGAACCGGAAAATGGCGAAACTCAAGAAAACGTTTCTGAGGTGCCTGCACCGACTAGAGAGGAAATTAATGATGATGATCAAGATGCTTCTGATCAAGCTGCTACTGAAATTCGAAGGTCCACAAGGACACGTTCCGCACCAGAGTGGTACGGCAACCCTGTCTTGGAAATCATGTTGTTAGACAACGGTGAACCTTCGAACTATGAGGAAGCAATAGCGGGCCCGGATTCCGACAAATGGCTGGAAGCCATGAAATCCGAGATAGGATCCATGTATGAAAACGAAGTATGGACTTTGACTGACTTGCCCGTTGAACGGCGAGCCATAGAAAATAAATGGATCTTTAAGAAGAAGACAGACGCGGATGGTAATGTGACCATCTATAAAGCTCGGCTTGTCGCTAAGGGTTATCGACAAGTTCAAGGGGTTGACTACGATGAGACTTTCTCACCGGTAGCGAAGCTGAAGTCCGTCCGAATCATGTTAGCAATTGCCGCATACTATGATTATGAGATATGGCAAATGGACGTCAAAACGGCTTTCCTTAATGGTTTCCTTAAGGAAGAATTGTATATGATGCAGCCGGAAGGTTTTGTCGATCCTAAGAATGCTGACAAGGTGTGCAAGCTCCAACGCTCGATTTATGGGCTGGTGCAAGCATCTCAGAGCTGGAACATTCGCTTTGATGAGATGATCAAAGCGTTTGGGTTTACATAGACTTATGGAGAAGCCTGTGTTTACAAGAAAGTGAGTGGGAGCTCTGTAGCATTTCTCATATTATATGTAGACGACATACTTTTGATGGGAAATGATATAGAACTCTTGGACAGCATCAAGGCCTATTTGAATAAGAGTTTTTCAACGAAGGACCTTGGAGAAGCTGCTTATATATTAGGCATCAAGATCTATAGAGATAGATCGAGACGCCTCATAGGTCTTTCACAAAGCACATACCTTGATAAGATATTGAAGAAGTTCAATATGGATCAATCTAAGAAGGGGTTTTCTTACCTGTGTTACAAGGTGTGAAATTGAGCTCAGCTCAATGTCCGACCACGACAGAAGATATAGAAGAGATGAGCGTCATCCCCTATGCCTCAGCCATAGGTTCTATTATGTATGCCATGCTGTGTACCAGACCTGATGTAAACCTTGCCGTAAGTTTGGTAGGAAGGTACCAAAGTAATCCCAGCAAGGAACACTGGACAGCGGTCAAGAATATCCTGAAGTACCTGAAAAGGACCAAGGAAAATGTTTCTCGTTTATGCAGGTGACGAAGAGCTCGTCGTAAAAGGTTACGTCGACGCTAGCTTCGGCACAGATTTGGATGACTCTAAGTCACAAACCGGATACGTGTATATTTTGAATGGTGGGGCAGTAAGCTGGTGCAGTTGCAAGCAAAGCGTCGTGGCGGGATCTACATGTGAAGCGGAGTACATGGCAGCCTCGGAGGCAGCACATGAAGCAATTTGGGTGAAGGAGTTCATCACCGACCTCGGAGTCATACCCAATGCGTCGGGGCCAATCAAGCTCTTCTGTGACAACACTGGAGCTATTGCACTTGCAAAGGAGCCCAGGTTTCACAAGAAGACCAGGCACATCAAGCGTCGCTTCAACTCCATTCGTGAAAATGTTCAAGATGAAGACATAGAAATTTGTAAAGTACACACGGATCTGAATGTCGCAGATCCGTTAACTAAACCTCTCCCTAAGGCAAAACATGATCAGCACCAGAACTCTATGGGTGTTCGATTCATCACAATGTAACTAGATTATTGACTCTAGTGCAAGTGGGAGACTGTTGGAAATATGCCCTAGAGGCAATAATAAAAGCATTATTATTATATTTCCTTATTCATGATAATTGTCTTTATTCGTGCTATAATTGTGTTAACCGGAAATCATAATACATGTGTGAATAACAGACAACAACATGTCCCTAGTGAGCCTCTAGTTGACTAGCTCGTTGATCGGCAGATAGTCATGGTTTCCTGACTATGGACATTGGATGTCATCGATAACGAGATCACATCATTAGGAGAATGATGTGATGGACAAGACCCAATCCTAAACATAGCATAAGATCGCATAGTTCGTTTGCTAGAGTTTTCCAATGTCAAGTATCCTTTCCTTAGACCATGAGATCGTGTAACTCCCGGATACCGTAGGAGTGCTTTGGGTGTGCCAAACGTCACAACGTAACTGGGTGACTATAAAGGTATGCTACGGGTATCTCTGAAAGTGTCTGTTGGGTTACATGGATCGAGACTGGGATTTGTCACTCCGCTTGACGGAGAGGTATCACCGGGCCCTCTCGGTAATGCATCATCATATGAGCTCAAGGTGATCAAAGTGTTTGATCACAAGGATCATGCATTACAGAACGAGAAAAGTGACTTGCCGATAACGAGATTGAACGAGGTATTGGGATACCGACGATCGAATCTCGGGCAAGTAAAATACCGATTGACAAAGGGAATCGTATACGGGATTAATTGAATCCTTGACATCATGGTTCATCCGATGAGATCATCGTGGAGCATGTGGGAGCCAACATGGGTATCCAGATCCCGCTGTTGGTTATTGCCCGAGAGCCGTCTCGGTCATGTCTGCATGTCTCCCGAACCCGTAGGGTCTACACACTTAAGGTTCGGTGACGCTAGGGTTGTGAAGATATGTATGTGCAGTAACCCGAATGTTGTTCGGAGTCCCGGATGAGATCCCGGACGTCACGAGGAGTTCCGGAATGGTCCGGAGGTAAAGAATTATATATAGGAAGTGCTATTTTGGCCATCGGGGCAAGTTTCGGTGTTATCGGTATTGTACCGGGACCACCGGAGGGGTCCCGGGGGTCCACCAGGTGGGGCCACCTGCCTTGGTGGGCCACATGGGCCTTAGGGGGTGCGCCTTGGCCTGCTTGGGCCAAGGGCACCAGCCCCAAGAGGCCCATGCGCTAAGAGAGAAAAAAAGGGGAGAGTCCTACAAGGGGAAGGCACCTCCGAGGTGCCTTGGGGAGGATGGACTCCTCCCCACCCTTGGCCGCACCCTTCCTTGGAGGAAGGGGCAAGGGCTGCGCCTCCCCCTCTCCCTTGGCCCTATATATAGTGGGGAAAAGGAGGAGCAAACAAACCCTAATGCCCTGGCACTCCCTCCTCCCTGCAACACCTCCTCCTCCTCCCGTAGATGCTTAGCGAAGCCCTGCCGGAGTTCTGCTGCATCCACCACCACACCGTCGTGCTGGATCTTCCTCAACCTCTCCTTCCCCCTTGCTGGATCAAGAAGGAGGAGACGTCTCCCGTCCCGTACGTGTGTTGAACGCGGAGGTGCCGTCCGTTCGGTACTAGATCATCGGTGAATTGGATCACGGCAAGTACGACTACCTCATCCACGTTCACTCGAACGCTTCCGTTGCGATCTACAAAGTGGTATGTAGATGCTATCTAATCTGAATACTCGTTGCTAGATGAACTCATAGATGGATCTTGGTGAAACCGTAGGAAAAATTTTAATTTTCTGCAACGTTCCCCAACATCCGTTAGCTTAGCACTTGATCGTTTAGTATGTTGCTATTGCTTTCTTCATGACTTATACATGTTCCTATGACTATGAGATTATGCAACTCCCGTTTACCGGAGGAACACTTTGTGTGCTACCAAACGTCACAACGTAACTGGGTGATTATAAAGGTGCTCTACAGGTGTCTCCAAAGGTACATGTTGGGTTGGCGTATTTCGAGATTAGGATTTGTCACTCCGATTGTCGGAGAGGTATCTCTGGTCCCTCTCGATAATGCACATCACATAAGCCTTGCAAGCATTACAACTAATGAGTTAGTTGCGAGATGATGTATTACGGAATGAGTAAAGAGACTTGCCGGTAATGAGATTGAACTAGGTATTGAGATACCGACGATCGAATCTCGGGCAAGTAACGTACCGGTGACAAAGGGAACAATGTATGATGTTATGCGGTCTGACCGATAAAGATCTTCGTAGAATATGTAGGAGCCAATATGAGCATCCAGGTTCCGCTATTGGTTATTGACCAGAGACATGTCTTGGTCATGTCTACATTGTTCTAGAACCGTAGGGTCCGCACGCTTAAGGTTTCGATGAAAGTTATATTATGAGTTTATGAGTTTTGATGTACCTACGGAGTTCGGAGTCCCGGATGAGATCAGGGACATGACTAGGAGTCTCGAAATGGTTGAGACATAAAGATCGATATATTGGACGACTATATTTGGACATCGGAAAGGTTCCGAGTGATTCGGGTATTTTTGGAGGTACCGGGGAGTTACGGGAATACGAGGAAGAAGCAATGGGCCTTGGTGGGAAGGACGAGGAGGTGGCGCACGCCCTCCCAAGCCCAGTCCGAATTGGACAAGGGGTTTGGGGTGCGGCCCCTCTCTCCCTTCCTTCCCCTCTTCCCCCCTTTCCCCCCTTCTCCTAGTTGGACTAGGAAAGGAGGAAACCTACTCCAACTAGGAGTAGGAATCCTACTCCCTGGCGCGCCCCTCCTAGGGCCGGCCTCCTCCCCCTTGCTCCTTTATATACGGGGGCAGGGGGGCACCTCTAGACACACAAGTTGATCTTCGTGATCGTTCTCTTAGCCGTGTGCGGTGCCCCCCTCCACCATAATCCTCGATAATATTGTAGCGGTGCTTAGGCGAAGCCCTGCGATGGTAGAACATCAAGATCGTCACCACGCCGTCGTGCTGACGGAACTCTTACCCGACGCTTTGCTGGATCGGAGCCCGGGGATCGTCATCGAGCTGAACGTGTACCAAGAACTCGGAGGTGCCGTTGTTTCGGTGCTTGGATCGGTCGGTTCGTGAAGACGTACGATTACATCAACCGCGTTGAAATAACACTTCCGCTTTCGGTCTATGAGGGTACGTGGACAACACTCTCCCCTCTCGTTGCTATGCATCACCATGATCTTGCATGTGCGTAGGATTTTTTTTTGAAATTACTACGTTTCCCAACAGTACCTAGCAAGCTGGCTGCATCCCTTGGGCATCAGTAGCCATGACAGAGAGTGAAAAGATCTGCACTCTGTAGATGAATGGAAACGATCTGCTTTCATGGGCTTGATGGACGCATGACGAGATGTGAGATGGCCCGCCGCCACCGTCGGCTGCCCGAGGCTTCGCCCGGCAGTTGATAACCCACAAGTATAGGGGATCAATTGTAGCCTCTTTCGATAAGTAAGAGTGTCGAACCCAACGAGGAGCTAAAGGTAGAACAAATATTCCCTCAAGTTCTATCGACCACCGATACAAATCTACGCACACTTAACGTTCGCTTTACCTAGAAGAAGTTTGAAACAAGAAGTACTTTGTAGGTGTTGTTGGATAGATTTGCAAGATAATAAAGAGCGCGTAAATAAAAACTAGGGGCTGTTTAGATAAAGACACAATAAAGTAAATATAGCGAGTGTGGAAAAGTGGTGGTAGGAGTTGCGAAATTGTCCCTAAGCAATTGACTACTTTACTAGACCGATAGCAAGTTTTATGTGGGAGAGGCTAGCATGTCATCCCTGACTTGGAATTCTATGCACTTATGATTGGAACTATTAGCAAGCGTCTGCAACTACTAATGTTCATTAAGGTAAAACCCAACCATAGCATTAAGATATATTGGTCCCCCTTCAATCCCATATGCATCAATTTCTATGCTAGGTAGAAGCTTCTGTCACTCTTGCCCTCCAATGCATAGTCCTATCAACATACAACTAACCCTATGGTGTGATCCACGCGCACGCTTCATATGATGGGCACCAAAGGACGACAACATAACCACAAGCAAATTAAATCAATCATAGCAATTCATCAACTACCGATAGGACAACGAAAATCTACTCAGACATCATAGGATGGCAACACATCATTGGATAATAATATGAAGCATAAAGCACCATGTTCAAGTAGAGGGTACAGCGGGTTGCGGGAGAGTGGACCGCTGTAGATAGAGGGGGGAAGGTGATGGAGATGTTGGTGAAGATGGAGGAGGTGTTGGTGAAGATCGCGGTGATGATGATGGCCACAGCAGCGTTCCAGCGCCACCGGAAGAGAGGGGGAGAGGGACCCCCTTCTTCTTCTTCTTCTTCCTTGACCTCCTCCCTAGATGGGAGAAGGGTTTCCCCTCTGGTCCTTGGCCTCCATGGCATGGGAGGGGCGAGAGCCCCTCCAAGATTGGATCTGTCTCTCTGTCTCTCTCTGTTTCTGCGTTCTCCTCTGGTCTGGATTCTTCCCTTTCACCATTTATTATATATCCGGAGATCCGTAACTCCGATTGGATTGAATCCTTCGCCCAGATTTTTCTCCAAAAATTAGCTTTATTGCGGCAAAAGAAGAGCAGCAACTGCCTTATGGGTGGACCACGAGGGTTAGGGGCGCGCCCGGGGGGGGGGGGAAAGGTGCGCCCTCCTGCCTTGTGGCCACCTCGGGCACCGTCTCGCGTTGATTCTTCTTCCCATATTTTCCAAATATTCCAAAAATATCCTCCGTCCGTTTTTATCCCGTTTGGACTCCGTTTGATATGGGGTTTCTGCGAAACATAAAACATGCAACAAACAGGAACTAGCACTGGGCATTGGATCAATATGTTAGTCCCAAAAATAGTATAGAAAGTTCCCAAAAGTATATGAAAGTTGGATAATATTGGCATGGAACAATCAAAAATTATAGATACGATGGAGATGTATCAGCGGTGCCGACCGGTGACGGCGAGGAGGCGAGGGGTGTGGGGAGGCGCCTGCGGCAGTCGGCATGTGTCGTGGTTTTGTCACGGCAGATGTCCTCGTGAAAGGACTTAGTCGTGGAGCCATCGCTACGGGTTAGCTTGAAGGGGTTAAAGCGGACAAGGGACGCAAGAGAGTTTATACTAGTTCGGCCCCTTCGATGAAGGTAAAAGCCTACGTCTAGTTGTGATGGAATTGATGGGGTTTCAATGACCAGGGAGAGAATACGCTTTGCCTGGGTCTCAAGTTGTTGTGTGTTGTCCCTGAACCGCCGCCAGGTCGTCCCCTTATATACATGGGTTGACGCCCGTCGGTTTACAGAATCCCGAGGCCGGCTCATAAACGTGTCCGGCTCGGTCTCCGCTCTTTCTACCTTACAATGCAAGTTACATATCAATGCCGGTTTATGTCTACATGCCTTAAACCGGTTCTGGGCCCTGGTCCTTCATACAGCGTCACCGTCTGTCTTCATGGGCTTCAAGTATAATGTACTACTGATGGAGTTAACCCGGCCTCTCCTGGCCGGTTTACGCCTAGTGGTAATATCCCCAACATTAGGCCCCAGACTGATTTGAACTGGTTCATGTCAGTCCTCAATATTCAAGAAAACTTCGTCTTCGACATCTTCACATAATTTTGTAAACCGCCGTGACGTCATCTTCCAGGACCGTGGTAAACCGCCGTGATGTCATCTGTTTATTAAAAACTGTGTATAACCCATCTTCATTAATGAGCCTCCGACAATTGAGGCGACAACTCCGCCTTATATACAAATTTCTGGCTCCTCGATTTCCGCGCCTGACGCTTATCCCTTGCCTTTATAAATAGGGCCGAGGGGTCATTTTCACTTTTCCCCCTCGTGCCTCTTCGCATCGTCGTCTTCCTCGTGCTGCTCAACCTCTGGAGCTCTGCCGCCACCATCGACCGTTGCCTCTACCTCAACTCCGGCCGCTGCATCACCCTGAGCGTACCAGAGAAACGCGACGCTTCTCCGCTCTTCCATCCGCGTCGGTAAGCTTTCTGTTCTTCCACCATTGATCTGTTTCTAGGGTTTCAGTGTTCCCCGATGTTCGTCCGTGTTCGACGGCATTCCTCGTTTTATGCAATGACTCTTTGATTCAAAACTGGATATTATTCTGCATAGTGATAGCCTTAGTCTCTCTTTCCATCTATGCATCTCATTTAAATAGAAGATCCCATCTGAACCTTCATCCATTGTTTTGGTACTTCTTCTTAGGTTTTGAATATATTTTCCTTTTCTGATATACGACAGATCCAAGATTATAATGCCAACTTGTGAAATCTGTTTTTCCTTCACTTATACATCTGTAGACTTGTATCTTCAATGTCAGACTAGGCGGCTTAACTTTTCGAAAAATGATGACCCGGTATATACAATTAGTCCCCTTGTTGAACCGCCAATATACTTCACATTTATAGTCTTCGTTTAGTAAACTCCGGTTTATGATCAGTCAACTCCGGTTTAGCAACATGCTTACATCCTTGTACCGCTGCATAATTGTCCACTGTAAATCTTAAACCGGTAATTATCATGTTGTAGATTTTTCATTGCCATGGCCAAGCAAGTTTATGAATGCAATTGGGCTCGTTCGCGAGTAACCGAAGAGCAGTTAGACAATCTTGTCAAAACGGGCGCTTTAGCCAAGAAGTACGTCATCCATTGGAGGGTTCCTGGCCCGGAATGTCCTCCTATACCCAAGGATGGAGAGGTTTTTTTGCTGATCACTTAGGCCGGGGTTTCAGTCTCCCGGTTCAAAATTCTTCCGGGATGTACTGGCCAGCTTTCAACTGCGCCCTCAAGACATCGGTCCTAACTCTGTGACCAACATCTGCCACTTCCAAGTTTTTTGTGAGGTTTACCTTCAAGAAGAACCTATAGTAGAACTGTTCAGAGATTTCTTTCACCTAAACCGCCGTACAGAATTCACAGATGGCCCCAACACTGAATTGGGCGGTATGGCGGTTCAGAAGAGGAAGGAAGCTACCTTTCCTCATCCTAAGCTTCACAGTCACCCCAAAGAGTGAAATGCTACTTGGTTTTATTGCAAGGACACATCTCCTCCTGATGAAAACCCCCTGCCGGGTTACCGCCCTGAACGCCTTAGCAACACACACCCTTTTCCTCAAAGGTTGACAGCAAAAGAAAGGGCCAAATATGCTCCTCAATTATCTTAGAGCTTTCATGGCGAACGGTTTGATTGGAGTCGATCTCGCTCGTTGTTGGATAAGCTGGAGTATTCTGCCCTTAAGCCGACGCTCCGGTTTGATGTGTGAGTATACGGGGAGTTTGAAGGATGCTCAGCGGCACATCGACATCCAGCTTACAGATGAAGAAGTCACTGAGGCTGTAAAGAAGATGTTGAATGAACCGGCAGAAGTCTGTGCCCAAACCGGACTACTCCCTTTTTGCACCTTCAACAAACCGCCAGCTATAAGAATCATATAATCGTTTTATCTGAAGTTGCTTCTGTCTAAATGTTCTCTGAAAATGCGATTACTTTCTAACAAGGCGATGATCCATTCTGGAATAAGAAACCCCCACAAGACAAACTGGCGAAGCCTCAAGATAAACCGGTCAAGCCAGTTCGTCCAAAAACCAAGGTTGTGAAAAAACCTGCCAAGAAAAGGACCACTGCATCCTCCGATCCACCAGCCAACGACGATGTGGGTAACTCGGAACTAGAGGTAGAACTTGACTCACTTGGTTCATTTTTCGTTCGCCTTATTGATGATGATTATTGTTAGGATGACGCTGAAGGCAGCCAAGCCGATGCTGTAGAGGTAGTCACTCTTTCCTCCGATTCAGATCCTTTGCCAACACTAGAGATTCGTCGAGCAAACCGGAAAGTTAAATTTTCTCATCCTCTTGCTTACTTGGATCCGAACTTTCTTGTGAAGACACAACAGCACGAGGCTCACCGCACAACTCGGCATAGTGGCCAGGTAGTTCCTCCGCCGGTTTACCGAACACTCCGGTTCGGAAACGCCGATCAGAGGTCTCTCATCCCCTTGACACTTCACGCCCCAAAGCGGGTTGTTTTCGTCAACCTCTTAACCCATCCGATTCAAATTATCAGGGTACTTCTCACTCATCATCTGGCGAATCGTCTGCCACAAAGCTTCCACTGCTCAAAACAGTGCTTGGGTGAGCCATATTCTTACTTATATCCTTGATATGCTACTTAATATATACTGTACTGACCCTTATGTTTATTTTTCTCAGTGCCAAGCCCAGACCCAGCAAGAAGGCTCGTCTGAATAAACCGACAGAGGAAGATGCACCTGTTGAAACGGAGAAGACTCCTGATCCTGAAGAGACCAACATTGATGACATGCTGAATGACCCACCGCCTCAAGATCATGACTTTGTTGCTGAGCGAGTAGAAATTGACACCATGGGCCATGCTGACTAGCCAACCAGCCCTATCCGGACTGACAAACCGGTTAGTTCAGTAAAAGACACTGACAAACCACCAAGCCCAGTAAGGGCTGCTCAAGAAAAGGATGATGACGTTATGATCACTGGCATTGGCCATACCGCTCCTGGCAATCCTGTCGCTTTGTCGAAGCATACTGCCAAAGAGGAATTCTCTGCAATTGGCAAAGGCAAATGGATTGCCGACTTGTCATCTTACACCCATCTGAATGCTCAAGATCTTCATTCTGGTTATCTGAACCGTTTGTACACCAGCCGCGATTATGAAGCCGGTCTGGTGAATATGACGAAGGAGCGATATGAGGTAACTCCACAAGTGTTTTTGCCTTATATTTGATTGCAGTTTATCAACTCCAGTAGCCCCCAAGTGACGGTTTAAGATACCAATCTAAACCGGGACTTCGGAAAAAATTCTGTGCTTGCAACAATGCATCTTAACTTCACTGAAGTAGCCCCCAAGGGCCGGTTTAATTTCATAAAGATGAACCGGGACTTTGTAGAAGAAATCCCATCTCAGAAATTTATGATCAAATGCACATTAGCCCCCAAGTACCAAGCTTAATACTTGTATTGTGCTTGGGACTTGTAAAAAATTTCTGATGAAGAGCAAATATGCATTACCCCCCAAGTACTAAGGGCATAACTTGTTATGTGCTTGGTACTTCAAATATACACTGCCCATTCATGATATATCTGTCTCTTTGCAGGCTGAACTGAGCAAGAACGAAAGCCAAACCACTGATCTGCGAGAGAACCTCAAGTCCCAACAGGCTGAAACTTCCAAGGCAAAAGAAGAATTGACCACCGCCCTAGGCGCTATGGAAAAATTGAAAGAAGGCTTCAGCAAAGAGCGGACGGATTGGGAAACTAAAAAATCCGCTTTGATAAAAAGAGTTGAGAACGCAGAAGCAACCCTTGAACCGGTGGTTGACGAACTGACCGGTGTAAAGCGGCAAATTCATGCCATGACGGCTGCTGTTTTCGGTAAACATCCTTGACTTAGACTTTCCATATATCCTTGCATGTATTTGCCGGTTTACTAATCATTGTGATGGTACAGGAACTCGTATTAGCCACTTGGGATCTGATGTTCAGAAGAAACTGAAAGCAGCTTATACTCTGATAGAGCAGCTGTATACCGGCGCGCAGCGGATCATATATACTGCTTCACACAACAATCCGCCTCCCACCTTGATCAAGGATACCTTAGAAAGGTTATCTATGCTTCCTGCCCGGGTAGACGAGTTAAAAAAGACTGCCGCTAGAACGGGCGCTTTAGCCGCACTGACCCGGGCAAAAGCATGGGTACCTGACTTCGATCCAGTTGAAGCGGACCAAAGCTATCCCAGTTTGAAGGAAGACGAAACAGAATTTGGCGAAGATGGTCTCCAGATCATAAACCGGGAAGTACGCCCATTGGCTTGTCAACTGGTTAAAGAAGCGGACCTTTCATACTATCAAGCAAGCTATGATGACAAGAACAAGCGGGTTGCTGCACCAATTCCAGAAGCTCAAAATCTTATACCGCCAATACGTAAGCACACTTATGCCCCTGACATTGAACCGTCTACGCTGATAAGTGATGAAGCTGTATTCCAAGCCCTAACTGGGATCGACTGGGCACCTGTTGATTTCCAGCCACTGGGTAGAGAAGAGGAAGTTGAACCGGCACGAGATGATCCGCAACCATCAGGCCAAGCTGGTGACCAATCATGAACCGGAGGCCGGTTTAGTCTTCTACATGCTGCAACATGTATTTGAGAAAATAATTACCCTTTTGGGCACTGGAAGGCCTTGTAATAGGCTAGTTAAAATACTTGTTCTCGTATGCCTTCGTGCATATTTATCTGCAACTGATGCTTGCTTAATCCGATAGGTTGAAGATATGACACTACTAGAAAAGGGCTATAGATGGGATTGACACTAATGGCGCACCACCTTCTGGTACGCCATTAGTGTTGAAACTACTAATGGCGCACCTGGCCTAGGGTGCGCCATTAGTATCAATTTTTTTTTGAACTAGTGCGCCTGTCCAAACATACTAATGGCGCATCCAGACACAGTGCGCCATTAATAGTTGTAGCTAGTAATGGCGCACCAGCAGAAGATGCGCCATTAGTATTTTTGTTATTTTTTTGTTGCAAAACTACTAATGGCGCACCAGCAGAAGATGCGCCATTAGTAACCTGGATTACTAATGGCGCATTTAGATATGGTGCGCCATTAGTAAGTGGGCAGCAAGAAGATATTTTGGACAGCCTCTCCTACCCACACTCACTTTCTCCCCACTTCATTCTCTCCACCTCCTCCTTGTCTCGGGTGCCTCCTCTTTTTCACCTCATTTCCACCATAGATTCATTCAAATTAAGTGGTTAAATTACCTTGTTTTGATAGGTAAGTAAGGGGGGAAGCTATATTTATGTTGTTCTCCCTACAACAATGTGCACATGCACTTTTTATGGCCTAGCTAGATCTATGTATGTTCGTGGTGTTGCATATGTTTGTGGTGTTGCATATGTGTTTGTGTTTGGAGGTGTACCGGTATTTGAAATGCGATAGTTGCCAATATTTTGCCGGAATGTTGATTCATTTCCGTTTCGGCGAGAATTTTGGCATTAAGCATTCTTTTTGGTCCTATTTTTAGGGAAAGTCATGCCAACTTTTTTCTTGGTTCTAAAATATCGTTTTGCTCTACCCCGCAGGCGACCATGGTCCGCACGATGACCGAAGGCATCGTGAATAGGTTTTTGAGGTCTGCGAAGGCCGAGATGCTTCAAAAGAACGAGACGGAGATAAGATGTCCGTGTCGAAGATGCAAGCTGAAGAGCCTTATTGCGGACCCGGATTCCGGGCAGGTGCGGGACCACCCGCTCTTGCGTGGTTTCATGGATGGCTATCGGTGGCAAGGTGATGAAGATGACTACGAAGTCGTCCATGGGGGCCGGGCAAGAAATGAGGAAGGGCAGCAAGACAACCACCGCGGCTCGGGCGGGCGAGAAGATGAAGAATCCCCAGGAGATGATCATGACGGTGATGCTGTACACAGTCATCATGTAGAAGATGCAGGACATGATGATGAGGAAGATGCCGGAGCAGACGACGGGCATGATCATGAAGATGATGATGCCGGCGGAGCAGACGACGGTGGACCATCGATGGGCTGGGTGCAGGACCCTTATATTCAAGAGCTGCTTCTCAAGCAGACGGATAACGCAAGAGCTGCCGCCCGAGAGAAAGCCAAGATGGATCAACTTGAGTTAGACGCGGTTACTCCATTGTATGAAGGATGCAGGCCCGAGGATACCCGCCTGAAAGTAACGCTCATGGCTCTGGCGATGAAGGTAAAACACAAAATGACCGACGCATGCTTCGACGAGAACATGCCACTCTGGCACGAACGTCTTCCCAAGGGGAACAAGTGCCCGACCAGTTTGGAGGAGGCGAAGAAAATCGTGTGTCCTCTGGATTTACCGCACGTGAAATACCATGTGTGCATGAACAATTGCATCATTTATCGGGATGAGCACGCGGAGTCTACCATATGTCCGGTGTGCGGCGTCACTCGATACAAGAAGAGGAAGAAAGCTCCTTGAAAAGTGGTGTGGTACTTTCCGATCACTCCTCGTCTGCAGCGGTATTTCGCTGACCCTAAGGTAGCAAAGCTCCTGTGTTGGCACGCGGATAGGGAGGAGAAGAAGCGAGAAGATGACGCAAATGATCCGGAGATAGATAAAAAAGACAAGATGCTGAGTCACCCTAAGGATGCGAGCCAGTGGCAAGCGTTGAACTTCGAATACCCAGAATTTGGGAAGGATCCAAGGAACATCGTGCTGGGCGCGAGCACCGATGGAGTCAATCCGTTTGGCAGCCAGAGAAGCACACATAGCACCTGGCCTGTGTTTGTGTGGATGTACAACCTTCCCCCCTGGTTGTGCATGAAGAGGAAGTACATTCACATGAGTATGCTAATTGAAGGGCCAAAACAACCAGGGAACGACATCAATCTGTATCTGGGGCTGCTGAAGGAGGAGCTAGACACGCTGTGGAAAACGCCAGCCAATACGTGGGACACCACAGAGAAAGAATATTTCCCTATGAGAGCCGCACTGCTCACGACGGTGCACGACTATCTCGGTTACGGATATCTCGCAGGGCAGGTAGTCCACGGATTTTCTGGATGCGTAAGGTGCATGGATGACACAACGTATCGCCAGCTAGATAGAGATCCCGGGTCTTCGAAAACCGTGTTCATGGGACATCGATGGCGGCTTCGCGACGATGACCCGTGGAGGAAACGCAAGGATGTGTTCGATGGTGAAACCGAACCCCGAAAACGCCCGTGTACGGGGAGCGGCGAGGAAATAGACAAGCTGTTGAAAAATTGGAAAGACTGCCCACTGCCGGGAAAGAAGCAAAAGGCGCCAGAGCCAGGAAAGAAGCGAAAGGCGCCAGAGCCGCTGCTGAAGGTATGGAAAACGAGGTCTGTTTTCTGGGACTTGCCGTACTGGAAGATCCACCATGTGCCTCACAGCCTTGATGTCATGCATATCACGAAGAACGTGTGCGAGAGTCTTCTTGGTACCCTGCTCAACATGCCAGAGAGGACCAAAGATGGGCCGAAGCAAGGGCAGACTTGAAATCAATGGGCATCAGGCAGGAGCTTCACGCTATATATGATGATGATGATGATGATGATGATGATGATGATGATGATGATGATGATGATGATGATGATGATGATGATGATGATGATGATGATGATGATGATGATGATGATGATGAGGCGAAGCAGGATACAGAAAGTCGTCGCAAAGGCAAAAAGGCCAAGAAGACCGGAAATGACTACCCTCCCGCGTGCTTCACTCTAAGTCAGGAGGAGATCGAGCAGTTTTTCACCCGCCTCCTAGGAGTAAAACTTCCTTACGGTTATGCGGGGAAGATAAGCAGATACGTAGACCCAGCGAAGCAGAAGTTCAGCGGGATGAAGTCTCACGACTGTCACATGCTGATGACGCAGATACTTCCAGTTGCAATCCGTGGGATCATGGACGCGCACGTCCGTGAAACGCTATTTGGCCTATGCAACTTCTTCGACGTCATCTCTCGGAAGTCGATTGGCGTGAGGCAACTCAGAAGGCTACAGGAAGAGATCGTGGTGATACTATGCGAGCTTGAGATGTACTTCCCGCCCGCATTCTTCGACGTTATGGTGCATCTGCTGGATAGTGGATGATATCATCCAACTCGGGCCGACGTTCCTGCACAACATGATGCCATTCGAAAGGATGAATGGTGTCATCAAAGGATACGTTCGCAACATGTCACGTCCAGAGGGAAGCATAGCCAGGGGCTTTCTGACCGAAGAGTGCATCTCCTACTGCACGAATTATCTAGGCATCGAGAACCCCGTTGGTCTGCCCGTCAACAGGCACCTCGGCAGGCTCGCTGGATGGGGTCACCGTGAGGGTCGCCGCGAAATGCATGTAGACTTCGAGGGTCGACTCGCTGACTTTGAAAGAGCAAACCTAGTCGCGCTACAACACATAGACGTGGTCGATCCTTGGGTGGTAGAGCACAAAACCTTTATTAAGAAGACGTACAATGACCGAGGCCAACAGAGGACGGACGGAGATATACTCAAAGAGCACAACTCATGTTTCACGCGTTGGTTCAAGCAGAAGCTTCTGTCGTACCCTTTACATGAGGATTCTTCCGCGGAAGAACAACTCATATTCGCCTTGTCACAGGGCGCCGAGCACAACCTGATGACCTATGAGGCGTACGATATCAACGGCTACACATTCTACACCGAGGCCAAGGACATGAAGAGCGATGGTTATCAGAACTCCGGGGTAACAATGGAATCCTACACCGGTAACGACAAGGACAGATACTACGGAAGGATCGAGGAGATCTGGGAGCTAAGCTACGCTGGAGAGAAGGTCCTGATGTTCCGTGTCAGATGGGCCAAGAGCGTCCTAAAAGAAGACCGGTATTTCACCACCATGGTTATACCCGAAGCCAAATCCAAGACCACGGGCGCAAACGTCACCGTGAAAAATGAGCCATGGGTACTGGCTTCCCAAGTGGACCAATGCTTCTTCATTACCGACCCGTCAAAGATCATCAGAATGGATGGAGTAGCCAATGAGCAAGACTTCGACAAGTACGGCGACCTGAGGATCGAACATGACGACGATGATGAAGTAGCAGCATACACCACAAGAAGAAGCAGGACCACCCTACCTAAAGGACGTCCGTTCCACAGAAGAACTCCATTTGCGAAAAAGAAGGGCAAGAAGATTGTGAACAGATAGCTAGCTAAGATCGATTGTATTTAAATCGTAGACTTCATGGGCACTTTTTGAACTATCATGAATATTTTTAAATTTCATGGACACTCGATCTCGATCCCCCTCCATCTCGATCGCTATCCCACCTCGCCAGATCCGGTCCCCCTCGCCTCCGAGCGCCCCCCGATCCACCGGCCGCCGGCAACCCCCCGCACCCTCGATTCCCCTACTCAACCGCCGCCGCCGACCCCCCGCACCCCTCCCCTACTCAACCGCCGCCGCCGACCCCCGGCACCCCCCGCACCCTCCCCCGCTCCACCGGCATTACAGTTTGATGATATTTTTAAAAAAATTATTACTGTCTTAAAAAAAATTACTGTTATGATTTAAACAAGTTTGAACATATTTAAACACAAATAAGTATCAAAAACAAGTTTGAACATATTTAAACACAAATAAGTATCAAACAACATTTTAAATGCATAAAAAAATTTGTGGAGCCTCGGAATCGAACCCAGGACCTCCTGATGTGAGAACTGGCTGCTGACCAGTCGAGCTAGTAGAGGGGGCTTGATGTGGATCAGGTCAGGTGGTAGATAACCTGTTGGCTCGAGCAGAAATAAAAAAAAAATACTAATGGCGCACCAGGGTGAGGTGCACCATTAGCATGGATGTACTTATGGCGCACCGAGGGGTGGTGCGCCATTAGTATTGTGCCGCTCCCGCCCATCCAAATTTCCTCCCCGGCCCAAACCTATCCCCTCTCTCTCCCTCGCCCTCGCCCTCGACCCCCTTCCCCTCTCCTCTCCCGAAGCCGCTGCCCCGCCGCCTCGACGGTGCCCCGCCGCCTCGACGCCGCCGCGACGCCGCGACGCCGCCCCGTCGTCCTCGTCTCCGCCCCGTCGTCCTCGTCTCTGCCCCGACGCCCGACGCCGCGACGCCGCCCTCTCCTCTCCAGACGCCGCCACCCCGCCGCCCCGTCGTCCTCGTCTCCTCGGCGCCGCTCTCCCCGTTGCCCCACCTCGTTGGACGCCATCGCCTCGCCGCCCTCATCACCGGTGGCCCGGACGCCGCCCCGTCCACACCATCGTCGCCGGAGCACCACCACCACCCGGACCTCGTCGCCTCCCGGACCTCGTCGCACCACCACCACCCGGACCTCGTCGCCCCGTCCACACCACCGCCCCCGTGAGCTCCCCCTCCTCCTCTCCCCCTCTCCCCCTCGCCCCGTCCACACTTGGCATTCAAATAGTATAAATCTATTCAAATGGCATAATTTACTTGCTGATAGATAGTATAAATCTGTTCATTGTGAAGAAATGTGTGACATTTCACTAACTTAATTTCATTCTGAAGAAATTTGCGCCTAGAATTTCTTTTTGTTACAATGCTGCTTGCTGAATGGAGTGATGGCATCAAATTGAAACATGGATAGAAAAAAATTGGGTCATGTTAGTATTATATATGTAAATTATATATGTAAAAAAATACTCATGTTAGTATTCGATAGGGTGACTTGAGGCTTTCTGCGGATGTTTTCCACAGTTTCTGAGATATCGATAGCACAAGTAGGAGCCCTTGTGATTTTATTCTTGCTTTGCAGGGCATGCCCGAGGTTTTCCAGTGATAGTTGGCGTTCATGGCCCTATGTTCTTAGCCTTATGAGATGCTCAGTGGTGATTTGTAATGTTTCAGCTTTTTCACCTAGACACGGCCACCACATATTTTTGGGCAGCTAGTGTTTGATGATTGAGCGTACCATATATACCTTATCATTTTTATGATGATGTAGTGCTTAGGAATGGCATCAAGTCAGCTTCTCAAGTTCTTAACAGTGCATGTATGCATTAAGCAATCGGCAGAACTTAGTGAACTTGCATTTTTTACCACTCATATTGAACATCAAATGTCAGGAGGCTCCAGAGTACAGCCCTGCAGCACCACATCATGTTCCTTTGCTATCAAAAAAAGTCGAACTGAGACCATGTGCAATGGCATGCCCATCCAGTATCAAATTTAAAAAACTAACTCAGGTAGTAATAGTATGTGTCAAAGTTATTCAGGTAATGTAATAATTATAGTAGAGGAAAACTGGCTTCATACTGTACACACAGCCATGAAAGTAAAGTTGAATCTCCAAATAGCATCTACTAGCAACCGACTGTGAAATCAGTACAAATTTTTGCACCATCATTCGGTCCATTAACATTCCCTCCTCCATTTGGTTTGACGCCAGCGGTAGTTATAACTCCTAGATGAAAACACACAATAAATCTGTTGTTTTTATGTCAAGTTCTGAAAGGTAGTACCTAGCACAAATTACTTTAGCCTATGTTGTGGTGCAAGTTCATTTAGTTAGTTCATAGATGTAGCTTCTGAAACCAGGCACTATAAAAATGTCTCTCTGAATTTATCCATGGTCTAATTCTTTGAAATAAGAGATAAGGTTATCATACCATTTTACCATTTCACAATCTTAAGTGGGACATTAGGATAAATTAATTTTCTTGATACTTGCAATGGTAGAATGCTACAAGGCTGATATGTTATTAATTTCTGAATATCAAAAAACTTCTCTGTCTTATGAATCAACAAACACTAGCAGTGAGGTAGTGCAATTTTTTAGTTTTGGACCAATTTGACAGCTACTCTTCGTTATGGTAGATGACAGTTGAATTAAAAGTTTCTTACCAATCTGAGTGTTGCATATACTACTTCCAAATAACATAGCCATGTGCTGTGTAGTTTAGCTCCATTATTGTTCTCATATGTTGCCACCTTTTTTTGGGGTAGTTTTTGTTTGGAGATTGCAATTGGAATTGTTGTATTTGGTGCATCTGTCAATCAACTGCTGCTGACCAGTTGATCGTCGTAACTTAAATCATCAACCAACTATGTTGTGATGGAGGCTTTTTTTGCCTTGTCCACCCGAGAGGCCCTTGAGTTTGCTGGAATGTCGATTAACTTCCATTCCGGCAAATTCGGGTACTCCATATGTCCTATTTTCAGCAAAGGTCATGCTGAAATTTTCCGTGAATTTTAGCATGACTTTGCTAAAAATAGGACATATGGGGTACTTGTGACTAATGCATGGGCCGGGGTATCTTAGTAGTTAATTAAGTAGGATCAAGTGCCCCTTTATTCTAGCTGCATTAAACCATAGGCGGCAATAGAGCCAAGTGATTAGGCCCAACTTAGAATTCTCCTTCCCAGCTTAGCTTTTAGGATGCCTCGGTGTCGACAAACCATTAATTATACAACCTTGGCTTTTAGGGTGCCTCGGTGTCGATAAAAACCGAAATGATGAAAGCTTAGGCTTTTAGGGTGCCTCGGCGTCGAAAAACCCTCAATGATGAGACCATGATCTTGTTCCTTGACAATAACCAACTTTTTGACCAGACTTTTTTCCTATTTAGAGCGAAACATGGCCCACGACGATGAGGCCGGGGGTTCGGGCGGCAAGCCATTTTGGGAGCTGTCCCAGGAGATGGAGGAACAACCTCACTTGTATGAGGACTCCGCCTTCCCCACCGATCCTGAGACCACTGATGGTGCCGCCGAGGATGACCCCACTGATGCCACCACTGATGGTGCCGCCGAGGATGCCACGACTGACGATGGCGGCGCACACACAGATGGCAGCCAACCGAAGAGGCAACGAAAGGACCGGCGCCCGACCGTGCTCCGCACCCTCAAGGAGGAAGTTACTGAAGTGGACTCCAACGGGAATCCAACGGCGCCCGAACGAATAGTCAAGGGGTACTCGCTTCAGCTCGGGTGCATTCTCCGGAGCACCGTCTCGATCAACACCGAGAACCTGAGGCATCCTGACCGAGGGAATTTGCGCAACCTCCTCTTCACGAAGCTGCACGAATGATACAAGTTCCCCGCTGAATTTGAAAACACAAGCCTCAAAGGGAATAAAGTGAACAATGCTGCCCTCACGAAGATGAGCAAGGCCCTGTCTACTTGGAAAAGCAATGTGAAGAGAATGATCGAGAAAGGTGAGAGTTATGAGAAGATCAAGGAGAAAAATCCTTCGATCACCGAACATGACTACACCGACTTCAAGATCAATTGCTCGAGCACCGCAAACTCCGAATCAAGTCGGTGGGGGAAAGAAATGCGGGAGCTGAACTTAGGGGAACACACACTCGGTCCCGGCGGTTACAGAGTGGCGGAGCCTATATGGGACAAGGAGGAGGCGGACCATGCCGAGCAAGGCCTACCGCCCCTCTTCGATAAATACGGTGACAAGCAGACCAGGAACTATGTCAGGGCCTGGTACAAGAAGGACCCGAAAACAAAGGAGCTTACCACGGATCCGAAGACCAGGGCGCTTGAGCTTGTTCTGGTAAGGAATACACCCCCGCGTAATTAGCTCCATATGGTTGCATTCTAATTAATGAAGCCAAATTTCTAAATGGTTCACATTCCTTTCGCAGGCGACTGAAAGCAGTAGCGCGGGGTCGACTAAGAGCAACCCTTGGGACACCACTCTAAATAGGGCGTTGAATGTAATGAAGAACAAGGATAAGCTCAGTAAGCCGACGTCAGCTAGTCGTGTGGCCGGCAAAGGCTTGTCGACAAAATGGGGGTCATACTATAACACTGGTGGGCGAAAGGAGAAAAAGACCAGCTCGGAAAGCCAGGCGCGCGAGGTTCAAGAACTCAAGTCACAAGTGGCGTGGATTCCGGAGATTGTCCAAGAGCAAGTGCAACAACAACTCGGAGCGACGATCACCGCCATTGTGCCTACCTTGATCCAGGGGTTGAGTGCGTGGATTGCGGGCGGCCAACAGGGGCCGCCCCCGATTCCTAGCTTCATGGCCAGCAACTCGCAGAACGCGATGGCGGGGCCATTGGTGTCTCCGGCGGAGGCGGCATTGGTGTCTCCGACGCCGACACGGGAGCTTAATGCACCCGGGTGTACGCCGGCCGGCACCTCTGCAGCAAGCAGCCCCTCCGTCAACTGCACGCCCGCCGTTGGCGGTGCCTCGACATTAGCCGAGCTCGACGCCATCATCACGGTAACTAATTAAGCCTCTCTCGGCCGAGGACTTCATCTCCTTGCCTTTGACTAGGCATCCCTGACGCCCTACATGTTTTCGCAGGGCGCCGCCGACGTTTCGTGCACTCTCCTGCACTTCATGAACAACGAGTTGGTCGATGTCGCCAAGGGCAAAATCGTTCAACCGGGTAACCCCTTGTTCCACGGTACCCAGATGCCACCCAACTTGTTTAGGGTTCAACTGGTTCGAGTGCTGCCAGGCTGCGACGAGTTGTTACCTCCGATTCGACCCGTCGGGGCCGACGATGATGACGTGATGACCCTCAGCGCCTGCCTGAGCTAGCCCCTGATTTGGCCGAAGAGCCAGATTCGTTTGGGGGCGGGGGACACCACCCCAAAGACAACACCGCCAGTCGTGCCAGCGCCAAGTCGGCCCCATGGCAAGACCGCCGCAACGGTGCCGGACATCCCTATGCCACTGGATCCAAACATGCATATGGCACAGGATCAGAACGACGATGACGACGATACATTTGCCAACGTCGATCGGTACTTTTCCGATCATGGGTACGATGGCGACTTCATGGGGCCTCCTTCTCAAGAACCCAACCCAACAAAAGACGTGCGCGATCTAGCTGGTACCGCAGAGAAGCCAAGTTGCAACAGGCGTCGTCTGCCGTTCAGCTCTCAGGAGACGCCTCCAGCTGCCGACTTCACCGAGCCTCAGATAGGCGAGGTGCGAAATATTCTCAGCCCCAACACACTCAATAAGGCGGTCTGTGAGCAGAACTCGGTTCCATTACAGGAGAAGAAGAAGGCACGCAAAAGAAAGACTAACAAGGGTGCGGGCCAGCCAGCACCGAGTACGATCCGTGCTCAGGACGGGCCACCTTCACCTGAGGATTTAATGAGGAGGGTGCATGTGGCGGGTAGGCCGATGCTACCGAGTAATATGCTCGATGTTGCAGCCGGTGCTATGCGGAGTCTGCATGACAGTGTTCTTTCTTTGGAGAAGCGGCATCTCAGAGAGAAGGATGTGGCATACCCGGTTTTCGTGGCCAAGGTGCCAGAGGGCAAGGGCTTTGTGGATAACTCCATCGGGGGTACGATCGTCCTGCGGTTCGATGACATCCACACTATGTTGAACCTTCATCCGCTGCACTACACCTTTGTTCGGCTATTTTCGCTGAGTATGGAGATGCGGATCATTCACGACAAGACCCCGGACATCATGATAGTCGACCCCTTCTACATGCGTGCCAAGATCTTGGGCAGCGCTGGGGACCGGCAAGTCGCGAGTTCTTACCTCAAAGGCGTCATTCTGGCAAACCCAGATAAGGATAACTTCCTCGTGCCTTTCTTTCCCGAGTAAGTCCTCCCCTCAACCGCCCCGTAACATACGAATTCTTAGATTTTGATCGTTTTTCTTTTAACATTCCGTGTTTTCTGCAGTGACACACATTGCACGCTCATCCTCCTAAGCCCCAAATATTCCATGGCCACGTATTTTGACCCGGACCGTCAGTCGAACGTAGACTACACAAATGTCAAGAAGGTTCTTGATGATGTTCTCCCCGGCTACGCCATATCTGGAGGCACCTTCAGCAGGCCTATTCGTAAGTACGGCAAGCACGTGTTCTCCCACAATACGACGTTCTGCTGCATCAAGCAGCCGCCTGGCGGTCAGAAGGGTGCCTACTACGCCGTCCATCACATGCGGGCGATCGTACGGGACCATCATCAACTTCTGCTACCGAGTAAACTCAAAGATTGGGCCGCGAGCGTGTCGGCAATCGAGGACGCGGACATCAGACAAGAATTCTTTCGCATCCAGTCGGAGTTTGCGGAAATCATCCATCAAGATGTCCTTCATACCTTGGGGCAGTTCTACCTCAGAAATCAACCGTCCAACAGTGAGATAGACGGAATGCTACAAATGCAGGCTGACAACGCCCGTAATTTCATGACTCCCACGATAGACGGCGGCTTCATCCATGCTCCGGTCCCTTGAGTCGAGTCGAAAGAAGTGATGCTGTGTCTAGTTCTGAAACATCGATTGTCTCATGTTGTAATTAAACTTTAATGAACTTGTAGTATGTCTCTTTGGTTTCGGGAGTCGTTCAACTTAGATGTAATCGATGCTATTAATGTCTTGCTTTTCTCTTCCGATCGTTCTGTTGCATACTTATATATTGCTTACGTATTGTCTGTGAATTGGTACTAACATTTCGTTTGGCTAGTGCATAGCGATGCCGTCGTATGTCGTGTACAAGGGTAAGGTTCCCGGAGTCTACGGCGACTGGGAGGAGTGTCGGAGACAGGTTCACCGATTCAGTGGTAACAGTTACAAAGGGTACACCACTAGGGCCGAGGCCGAATCTAGATACGCCCGCTATCTAGCGGGAGAGGGGAGGGAGCGTTGGAGGAACCGGATGAAGACGAGTTTCATCGTGATGACCGCAGCTCTCTTCTATGTGATGGTAGTTTAGATGATCGATATCGACTTGTAATGTGAAGACAAACTCGCTACTCGCGGTCTCGAGACTTGTAATATAATGTTCTAGCTTTGTTCGGTCTTTTCAATTCGGAGACTAATATGATGAATTGTATTCGGAGACTAATATGATGAATTGTATTCAGAGACTAATCTTCTATTGTATTCAATGAATCTGTTGTTGATGTGTGCTGTCTATATTTTGTCCAATTATACATTTTGTAACCTGTGCAAAAAACAGAAAATTAAAAAAATTAAAAAAACCTAATATTCATACTAATGGCGCATCACATCACAGTGCGCCATTAGTATGCCAGAGGATACTAATGGCGCATCATTAAATAGTGCGCCATTAGTATGCCGAAGTTACTAGTGGCGCATCTCGTTGTTGTGTGCCATTAGTATGCCAAAGCACCTGGGTATACCTGGCCCCTGGGAGGCATACTAATGGCGCACCGTGGCCTATACTAATGGCGCACCAGTGGTGCACCATTAGTAAAAATTACTAATGGCGTGCTAGTAATGGCGCACCAATGATGCGCCATTAATGGCCAAATTAGGTGCGCCATTAGTAGCGGTTTTTCTAGTAGTGTGATATTCATAATCCATAGCCATTTACTCAAGCTGTTCCTACAGATAAAATCTCAAAGTGCCCTGGCGGTTTACCCCTGGGCGGGTCATGATATCCAATATATATATGACCAAGATTGTAAAAGATAACCAAACACAGAAATGTATGTAATACCTGTGACTTCTTAGGCATAAGGTTGGCTAACCAACGTTGTAGTAAGGGCCATAACCCAACTCTTGGAGGAGAAATAACTCCTATTATATGAGGCCGGTTTATAATAAAAACCATTCCGGGTTATGATAAACACCGGTTTACTCCATACTGGGATTTCGATTCAAAACCAGACTGGGCTAATAGTCTCCAGATTATGATTTGATCGTGTACTGTCAATTTGTAATTGTCAGTCTGACCGGGTTGATAACGCCGGTTTAAAAACATCATAAATCTTATCAAAAAGCGAGCAAAACTCAATCAAAGGCAAAGAAAACTGTTGTAGTCGAGGCTTTTCACGGGCTGCCAGGCCCCAAATTCAAGGCTTTTCATGGGCTGCCAGGCCACTGAGTTAAACCATTTTTGCAAAGCCTTTTAAGATGGTCTGCAATCCTTAACAATCATCGCTTTAACTTGACAAGTTCAGGGTCTGTATTTTAGAGTAACTTGTCAAAGTTCGAAGGGTCATACCAGGTTTACCTGGGCGGCGTGACTTACTTAAAGAGGCAGGTTAACCCAGGGTTTTAGGTGTATACACCAGGCTTCCAAGCCATGGCTTGATAGCCCATTACAAGCGTTGATTCTAAGTTCATTGCGATAGCAAAAAATCCCCAAGTAATGTTTTGAGCAGTGCTCAGTGGGTGCCTATGTTTGAGTTGTTGTTTTTACAACACTCTCTTTGGCCCCGGATTGATTTGGCTTTAAGCCGATCAAGAGGTGTGACTGTGGTTCAGATACAACCAAGCCCCCAAGTGATGCTGTGGCATTACACCGATCAAGAGGTGTAGCTATGGTTCGAATATGACCAAGCCCCCAAGTGATGTGATATAAAGCTTTGAAAAGCTAAATCAAGAGGTAAACCGGACGCCGCTTTATAAACAGAAGCTCCGTGTAACCACACATGGTGTAAGAGAACAACAGATACCCCGCTTTAGCTGAGGTTCCGGTTTATTATATTGATCATAATATATACATTGTCATAATATGTACATAAGCAGAGCCTATAGCTCAAGTATAGTAAGGCCAAAGATGAGCAATATTCCACGATCGGTTGGTCTCCTCCTCTGATTTACGTGAGTCTTTGCGCTCTCGAACATCGGTTAGGTAATACGAACCATTGTGTAGATTCTTGCTGACCACAAAGGGTCCTTCCCAAGGGGGGGATAACTTGTGCATATCCGTCTGATCTTGGATGAGCCGAAGCACCAAATCTCCTTCTTGAAGTGTTCTGGTTTTAACCCGGCGGCTATGATAGTGATGCAGATCTTGCTGATAAATCGTCGAATGACCTACCGCTATGTCATGCTCCTCATCTAACAGGTCAAGAGCTTCTTGTCGTGCCTTCTCGTTGTCAGCTGCTACCTCTTGAGCTTGCGTTGGTTTTCCCCGAAGAGGAGAGGATGATGCAGCAGAGTAGCGTAAGTATTTCCCTCAGTTTTTGAGAACCAAGGTATCAATCCAGTAGGAGGCCATGCTCAAGTCCCTCGTACTTGCACAAAACGATAGCAACTCGCAACCAACGCGATTAGGGGTTGTCAATCCCTTCACGGTCACTTATGAGTGAGAACTGATAGATAATGTTTTTGGTATTTTTGATATAGAGATGCAAAGTAAAAAGTAAAAGACAAAGTAAAAAGCAAAGCAAGATTAAAGTGATGGAGATTGATATGATGAGAATAGACCCGAGGGCCATAGGTTTCACTAGTGGCTTCTCTCAAAAGCATAAGTATTCTACGGTGGGTGAACAAATTACTGTTGAGAAATTGACATAATTGAGCATAGTTATGAGAATATCTAAGGTATGATCATGTATATAGGCATCACGTCCGTGACAAGTAGACCGACTCCTGCCTGCATCTACTACTATTACTCCACTCATCGACCACTATCCACCATGCATCTAGAGTATTAAGTTAAAAACAGAGTAACGCTTTAAGCAAGATGACATGATGTAGAGAGATAAATTCATGCAATATGAAATAAACCCCATCTTGTTATCCTCGATGGCAATGATGCAATACGTGCCCTGCTGCCCCTTATGTCACTGGGAAAGGACACCCGCAAGATCGAACCCAAAGCTAAGCACTTCTCCCATGGCAAGAAAAACCAATCTAGTAGGCCAAACCAAACTGATAATTCGAAGAGACTTGCAAAGATAACCAATCATACAAAAAATAATTCAGAGAAGATTCAAATATTATTCAAAGATAGACTTGATAATAAACCCGCAATTCATCGGTCTCAACAAACACACCGCAAAAAGAAGATTACATCGCATAGATCTCCACAAGAGAGGGGGAGAACTTTGTATTGAGATCCAAAAAGAGAGAACAAGCCATCTAGCTACTAACTATGGACCCGAAGGTCTGAGATAAACTACTCACACTTCATCGGAGAGGCTATGATGATGTAGAAGCCCTCCGTGATGACGGTCCTCTCCGGCGGAGCTCCGGAACAGGCCCCAAGATGGGATCTCATGGATACAGAAGGTTGCGGCGGTGGAATTAGGTTTTTGGCTCCTGTTCTGATCGTTTGGGGGTACGTAGGTATATATAGGAGGAAGGAGTACGTAGGTGGAGCTTCGAGGGGCCCATGAGGCAGGGGGGCGCGCCCTAAGGGGGGGGCGCCCCCACCCTCGTGACCGCCTCTTCGATGTGTTGGCGTAGGGTCCAAGTCCTCTGGATCACGTTCGGTGAGAGAATCACATTCCCGAAGATTTTATTCCATTTGGACTCCGTTTGATATTCTGTTTCTGTGAAACACTGAAATAGGCAAAACACAACAATTCTGGACTGGGCCTCCGGTTAATAGGTTAGTCCCGAAAATAATATAAAAGTGGAAAATAAAGCCCAATATAGTCCAAAACAGTAGATAATATAGCATGGAGCAATCAAAAATTATAGATACGTTGGAGACGTATCAGGCATCCCCAAGCTTAATTCCTGCTCGTCCTCGAGTAGGTAAATGATAAAAAGAGAATTTTTGATGCGGAGTGCTACTTGGCATAATTTCAATCTAAAACTTCTTAATTGTGGTATGAATATTCAGTTTCGAAAGATTCAAGACAAAAGTTCATATTGACATAAAAAATAATAATACTTCAAGCATACTAATAAAGCAATTATGTCTTCTCAAAATAACATGGTCAAAGAAAGTTATCCCTACAAATTCATATAGTCTGGCTATGCTCCATCTTCACCACACAAAGTATTTAAATCATGCACAACCCCGATGACAAGCCAAGCAATTGTTTCATACTTTAAAATTTTCAAAACTTTTTGAACCTTCACGCAATACATGAGCGTGAGCCATGGATATAGCACTATATGTGGAATAGAACGGTGGTTGTGGAGAAGACAAAAAGAGGAGAATATAGTCTCACATCAACTAGGCGTATCAACGGGCTATGGAGATGCCCATTAATAGATATCAATGTGACTGAGTAGGTGTCGGTGTCAAAATCGGCGGATCTCGGGTAGGGGGTCCCGAACTGTGCGTCTAGGCGGATGGTAACAAGAGACAAGGGACACGATGTTTTTACCCAGGTTCGGGCCCTCTCGATGGAGGTAAAACCCTACTCCTCTTGATTAATATTGATGATATGGGTAGTACAAGAGTAGATCTACCACGAGATCAGAGAGGATAAACCCTAGAAGCTAGCCTATGGTATGATTGTTGTCTGTCCTACGGACTAAAACCCTCCAGTTTATATAGACACCGGAGAGGGCTAGGGTTACACAGAGTCGGTTACAATGGTAGGAGATCTACATATCCGTATCGCCAAGCTTGCCTTCCACGCCAAGGAAAGTCCTATCCGGACACGGGACGAAGTCTTCAATCTTGTATCTTCATAGTCCAGGAGTCCGACCAGAGGTATAGTCCGGCTATCCGGACACCCCCCTAATCCAGGACTCCCTCAGTAGCCCCTGAACCAGGCTTCAATGACGACGAGTCCGGCGCGCATATTGTCTTCGGTATTGCAAGGCGGGTTCCTCCTCCAAGTACTTCGTAGAAGATTTTGAACACATGGATAGTGTCCGGCTCTGTAAAATAAGTTCCACGTACCACTTTAGAGAGAATAATAACATTCACATAAATCTAATCTGCTGACGTATTCCATAGCATGTCATCACACCATGGCCAAGCCTTTATTCGAACCGTTTTTACTGCCCCACCTCAGCGTGTTTCGCGAGGCGGTTTCCTTGGCAAGTCTTGTCAAAGCAGAGATCATGTCCCCTTATTTCGGGATTCTCATCAATACGGGCGTGGGTAACCCAACCGCGCCATTGATTACGGCGCTTGGGGGATAAGCGAGTTTCACCAGGCGGGTGGGGACGCGCAGTTTGCGTCCGTCCATATAAGGGGATAAGGATCCACCTTTTTACCTACGTCTTCTTCCTCCTTTGCCTATCCATTTCCGCGCACTCGAGCTCCAGCGCCCAAGTCCGCACACCTCACCTCAACCTTCTCCAGCCATGTCCGGAGCGGGAGGCAAGTGGATGGTCTCCTCCGTCATAGAGGGTCACATCAAAAAGCTGAGGAAGGCCGAATACTTGTCTAACGACATTGCACACCGGCTTCCAGAAGAGGGGCAGCTCATCCCCACCCCAAGGCCCCATGAGAGGGTGGTGTTCCTCACCCACTTCCTCCGCGGACAGGGTTTTCCTCTCCACCCATTTGTCCGGGGGCTCATGTTCTACTACGGCCTGGATTTCCATGATCTGGCCCCGAACTTCATCCTCAACATCTTGGCGTTTATCGTCGTGTGCGAGGCCTTCCTCCGCATCCCGCTCCACTTCGGTTTATGGCTGAAGACCTTTAACGTCAAGCCGAAGGTAGTGCACGGCTGCCAGGCGGAGTGCGGAGGGGCCATGGTGGGCAAGATGCCCAACATCCTATGGCTCGAGGGCTCTTTCGTGGAGACCCTAAAGAGGTGGCAATCGGGGTGGTTCTACATCACCGAGCCGCGTGACCCTGAATGGGTCGCAACCCCCGAGTTCCGATCCGGAGCCCCTACGCGGCTCACCTCCTGGAAGGAGACGGGCCTGTCGTGGGGCAAGAAAGGAGAGCTGACCGGACTCCAGACATGCGTCCAAAACCTGGTGAGCAAGAAGCTCAAACTCGTCAACGTAGTCCAGGTCATGCTCATCCGCCGGATCCTCCCGTGCCAACAATGGGCTTTCAGCTTGTGGGAGTTCAATCCGGCACAGCACCGAACACTGAGCAGGCTCTTCGACACTACGTACGAAGATGCCTGGAAGGTGCTGTTCAAGGGCGCCAAGGCTCCCGCATCCGCTTTCGAGGATCACGGATTCAGCGCACAACGTCAAGCCGGCGCGGTAAGCTGCTTTTAACTTTTGCAGGTTTTTTGTCTTTCATAGTTTGACTCTATGCGGGATCTAAACTCCCTTACCTTTGACAGGATTGGCAGGAGATGTCCGGACAGATCAGTTTTTCGGCTCCTTTGCCCGAAGACCCAGTGGACGCCCGTTTGACAGGGTTGCTGGTTCCGGCACCCTACGTGGTGCCGGAGAAGAAGGCCAAGAAGAAGGCCACGGGGACTCAGAAGAGTGCCCGGCGTATGGTGGTGTCGGATTCATCGTCCGACGACTCCGGGACGCAGTCCTCCCATGAAGACGAGGAGGAGGAAGAAGAGGCCTCTCCCCCTCCAGCGGGGGGAGGAAAGAAAAGGAAGGCCGCCCCAACTGGGGAGGCCGGAGGGTCCAAGAAGGGGAAAACCCTTCTTCCGGACTACTCCACCAACGCCGACGACGGCGAAGAGGAGTGGCCGCACATGCCCAAGCCCCTGGCGAAATCGTAAGTGTTTAGATACCAGAATGACTCATGGCGTTCCTTTATTGCATAGCTTTTCCTAACGCCGAATATATTTATGCAGTCCGCCCAAAGACGGGCTCGACACGTCATCGAGCGGTTCCCTGGATTCGTCGGATGTGAACAATACTTCACTTCCGGCCGCCTCCTCCCCTTACCTTACGGATAACGCCGAGGTGTTGTCCCAGGAGGCTCCAGGCCAGGAGGAGGTGGTCCTTGAGGCACCGCAAGGCGACCTTCCGGACTCCAGGTGCCCAGGGGACAAAACTCCCAAGGGCTCCGAGTCCGGCCCTAGGTCGGACACCGCTCCGGAACCTTCAAAGGTTCCGGAGTCCGGCAGGCGGCCCCTTAAGAAGAAGGGCAAGCCTACAACGCCGGTGACCTCTGCCCAACCGGGGGCACCGGATAACTTGCTGGAGGTGCTTAACAGCGCCTCCATCGACGAGGGGCACCGCACTATTATGAGTGCGGTGATTCAGAAGGTTCAGTCTGCTAAGGGCGGGCTGACCGAAGCCTGTGCCAGTCTGTTGACAGGCTTTGAGGTATGTAAAAAAAATGTAAAAATATTACCGCATAGGCAGTAGCCCCTGATGCTCTGTTTGGTGTTCGGAAAGAAAAGCCGAATAGAGGATCTAATAACATTCGCAGGAGTCTAACAAAAGTAAGTCAATATGCGTATGCAGGCTTCACTGCTGGCGTCCGCCGCACTGACTGCGGAGGTGGACACGCTGAAGCAGAACCTCGAGCGGTCCGAGCAAGAGCTCGGCCTTGCCAAGAAGCAGCTCGAGGACAAAGAAGGTAAGAGATACCCTTTTTAATATATATAAGGTGCAATTGCAAGAAAATGACAGGATTAATGTGGCTATTGTAGGGGCCACAACTGAGGTGGCAACCCTTAAGCAGGCGCTGTCCGAGGCCAAAAAGAAGGCGGCCACGGAGCACACCGAGCGGGAGAAGCATGAGGCGCAGGTTGGCAAGGTGCGACGAGAGCTCCAGGCTCTCATGAAAAAACATGAGAGTTTGGAGCTTGACTCGAAGACGCGAGAGTCCGAGCTCGCGGCGTCCATTGAAAATGCCAAGTCTGCCAAGGCCGAAGCCCAGAAGGCCCTCCAAAAGGTGGAGCCGATGAAGAAGATAGCGGCGGGTAAGGCATTCTTTATGCAAAGCAAGCACGTGAAAGTGAGTTACTTGTTACTTACCCGAATCCGGAGCTCTCCATGAGCATTCGCAGATTTTCCCCGCAGCGTGTCAGATGCCGCCGCCTTCTACCGAACCAAGGAGGGAAGCTTGATGGATAAGGTGTTCTGGTCTCAGTATGCTGAGGCTGGACACCCTGTGCCCTTGAGCGACCAGCTGAAGCAACTGGTCGAGCTCCACAAGGTGGCCGAACAGGCCATGAAGGGCCTCATAGTTCGGTTGTGGCCTGGAGAGGCTCTGCCTGGGAGCTACTTCGGGCTGGTGAGGCGGCTGGTGGAGGCCTGTCCAAGGCTCGAAGTCATCAAGCGCTCCGTCTGCATCGAAGGTGCCCGTAGGGCGCTTGCCCGTGCTAAGGTGCACTAGGGCAAGCTGGATGCGGAGAAGCTTGTGAAGGACGGGCCGCCGTCGGGCAAGGAGCATCGCCACACCGAGATGTACTATGAGGGCGTCTTGAAGGGCGCCCGCCTTATGGTGGACGAATGTTCAAAAGATGTAATTTTTGAGTGAAACTTGCTCGTTTTGTCCTGTGCGCTGAAAACCTATTCATATGCGCTATGCAACGCTTGTTTAATTTAAAATATTACCTTCTATGCGGCCGTTTATCAAATTTGAGAGATGGCGAGTCGTCGGCTTCTGCCCCCATGCCACGAGTGCTGGGGTGTTCGGGATAAACCTGAGCACTCTTTTTCCCATTCTTGGGTCCTCGAGGGAGGAACTCAGCACAACGAACAAGGCAATCGGACTATAATGCGTTATCACTCTCACTTGGCCATAGAATTCTATAATTTTAAATTTCGGCGAAGCCCCTAGTATTCGGAAGACCGAGTTCGGGGAACGATACACGCCTAGGCCGGACAAAGCCGGCTCCTCGCTCTAAGCGGCATAAGTCTTTAAGGACTCAAAACCTTCCCGAACAGCGACCAGCTCTCGCCCTATCATGACAGTCATTTTTAGCTTTCTCTACTGAGGTGCTTAGGCCCAGCTCAATTGGGGCACAATCGCAGTAGTTCTCCCAGCGCTACCTTAGCCGATATAGTGGAACGTAAGGTGCCAAAGCATGGGAGCCGGGCAAACCCAACTATTGACCGAAGACATGATTCTGAGTTGATGCATATAATGCTATAAGATCGGAGGGCCGCACTTGTGAAAGTGTTCGGACTTTTCACGCCGTGTTATGGGGTACTCGAGCCCCTGGCGTATTGGCCCTACCAAAGTGTACGGGTGCTAAATGTCATAACTCAACATATATATTAAAAAAGAAATGAATAGAGAATGCAGTAATAAGCTGAAGCTAAGCATTGTTTTTTTAAGTGCTGCTGTAAAAGCAGAACGATACAAATAGTGCGATAAGAAAGGGATGGGACTATTTGACATGTCCCCCTCCAGGGGCGAGCTGTGAGATGATATGTAAGACAGGTATGTTGCTCGTTATAGGGACCACCTGAGAATTCGGTGTAGCTTCCTGCCTCCTTGGTTGTTGCATCGTGTGTTCGGCAATTGTACTGCCGGACGGGCCTTCCGTATGATGGAGTCCTGAAAGTAAGAAAAAATGACGAAATTGGGAGCCCCTAGTGTGGTCGAGCCGCATTTAGGGCATGCCGTGGACGTGCCCCTCCCCCTGTGCCAGTGGAATTTTTAGAGCATAATTATGTACGCGTAGTACTGATTTCGCAGTTTCGTGAGGGCTGGGGTTGGGGCCGTATTGCTACGCTTGCTCGGAACGTGCCAAGCGGTCTTGTTGTAGGTTACTCCGGGCGCGCTTGACGGTGTCCGGACGTTTTAAAGCCGGACTGGAGAATTGCCTTGAGAGGTTGCTCTATACTTCCGCTGCCAGTGCCGCCGTATGCTCCTCCGTTCGGAGAGAGCGTACAGTGTTTCCGTTGACCGTAATGACTCCTTGAGGGCCTGGTATCTTGAGCTTGAGGTATGCGTAGTGCGGCACCGCATTCAATTTTGCAAATGCGGTTCGTCCGAGGAGTGTGTCGGTGTCAAAACCGGCGGATCTCGGGTAGGGTGTCCCGAACTGTGCGTCAAGGTCGGATGGTAACAGGAGACAAGGGACACTTTATTTTACCTAGGTTCGGGCCCTCTCGATGGAGGTAAAACCCTACTCCTGCTAGATTAATATTGATGATATGGGTAGTACAAGAGTAGATCTACCACGAGATCAAGGAGGCTAAACCCTAGAAGCTAGCCTATGAGTATGATGATGGTTATGGTGATTATGATCATCGTCCTATGGACTACAACCCTCCAGTTTATATAGACACCGGATAGGGTTAGGGTTACACAGAGTCGGTTACATTGGTAAGAGATCTTGAATATCCGCACGCCTAGCTTGCCTTCCACGCCAAGGAAAGAACCTTCCGAACACGGGACGAAGTCTTCAATCTTGTATCTTCATAGTCCTGGAGTCCGACTGAAGGTATAGTCCGGCTATCCGAACACCCCCTAATCCAGGACTCCCTCAGTAGCCCCTGAACTAGGCTTCAATGAAGACGAGTCTGGCGCGCAAATTGTCTTCGGCATTGCAAGGTGGGTTCCTCCTCCAAGTTCTTCAAGAAGATAATAAACACCCAAAACAGTGTCCGGCTCTGCAAAACAAGTCTCCACGTATTGCCATATAGAGAATAATACAAACAAAAATCAAATCTGCTGACGTATTCCGCAGTGCGTCATAACACTGCGACCAAGCCTTCTGTATGGATTATTTTTTGTTGTTCCACCGCGGCACATTCAACGAGGCAGTTTCCTTGGCACGTCTTGTTGAAGCAGAGATCGTGTGCCCCTTTTAACGGGATTCTCATTAATACGGACGTGGGTAACCCAACCGTGCCATTTACCACGGCGCTTGAGCGGCAAGCGAGTTTTATTAGGTAGGTGGGGATGCATAACGGCATCAACCTATATAAGGGGATAAAGATCCACCTCGTTCACCTACGCCTTCTTCCTCCTTTGCCCATCCATCTCCTGCGCACTCAAGCTCCAACGCCCAAGTCCGCTCTTTCTTCCTCAACCTGCTCCAGCGATGTCCGGAGCGGGTGGCAAGTGGATGGCTTCCTCCGTTACGGAGGGTCAAATCAAAAAAGCTTAGGAAGGCCGGATATCTGTCCAAGGACATCCCGCACCGGCTTCTCGAGGCGGGGCAGCTTCTTCCCACCCCAAGGCCCAATGAGAGGGTAGTTTTTCTTCCCCACTTCCTCCGCGGACTGGGTTTTCCACTCCACCCTTTTGTCCGGGGGCTCATGTTATACTACGGCCTGGATTTCCACGATCTGGCCCCGAACTTTGTCCTCAACATCTCGGCGTTCATCGTCGTGTGTGAGGCCTTTCTCCGCATCCGCCCCCACTTCGGCCTCTGGCTCAAGACCTTTAACGTCAAGCCTAAGGTGGTGTCCGGCACCCAGGCGGAGTGCGGAGGTGCTATGGCCGGCAAGATGGCCAACACCCTCTGGTTCGATGGCTCCTTTGTGGAGACCTTAAAGGGGTGGCAGGCAGGGTGGTTTTACATCACCGAGCCACGCGACTCGAAATGGGTCGCGGCCCCTGAGTTCCGATCCAGACCCCCCACGCGGCTCGTGTCTTGGAAAGAGACGGGCCTATCGTGGGGCAACGAAGAAGAAGTGACTGGATTGCAAACCTGCATCCAGTCCCTGATGAACAAGCCAATCCGGCATGTTAATATCATCCAGGTCATGCTCGTCCGCCGGATCCTCCCATGCCAAGAACGGGATTTCACTTTGTGGGAATTTGACCCGGCGCAGCACCAAACCCTCAATAGGTTCTTCGACACGATGTATGAAGACGTCTGGAAGGTGCTAACCAAAGGGGCCGAGTGCCCCACATCCGCTTCCGAGGATCGCGGATATAGCTCGCAGCGTGACGCTCGCGAGGTAAGCCATCTATACCTTTTACAAGTTCGTTTAAGCTCTTCTTTATAGATTAACTCCATGTGGGATCTGAAAACTCCCTTTGCCTTTGACAGGCGTGGCTGAAGATAGCCGGACCAATCAACTGTCCGGCTCCTCTGCCCGAAGACCAAGCCCCAGCTCTCCTAGAGAAGCTGCTGGCTCCGGCGCCTTATGTGGTGCCGGAGAAGAAGGTCAAGAAGAAGAAGACCACTGGGACTCGAAAGAGTGCCCGCAATATGGTGGTGTCGAGCTCGTCATCTGGCGAGTCTGCGACGCCCTCCTCTCATGAAAACGAGGAGGAGGAACAAGGAAGCTCTCCCCCTCCAGCGAGGGGAGCGAAGAAGAAGAAGGCCGCCCCAACGGGGGAGGCCGAGGGGTCGAGGAAAAGGAAGACCCCTCCGCCGGAATACTCCCTCGACGCCGAAGAGGGCAGAGAGGAGTGGCCGGACAGAACCAAGCGTCCAGCGATATCGTAAGTATTTACATACTAGAATGACTCATAGTATCTTCAAGTGCGCAGCTTACCCTAATGTCGAATGTTATTTGTGCAGCCCGCCCCGGGCCGGACTCGATAATTCGTCGAGCGGCTCCCTGGATTCGTCGGACATAAACTCTGTTCCGCCCGCAGTCTCCCCCAGCGGGGCGGACGACGCCGAAGTGGCGCCCCGCCAAACAGGGCAGGAGGAGGTGGTCCTGGAGGAGCCGCAAGGCAATCCTCTGGACCCCAGGAGTAAAGGGGATGAAACCCCCCAGGGCTCCAAGTCCGGCTTTGTGCCGGACACCGCGCCGGACTCAACAGTCCCGGTACACGGTAGGCGAACTCCTCCCAAGAGGAGTAAGCCGTCTGAGCCGGCGACCTCTGTCCAACCAGAGGCGCCAGACAATCTGCTGGCGGCGCTTGAGGGCGCCACCATCGAAGAGGAGCACCGTACTGTTATGAGTACGGTAATCCAAAGGGTTCAGTCCGCCAAGAGCGGACTGACTAAAGCTTGCGCTAGCCTTCTAACAGGCTTCGAGGTAAACAGAAAATGTGTTAAATTATTTACCGCATAGACAGTAGCCCCTGATGCTCTGTTCGGTGTTCAGAAAAGAAAAGCCGAATAGAGGATCTAGTAAATTTCGCAGGAGTCTAACAATAAAAGGTCAAATATGCGTATGCAGGCTTCCCTGCTGTCCACCGCCGCACTGACTGCGCAGGTGGAAGTCCTGAAAAAGGACCTCGAGCGGTCCGAGCAAGAGCTCGGCCTTGCCAAAAGGCAGCTCGAGGAAAAGGAAGGTAAGAAATACCCTTTTTTTTAAAAAGGTGCCTATAGAGAGGCTTGATTGCAAAAATAAATAACAGGATTGTACTGCTTATTATAGGGGCCACAACCGAGGTGGCAACCCTGAAGCAGGCGCTGGCTGAGGCCGAGAAGAAAGCGGCCGAGGAGCGCGCCGAGCGAGAAAGGCTTGGGGTCCAAGTCGGCGAGGTGCAGCAAGAGCTGCAAGCTCTCATGAAGAAACATGAGGGTTTGGAGCTTGAGGCAAAAACGCAAGCATCCAAGCTCGCGTCGGCTATTGAGACCAATAAGAGTGCCAAGGCCGAAGCCCAAAAGGCCCTCCAAGAGTTGGAGGATGTAAAAAACATAGCAGCGGGTAAGACATTCTCAATGCAAAGTTGGAATATAAAAGTAAATTACCTATTACTTACCCGAATCCGGAGTTCTCCAGGGGCGTTCTTCGATCTTCCCCGCAGCGCATCCGACGCCGCCGCGTTCTACCAGCTGAAGAAGGCAGCTCGACGGAGAGTGTGTTCTGGTCTCAGTATTCTGAGGCCGGACACCCTGTGCCCTTGAGCGATCAGCTGAAACAGCTGGCCGAGCTCCACAAGGCGGCCGAACAGGCCATGAAGGGCTTATTAGTTCGGCTGTGGCCTGGAGAGGCCCTGCCTGGGAGCTATTTCGGGCTAGTACGACGGCTAGTGGAGGCCTGTCCACGGCTTGAACTCGTCAAGCGCTCCGTCTGCATTGAAGGTGCCCGGAGGGCCCTTGCCCGTGTAAGGGTACACTGGGGTAAGCTGGACGGAGAGAAGCTGGTGAAGGACGGGCCACCGCAGGGGAAGGAGCATCGCAAGCCCGAGAACTACTACAAGGAAGTTCTTGCCGGAGCCCGCCTTGTCGCGGATGAATGTACTAAAGATGTAATTTTTGAATAAACTCGCTCGTTTGTGTCCTGTGCGCTGAAAACTTGTTCATATGCGCTAAGCAATGCTTGTTTAATTTAAAATATTATTTTCTGTGCGGCTGTTTATCAAAAATTGAGAGATGGCCAGTCGTCGGCTTCTGCCCCCATGCCACTAGTGCTGGGGTGTTCGGGATAAACCTGAGGGCTCTTGTTCCCATAGTTGGGGTCCTTCGAGGGAGGCCCTCAGCACAACGAACCAGGCAATCGGACTATAATGCTTGAACACTCTCACTTAGCCATAGAACGTTATAATTTTAAATTTCGGCGAAGCCCCTAGTTCGGAAGGCCGAATTCGGGGCGCTATCCATGCCTTTGGCCGGACTTAACCAGCTCCTCGCTCGAAGCGGCATAAGCCTTTAAGGACTCGAAAAACCTCTCGAACACCGACCGGTCTCACGCCTTATCATGACAACCTGTTTTAGCTTTCTCCACTGAGGTGCTCGCCCACCTGATCTGGGGCACAATCGCAGTGGTTCTCCTAGTGCTACCTTAGCCGATATAGCGGAACGTAAGGCACCAAAACATAGGAGCCGGGCAAACCCAACATATGACCAAAATCATGATTCGGAGCCGATGCATATAATGCTATAAGTTCGGGGTGCCGCACTTGTGAAAGTGGACGGACTTCTCACACCAGATAGAAGGGTAATAAAGCCCCTGGCGTGGTTTGCCGTACCATGGTGTACGGGTGCGATCATGTTATTGAATAAAAATATGTATATTAAAAGAAGATAATGCAAAAAATAGACAAAAAGCTATGCATTATTTATAAGGAGGCTGTTTATTCAAGCCGAACGATACAAGTAGTGCGATAAATTTTTTTTAGACTATTTAACATGTCCTGACCAGGCACAGGCCGCGGAATTTAGAAACAGATATATCGCTCGAAATAGAGACCACCTGAGAGTTCCATGATGCAGCGTTGTTTTGTCTGCTTTCCTGGGTCTTGTATCGTCTGTACGACAGCAAGGACGAACACTTTATCCAGAGTATGGAGTCTTGAAAGAAAAGAAGAATCCGGCAGCCCCTAGTACGTTTGACGCCGTATTGTTGGCATGCCGTTTGATGTGCCCCTTCCCCTATGCCCATGGAATTTTAAGGGCGTAATTGTGTACTCGAGGTACTAGCTCCGCTATGTAGCGATGGCTGGGGTTGGGGCCGTATTGCTACGCTTGCTCCGAACGCGCCAGTCGGTCTTGCTGCGGGTTACTCCGGGCGCGTTTTGCTTTGTCCGGCTTTGTAGCGGCCGGACTCGAGAGTTGCCTTAAGAGGCTGCTTTGCACTTCCGCTGCGAGGGCCGCCGTGTGCTCCTCCGTATGGATGGAGCGTTCGGTGTTTCCGCTGACCGTGATTACACCTCGAGGGCCTGGCATCTTGAGCTTGAGATATGCGTAGTGCGGCACCGCATTGAATTTAGCGAATGCGGTTCGTCCAAGCAGAGCATGATAGCAACTGCGGAACGGAACTATGTCGAAGATTAACTCTTCGCTTCGGAAGTTGTCCGGAGATCCGAAGACCACATCAAGTGTTATGGAGCCTATGCAATTGGCCTCTACACCTGGGATGACGCCTTTAAAGGTCGTCCTTGTGGGCTTGATCCTTGATGTATCTATGCCCATTTTCCACACTGTATCCTGGTAAATCAGGTTCAGGCTACTGCCGCCGTCCATGAGGACTCTTGTAAGGTGAAATCCGTCAACGATTGGGTCAAGAACCAATGCGGCAAAACCGCCGGGACGGATGCTGGTGGGGTGGTCCCTTCGATCGAACGTGATCGGGCAAGAGGACCATGGGTTGAACTTTGGGGCGACTGGCTCCATCGCGTATACGTCCCGTAGCGCACGCTTCCTCTCCCGCTTGGGAATGTGAGTCGCTTATATCATGTTCACCATCCGCACTTGTGGGGAAACCCCTTCTGTCCATTGTTGTTCGGCGGCCTGGGCTCCTCCTCGTCGTCGCTGTCCAGCCCCTTGTCTTTGTGTTCGGCTCTTAACTTGCCTGCCTGCTTAAACACCCAACAATCCCTGTTGGTGTGATTGGCTGGCCTTTCGGGGGTGCCATGAATCTGGCACGAGCGGTCGAGTATCCGGTCCAAACTGGACGGGCCCTGGGTATTCTTTTTAAATGGCTTTTTCCGCTGACCGGATTTATGGCCTCTGAATCCGGCATTTACTGCCGTATCTTCATTACTGTCGCTGCTAACGCGGCGTTTCTGTTCGTTCCGTCATGACCTGCCACCTTTGTCCTTGGTATTCGAATTACCTTGCTTCTTCGATAAGTTGTTGCTGCGGGCTAGCCAGCTATCTTCGCCCGCGCAAAAGCGGGTCATGAGTGTCGTGAGGGCTGCCATTGATTTCGGCTTCTCCTGTCCCAGGTGCCGGGCCAGCCATTCGTCGCGGATGTTGTGTTTGAAGGCCGCTAGGGCCTCTGCATCCGGACAATCGACTATCTGATTTTTCTTTGTTAGGAACCGTGTCCAGAATTGTCTGGCCGATTCTTCTGGCTGCTGAATTATATGGCTTAGGTCGTCAGCGTCTGGTGGCCGCACATAGGTCCCTTGAAAGTTATCGAGGAATGCGGCCTCCAGGTCCTCCCAAGAGACGATTGAGTCTGCTGGGAGGCTGTTAAGCCAGTGCCAGGCTGGTCCCTTAAGCTTAAGGGGTAAATATTTGATGGCGTGCAAATCATCGCCACGTGCCATGTGGATGTGGAGGAGATAGTCCTCAATCCATACTGCCGGATTTGTCGTACCATCGTATGACTCGATATTGACGGGTTTGAAACCCTCTGGGATTCTATGATCCATTACTTCGTCTGTGAAGCATAGTGGGTGTGCGGCGCCCCTGTACTGGGCTATGTCACGACGCAGTTCGGAGGAGCTGTGCCTGTTGTGTTCAGCCCGGCCGGATTTATTATGTCCGGGGTGAAAATTATCACGTGCCGTCGGGCGTCCGCGCGATCCATAGATCGATCTTGTTTGCCTTGTTTTGTCCTCCAGGATGTCTTGCAGGTCTGGCTCATTTTCCCGTGCCTTGGTGAAGCGGCTGCGGGGCACGGTTTGTTTGAATGTTCTACAGGCTTCTCTGTCGCGGCCGCGAGGTGGCCGATCTGCCATGTCTTGTGCTTCCTCCTCTGATTGGGGTAATGGCCTGCGCTTGGGATAATTCTTGGAGGGGCGTCCGAGTTCGTACTCTTCGTCCGCAAGGACTTCAGTCCATCTGTCAGCTAGCAGATCTTGATCAGCTATAAGCTGTTGCTACTTTTTCTTTAGGCTGTTTGCCATGGCTAAAAGCCTGCGTTGAAAGCGCTCTTGTTCGGCGGGGTCTGATGGTACGACGAATTCATCGTCGCCGAGGCTTGCCTCGTCTTTGGAGGGAGGCATGTAGTTATCATCCTCGACCTCTCGCTCTGCCGTTCCCTCGTGAGGGCGGTCTTCTCCATCTTCCTGTGCCAAATCTTGCTGGTTTTGGTGTTCTTCGGCACTGTTCGGGGTAGTATTGTCTCCCGTGCCGGAATCACCGTTTCTGCTGTGGCGGGATTTAGAGCGGCGCCGCTGACGCCGACGTTTTGGAGGCTTTTTCGAGGTGCCATCCTCCGCTGTTCCATCGCCGTCTCCATCTTTTGGAGCATCCACCATGTATATGTCATATGATGAGGTGGCCGTCCAGCGCCCTACAGGTGCTGGTTCTTGTTCGTCTCCTCCTTTGTCCTCCATACTGTCGAAGTCTTCAGAGCCGAAGTCGAGCATGTCGGGTATATCGTCGACAGTGGCTATTAAGTGGGTGGTGGGTGGGCTTTGAATTTCTTTGTCATCCGAATTCCAACCTCGCAGGCCATAGTTCGGCCTGGGCTCTCCTGACAAAGAGAGAGACTTGAGAGAATTCAGGATATCACCGAAAGGTGAGCACTGAAAGATGTCCGCAGCGGTGAACTCCATTACAGGCGCCCAATCTGATTCGATTGGCAGGGGCGCGGGAGCCTCGGAGTTCGAAGAAGAATCCGGCTCCTCGGAGTCATGGGCCATGCGGAGTGCGGGGCTTGCGTTTGGCTCAATGGCTTTTAAGATCGCAGCCTCCGAGGTGACGTCCAACCGTTCACCCTCAAAGGATGCAGCGGGCTCCGAGTCGAGGATCAGGGCCGGAGCGTATGTGGCCTCCAGGACACTGTTCGGAGGGAGAGCTATATCATGCCCCTCGGGATAGTGCGGCACGCTTGGCTGTGGCTCGAATCCGTCGAAGATCAAGTCTCCGCGGATATCTGCCGTGTAGTTTAAGCTTCCAAACCTGACTTGATTGCCAGGGGCATAGCTTTCGATCTGCTCTAGATGGCCAAGCGAGTTGGCGCGTAGAGCGAAGCCGCCGAAGATGAAGATCTGTCCGGGGAGAAAAGTCTCACCCTGGACCTCATCGTTGCTGATGATCAAAGGAGCCATCGGGCCTAAAGGCGACGACACAGAGGAACTCTCTATGAAAGCACCAATGTCGGTGTCAAAACCTGCGGATCTCGGGTAGGGGGTCCCGAATTGTGCGTCAAGGTCGGATGGTAACAGGAGACAAGGGACACTTTATTTTACCCAGGTTCAGGCCCTCTCGATGGAGGTAAAACCCTACTCCTGCTAGATTAATATTGATGATATGGGTAGTACAAGAGTAGATCTACCACAAGATCAAGGAGGCTAAACCCTAGAAGCTAGCCTATGAGTATGATGATGGTTATGATGATTTTGATCATCGTCCTACGGACTACAACCCTCCGGTTTATATAGACACCGGATAGGGTTAGGGTTACACAGAGTCGGTTACATTGGTAGGAGATCTTGAATATCCGCACGCCTAGCTTGCCTTCCACGCCAAGGAAAGAACCTTCCGGACACGGGACGAAGTCTTCAATCTTGTATCTTCATAGTCCTGGAGTCCGGCTGAAGGTATAGTCCGGCTATCCGAACACCCCCTAATCCAGGACTCCCTCAGAGTGCGTGATAGCCACTACGGAACGAGACTATGTTGAAGATTAACTCCTCGCTTTGGAAATTATCCAGGTATCCGAAGACAAGTTCGAGTGTAACTGAGCCAGTATAGTTGGCCTCTACACCTAGTATGACGCCTTTAAATGTCATTTTTGTGGGTTTAATCCTTGAGGGATTTATGCCCATTTTCCGCACTGTATCCTGATAAAGCAGGTTCAGGCTGCTGCCGCCGTCCATAAGGACTCTAGTGAGGTGAAATCCGTCAATGATAGGGTCAAGAACCAATGCAGTGAATCCGCCATGACGGATGCTAGTGGGGTGGTCCCTTTGATCAAAAGTGATCGGGCAGGAGAACCATGGGTTGAACTTTGGGGCGAATGGCTCTAACGCATATATGTACCTGAGTGCATGCTTCCGCTCCCGCTTGGGAACGCGGGTTGCGTATATCATGTTCACCGTCCGCACTGGTGGGGGAAACCCTTCTGTCCATTATCGTTCGGCGGCCGGGGCTGCTCCTCGTCATCGCTATGCAGCCCCTTGTCTCTGTTTTCGGCATGTAGCTTGCCTGCCTACTTGAACACCCAACAATCCCTGTTGGTGTGACTGGCTGGCTTTTCGAGGGTGCCATGTATCTGGCACGAGCGATCGAGTATTCGGTCCAAACTGGACGGGCCCGAAGTATTTTTATTGAATGGCTTTTTCCGCTGACCGGGTTTAGAGCCTCTGAATCCGGCATTAACTGCCGTATCCTTAGCACTGTCGCCGTTAATGCGGCACTTGTGCTTGTTGCGACGCGACCTGCCATTGCTGTCCTTGGTATCCGAATTACCAGGGCTCTTGGTCGTGTTGTTACTACGAGCTAGTCGGAGCATGAGGTGTTTATAGATTGTCCTCCTTATGAGTGGCGGTCGGGGACGAGCGATGGTCTTTTTCTACCCATCTATACCCCTAGGAGCATGTGCGTAATACTTTGCTTTGATAACTTCTAAATTTTTTCAATAAGTATATGAGTTCTTTATGACTAATGTTGAGTCCATGGATTATACGCACTTTTCCCATCCTTCCACCATTGCTAGCCTCTCTAATACCGCGCACCTTTCGCCAGTATCATACACCCACCGTATATCTTCCTCAAAACAACCACCATACCTACCTATCATGGCATTTCCATAGCCATTCCGAGATATATTGCCATGCAACTTTTCCACCGTTCTGTTTATTATGACACGCTCCATCATTGTCATATTGCTAGCATGATCATGTAGTTGACATCGTATTTGTGGCAAGGCCACCATTCATAATTCTTTCATACATGTCACTCTTGATTCATTACATATCTCGGTACCCCGCCGGAGGCATTCATATAATGTCGTATCTTGTTCTAAGTATCGAGTTGTAATTGTTGAGTTGTAAGAAAAATAAAAGTGTGATTGTCGGTGTCAAAACCGGCGGATCTCGGGTAGGGGGTCCCGAACTGTGCGTCAAGGCCGGATGGTAACAGGAGACAAGGGACACGATGTTTTTACCCAGGTACGAGCCCTCTCGATGGAGGTAAAACCCTGCTCCTGCTTGATTAATATTGATCATATGGGTAGTACAAGAGTAGATCTACCACGAGATCAGAGAGGCTAAACCCTAGAAGCTAGCCTATGGTATGATTGTTGTTCGTCCTACGGACTAAAACCCGCCGGTTTATATAGACACCGGATAGGGTTAGGGTTACACAGAGTCGGTTACAATGGTAGGAGATCTTGAATATCCGCATCGCCAAGCTTGCCTTCCACGCCAAGGAAAGTTCCATCCGGACATGGGACGGAGTCTTCGATCTTGTATCTTCATAGTCCAGGAGTCGGGAGAAGGTATAGTCCGGCTACCCGAACACCCCCTAATCCAGGACTCCCTCAGTAGCCCCTGAACCAGGCTTCAATGACGACGAGTCCGGCGCGCAGATTGTCTTCGGCATTGCAAGGCGGGTTCCTCCTCCAAGTCCTTCATAGAAGATTGTAAATACCCAGAATAGTGTCCGGCTCTGCAAAATAAATTTCCACATATCGCCATAGAGAGAATAATATTAACACAAATCAAATCTGCTGACGCATTCCGTAGTGCATCATCACACTACGGCCAAGTCCTTTACGTTTTTACTTTTCCACCTCAGCACGTTTTGCAAGGCGGTTTCCTTGGCACGTCTTGTCAAAGCAGAGATCATGTGCCCTCTAATCGGGGTAGCAGCCTGCTCTTGGGGTAGCTCTTGGAGGGGCGTTCGTGTTCGTACTCTTCGGTCGTAAGGACTTCAGTCCATCTGTCAGCTAGCAAGTCTTGATAAACTCTAAGTTGTTGCTATTTTTTCTTGAGGCTGCTCGCAGTGGCCATAAGCCTGCGTTTGAAACGCTCTTGTTCGACGGGATCCTCTGGCACGACAAATTCGTCGTCGTCGAGGATTGCCTCGTCTTCGGAGGGAGGCATGTAATTATCGTCCTCCATCTCTTTGTCTGCCGCTCTCTCATGAGGGCTAGCTTCTCCGTCCTCCTGTGTAGAATCCTGCTGGAGGGGGTTGTCTTCGGCACTGTCTGGGGTGTTATTATCTCCCGTGCTGGAATCACCGTTTTTGCTTTGGCGGGATTTAGAGCGGCGCCGCTGACGCCGGCATTTAGGCTGCTTCTTGGAGGGGTCATCCTCCGCTGTTCCATCGCCATTGCCTTCTTTTGGGGTGTCCACCATGTATATGTCATATGACGAGGTGTCTTTCCAGTGCCCTATAGGCGCTGGTTCCTGTTCGTCTCCTACATCGTCGTCCATACCGTCGATGTCTTCGGAGTCAAAGTCGAGCATGTCGGTTAAATCATCGACACTGGCTACGAAGTGGGTGGTGGGTGGGCTTTGAATTTCTTCGTCATCCACATCCCAACCTTGCTGACCATAGTCCGGCCAGGACTCTCCTGATAAAGAGAGAGATTTTAGTGAGTTCAGAATATCGCCGAAGGGCGAGTGCTGAAAGATATCCGCGGCGGTGAATTCCATGACCGGCGCCCAATCGGATTCGATTGGCAAGGGCGAAGGGGGCTGGGAGTCCGGAGAGGATTCCGGCACCTTGGAGCCACGGGCCTCGTAGAGAATAGGGATGGTGTTCGGCTCGATCGCCATAGAGATTGCAGCCCCCGAGGCGGTGTCCAACCACCCGTCCTCGATTGGCGCAGTCGGCTTCGAGCTAAGGGTCGGAGCGGACATGGGTGCGGCCTCCAAGGCACTGTCCGGCAGCAGAGCTAGATCATGCATGTCGGTGTCAAAACCGGCGGATCTCGGGTAGGGGGCCCCGAACTGTGCGTCAAGGCCGGATGGTAACAGGAGACAAGGGACACGATGTTTTTACCCAGGTTCGGGCCCTCTCGATGGAGGTAATTCCCTACTCCTGCTTGATTAATATTGATGATATGGGTAGTACAAGAGTAGATCTACCACGAGATCAAGGAGGCTAAACCCTAGAAGCTAGCCTATGGTATGATTGTTGTGTATGGAGTTGATTGTCCTATGGACTACAACCCTCCGGTTTATATAGACACCGGATAGGGTTAGGGTTACACAGAGTCGGTTACAATGGTAGGAGATCTTGAATATCCGCATCGCCAAGCTTGCCTTCCACGCTAAGGAAAGTTCCATCCAGACACGGGACGGAGTCTTCGATCTTGTATCTTCATAGTCCAGGAGTCCGGCGAAGGTATAGTCCGGCTACCCGAACACCCCCTAATCTAGGACTCCCTCAGTAGCCCCTGAACCAGGCTTCAATGACGACGAGTCCGACGCGCAGATTGTCTTCGGCATTGCAAGGCAGGTTCCTCCTCCAAGTCCTTCATAGAAGATTGTAAATACCTAGAATAGTGTCCGGCTCTGCAAAATAAATTTCCACATATTGCCATAGAGAGAATAATATTAACACAAATCAAATCTACTGACACATTCCATAGTGCATCATCACACTACGGCCAAGTCCTTTACGTTTTTACTTTTCCACCTCAGCATGTTTTGCGAGGCGGTTTCCTTGGCACGTCTTGTCAAAGCAGAGATCATGTGCCCTTTTTACGGGATTCTCATCAATACGGACATGGGTAACCCAACCGCGCCATTTACCACGACGCTTGGGAGGCAAGTGAGTTTTATTAGGCAGGTGGGGACGCATAACCGCATCCGCCCATATAAGGGGATAAGGATCCACCTTTTTTACCTACGCCTTCTTCCTCCTTTGCCTATCCATCTCCTGCGCACTCGAGCTCCAGCGCCCGAGCCCGTTCTTCCCACCTCAACCTTCTCCAGCAATGTCCGGAGCAGGAGGCAAGTGGATGGTCTCCTCCGTCACGGAGGTTCAAGTGAAAAAGTTAAGGATGGTCGGATACCTGTCCAAGGACATCCCGCACCGGCTTCCCGAGGAGGGGCAGCTTCTCCCCACCCCAAGGCCCCATGAGAGGGTAGTGTTCCTTCCCCACTTCCTCCGCGGATTGGGTTTTCCACTTCACCCATTCGTCCGGGGGCTCATGTTCTACTACGGCCTGGATTTCCATGATCTGGCCCCGAACTTCATCCTCAACATCTCGGCGTTTATCGTCGTGTGTGAGGCCTTCCTCCGCGTCCGCCCCCATTTCGGCCTCTGGCTCAAGACCTTCAACGTCAAGCCCAAGGTGGTGCGCGGCAGCCAGGCAGAGTGCGGAGGCGCCATGGCGGGCAAGATGGCCAACGTCCTATGGTTCGAGGGCTCCTTCGTGGAGACCCTAAAGGGGTGGCAAGCCGGGTGGTTTTACATCACCGAGCCACGCGATCCGAAATGGATCGCAGCCCCCGAGTTCCGATCCGGACCCCCCACGCGGCTTATGTCCTGGAAAGAGACGGGCCTGTTGTGGGGTAACGAAGAAGAGGTGACCGGACTGAAGACATGCATCTAGTCCCTGGTAAACAAGCCAATCAGGCTTGTCAATGTAGTCCAGGTCATGCTCGTTCGCCGAATCCTCCCGTGTTAACAACGGGACTTTACTCCATGGGAGTTCGACCCGGCGCAGCACCGACCCCTTAACAGGCTCTTCGACACGATGTATGAAGACGTATGGAAGGTGCTAATCAAAGGCGCCGAGGCTCCCGCATCCGCTTCCGAGGACCGCGGATACAGCTCGCAGCGTCACGCTGGCGAGGTAAGCTATTTTCACCTTTTAGAGGATGTTAAGTTCTTTCATAGTTTGACTCTATGCGGGATCTAAACTCCCTTACCTTTGACAGGCTTGGCAGGCGATATCCGGACCGATTAACTGTCCGGCTCCCTTGCCCGAAGACGCAACCCCTGCTCTCTTAGAGAAGCTGCTGGCTCCGGCGTCCTATGTGGTGCCGGAGAAGAAGGCCAAGAAGAAGAAGGCCACGGGGACTCGAAAGAGTGCCCGCAATGTGGCGGTGTCGGATTCGTCATCTCACGAGTCCGAGACACTCTCCCCTCGTGAGAACGAGGAGGAGGAAGAAGAAACCTCTCCCCCTCCAGCGGGGGGAGGAGAAAAAGGGAAGGCTGCCCCAACGGGGGAGGCCGAGGGGTCTAGGAAAAGGAAGACCCCTCCGCCGAACTACTCCCCGACGCCGAAGAGGGCGAAGAGGAGTGGCCGAACAGGGCCAAGCGTCGTGCGAAATCGTAAGTATTCGGATACCAGAGTGACTCATGATATTCCTAGGTCGTTCAGCTTTCCATAATGCCGAACATAATTGTGCAGCCCGCCCCGGGCCGAACTCAACGATTCGTCGAGCGGCTCCCTGGATTCATCGGACGTGAACTTAGTTCCGCCCGCTGTCTCCCCTCGCACTGCAGACGACGCTGAAGTGGCGTCGCAACGAGCTCCGGGGCAGGAGGAGGTGGTCCTGGAGGAGCCGAAAGGCGACCTCCCGGACCCCAGGAATAAAGGGGACAAGACCCCCCAGGGCTCCGAGTCCGGCTTTGTGCCGGATGCCGCACCGGACTCTTCAACAGTTTCGGACCGCGGTAGGCGAACTCCTTCCAAGAGGAGCAAGCCTTCTGAGCCGGCGGCCTCCGTCCAACCGGAGGTGCCGGACAATCTGCTGGAGGTGCTTGACGGCGCCTCCATCGACGAGGAGCACCGTACTATTATGAGTACGGTGATCCGGAGGGTTTAGTCCGCCAAGAGCGGACTGACTGAAGCTTGCGCTAGCCTTCTGACAGGCTTCGAGGTAAGTAAAAATATATCAAAATATTACCACATAGACAGTAGCCCCTGATGTTCTGCTTGGCGTTCGGAAAGAAAAGCCGAATAGAGGATCTAATAAATTTCGCAGGAGTCTAACAAAAAGGAGTCAATATGCGTATTTAGGCTTTGCTGCTATCCACCGCTGCACTGACTGCAGAGGTGGGTGTCCTGAAACAGGACGTCGGGCGGACCGAGCAAGAGCTCGGCCTTGCCAAGCGGCAGCTTGAGGAAATAGAAGGCAAAAAATACCTTACAGAAAAAGTGCCTATAAAAAGGCGGATTGCAAAAAGTAACAGGATTGTACTGCTTATTCTAGGGGCCACGACTGAGGTGGCGACCCTCAAGCAGGCGCTGTCTAAGGCCGAAAAGAAAACGGCCGCGGAGCGCACCGAGCGAGAGAGACTTGGGGCTCAGGTGGGCGAGGTGCAGCAAGAGCTTCAGGCTCTCATGAAAAAACATGAGAGTTTGGAGCTTGAGTCAAAGGCGCAAGCATCCGAGCTGGCGTCGGCCCTTGAGACTGCCAAGTCTGCCAAGGCCGAAGCCCAAAAGGCCCTCCAAGAGTTGGAGGAGATGAGGAAGATAGCAGCGGGTAAGCTATTCTTTATGCAAAGCAGAAATATAAAAGTAAACTACCTGTTACTTACCCGAATCTGGAGCTCTCTAGGGGCATTCGCAGATCTTCCCCGCAGCGTATCCGACGCCGCCGCATTCTACGGAGCTAAAGAGGGCAGCTTGACAGAGAAGGTGTTCTGGTCTCAGTATTCTGAGGCCGGACACCCTGTGCCCTTGAGCGACCAGCTGAAACAGCTGGTCGAGCTCCACAAGGCGGCCGAACAGGCCATGAAGGGCTTCATAGTTTGGCTGTGGCCCGGAGAGGCCCTGCCTGGGAGCTATTTCGGGCTGGTGCGGCGGCTGGTGGAGGCCTGTCCAAGGCTCGAGGTCATCAAGCGCTCTGTCTGCATTGATGGTGCCCGGAGGGCCCTTGCCCGTGCAAAGGTGCACTGGGGTAAGCTGGACGGTGAGAAGCTTGTGAGGGACGAGCCGCCGCCGGGGAAGGAGCATCGCAAGCCCGAGAACTACTACAAGGATGTTCTTGCAGGTGCCCGCCTTGTGGCGGATGAATGTACCAAGGATGTAATTTTTGAATGAACTCGCTCGTGTTTATCCTGTGCGCTGAAAACTTGTTCATATGCGCTAAACAATGCTTATTGAATTTAAAATATTATTTTCTGTGCGCCCGTTTACAAAAATTGAGAGATGGCCAGTCGTCGGCTTCTGCCCCTGTGCCACTAGTGCTGGGGTGTTCGGGATAAACATGAGCGCTCATTTTCCCATGGTTGGGTCCTTCGAGGGAGGCGCTCAGCACAACAAACCAGACAATCGGACTATAATGCTTGAACACTCTCACTTAGCCATAGAACTTTATAATTTTAAATTTCGGCGAAGCCCCTAGTTCGGAAGACCGAGTTCGGGGCGCTATCCACGCCTTGGCCGGACAAAGCCAGCTCCTCGCTCGAAGCGGCATAAGTCTTTAGGGACTCGAAAAACATCTCGAACAGCGACCGGTCTCTCGCCTCATCATGACAGTCAGTTTTAGCTTTCTCCACTGAGGTGCTTAACCCAGCTGAACCGGGGCACAATCGCAGTGGTTCTCCTAGTGCTACCTTAGCCGATATAGCGGAACGTAAGGCACCAAAACATAGGAGCCGGGCAAACCCAACTATTGACCCAAATCATGATTCGGAGCCGATGCATATAGTGCTATAAGTTCGGGGTGCCGCACTTGTGAAAGTGTACAGACTTCTCACACCATAATGAGGGGTATTGAAGCCCCTGGCGTGTTTGCCGTACCATGGTGTATGGGTGCAATCATGTTATTTAATAAACAGATATATGAAAATAGGATAATGCAAAAAATAGACAAAAAGCTATGCATTGTTTATAGAGCGGCTATTTATCAAAGCCGGACGATACAAGTAGTGCGATAAAAAAGAGATATTGGACTATTTAACATGTCCTGACCAGGGGCAGGCCGTGGAATTGTACTTAAAACAGGTATACTGCTCGTAACAGAGACCACCTGGGAGTTCCATAATGCGGCATGGCTTGTCTGCCTCCCTGGATCTTGCATCGTTTGTGCGGCGATCGAGTTGCTGAACAGGTCGTCCGAAGTGTGGAGTCCTGAAAGTAAGAAAAAAGAATCCGGCAGCCCCTAGTACGTTTTAAGCCGTATTTTGGGTGTGCCGTTATTGTGGCACTTGCCCTGTGCCCATGGTATTTCAAGGGCGTAGTTATGTATGCGAGGTACCGGTTTCGCTATGTCGGGAGGGCTGGGGTTGGGGCCGCATTGCTACGCCTGCTCGGAACATGCCAGGTGGCCTTGTTGTAGGTTACTCCGGGCGCGCTTGGCAGTGTCTGGCTTTTTAACAGCCGTACTGGAGAGTTGCCTAAGAAGGCTGCTTTGTACTTCCGCTGCGAGAGCCGCCGTGTGCTCCTCCGTACGGAGGGAGCGTTCAGTGTTTCCGTTGACCGTGATTACTCCTCGAGGGCCTGACATCTTGAGCTTGAGATATGCGTAGTGCGGCACCGCCCTGAACTTTGCGAATGCGGTTCGTCCGAGCAGGACGTGATAGCCACTGCAAAACGGGACTATATCGAAGGTTAACTCTTTGCTTCGGAAATTATCCGGGGATCCGAAGACCACGTCAAGTGTTACTGAGCCTGTACAGTTGGCTTCTACACCTGGTATAACGCCTTTAAAGGTCGTTTTTGTGGGCTTAATCCTTGAGGGATCTATGCCCATTTTTCGCACTGTATCCTAGTAAAGCAGGTTCAGGCTACTGCCGCCGTCCATGAGGACTCTTGTGAGATGAAATCCGTTGATGATTGGGTCGAGAACCAATGCGGCGAAGCCGCCATGACGGATGCTAGTGGGATGGTCCCTTCGATCAAAGGTGATCGGGCAGGAGGACCATGGGTTGAACTTGGGGGCGACTGGCTCCATCGCATATACGTCCCGTAGCGCACACTTCCGCTCCCTCTTGGGAATGTGGATTGCGTATATCATGTTCACCGTCCACACTTGTGAGGGAAAGCCCTTCTGTCCATTGTTGTTCGGCGGCCTGGGCTCCTCCTCGTCGTCGCTATGCAGCCCCTTGTCTTTGTTTTCGGCTCTTAACTTGCCTGCCTGCTTGAACACCCAACAATCCCTGTTGGTGTGATTGGCTGGCCTTTCGGGGGTGCCATGTATCTGGCACAAGCGATCGAGTATTCGATCCAAACTGGACGGGCCCTGAGTATTCTTTTTGAATGGCTTTTTCCGCTGACCGGATTTATAGCCTCTGAATCTGGCATTAACTGCCGTATCTTCATTACTGTCGCTGCTAACGCGACATTTTTGCTTATTCCGACGTGTCGTGCCACTTTTGTCCTTGGTATCCGAATTACCAGGGTTTTTAGCTAAGTTATTACTGCGAGCTAGCCAGCTGTCTTCTCCCGCGCAAAAGCGGGTCATGAGTGTCGTGAGGGCTGCCATAGATTTCGGCTTTTCCTGTCCCAGGTGCCTGGCAAGCCACTCGTCACGGATGTTATGTTTGAAGGCTGCTAGGGCCTCTGCGTCCGGACAGTCGACTATCTGGTTTTTCTTTGTTAGGAACCGTATCCAGAATTGCCTAGCCGATTCCTCTGGCTGCTGAATTATGTGGCTTAAGTCGTTGGCATCCGGTGGTCGCATGTAAGTGCCCTGGAAGTTGTCAAGGAATGTGGCCTCCAGGTCCTCCCAAGAACCGATTGAGTCTGTTGGCAAGCTGTTAAGCCAATGTCGGGCCGGTCCTTTAAGTTTGAGCGGGAGGTATTTGATGGCGTGTAGATCATCGCCGCGTGCCATGTGGATGTGAAGGAGATAATCCTCGATCCATACCACCGGATCTGTTGTGCCATCATATGATTCGATGTTAACGGGTTTGAAACCCTCCGGGATTTTATGATCCATTACTTCATCCGTGAAGCATAGTGGGTGTGCGTATCCGACATTTTCTTGGGCCAAATTGAAGAAATTTTTATCTTGATCATTTTCAAAATGATTTCTGAGGCTTTCACAAGTCCCCATTTCAAAGTTTCATAAAATCTAGACATGATGCATGGAGGCTAAAGCAAAGGCAGGCAAGGCCTAAACTGGGGCTGTGACAACTCACCCCCACTAAACAGGAATCTCGTCCCGAGATTTAAGGCGCGAGGTAAGAAGACAGCGGGGACACAAAGCTAACACGGTCTTCTCGATCCAACTGCCCTTCTCGGAGATGTTGATCCGCTACATCATATTGGTTATGACATCCTTTCCTTCGAGAACTTCATCCAACATGGCGACAAGAGGGCAAGACAACCTCACGAGAATGGATCATCGATCTTAAAGAACACAAGATCAACTCATGGAATGAGACGTAGAAACATTTCTTGAGCCGAGACACAAGATACACATCGGGAGGGATGGAAGAAATAGATGACGGCGGTTCAAATTGGTAGGCAACAATTCCACGCTGGAGTAGGATGGTGCATGGTTTCAAAGTAGCGAGGAGATTGATTGCCATGATTCCACAACGGGGCACCTTGGGGAAGGTAACTCATAGAATTATTCCCTTAAGTGGCAAAAAGAATTACTTTTGATACAGAGATCATTGAAACTCTCTATACTAGCCTAAGGAAAATCACAATTGATCACTTGAATGAATTCGAAAGAATGGCATACTCTGTTTGGAAAGAGAACTAGAGTTATAAGACAATCCAGCAAATGGAAAGCACATTCCAGATGATGCCGAGGATATAACCCAATGACTGAGCGTGCTCTCAAGAACTTGAGCATTTCCCTATTCATCAGGGTCTTACCAACATCCGTGTCAAGGATCCTGGCAACACATCATACTACCATGATAAACGGTGATGGAGGATGCAGATGCAAAGGAGGACATCACTTTCTCAGATTTTTCCTTAGCAATGCCAAAGAAGCAGATCTGGATGATCGACCGAGAGACATTTAGCACTCCGCTTCTAATGTTCTCCTTGATGTACTAGGTACCACGGTCAATGCTTAAAAGCATCAACATGGCTATCAAGTAAAGGTCGGACTTCGGGAGCACAAAAATCCATAAGGAATAACTACGGAGGCAGATCCTGCGAGATCCTTATGGGGAAGTGTCCAACTTCTTCAACCAAGATATTACAATAATAGGCCTTCCGGCTAGGTGGGTTGGCCACGACATCCACGTTACCGGGTTACCGAGAGACCAATATTATAATTCTTGGGACACGTTCCAACCATCATATCTGCCTGAGATTCAGATCTGGTTGGTGTCAGGATATTCGAGACTCATCGAATCTAGAAAGAAAAGTGAAAATTTTGCAACACAAATCGACGAGATGACGTTGCCAGATTCTCGGGAGATGAACTACGATAGCAAGCTCCAAAACATGAGCTGGTTCTGCTACACCCCTATGAACACACTGTCCCAGACAAGCATGACCACATGGTAGTCTTACAATGAAACACTACCGAGTTTAGGTTGGGACCATCATTGCGGATATCGAAGTCCTTACACAAGTCCGGATTAGCTCTTGGGAAGGAACTTCTTCTCCTTGAACAAATCAATTAGTGGCTTGGTGTGCTAGGGATTCATATAGAATGAAGGTTGAAAGTCTCCAGACCACAGGATACTTCGCACATATGCATGATTGACTTGGGATGATTACAAAGGAAGCAAAAACAAACCTTTCTCAAATTCATGGCGGCAACTTACACCTAATGCACGTGAACTTGGAGAAAGTCACTTCTTCCACCAAAACATATACCACATGAGCGGAACACGAGGGCAATGCTTGCAAAGTTTCCAACACTAGGTTGATGTTCAACATGAATCATGGGGGAGACAAAATGCTGCTGATGGGCTCAACAGCAACTCATCGGAATTTCCATATCACCGGACTTCCACCATCATGTGAACATGGTGATGGCATTGATTAGGCCAAAAGATGTAATGGGGTATGCTCGAGGGATCAACCACGAGTAAGGCAACATTACGAACATCGTTGGTTCTGATTTGACTTGACAATAGCCCATACTCAAGTCAAAGTTTTGACAAGGCAATAGATCCAACAACTGATCACCGGGACCATTAGATGAAGATATCATCTTTCTTCAACACACGCACATTAGGATATCCCTTGGAGATGAACTAAGTCAGGTAAGCTTTTATCTTCCAACTCTCCAAGTTGTTGTTTAGCTTAACCAACTAGCTCAAGGTATCCAGCACCGATTCTTGGAGAAAGGGTGGTTCATAAGAAACCAACTTGATCTCGAGCTCAACATATCAATCAGGGGACAACCTGGTAATACTTCCGAGAAGATATTCAGAAAATCACGAACCACCGATATGTTACTAAGCTCGAGAACAATCTTGCTTTTCAAGGCAAGACGATGTGATCTAAAGAGCAAGGGTTTGACAACATCCTAACTCATCGATCGAAGAGTGCACCAACAAAAATGGACTAGGTAGCACGATCAATTCTAGGATGGTGATTCGATATCCAACACGATAAGAATGATATTATTGTCCGTTAACTACCAAGCAACATGGTTGCTAGGAGTATTGATTTCACACATCATGGTTCACTTGTCGGCATTCTGGTTGCGACAACACGGGACCGAGGAATGAAAAATGATGGCAAGAAGTATCACTACGTCAAGAATTGATGAGAGATGCTGGAATTCTCATGACAATCCTGACATAAAGGGGGTAATACTCCGAGGTAGAACAGAACAAAAGCTTGATTGCATTTGATCTGCGGAATACAACTGCTTTGACCCAATCCTAGAAATGGATGAGGTACTGGAGTTTGTTTCTCCTAGTCATTCTGAACTAGAATGGATGGACGGACCACAAGAATTATAGGCACCGATGAACGCATGCACGTATACTCTTGACTATCAATTGATAGACGAAGGTCAGAAGACAACTAAAGAGGGACAACTCAAATAACATATGTTTTTCTGAGTTGTGGATGCATGGATTAGTATGCCGAACAAATTCAACATATTTCTTCCGGATAACCCATGCAGAGAGGTAGGATTGGCAGAGTCACAATATAGAATGGGGAACTCATCGAGAGCACTCCTGTTGTGATCTTTTGATCCAACAAACTTCTGCCATAAGTGGTTCATGGTATTTGGAAGAAGGAAATACCACGGACCTCGATGACTAATGCAAAGGTTACTAATATCCTAAAGGTACGAGCAACACTATCAACACGAGGTAAGTAGAGTGAATCTCAGGTTCAACAACCCAGGAATAGAATACCTACTAACTAAATGGCATCATGGGATGCTTCCGAGAATGGTGGCCAGAATCATCACACCGGGAACACAAAACATGGCTAGATTACTAGGTGACTCCCTAAGACACCTAGGGTCGTAATAATAACTCCAACATATATGTCGAGGCAATAGAATACCTCAACTCAGCAATTAGTGTGGTTAAACTGGCCCAAAGAACATCAGGAACGGAAAGAAGGGACTTGCAAATGCATCAGACTGTTTAGAAACCTGGGATGACTCGGACAACATAACGGCTGTAAATGCTCAAAAATATTTGAGACATCCTGCAAAAATGGTGGCATAGCCACTCAACATCACAATATCAAGGTTTCGAGACCAACTATGAGCACACAGAAGTAGTAGAAACTGAACTGGGGCTTAAATCCAACAATCTTATAAGTCTATGGATTAGTAACACGTCATCCTGATAGATAGATGAGAAGCCTAGTTCTTAAACCCCGTAGAAGAGAAGAGGATGACTCAGATCAGAAGGGCATTAGGTAAAGGAGTAAAAAGAGCCTTACGTTCCCTTCCACAATCAATTCCCGTATATAACTAAAGCATTTCTAGACACAACTTCGACCAGTTTGGCTTGGTAATCCTACAGGCAGTCAGTATCTGATACCAAAGCTGTCAGGACCCCGATCCTAAGTCACACCGATCTAGCATGTAACACCTCATATCACTTTGCGGCCTCACGCACGGTATTCCCATGGGTGCCACCTTACCTGGCCCGGGACCGTTTGCGCCTTTTGGCTCACGTATATGATAGTGTCGCTAGCATCCATATGACAAAGAACCTGGGCCGACATGTCTAGTCGTGAACCCAAAGCGGCACTAACCCATGGGGACAGGCATACATGAATCAACTTCGAGCATGTCGGTCAACAACGTGTGAATCCGGGCTGTAGCACTGGGCTAACAGGACTCCGATAACCCGGGCTGTAGCAGGCTAGGCAGGACTCCGGATGTCACCGCGTGACATTTCCCCGAAGGGATAGACACAGGAACGAAGTGAAACACATGCCGGCCAGTCAAGTGTCTTGAGCAGTAGTGCTGGGCTAGCAGGACTCCGGTGAACCGGGCTGTAGCAGACTACTATGGCTCAAGGAAGCACTAGACTACATTTCCCCATAAGAGAGTCTGCCAAGGATAAACAACTAGATTGTCGGATCCCACACATACCAAGCATTTCAATCATACACACAATATGCTCGATATGGGTAAATACAACATGGCATCACAACATAACTCTACGACTCAAGTATTTATTCATTAGGCTCCGAGGAGCGAGATATTACAAACATGGGTCTCATGACCCAACATTCAGAGCATACAAGTCAAAGCACATGCGGAAGCTTAACATGTCTGAGTACAGACATCTACAAATGAAAAAGGCTGAGAAGCCTGACTATCTACCAGATCGTGCCGAGGGCACAAGATCGTAGCTGAGGTATCAAGCTAAACGTCGAAGTCCACACGGAACTACTAGCGAGACTGACGTCTCTCTGCAAAACATAAAATAGGCAAACGTGAGTACAAATGTACCCAGCAAGACTTACATCAGAACTAGCTACATATGTATCAGTATCAAAAGGGGGTGGTGGAGCTAAACTGCAGCAAGCCAGCTTTGACTCGGTGGCTATCCTGAACTACGACTGCAAGTAACTCTTTTGAGGTGGCGCACACGAGTCCACATATTCACCATACCAATACACCACTATGGACCCGATCCCGTCTTCCTATGGGAAGGCCATCCATAGCACTCACGCTTATCTTGCGCATTTTAGAGTATCCACTTTCACTTGTCTATGAACTATGCAAGGGGTCCAAGTTTCCATATCTGAGGAATCCGGCTATTCGAATAGATAATGATAACCCTGCAGGGGTGTACTTCTTCACACATGCTCTCGCCACTTATCGCCCTATACACGTCATGTACCTCGGCAACCTTCAAGCGGAAGCCAGGCGAGGGAGTCGGCCACGACCTGACTAACCACACAAGTCTCTAGTCCAGGTTTATCGCCTATTCGGGTTCCATCCGCAAGGAGATCCGGCCGGGGTGTCGCTCACGGCCCCAAACGATGTGTACAGGGTTCCAAGCCCACCAAACGGGCGGCGCTCGGCATACCCGGCCAAGGTGCCTAGTCTGTCCCAAGCCCACCAATACCGGGTGCCACTTGGTAGACTACTAACACTACCTACAAACACCATAAACTAGTTGCAACTCCTGGACAGAGATCGAGTTGGTTAATAAGCCGAGAGGGGCACTTAAGCATTCCAATGTGTGGTACTAACTGTTCATGGATCACAAACACAGAACTCAGTTCCTGAGGACGGCTGCAATGAGACAACCCACCATGTACTCCTACATGGCCTCTCACCGCTACCTTTACCAAATCGTGTTCACACACTTAGCTCACACACAGTAAGACATGTTCACCACATTCCAATTCATTCCCGATGAATCCGACCTGACACAACTCTAAGCAATAGCAGGCATGACAAACAAGCATGAATGAGTAGGCACATCAGGGCTCAAACAACTCCTACTCATGCTAGTGGGTTTCATCTAGTTACTGTGGCAATGACAGGTCATGCAGAGGATAAGGGGTTCAACTACCGCAACAAGTAACAGATGAATCGTTGTTGTCCTAATGCAGTAAAATAGAGCAGGGCGAGAGTGTGGGATTGTATCGGAATGAACAAGGGGGTTTTGCTTGCCTGGCACTTCTGAAGATAAGATAGTTCTTCATCGGTGTCATCGATCACGGCGTTGAAGCAACGTCTATTGAGAGGGGACAAATACCGGCAACACAGAGAAAACACAATCAATGCAAGGCAACAATATGATGCATGAATATGACATGGCAAAACGAGTGTGTTTTGGGCTAATGCAAGCTAGAACAGATTGAAATGAGTCCATTTGAACCAAAGATTCAAATGCAACCCATTTTATGAAGTCATATTAGTGCATTAACTTGTTTCACCTAAACATCAAGGTTATTGTGTTCTAACATGCATGAAACTAGTACAGATGGATAGATTGGATTTTTCTGATAATTTTTCATATATAAATTATTTCCTTCTGAGCTATAGATTAATTTGTATGATTTTTTGAAGTTTACACTATTTTCTGGAATTTCCTATATAAGAATAAATCCAGAAAAGGGTTTACTGCGTCAGACTGGCGCCGGTGAGGTCTCGGTTGTTGGAAATATGCCCTAGAGGCAATAATAAAAGCATTATTATTATATTTCCTTGTTCATGATAATTGTCTTTATTCATGCTATAATTGTGTTATCCGGAAATCGTAATACATGTGTGAATGATAGACACCAACATGTCCCTAGTGAGCCTCTAGTTGACTAGCTCGTTGATCAACATATAGTCATGGTTTCCTGACTATGGACATTGGATGTCATTGATAACGAGATCACATCATTAGGAGAATGATGTGATGGACAAGACCCAATCCTAAACATAGCACAAGATCGTGTAGTTCGTTTGCTAGAGTTTACCAATGTCAAGTATCCTTTCCTTAGACCATGAGATCGTGTAACTCCTGGATACCGTAGGAGTGCTTTGGGTGTGCCAAACGTCACAACGTAACTGGGTGACTATAAAGGTATACTACGGGTATCTCCGAAAGTGTCTGTTGGGTTGACACGGATCGAGACTGGGATTTGTCACTCCGCATGACGGAGAGGTATCACCGGGCCCACTCGCTAATGCATCATCATAATGAGCTCAATGTGATCAAAGTGGTTGATCACGGGATCATGCATTACGGTACGAGTAAAGTGACTTGCCGGTAACGAGATTGAACGAGGTATTGGGATACCGACGATCGAATCTCGGGCAAGTAAAATACCGATTGACAAAGGGAATTGTATACGGGATTGATTGAATCCTCGACGTCGTGGTTCATCCGATGAGATCATCGTGGAGCATGTGGGAGCCAACATGGGTATCCAGATCCCGCTGTTGGTTATTGCCCGAGAGCCGTCTCGGTCATGTCTGCATGTCTCCCGAACCCGTAGGGTCTACACACTTAAGGTTCGGTGACGCTAGGGTTGTGAAGATAAGTATATGCAGTAACCCGAATGTTGTTCGGAGTCCCGGATGAGATCCCGGACGTCACGAGGAGTTTCGGAATAGTTCGGAGGTGAAGAATTATATATAGGAAGTGCAGTTTCGGCCATCGGGAGTGATCTGGGGGTCACCGGTATTGTACCGGGACCACCAGATGGGTCCCGGGGGTCCACCGGGTGGGGCCACCCATCCCGGAGGGCCCCATGGGCTGAAGTGGGAAGGGGGACCAGCCCTTAGTGGGCTGGTGCGGCCCCCAAGGCCCACCCCCTGCGCCTAGGGTTGGAACCCTAGGGTGGGGGGGCGCCCACTTGCCTTGGGGGGCACTCCACCCCCCTTGGCCGCCGCCCCCTCTGGAGATTGGATCTCCAGGGGCCGGCGCCCCCCCAGGGGCCTATATAAAGGGGGGAGGGAGGGGCAGCCGCACCCTTGCCCCTGGCGCCTCCCTCTCTCCCTGCTACACCTCTCCCTCTCGCAGTGCACGGCGAAGCCCTGCTGGTGTGACGCCCTGCATCCACCACCACGCCGTCGTGCTGCTGGATCTTCATCAACCTCTCCTTCCCCCTTGCTGGATCAAGAAGGAGGAGACGTCACGCTGACCGTACGTGTGTTGAACGCGGAGGTGCCGTCCGTTCGGTGCTAGGATCTCCGGTGATTTGGATCACGTCGTGTACGACTACCTCATCCCCATTCTTTTGAATGCTTCTGCTCGCGATCTGCAAAGGTATGTAGATGCATCCGATCACTCGTTGCTAGATGAACTCCTAGATGGATCTTGGTGAAACCATAGGAAAATTTTTGTTTTCTGCAACGTTCCCCAACAGTGGCATCATGAGCTAGGTCTATGCGTAGTTCTTCTTGCGCGAGTAGAACACAATTTGTTGTGGGCGTAGATTTGTCAAATTTCTTGCCGCTACTAGTCTTATCTTGCTTCAGCGGTATTGTGGAATGAAGCGGCCCGGACCAACCTTACACGTACGCTTACGTGAGACCGGTTCCACCGACTAACATGCACTAGTTGCATAAGGTGGCTGGCGGGTGTCTGTCTCTCCCACTTTAGTTGGAGCGGATTCGATGAAAAGGGTCCTTATGAAGGGTAAATAGAAGTTGACAAATCACGTTGTGGCTTTCATGTAGGTAAGAAAACGTTCTTGCTAGAACCCTAATTCAGCCACGTAAAACTTGCAACAACAATTAGAGGACGTCTAACTTGTTTTTGCAGCAAGTGCTTTGTGATATGATATGGCCAAAGTTGTGATGAATGATGAATGATCTATATGTTCATGCTATTGTAATAGGAATCACGACTTGCATGTCGATGAGTATGACAACCGGCAGGAGCCATAGGAGTTGTCTTTATTTTTTATATGACCTGTGTGTCATTGAGAAATGCCATGTAAATTACTTTACTTTATTGCTAAACGCGTTAGCCATAGTAGTAGAAGTAATAGTTGGCGAGCAACTTCGTGGAGACACGATGATGGAGATCATGACGATGGACATCATGGTGTCAAGCCGGTGACAAAGATGATCATGGAGCCCCAAGATGGAGATCAAAGGAGCTATGTGATATTGCCCATATCATGTCACGTTTATTATTTGATTGCATGTGATGTTTATCATGTTTTGCATCTTGTTTACTTAGAACGACACTAGTAAATAAGATGATCCCTCATAACAATTTCAAGAAGTGTTCCCCCTAACTGTGCACCGTTGCGACAGTTCGCTGTTTCGAAGCACCACGTGATGATCAGGTGTGAGAGATTCTAACGTTCACATACAACGGGTGTAAGACAGATTTACACATGCAAACACTTAGGTTGACTTGACGAGCCTAGCATGTACAGACATGGCCTCGGAACACAGAAGACCGAAAGGTCGAGCATGAGTCGTATAGAAGATACGATCAACATGAAGATGTTCACCAATGTTGACTAGTCCGTCTCACGTGATGATCGGACACGGCCTAGTTGACTCGGATCATGTTATACTTAGATGACTAGAAGAGGGATGTCCATCTAAGTGGGAGTTCATTAAATAATTTGATTAGATGAACTTTATTATCATGAACTTAGTCTAAAACATTTACAATATGTTTTGTAGATCAAATGGCCAACGTAGTCCTCAACTTCAACGCGTTCCTAGAGAAAACCAAGCTGAAAGACAATGGCAGCAACTATACGGACTGGGTCCGGAACCTGAGGATCATCCTCATAGCTGCCAAGAAAGATTATGTCCTACAAGCACCGCTGGGTGACGCACCTATTCTCCCTGCAGAACAAGACGTTATGAACGCTTGGCAGTCACGTTCCGATGACTACTCCCTCGTTCAGTGCGGCATGCTTTACAGCTTAGATCCGGGGCTCCAAAGCGTTTTGAGAGAGATGGAGCATATGAGATGTTCGAAGAGCTGAAAATGGTTTTCCAAGCTCATGCCCGGGTCGAGAGATATGAAGTCTCCGACAAATTCTTCAGCTGTAAGATGGAGGAAAATAGCTCTGTCAGTGAACACATACTCAAGATGTCTGGGTTGCACAACCGCTTGACTCAACTGGAAGTTAATCTCCCGGATGAAGCGGTCATTGACAGAATCCTCCAGTCGCTTCCACCAAGCTACAAGAGCTTTGTGATGAACTTCAATATGCAGGGGATGGAAAAGACCATTCCTGAAGTATTTGCTATGCCGAAATCAGCAGAGGTAGAAATCAAGAAGGAACATCAAGTGTTGATGGTGAATAAAACCACTAAGTTCAAGAAGGGCAAGGGAAAAAAGAACTTCAAGAAGGACGGCATGGAAGTTGCCGCGCCTGGTAAGCAAGTTGCCGGGAAGAAGCCAAAGAATGGACCCAAGCCCGAGACTGAGTGCTTTTATTGCAAGGGAAGTGGTCACTGGAAGCGGAACTGCCCCAAATACTTAGCGGACAAGAAGGCCGGCAAAACAAAAGGTATATGTGATATACATGTAATTGATGTGTACCTTACCAGTACTCGTAGTAGCTCTTGGGTATTTGATACCGGTGCAGTTCCTCACATTTGTAACTCAAAGCAGGAGCTGCGGAATAAGCGGAGACTGGCGAAGGACGAGGTGACGATGCGCGTCGGGAATGATTCCAAGGTCGATGTGATCGCCGTCGGCATGCTACCTCTACATTTACCTACGGGATTAGTTTTAAACCTCAATAATTGTTGTTTAGTGCCAAGTTTGAGCATGAACATTGTGTCTGGATCTCGTTTAATTCGAGATGGCTACTCATTTAAATCCGACAATAATGGTTGTTCTATTTATATGAGAGATATGTTTTATGGTCATGCTCCGATGGTTAATGGTTTATTCTTAATGAATCTCGTACGTGATGATACACATATTCATAGTGTGAATACCAAAAGAGTTAAAGTTGATAACAATAGTCCCACATATTTGTGGCACTGCCGCCTTGGTCACATAGGTGTCAAACGCAAGAAGAAGCTCCATGCAGATGGACTTTTAGAGTCTCTTGATTATGAATCATTTGACACGTGCGAACCATGCCTCATGGGTAAAATGACCAAGACTCTGTTCTCAGGAACAATGGAGCGAGCAACCAACTTATTGGAAATCATACATACTGATGTGTGCGGTCCAATGAGTGTTGAGGCTCGTGGTGGCTATCGTTATGTTCTAACCCTCACTGATGACTTGAGTAGATATGGGTATATCTACTTAATGAAATACAATTCTGAGACCTTTGAAAAGTTCAAGGAATTTCAGAGTGAGGTTGAAAATCAACGTGATAGAAAAATCAAGTTTTTACGATCAGATCGTGGAGTAGAATACTTGAGTCACGAATTTGGCACGCACTTAAGAAAATGTGGAATAGTTTCACAACTCACGCCGCCTGGAACACCTCAGCGTAATGGTGTGTCCGAACGTCGTAATCGCACTCTATTAGATATGGTGCGATCTATGATGTCTCTTACCGATTTACCGCTATCTTTTTGGGGCTATGCTTTAGAGACTGCCGCATTCACTTTAAATAGGGCTCCGTCGAAATCCGTTGAGACGACACCGTATGAATTATGGTTTGGGACGAAACCTAAGCTGTCATTTTTAAAAGTTTAGGGATGCGATGCTTATGTCAAGAAACTTCAACCTGAAAAGCTCGAACCCAAGTCGGAAAAATGCGTCTTCATAGGATACCCTAAAGAAACTATTGGGTATACCTTCTACCTCAGATCCGAAGGCAAGATCTTTGTTGCCAAGAATGGATCCTTTCTAGAGAAGGAGTTTCTCTCGAAAGAAGTAAGTGGGAGGAAAGTAGAACTTGATGAAGTGTTACCTCTTGAACCGTAAAATAGCGCAACTCAAGAAAACGTTTCTGAGATGCCTGCACCGACTAGAGAGGAAATTAATGATGATGATCAAGATGCTTCTGATCAAGCTCCTACTGAAATTCGTAGGTCCACAAGGACACGTTCCGCACCAGAGTGGTACGGCAACCCTGTCTTGGAAATCATGTTGTTAGACAATGGTGAACCTTCGAACTATGAAGAAGCGATGGCGGGCCCGGATTCCGACAAATGGCTGGAAGCCATGAAATCCGAGATAGGATCCATGTATGAAAACGAAGTATGGACTTTGACTGACTTGCCCGTTGAACGGCGAGCCATAGAAAATAAATGGATCTTCAAGAAGAAGACAGACGCGGATGGTAATGTGACCATCTATAAAGCTCGGCTTGTCGCTAAGGGTTATCGACAAGTTCAAGGGGTTGACTACGATGAGACTTTCTCACCGGTAGCGAAGCTGAGGTCCGTCCGAATCATGTTAGCAATTGCCGCACTCTACGATTATGAAATATGGCAAATGGAGGTCAAAACGGCATTCCTTAATGGTTTCCTTAAGGAAGAATTGTATATGATGCAGCCGGAAGGTTTTGTCGATCCTAAGAATGCTGACAAGGTGTGCAAGCTCCAACGCTCGATTTATGGGCTGGTGCAGGCATCTCGGAGTTGGAACATTCGCTTTGATGAGATGATCAAAGCGTTTGGATTCACGCAGACTTATGGAGAAGCCTGTGTTTACAAGAAAGTGAGTGGGAGCTCTGTAGCATTTCTCATACTATATGTAGATGACATACTTTTGATGGGAAATGATATATAACTCTTGGACATCACTAAGGCCTACTTGAATAAGAGTTTTTCAATGAAGGACCTTGGAGAAGCTGCTTATATATTAGGCATCAAGATCTATAGAGATAGATCAAGGCGCCTCATAGGTCTTTCACAAAGCACATACCTTGATAAGATATTGAAGAAGTTCAATATGGATCAATCTAAGAAGGGGTTCTTACATGTGTTACAAGGTGTGAAATTGAGCTCAGCTCAATGTCCGACCAGGGCAGAAGATATAGAAGAGATGAGTGTCATCCCCTATGCCTCAGCCATAGGTTCTATTATGTATGCCATGCTGTGTACCAGACCTGATGTAAACCTTGCCGTAAGTTTGGTAGGAGGGTACCAAAGTAATCCCGGCAAGGAACACTGGACAGCGGTCAAGAATATCCTGAAGTACCTGAAAAGGACTAAGGAAATGTTTCTCATTTATGGAGGTGACAAAGAGCTCGTCGTAAAGGGTTACGTCGATGCTAGCTTCGACACAGATCTGGATGACTCTAAGTCACAAACCGGATACGTGTATATTTTGAATGGTGGGGCAGTAAGCTGGTGCAGTTGCAAGCAGAGCGTCGTGGCGGGATCTACATGTGAAGCGGAGTACATGGCAGCCTTGGAGGCAGCACATGAAGCAATTTGGGTGAAGGAGTTCATCACCGACCTCGGAGTCATACCCAATGCGTCGGGGCCAATCAAACTCTTCTGTGACAACACTGGAGCTATTGCACTTGCCAAGGAGCCCAGGTTTCACAAGAGGACCAGGCACATCAAGCGTCGCTTCAACTCCATTCGTGAAAATGTTCAAGATGGAGACATAGATATTTGTAAAGTGCATACGGACCTGAATGTAGCAGATCCGTTGACTAAACCTCTCCCTAGAGCAAAACATGATCAACACCAGAATTCCATGGGTGTTCGATTCATCACAATGTAACTAGATTATTGACTCTAGTGCAAGTGGGAGACTGTTGGAAATATGCCCTAGAGGCAATAATAAAAGCATTATTATTATATTTCCTTGTTCATGATAATTGTCTTTATTCATGCTATAATTGTGTTATCCGGAAATCGTAATACATGTGTGAATGATAGACACCAACATGTCCCTAGTGAGCCTCTAGTTGACTAGCTCGTTGATCAACAGATAGTCATGGTTTCCTGACTATGGACATTGGATGTCATTGATAACGAGATCACATCATTAGGAGAATGATGTGATGGACAAGACCCAATCCTAAACATAGCACAAGATCGTGTAGTTCGTTTGCTAGAGTTTACGAATGTCAAGTATCCTTTCCTTAGACCATGAGATCGTGTAACTCCCGGATACCGTAGGAGTGCTTTGGGTGTGCCAAACGTCACAACGTAACTGGGTGACTATAAAGGTATACTACGGGTATCTCCGAAAGTGTCTGTTGGGTTGACACGGATCGAGACTGGGATTTGTCACTCCGCATGACGGAGAGGTATCACCGGGCCCACTCGGTAATGCATCATCATAATGAGCTCAATGTGATCAAAGTGGTTGATCACGGGATCATGCATTACGGTACGAGTAAAGTGACTTGCCGGTAACGAGATTGAACGAGGTATTGGGATACCGACGATCGAATCTCGCGCAAGTAAAATACCGATTGACAAAGGGAATTGTATACGGGATTGATTGAATCCTCGATGTCGTGGTTCATCCGATGAGATCATCGTGGAGCATGTGGGAGCCAACATGGGTATGCAGATCCCGTTGTTGGTTATTGCCCGAGAGCCGTCTCGGTCATGTCTGCATGTCTCCCGAACCCGTAGGGTCTACACACTTTAGGTTCGGAGACGCTAGGGTTGTGAAGATAAGTATATGCAGTAACCCGAATGTTGTTCGGAGTCCCGGATGAGATCCCGGACGTCACGAGGAGTTTCGGAATAGTCCGGAGGTGAAGAATTATATATAGGAAGTGCAGTTTCGGCCATCGGGAGTGATCTGGGGGTCACCGGTATTGTACCGGGACCACCAGATGGGTCCCGGGGGTCCACCGGGTGGGGCCACCCATCCCGGAAGGCCCCATGGGCTGAAGTGGGAAGGGGGACCAGCCCTTAGTGGGCTGGTGCGCCCCCAAGGCCCACCCCCTGCGCCTAGGGTTGGAACCCTAGGGTGGGGGGGGCGCCCACTTGCCTTGGGGGGCACTCCACCCCCCTTGGCCGCCGCCCCCTCTGGAGATTGGATCTCCAGGGGCCGGCGCCCCTCCAGGGGCCTATATAAAGGGGGGGAGGGAGGGGCAGCCGCACCCTTGCCCCTGGCACCTCCCTCTCTCCCTGCTACACCTCTCCCTCTCGTAGTGCACGGCGAAGCCCTGCTGCTATGACGCCCTGCATCCACCACCACGCCGTCGTGCTGCTGGATCTTCATCAACCTCTCCTTCCCCCTTGCTGGATCAAGAAGGAGGAGACGTCACGCTGACCGTACGTGTGTTGAACGCGGAGGTGCCGTCCGTTCGGTGCTAGGATCTCCTGTGATTTGGATCACGTCGTGTACGACTACCTCATCCCCGTTCTTTTGAACGCTTCTGCTCGCGGTCTGCAAAGGTATGTAGATGCATCCGATCACTCATTGCTAGATGAACTCCTAGATGGATCTTGGTGAAACCGTAGGAAAATTTTTGTTTTCTGCAACGTTCCCCAACATCGGTCTCGCCGGAAACGAGGGCTACGATGAGCTAATGGGCATGGGAGTAGGGGGAATCGGTAGAGGAGCTCACCACGAGTGCAGATGTGGCCTCGGCGTGCTTGGAGAAGCACCGGAGTGAGCGGCGTGAGGGATCTCCGGCGGCCGACGAGGGAAACGGCGATGGGGACGGCGTTGCGGCACGTCCGGGGCCTCGTGGGTCGTCGAGGAGGTCGGGGACGTCGAGGCGGAGCTCGCAGGCACGACGAGGGGTCGAGGGGGAGGCGGTGGCCACGGTGGTGTTTGTCGGCGGCGACGGACCCATTCGGGTGGTTTAGAGGAAGAGGTCCAGGGGAGGGGAGAGGCCACGGGTGAGGGAGAGAGAGGTCAGGGGGTGCGTGGCATCGTCCAGACGCGTCGGGGGAGTGAAACAGGCAGGGTGGAGGTGGCCTGCGCGTGGCTAGCAGGCGGCGAGGACGCGCCCCTGTCCTTCTGTCCAAGGAGGAAGACGACAGGGGGCAGCGGTGGTGGGCTGGGCCGCCAGCTACAGTACTGGGCCTGTTGGTGGGCGCCAGGTAAGCTTCTGCCAGGTAAGACCTTCTCTCTCTCTCTCTCTCTATTATCCATTTTGTTTTTCTTTTCCTATTTTCTTTCCTTTGTTCTGATTTAGTTTAGCCACTAAATCATTTTAATAAATTCTGTAGGTTATTATATGGCTTGCTAAAACATATACAAGGCCACTCACAAACTTCCAGAATTATTGAAGTTATATTTAATATATATATATTAAATATAAATCCAAAGCAAATAATTATTGGGTTAATTCAAATGGCCAAAATAAATGTTTCTGAGCTCCTAAAAATATTGGTTGGAATTTTCACTCTGGCCAATATTATTAGAGAAAAACAGGAACATTTTCTTGGGCCAAATTGACGCAATTTTTATCTTGATCATTTTCAAAATGATTTCTGAGGCTTTCACAAGTCCCCATTTCAAAGTTTCATAAAATCTAGACATGATGCATGGAGGCTAAAGCAAAGGCAGGCAAGGCCTAAACTGGGGCTGTGACAGTAGTATTATCTCCCGTGCCGGAATCACCGTTTTTGCTTTGGCGGGATATAGAGCGGCGCCGCTGACGCCGGCGCCTTGGCTGTTTCTTGGAGGGGTCATCCCCCGCTGTTCCATCGCCATCTCCATCTTTTGGAGTGTCCACCATATATATGTCATATGACGAGGTGGCCTTCCAGCGCCCTACAGGTGCTTGTTCCTGTTCGTCTCCTACATCGTCATCCATACCGTCGATGTCTTCGGAGCCGAAGTCGAGCATGTCGGTTAAGTCGTCGACAATGGCTACAAAGTGTGTGGTGGGTGGGCTTTGAATTTCTTCATCATCCGTATCCCATCCATGCTAACCGTAGTCCGCCCAGGGCTCTCCTGATAAAGAGAGAGACTTGAGAGAATTCAGGATGTCGCCAAAAGGCGAGTGCTGAAAGATGTCCGCGACGGTGAACTCCATTATCGGCGCCCAATCGGATTCGATTGGCAGGGGCGCGGGGGGTTCGGAGTCCGGGGAGGAGTCCGAACCCTCGGAGTCACGGGTCATGCAGAGTGCGGGGCTGGCGTTCGGCTCGATCGCCTTTGGGATCGCAGCCCCCGAGGTGACGTCCAACCACTCATCCTCGATCGGCGCAATAGGCTCCGAGTTATGGGTCGGAACCGGTGCGGGTGCGGCCTCCAGGACACTGTTCGTAGGCAGAGCTAGATCATGCCCCTCGAGATAGTGCGGCGCGCTTGGCCGTGGCTCGAATCTGTCGAAGATCAAGTCTCCGCGGATATCAGCCGTGTAGTTTAAACTTCCAAACCTGACTTGATGGCCAGGGGCGTAGCTTTCGATCTGCCCCAGGTTGCCAAGTGAATTGGCCCGCAGAGCGAAGCCGCCGAAGACGAAGATTTGTCCGGGGAGAAAAGTCTCACCCTGGACCTCATCGTTGTTAATGATCAAAGGAGCCATCGAGCCTAAAGGCGACGACACAGAGGAACTCTCAATGAAAGCACCAATGTCGGTGTCAAAACCGGCGGATCTCGGGTAGGGGGTCCCGAACTGTGCGTCAGGGCCGGATGGTAACAGGAGACAAGGGACACGATGTTTTTACCCAGGTTCGGGCCCTCTCGATGGAGGTAATACCCTACTCCTGCTTGATTAATATTGATGATATGGGTAGTACAAGAGTAGATCTACCACGAGATCAAGGAGGCTAAACCCTAGAAGCTAGCCTATGGTATGATTGTTGTGTATGGAGTTGATTGTCCTACGGACTACAACCCTCCAGTTTATATAGACACCGGTAGGGTTAGGGTTACACAGAGTCAGTAACAATGGTAGGAGATCTTGAATATTCGCATCGCCAAGCTTGCCTTCCACGCCAAGGAAAGTTCCATCCGAACACGGGACGAAGTCTTCGATCTTGTATCTTCATAGTCCAGGAGTCCGGCGAAGGTATAGTCCGGCTACCCGAACACCCCCTAATCCAGGACTCCCTCAATGCCCTTCGCGACAGTGCGGCGCGCCCGGCTGTGGCTCGAATTCATCGAAGATCAAGTCTCCGCGGATATCAGCCGTGTAGTTCAAGCTTCCAAATCTGACCTGATGGCCAGGGGCATAGCTTTTGATCTGCTCCAGATGGCCAAGCGAATTGGCCCGCAGTGCAAAGCCGCCGAATACGAAGATCTGTCCGGGGAGAAAAGTCTCACCCTGGACCGCATCGCTGTTGATGATCGGAGGAGCCATCGGGCCTAAAAGCGACGACACAGAGGAACTCTCAATGAAAGCACCAATGTCGGTGTCAAAACCGGCGGATCTCGGGTAGGGGGTCCCGAACTGTGCGTCTAGGCGGATGGTAACAGGAGACAGGGGACACGATGTTTTTACCCAGGTTCTGGCCCTCTCGATGGAGGTAAAACCCTACTCCTGCTTGATTAATTTTGATGATATGGGTAGTACAAGAGTAGATCTACCACGAGATCAGAGAGGCTAAACCCTAGAAGCTAGCCTATGGTATGATTGTTGTCTGTCCTACGGACTAAAACCCTCTGGTTTATATAGACATCCGAGAGGGCTAGGGTTACACAGAGTCGGTTACAATGGTAGGAGATCTACATATTCGTATCGCCAAGCTTGCCTTCCACGCCAAGGAAAGTCCTATCCGGACACGGGACGAAATCTTCAATCTTGTATCTTCATAGTCCAGGAGTCTGGCCAGAGGTATAGTCCGGCTATTCGGACACCCCCTAATCCAGGACTCCCTCAGTAGGGATTGCCATGCAACTGATGCACTAGAGCTATTAGTATATGAAAGCTCAACAAAAGAAACTAAGTGGGTGTGCATCCAACTCGCTTGCTCAGGAAGACCTAGGGCATTTTGTGGAAGCCCATCATTGGAATATACAAGCCAAGGTCTATAATGAAAAATTCCCACTAGTATATGAAAGTGACAACATAGGAGACTCTCTATCATGAAGATCTTGGTGCTACTTTGAAGCACAAGTGTGGTAAAAGGATAGTAGCATTGTCCCTTTTCTCTTTTGCTCTCATTTTTTGTTGTTGTCCGGAGTCTGATCCTGACTTGTGGGGGAATCATAGTCTCCATCATACTTTCCTCACTTGGGACAATGCTCTAAAATGATGATCATCACTGAGGGAGTCCTGGATTAGGGGGTGTCCGGATAGCCGGATTATAACCTTTGGCCGGACTCCTGGTGAGGGAGTCCTGGATTAGGGGGTGTTCGGATAGCCGGACTATACCTTCAGCCGGACTCCAGGACTATGAAGATACAAGATTGAAGACTTCGTCTCGTGTCCGGAAGGATCTTTTCTTGGCGTGGAAGGCAAGCTAGGCGTGCGGATATTCAAGATCTCCTACCATTGTAACCAACTCTGTGTAACCCTAACCCTAACCCTATCCGGTGTCTATATAAACCGGAGGGTTGTAGTCCGTAGGACAACCATCATCATACACAATCATACCACAGGCTAGCTTCTAGGGTTTATCCTCCTTGATCTCGTGGTAGATCCACTCTTGTACTACCCATATCATCAATATTAATCTAGCAGGAGTAGGGTTTTACCTCCACCGAGAGGGCCCGAACCTGGGTAAATAAAGTGTCCCTTGTCTCCTGTTACCATCCGACCTTGACGCACAGTTCGGGACCCCCTACCCGAGATCCGCCGGTTTTGACACCGACATTGGTGCTTTCATTGAAAGCCGTCGCGATCAGGAAGGATGCCTTTTCCCGTCTTTAAAGACGGCGCCGTTACTAAGGGAGCCTTGGCTATCGGCCAAACCCTCCGCCTAGGTGGTTTTCTCATGACCGCCTGTTCGGCCGTTGCGCCGACGGTGACCTCTCGGGTCATCGAAAGCAACCTCCATGTCAGCTCAGAACTTGCCGAGCAGCTGGATCCGATGGAGCTCTCTTCCGTAAACGAGCTCTTGGATCGCATCGCCGCCCTGGGGGTCGCTACAAATTACGACCAGGTTGGGCTTGAACCCGATCTAAGGGAAATTAACTCTCCCCAAGTCACCCACCACGTTGCTGTGGTGGAGACACAATGCGGCGACCCTTCATCTATCTTAAGGACTAGCCACGTCTGAATTCTTGAAGCCTCCATGCCGGATATCCGCGGAGGGGAGGGTGCTATCCAAGACCTGAACTTAAAATCAGGCAAATCGGATAACATCCAAGACTCCGGATCTCAGAATCCGGAAGTTCTTCGGCTTCCGAACAGCAAATCGGGCGAAGTCTTAGATTCAACGACACCCGTCCACCCGATCTTAAGCGATCTCTCCCAAATTGGGCAGATGCCCGAAGAAATAGTACATCATTACTGGGCCAGATTCCTCCTGCTTATGAACAGGATAAAGGACCGCCGAGAGGAAGACGCAATTTCAATCTTTTGCAGTAACTGCACGGACAAGGGAATACTCAACGCCGTAAGTCGTCGTAATATTACACGCTTTGCTGACTTGGCGTCCATAGTACAAAAATACTGTGCGATGGAAAGTGCTTGGAAAACCGAAATTAAATTTTGGGATAATCCGACCTTGAATAGCAATCCCGTCCGAATCAAGAGGGCGCACCACAGTAAGGCGCCCGGACTAAACACCAAAAAATCAAAACCCTCTAGGGGGCATGGAACCGTACTGGAAAAGTGGCTAGATGGACCCTGCAAGATTCATAGTGCAGCGGACGCCACCCCAACTCACAGCCTCAGGGCATGTTGGATACTCCGGCAGGTGGCCAAAATTGGCGAGGATCTCCTAATTCCAGAGGTCGAAGGAAACCAACCAGGGAATTTCAGTTCCGTTCTCGCAGTCTTTGAGACTTTCGCATCAAATAACATGCGAAAAAGAACACTCCACAGCCTCACTGAAGTCTATCAAGTAGCGACAATAAATCCATGGAGTAATACTGCTATCACCTTCAACGCGAGTGACGAACCTAAATTTCGAACAGCCAAAGCACCAACCGCACTGGTCCTCAGTCCCATAGTGGACGGGTGTCGCCTGGCAAAGGTACTCATGGACGGAGGCAGCAGATTGAACCTCATCTATGAGGAAACCCTCCAAAAGATGGAAATAGACTGGAACCGCATTGAGCGAAGCAGCACAACTTTTAGAGGAATAATCCCCAGTCAGGAAGCGCGCTGCACCGGAAAGATCACACTAGATGTGGTATTCGGCACGCCGGATAATTACAGGTCCGAACAGATCACGTTCCAGGTGGCCCCGCTCAAAAGCGGATATCACGCTATACTAGGACGAGAGGCTTTTACAGTTTTCCAAGCTATACCCCATTACGGGTACATGAAGCTTAAGATGCATGGGCCAAACGGAATTATCACTCTCGCTAGTGATCCGGACATAGCACTCCGCGCCGAAAACAAGACAGCCGCATTGGCCCTCGAGGCACTATCAGAAACCTTAGAGGCCGAAGAACTGACGGCGCTGCGATCCACGGTTAACAGGGATGATGTGATACTCGATAAGAGACCCAAATCGACATCCTTCAAACCAGCGGACGAAATAGTCAAATTCCAGGTCCATCCAACGGACCCCAATAAAACAGCCTCCGTCGGGGCACGACTGAACCCTGATGTAGACGCCGCACTGCGAGAGTTCCTACGAGAGAACTGGGACATTTTCTCTTGGCACCCCTCAGATATGCCAGGAATCCCACGCAGGCTGGCAGAACACAGCTTAAATATCCAGAAAGGATTCAAACCTGTCAAACAAACCCTTCGGCGTTTCTCTAAACCAAAGAGACAGGCTATGGGAGAGGAGCTAGCCAAGTTATTGGAGGCCGGATTCATTAGAGATATAAAACACCCGGGCTGGCTAGCAAACCTGGTGATGGTACCAAAGAAGGACAAATCCTGGCGCCTGTGTGTCGATTTCAAAGACCTTAATAAGGCTTGCCCAAAGGATCCTTTTCCCCTCCCTCGAATAGATCAAATCATCGACGCCACTGCAGGACATGATTCCCTGTGCTTCCTCGACGCATACTCCGGCTACCATCAAATCAAGATGGCAGAATCGGACCAAGCCGCAACAGCATTCATCACACCATACGGCCCATTCTGCTTCAACACGATGCCCTTTGGACTAAAAAACGCCGGCGTGACATATCAGCGCATGATTCAAACATGTCTGGCAAACCAGATCGGCAAAACAGTGGAGGCGTATGTAGATGATGTGGTCGTTAAATCAAGACATGTCGAATCTCTAGTAGACGACCTGAGGCTTACATTCGACAACCTCCAAAAATACGACATTAAGCTCAATCCGGAAAAATGCATTTTCGGCGTTCCAGCCGGAAAGCTACTGGGCTTCATTGTATCCGGTAGAGGAATTGAAGCAAATCCAGCTAAAATCCGAGCTTTGTCACAATTGGATGTCCCAAAAGGCCTCAAACAAATACATAAACTCACCGGATGTGTGGCGGCTCTAAGCCGCTTTATCTCCCGCTTGTTAGAAAAGGCATTGCCCCTTTACCGCCTCCTTAGGCGCACCGAACACTTCGAGTGGACGGAAGCTGCCACGGCTGGACTCGAGGAAATAAAGGCCATCTTGGCAACAAACCCAATCCTGGCCGCGCCGAACACTGGCGAACCCATGCTATTGTACATTGCCACGACTCATCAAGTTGTTAGCGCAGTACTCGTCGTCGAGCGGGCAACGGACGGACACAAACTCCCCCTTCAAAGGCTGGTTTACTACGTGTCCACTGTCCTTACACCATGCAAATTACGGTACCCGCATTACCAAAAGATTGCATACGCGGTATTCATGGCATCCCGGAAGCTACGACACTACTTTCAAGAGTGTTCCATAACAGTAGCCTCGGAAGTAACACTCAATGATATTATCAACAACCGCGACGCAACGGGACGGATAGCTAAATGGGCCATAGAGCTCCTCCCATTCGACATAACCTACAAACCACTGTGAGCAATTAAATCGCAAGTCCTAGCCGACTTCGTCACCGAATGGACAGAGGGCAAACTCCCTAAAGAATACGTCACATATTCCAACTGGATCATGCATTTCGACGGATCCAAAATGCTGGCCGGACTGGGGGCTGGCGTCGTTTTGACGTCCCCTACAGGAGACACAGTCCAATATGTACTCCCTATCATGTACGCGGACTCCAACAATGCAGCCAAATATGAGGCCCTTCTACATGGTCTCCGGATGGCAGTATCCATGGGCATTCAACGCCTGGAAGTACGCGGGGACTCCAACCTCGCGATATCCCAAATAAATGGCGACTTCGACGCCAAACACCCAAAAATGGCAACTTATCGCAATGCCGTCCTAAAAATGTCAGTTCGGCTCGAAGGACTGGAGTTTCACCATATAGCCCGAGAAAATAATCAGGCAGCGGACGTCCTAGCACGTATGGGATCAAAACGAGATGCAGTCCCCCCAACATATTCTTAGAGAGAATATTCAAGCCATCTGTAGCATGGGAGGGGGAACCCTCGGACCACAGTCCGAACACAACCGCACAGCCCGACGCCGAACAATCGGACATAATCGGAGGCCCTGCCACCGAAATCACACCCTCAGCCCACGTAATAATGGCGGTCATCGCCCCGTGGACAGAACCATTCCTCGCCTACCTTACTAGGCAGGAACTCCCAGAGGACTAAAACGAGGCACACTGCATAGTGCGGCGATCTAAATCCTATAAAGTCCACAAGGGAGAGCTCTATAAGAAAAGTACTACCGAGGTGGAGCTCCCTGCAAAATCTCCACCATAAGGGGTAGTACGGGCCAAAAATTACAATGTTGGCGAACTAGTTCTACGCCTGCTGGATAAGAAAAAGGGCAAACTCAAGCCCAAATAGGAAGGTCCCTTCATAATTGACCAAGTCCTCACTGGTGGAGCGTACCGCCTGCGAGATGCGTCGGACAACCGACTCGGGCCGAACCCATGGAACGCCACACGTCTCCGAAGATTCTATGCCTAGCGCCGAACTCTGAGTTTGTCTCCTTCCTCTGTCCATTTTTACATATATCTTTCTGTTTTTATTTTGTCTCCTCCCACTCTTTCCTTTTCTAGCCCTTAAAGGCTCATCATGTGACGCGCTACCAGCGCTCCTTAAACCTGGGGGCTTCTTTAGCAGAAGCTTGTTTATATGGGTTTCACACCGAACGCATGCGTCAGACTTCTGCATGCACCTTTTATTCACCATTATATGCATCGATATGACTTAAGTTTTGGCCAAGCTGGGTTGCCTGGCTCCTGTGCTTACCCCTACGTTCCCGATTGTTCGGCTAGGCGGTAAAGGGAGCACCTCTGCGATTGCTACTGCCGGATAAGCCGGATGTGTACCTCAGACTGGGTGAAGCCGAAAGCTAGCGTTCTTAAGGGAATATTCGGTCGGTGAACTAAAGATGAACCTTTTTTACTTATACATGCCCCCAGATGTTTTCCTGCATTTGCAGTCCGGACGTGCACTTCAGGGCACGCCACCCCAGCGAAAGGAACCCTTAACGGAACTATTCTCTCTGGAAGATGTTTCTTACTAACCATGTAATATAACATAACTAGTTGGGCACTTGTCTGATAAAGCACTAATGACCCCTACGCCTGGTCTCCATGCATACCTCGGTTCTTATATAACCGTTATGGTATTCGGATACACTCCGGACCGTCGGGTCCCGAGGTTGAAGCGAAAAGGTCGGCAACGACAAACGATCTACAATCCGGCTAGAAGGCATTTCACATGTCAATTATAAATTACATAGTCATCCTGACTGATTGTATTCCTCCTCTATACCATCGAACAGGCTGTCTAATTTACAGTCCTGCTGAGAATACTTTGCGGCCAATTCTACATGGCCATACACTAAGCTCACAGGGATCTCCTTCCCGTCAGGACCCACCGGTCCGACCTCGGCCATGTGATTGGGGTCAGACTTCGTAAAGCGGGTCTTCACCATGGCCCAGGCCTCCCTAGCGCCTTGTCGGCAGGCTGATATCTTCCACAACCGAAAGCGCCGTCGAGCTCCCTTCAGCTTCTCCGCAGCTCTCCAAGGCCCTCGGGCGTGGGGTGGGCAGGCCATAAGGCTTGGGCAACGCCTCGCATCGCCTGCCGAATTCGCTCGTGCAGTTGCAGGAGTTCGGGAAGTAGGTCACCCGTAGAACCGGGCATCTCCTCTGCAGGACGACCTGTGAGCATACCTACAGACAATACTCTGTTATTTGACTTCCTCGCCGAACTCATTTTTCAAAGTTCGTTCAAGCACTTACTAAATATGCCGCGTCGAAGCCGCTGATTCTCCTTCGTGGAGTCCGACAGCTAGCCACGAACGTCCTTCAGTTCAACATCCAGCTTGGTGTTGGCATCCTGAAGATCATTCTTCTCTCGCCTCACCCTTGTCAACATACTCTCACCGGCCTTTAACCGGCGTAAGAGTTGTTGCTTCTCCGGATCAAGTCCGGCGCCATCTGCAACATGAATTGTTAGATTTGCACCCAAGCCGCACGATACTAATCTTTCGAAGTGTATCTTACCTGAGGGGGTCCCTTTGGGCTCCCCTGTTGCGGCTAGTGCGGCCTCTAGTTGGGCCTTGCACTTTTCCAGCTCCTGGGACAGCACGGTGTTCTTCTCTGTAAGAACCTACATGTTATATGATCCTTAAATCAGTTACTTTAACTGTTTCAAGTCTCGAGGGCTACTGGTATATATATATATATATTTATTTAACCAAAATTTTCTTACCCGTATGTCTTTCACATACTGCTCCGTGGCTCTGGCTAAACCATCTTGAGCGGCATGAAGGTATGCATCTCCCGAATTAAAGGCATCTAAAGCCTCTCGGGAGAAACAAGCGTCGCGTAGAACTGTCCGGCGACGCCTGTGGTTCATGGCACTCTCCACTTCTGAATTTGTGGCAGACAACCGGTCTGCATCCTCTGTTGGAGGAGCGTTCGGTGCGCGCCTGGTGCTCGCCCCCGCTTCCGGACCAGACATTGGAGCCTGGCTAGTGGAGGCGCGATTGGCAACCTCTCCGGACAGAGTCCGGCGAGGCCTCTTCGTCCTGGAAACAGCACGAATGTTAATATGCCTTGACAGAATAGCACCAAGGAAACAGAGGGCGTGTTATACCTTTGTGCCGGAATCTCATTCCGGACTACATTTCTTTTTGCCCCACGGGGCCCTACGGCCCCTCGTTGGCTAGCCGCCGCAGGTTCGGCCTCCCGCCTCGGAAATCTCCCCTGCAAAATACGGTTGTCGTTTGAAACGCCGGAATATGTGAGAATGGAATCTCTCTTGAGGGAATAAACACTCCGGTTTCTGTCACCTGGGAGGCCGGATTAACCCGGTGTAATCAGCCGTAATGGCCACCAAGGTATCATCGTTGCTTAACTGGTGAAACACCCCGTCAATAAGCTCCGCCGATATGTCCGGATCCTCTTCTGAGTCCGGATCGAGGGACCGTTCTGGGTCCTTAGGCTGTGGAGGGCGGCTGTTGATATCTTTTACTTCCTGTCGCAGTTCCTGCATTGAAGTCGTCATACTACGTACCTAGTCATGGGAGCGTTAAACAGACAGGCAAGTGCGATTGTTCACTTACCCAACTTGGTGGTTCCTACATAGTAAATCCGGCCCGCGGGTTGACGCGGAGGAAGTCCTCCTTTTCTCCCTTGTATAAAGATGTTAAAATCTTTACTAGAGCGGTAGTTGTGGCTGGCCCCTTACGGCCGTAACGGGTGGCGTCATCCTCCCTGTTGAAATCTCACATGGGGTGGCCTTTATATTGAAGCGGCTGCACCCCCCGCATAATGCATGTGGCCATGACTCCAATCATGGTTAGTCCGGAATGAGCCAACGGTCTTATCCGGCCCATCAGGTAAAGGACGTCTCTGTCGTTTTCTCTCTGAGAGCTCCGCGGACGCCAGCTCAAGCGTTTCTTCAATGGAGCACTGTTGAACTCGGGGAGACCGACCTGGATAGGGTCCGGCAGCGGGACGTCATCTATGTAAAACCATTCCGAAGGACAGTCCTCGGACGCCTTTTTTGGGTTCCGGATAGGTATCCGGTCCCGGCGATGCGCCATACTTCGGCTCCGCCCACTTGATAAATGGACCCCTTTTGAGAGCGGGGCACCAAGCAGAACAACCTCTTCCACAGCGCGAAATGAGCCTCGACACCTAAAAATAGCTCACAAAGGGCAATGAAGCCCGCAATATGTAGTACGGAGCCGGGCATGAGATTGTGCAGCTGGAGGCCATAGAACTCCAGAAGCCCGCAGAGGAATGGATGAATTGGAAATCCCAGTCCCCTTAATAGATAAGGGACGAGGCACACCCACTCTCCTTTAGAAGGATTGGGGGTGCTCTCCGCTTGCTTTCCGCCATTATAGGTGGCGAGTCCGGCTCGGACCGGGACCATGTATGCCTGGGGGAGAAATCCCTTGGTCTGCAGCGACACCAACTCGCTGTGTGGGATGGTGCAACTCTCCCAGTCTCCGGGTTTTGGACTGGAGGGGCGAGGGGAGGAGCTGCGACGGCTGGCCATGTTGGAATGGACCTTTGCTGGAGACGCTCTGATGATAACTCGCGGAGAGGAGAAGATGTGGTTTGGATCTAAATCCCCATCCCGTTAAATAGGCGGCTCGTTCTTATGACTAAGGGTATGGATGTAAAAACACCCCAGGCTTTTCGCATTCGTTAAACACGTGGAAGACTACCATTATTGGGCACTGAAGCCGAGGAGCGCTACATTACAAAAATCGGACGTTATTCATACAGGTACACAGGATTCGGAGTAGGAACCCGCCTTGCAATGCCGAAGACAATTTGCGCGCCGGACTCGTCGTCATTGAAGCCTGGTTCGGGGGCTAATGAGGGAGTCCTGGATTAGGGGGTGTTCGGATAGCCGGACTATACCTTCAGCCGGACTCCAGGACTATGAAGGATCTTTTCTTGGCGTGGAAGGCAAGCTAGGCGTGCGGATATTCAAGATCTCCTACCATTGTAACCGACTCTGTGTAACCCTAACCTTATCCGGTGTCTATATAAACCGGAGGGTTGTAGTCCATAGGACAACCATCATCATACACAATCATACCATAGGCTAGCTTCTAGGGTTTAGCCTCCTTGATCTCGTGGTAGATCCACTCTTGTACTACCCATATCATCAATATTAATCTAGCAGGAGTAGGTTTTACCTCCACCGAGAGGGCCCGAACCTAGGTAAAATAAAGTGTCCCTTGTCTCCTATTACCATCCGACCTTGATGCACAGTTCGGGACCCCCTACCCGAGATCCGCCGGTTTTGACACCGACACCTGGACTATGAAGATACAAGATTGAAGACTTCGTCTCGTGTCCGGATAGGACTTTCCTTGGCGTGGAAGGCAAGCTTGGCGATATGGATATGTAGATCTCCTACCATTGTAACCGACTCTGTGTAACCCTAGCCCTCTCCGATGTCTATATAAACCGGAGGGTTTTAGTCCGTAGGATGAACAACATTCATACCATAGGCTAGCTTCTAGGGTTTAGCCTCTCTGATCTCGTGGTAGATCTACTCTTGTACTACCCATATCATCAATATTAATAAAGCCGGAGTAGGGTTTTACCTCCATCGAGAGGGCCCGAACCTGGGTAAAAACATCGTGTCCCTTGTCTCCTGTTACCATCCGCCTAGACGCACAGTTCGAGACCCCCTACCCGAGATCCGCCGGTTTTGACACCGACATTGGTGCTTTCATTTAGAGTTCCACTGTGCCGTCACCATCAGGAAGGATGCCTCATCCCGTCTTTAAAGACGGTATTGTTGCTAAAGGAGCTTTGGCTATCGGCCAAACTCTCCGGCTAGGCGGTTTTCTTATGACCGCCTGTTCGACCGCCGCGCCAACGATGACTTCTCGGGTCATCAAGACCAATCTTCACGTCAACTCGGAACTCACCGAGCAGTTAGATCCGATGGAGCTCTCTTCCCTAAACCAGCTCTTGGATCGCATCACTGCCCTGGGAATCGCTACAGACTACGATCAGATTGGGCCTAAAACTAATCTGAGAGAGATTAACTCTCCCCAGGTCACTCATCACGTTGCAGTGGTGGAGGAACAACGCGGCGACCCTTCATCTATCTTAAGGACTAGTTATGTCCGGATTCCCGATCCCTCCAAGCCGGATACCTGCGGAGGGAAGGACGTCACTCAAGCACTGAACCTAAAGTCAGGCAGCGGGCCAGATACATCGGGCAACATTCAAGAACCCAAGCTTCCGAGTTCGGAAACTCCTTGGCCCCTGAGTCTTAGATTAGGTGAGGTTCCGGATTTAATTAGACCCACCCACCCAAACTTAAGCGATCTATCCCAAATTCGGCAAGAGCCCGCAGAAACAGTACACCATTACTGGGCCAGATTCCTCCTGGTCATGAACAGGATAAAGGACTGCCGCGAGGAAGATGCAATTTCATTCTTCTGCAATAACTGCACGGACAAGGGAATCCTCAACGCCATAAGTCGCCGTGAAATTACACGCTTCGCTGACCTGGCGTCCATAGTACGAAAGTACTGTGCGATGGAAAGCGCCTGGAAAACCGAAATAAAATTTTGGGACAATCCGGCTCTGAATACAAACCCAGTCCGAAATAAAAGGGTGCATCATCAGGCACCCGGGTTAAATACCAAAAAGCAAAAACCCTCTACAGGGCATGGAACCGTACTGGAAGGATGGCTCAATGGACCCTGTAAAATTCACGGTACATTGGGCGCCTCACCAACTCATAGCCTCAGAGCATGCTGGATACTCCGGCAGGTGGCCAAAAGTGGCGAAGAGCTTCTAACTCCAGAATCCACAGAGCACCAGCCCAGGGATACCAGTATGGTATTAACAGTCTTCGAGACTTTCGCATCAAACAATATGCGAAAACGAACACTCCGCAGCCTTGCCGAAGTCTATCAAGTAGCAACAATAAACCCAAGGAGTGACACAGCTATTACCTTTAATGCCAGTGATGAACCTAAATTCCGAACAGCCCGAGCACCAGCTGCATTGGTCCTCAGTACAATAGTGGACGGCTTTCGCCTTACCAAGGTACTCATGGACGATGGCAGCGGATTGAACCTCATTTACGAGGAAACCCTTCGAAAAATGGAAATAGACTGGAGCCGCATTGAGCGAAGCAGCACAACCTTTAGAGGAATAATCCCCAGTTGGGAAGCACGCCGTACAGGAAAAATCACACTTGATGTGGTGTTCGGCACGCCGGATAATTACAGGTCCGAGGAGGTCACGTTCCAAGTGGCCCCGTTTAGTAGTGGATACCACGCTCTATTAGGGCGAGAGGCATTCACAATTTTTCAAGCTATACCCCATTATGGGTACATGAAGCTCAAAATGCCCGGGCCCAACGGAATCATCACTCTTGCTAGTGACCCGGACATAGCACTCCGCGCTGAAAATAAGACAGCCGCACTGGCCCTTGAGGCACTATCTGAAGCCCTAGCGGCCGAGGAACTGACTACGCTGCGCTCCACGGTGAACAGGGACGACGTGATACTCGATAAAAGATCCAAGTCCACCTCCTTTAAACCGGCGGACGAAATAGTCAAATTCCAAGTTCATCCAACGGACCCTACAAAAACGGCCTCCATCGGGGCGCAACTAAACCCTGATGTAGATGCCGCACTACGCGAATTTCTACGCGAAAATTGGGACATTTTTGCCTGGCACCCTTCCGACATGCCAGGAATCCCACGTCGGCTGGCCGAACACAGCCTAAATATCCTAAAAGGATTCAAGCCAATCAAGCAGGCTCTTCGGCGTTTCTCCGAACCTAAGAGACAAGCCATGGGAGAGGAGCTAGCCAAACTATTGGAGGCCGGATTCATCAGAGATATTAAACCTCCGGATTGGCTAGCAAACCTGGTGATGGTACCAAAGAAGGACAAATCCTGGCGCCTGTGTGTCGATTTCAAGGACCTCAACAAGGCTTGCCCAAAGGATCCTTTCCCCCTCCCCCGCATCGACAAAATTATCGACGCTACCGCAGGACACGATTCCGTGTGTTTCCTCGACGCATACTCCGGCTACCATCAAAGTAAGATGGCAGAGCCAGACCAAGCCGCAACGGCATTCATCACCCCATACGGCCCATTCTGCTTCAACACAATGCCCTTCGGGCTAAAAAATGCCGGCGCAACATATCAGCGCATGATTCAGACATGTCTGGCAAACCAGATCGGCAAAACAGTGGAGGCATATGTAGATGACGTGGTCGTCAAAACCAAACATGTCGAAACTCTAGTAGACGACTTGAAGCTCACATTTGATAACCTCCGAACATACGACATCAAGCTCAACCCAGAAAAATGCGTTTTCGGTGTACCAGCCGGAAAGCTCTTGGGCTTCATTGTATCCGGTAGAGGAATTGATGCAAATCCAGCCAAGATACGAGCTCTGTCACAACTGGATATTCCAAAGGACCTCAAACAAATACAAAAATTGACCGGATGTGTGGCGGCTCTAAGCCGCTTTATCTCCCGCTTGGGAGAAAAGGCATTACCCCTTTATCGCCTCCTCCGACGTACCGAACACTTTGAGTGGACGGATGCTGCCACGGCCAGACTCGAAGAAATAAAAGCCATATTGGCAACAAATCCGGTCCTGGCCGCGCCAAACATTGGCGAACCAATGCTATTATACATTGCGGCAACTCATCAAGTTGTAAGCGCAGTGCTCATCGTCGAACGAGAAACGGACGGACACAAATTCCCCCTTCAAAAGCCGGTTTACTACATGTCCACTGTCCTCACTCCATGCAAGTCACGGTACCCGCATTATCAAAAGATAGCGTACGCGGTATTCATGGCATCCCGAAAACTGCGACACTACTTTCAAGAGTGTTCAATCACGGTAGCCTTGGAAGTGCCACTTAATGATATTATAAACAACCGCGACGCGACGGGCCGGATTGCCAAATGGGCCATTGAGCTCCTCTCGTTCAACATAACATACAAGCCATGGCGAGCTATCAAGTCACAGGTCTTGGCCGACTTCGTCGCCAAATGGACGGAAGCCAAACTCCCAAAAGAGTACGGCACATACTGAAACTGGATCATGCACTTCGACGACTCCAAAATGTTGGCTGGTCTGGGGGCTGGTGTTGTTCTGACGTCCCCGACAGGTGATACAGTTCAATACGTACTCCAGATAATGTATACGGACTCCAACAATGCAGCCGAATACGAGGCCCTTCTACATGGTCTCCGGATGGCAGTATCCATGGGCATTCAACGCCTAGAGGTGCGCGGGGATTCGAACCTCGCGATATCCCAAATAAATGGAGACTTTGATGGCAGCTTACCGCAACGCCGTCCTAAAAATGTCAGCTCGGTTCGAGGGGCTCGAATTTCATCATATAGTCCGGGAAAACAACCAGGCAGCAGACGTCCTGGCACGCATTGGCGCAAAGCGCGATGCCGTCCCTCCCAACATCTTCTTGGAGAGGCTGTTCAAGCCATCCGTAGCGTGGGAAGGGGAACCCGAAAATAACAGCCCGGACCCAACCGCACTGCCCAACACCGAACACTCTGACACAACTGGAGGCTCTGCCGACGAAGTAACATCCTCAGCCCACGTAATAATGCCAGTCATTGCCCCGTGGACAGAACCATTCCTAGCCTACCTAACCAGGCAGGAACTTCCCGAGGACCAAAACGAGGCACACTGCATAGTGCGGCGATCTAAAGCCTATAAAGTCCATAAGGGAGAGCTTTATAAGAAAAGCACCACCGGAGTCCTTCAAAGGTGTATCTCCGAGGAGGAAGGGCAGAATCTTCTGGCAGAAATTCATGCCGGACTCGGTGGGCACCACGCTGCAGCCCGGGCCCTTGTAAGCAAGGCCTTCCGTATAGGTTTTTATTGGCCGACGGCCCGTGCAGATGCTCAGGACTTAGTCCAACGAAGCGTAGGTTGCCAGCTTTTTGCTAACCAAAGCCATATGCCACCCACCGCCCTCCAAACTATACCCATCACCTGGCCCTTCGCGGTCTGGGGGCTTGACATGGTTGGACCCCTTAAAGGAGGAACCCACAAGAAAAAATACCTACTGGTCATGGTGGATAATTTCACCAAATGGATAGAGGCCAAGCCAGTTAAGACGGCCGAATCTGGACCGATGATAGTGAAAGTGCTAGTTATCGACTAGAGGGGGGTGAATAGGCGATTTTTATGAAAGTCTTCAAAACATGGAAGTTTCGAAGACAAACTATAGAAATGTACCTATTGAAATGCAGGGGAATATAAACTACACTAAGCAAGCCATAATCAAGTGTGCAATAACGTGAGCGTATGAAGACTAATAGCAGCTAGGTAGTAAGGATCAGGATGGAAGATAGTATGAAGCCAAACAGTAATAGTAGTCAAGCAATGAAGTCAAACAGATACAACAAACATGCAGACTTCACGAAGACAAACTCTAAGTAAAGGGAGGGAGAGGATAGAACCAGTCACTTGTTGAAGACACAGGATTTGTTGGACCAGTTCCAGTTGCTGTGACAACTGTACGTCTGGTTAGGGAGGCTGAGATTCAACTCAGAAGACCTCGTCTTCACCTTATTCCCCTTGAGCTAAGGACACACAGTCCTCGCTCAATCACTCTAGTAAGTCTTCAAGGTAGACTTCCAAACCTTCACAGACTTCGTTCACCGGCGATCCACAATGACTCTTGGATGCTCAGAACGCGACGCCTAATCGGCTGGAGGATTCATAGTCCTCAAGTGTAATAAGTCTTCAGGTCACACAGACAGAAAGACTTCAGTGATGCCTAACACTCTTTGGCTCTGGGTGTTTGGGCTTTTTCCTCGCAAGGATTTCTCTCTCTCAAAGGCTTCGAGGTGGGTTGCTCTCAAACGACAAAAGCCGTGTACTAACTCTGAGCAGCCACCAATTTATGGTGTAGGGGGTGGGCTATTTATAGCCACTAGGCAACCCGGCCTGATATGTCCGAAATGACCCTGGGTCACTAAGGAACTGACACGTGTTCCAACTGTCAGATTTCAAACACACACGACAACTTTACTTGGGCTACAAGCAAAGCTGACTCATCCAGCTCTGGATAAGATTTTCTCTCATTGTCTTCGCTCGAAGACATAGGATTTGGGTTGAGCATCACTTCAGTCACTTTGACTTTGTTCACTTGGACCCCACTTCACAGTACGGTGGTTCCTATGACTCAACAAAGAAGAAAAGTAAGCAACGAAACAACTAAGTCTTCGCGCTCCATAGTCTTCACTGAATGTCTTCTCCTGTCATAGTCTTCAATATGAATATCTTCACATACCACCATTGTCGTCAATGTCTTCATACATTTTTAGGGGTCATCTCCGGTAGGTAAACCGAATCAATGAGGGACACTACCTGTGTTATCCTGCAATTATCACAAACACATTAGTCCCTCAACCAAATTTGTCGTCAATACTCCAAAACCAACTAGGGGTGGCACTAGATGCACTTACGATCTCCCCCTTTTTGGTGATTGATGACAAACTGGTTGAAGTTTTCAACGGGGATAAAGTATGTGAAATTGTAAAGAATAGGGTATTGTTTTCATAAGTTACAAAGGCTCCCCCTGAAGATGTGCATATAAGTAATTTGCTTCTGGAATGCAAATGCACAGGGCAGGTTGTACTTGTGGAGATCCTCTTCAACTTATGACGACAATTCATCATGCATGATAAGATATAATGAAGATAATGAGATGCATAATGAAAAATGGACGTCTGCAGAATGACCTAAGTGCGGAAGTTATCATCGCACATGCGGAATTTATCATCGCATCACAGAATAGCAAATAAGTACCAGACGACCATCGAGTTTAAGTGTTACAACTCAACGAACCAAATGTATCAAAAGTGAGAGTTGTAAACACTAGGCAAAATATAAAGCAACCGCCCATATGAACCCGCTTGAAGACTATCAAACTCATATGCTTCTCCCCCTTTTGTAAGTAATGACCAAAAAGGTTTGAAGACATAGAGCGTCTACTCGTCCCCATGAGGAGTAGGTGAAGCATCAGGGTTGTTGTTGTTGTTTGGCGGTGCAGACGAGCTAGGTGCAGTGTCGATGTGTGCAGATGTAGGGGGCGGTGAAGTAGCATCGTCTTCATCATCGATCACTTTGGCATCCACAGTTGCCACGGAAGAAGAATAGTCAGAGTCTTCAAGGGATGGAGTTCGACGCAGGACAGCATTCCGTGGAGGAGTGGAGTCAAACTTGAATCTTTCAGTGAAGCCATCATCTTGAAGATCTACTTCAGCACTAAGCAGTGTCAAACTCTTCCATGATCGCCGACAGGTCTCGTGAGTGACAAAGGCATTCTTGGTGGCAAGATTGCGAATGCGATTGACATCCACCAAGAGGCTTTGCATTTGGCGCTTCAGCCAGTCATGATGCTTATCTTGTTTCTGATGAAGGGCAACCAGGAGCTCTCGGTCATTGAGAACGCGGGAGCGCTTCTTAGGCCTTTGGGCAATTGTGCTCTGAGTAGCTTCAGTTTGTGCACGGTGAGGCAAGCGAGTAATCCCAGCCAATGGATAGACTCGAGCAACAGCTTGAATTCCTTCAATGTTTTGCGTGAAGCTTTGATGGTCAGCATTCTGAAGACAAAGGGGCTCCTTTGCAGGCTCTGGGTATATGGCTTCAACAGACAAATCAACTTCTGGCAAAAAGATGATATGATTGCGTGCAGAGGGTTGATAGTTGAAGGCAGAGTGGAGCTTGATCAGACGCATGATCCAGGGAGCATAGAACTTCAGGCCAAATATGTCAGACCCTGATGCAGCAAGTTGGCGGATAAAGAAATCTTGTGCATTGAAGCTTTTGCCATGAAGAATATGAAAGACCAAAATCTTCATTGCGCCTTCCAGCTTGGCATGTGGAGAATGTCCTTTGATGGGCCAGAGAGTTCGCCTTATGATGTGATAGATAGTACGTGGCAGATACTCAAGGTCTTCAACAAAGAACTCCTTAGGATATTCAGCATCTGGAGGCAAAGGCTTCATCATGCTGAGCATCTGACTCATATTGGGCTCAGGCTTGTGGAAGATGCTTTCCATAGCATCATTGTGAAGCTGACAACCAGGTTCATAAAGTTCACCTGGAGTGGGCAGGCCAGTAAGCTCAATGACATCAAAGGCTTTGGCTTCATGATGAACATTGCCTGTCATCCACTCAAGGACCCATGTCTTCGGATCCCTGTTGTAGCCACGAATATGAAGAGTGACATAGAATTGGAGCAGCAATTCTTCATTCTAGTGCTCCTTATCTGTGATGAACTGCAGCAAGCCAGACTCTCTGAAGCAGTCCAAAGCTTCTTCCAAGCAGAGCAGACCAGTTATGGCTTCAGTATCAAGACGCATATGTGGGAAAATGCGACCTTGATTGTACAGAATGCATGAGTAATAACTGCGCTGCTGATAACTCCAGAACCGATCAGAAGATATTCTTGCTCTTGAGTAGGGGTTCTTGGCTCTGTCAAAGAAAGTGTTGTATGCCTTGAAGCCATTGATGTTAAAAGATCCGGGTGCTGATGCAGTACCTGAAAACCTGGGCAACCTTGGCTTTGGCTTCTGAACCCGAGGCATGTGCTCAACGTGGTATTCAAACTGAGGACCAGCAGTAGGCGGAGGAGTCAGAACAGGCCATTTGACAGTGATAAGCTGGCCATAGTTGAATGCTTGCTCGATAGTGTGTGGCCTTGGTGGTGGAACAGGAGAAGTGGCATCAACAGTGGCGTCAGGCTGCACAACAGAGGCTTCAGGTGCAGTTGCATCATTGGCTTCTGGCACATTGGTTTGTGCAGGCTCCACATTTGCTTCAGCCATGACTACATCACTAGCTTCATTGGTGTTGGTGGTGGCAGCCGCAAGATTCTCAACCTCCACTTGATGAGCTGGAGGGTCGGACACAGACATGTTTACAGGAGTAACAACTTCTTCGGTAATGGGGGGAGTAGGGACACGTTCATCTTCTTGTTTGTCATCGGCTGATGCAGCCGGATTGTCTTCAACAGCTTTAGCTGCAGACTTGGAGACATTCACAGTTGGAGTGGCATCTGGAAACACTTGATGTGCAACAGATTGGTGAGGCACTTCTCCTTCTGGAATGCTCAGAAGAGGGACTTGAGGCCTTGGTCCTTTGCGAAGCCTGCGGAATGCTGGCGACGCCTTTGGAGATGGAGTTGGCTGGACCTCAAAGTCATCATCGTCTTCATGTACAGATGGGGTTGTCGGCGTTCTAGGAACGGGGGTCCCCAGACTTGCCTGCCTGCGGCCTGCGGCGTGGCTCAAAGGGGGGCCCAGCACGGCCCATCTTCATCAACACAGACCCAAGACCCTCGCGAGGGGCCAAGCCTCGCGGGGTGGACGACACGGAGCTTCCTCAGGCACGGCCTCATCAGGCTGGCTCGCGAGGAGGCGGAGAGATCAAGGCGGGGTACCTCACGAGATGCCTGTGACGCAAGCCATGACGACCAAGGGCGCCAGGCGGGCGCCAGCCCGCGCAGTGTCCTCCTTTCCTCTTTGGTGCAAAGGGAGCAAGCGCAGGCGAGAGCATCAAGCAAAGGCACCCGTTTTGGTGCAACGAGACCAAGACCAGCCCAACGACAGGGAGGAAGTCATTGTGGAGCCCAAGCCAGCGTCACCACCAGAGCCGTTGGCAGGCGAGGACCAACTTTAGTGAGGATAAGTGTACCAGATGTTCCCCTTGAAAATGGCCAATTGTTGGCGCCCTTCCCGCTCAATATTTGGGAAGAGGCCCAGGGCCTTTGCCTATAAATAGGACTAGCCACCCCCAGAGTAGAGGCATCGAGAAATCTGGTAGAGCTCAAACAGAGAGAGAGGGTGACTGAACTCCTCCTAGCAGTTCATCGCCCCAGCCAAGAACAGACCCTCGCGAGGCTGTTCTTCCTTGTATTGCCCATCATCATCAGCCCAAGAGGCAATCTACCACACCACACACTGGAGTAGGGTATTACACCACAACGGTGGCCCGAACCAGTATAAACCCTGTGTCTCTTGTGTTGTTCTTTCCATAGCTTAGATCTTAGCGAGGCGGTGGGGTGCAGGTAGGTAGAAGGCGAAATCTCCGCGCGCACCCCAGTGTTCGAACCTCAAGGGTCTGCCAGAACCCGAAACCCGACATTTGGCGCGCCAGGTAGGGGTGCGCCGGAATTCGTCTTCCACCGCCCCGTTCTCCTCCGACCATCGCGTCCATGTCTGACGCTCGTTGGGCCCGCAACGAGCGTCGAGCCGCTCTCGCTTCCCGTGTCGCCCAGACGGCTCCTGTCGGCGGGCGTCCTCGCCGTGCCCCGTCACCTGCCGTTAACGCCGCACCGGCCCGGCGGGAATCGAGCAGCAAGCGTCGTCTCAGCATCCGTCCGTGCGGCAAGATGGCCGCACCGCCACTCCCTCGCTCACCCCAGCTGGTTCTTCGTCCCGCGCGCTCCGCGCACCCATGGAGGCTCGAGCTGCGCTCATCGCGGCAAACGAGCTCCTGCGCTACCGTCCCGTCGACGACGTCTACGAAGAATGGCTCGACCGCGTCGCCGAGCTCGTCCGCGCTGCAGGGGGCTCTCCTGCGCCGTTCTTTCCGCTGCACCGCACCCTGCCCTGCGCGGGCGACGAAGCTCCGGGGGCGCCCTAGCCGCCTCCTCCTCAAGAAGGCGCCCTGGCTCCAAGGAGCGTGGCCCCTAGGCGGAACCCGCTCCGTCAGGCGCCAGCGCGGCAAGAGCAGAGCTGCCAAGAAGTCCCTCGCCCGCAAGAAGCTGCCCGGGCGCTCCCTGCACCAGCACGTCACGACCATGCTCCTGCTCCCGCACATCAAGACACCGCACTGCTCCCAGCTGTAGCGCATGGGGACCTGCAAGACCAAGCTCTCCGTCACCCAAGGCCTCCCGTGGCCACAGCAGGCTGTCGTGCCTTCACCACCGAGCTATGCAGCGTCGCGTGGCCCGGCAAGTTCAAGCCAGACCTGCCTCCTCGTTACGACGGCACGACCGACCCTGTGGAGTTCCTCCAGCTCTATGAGCTGGGCATCGAAGCTGCCAACGGAGACGAGAAGGTCATGGCGAACTGGTTTCCCATGGCGCTCAAGGACGGGGCCCGCACCTGTCTCCTGAACCTGGCTCCAGGTACGATCTCCTCCTGGGACGAGATGCGCACCCGCTTCATCGCCAACTTCCAAGGTACTCGCGACTGGCCACCTGCCGTGAGCGACATGCGCCACATCAAGCAACAATCCGGAGAGACCCTGCAGAAGTACATCCAGCGCTTCAACAACGCACGCCTCAAGATTCCCAAGGAGACCGAGGAGGCCATCATCTCAGCCTTCTCCGACGGCGTGCGCGACATCAAGATGAAGGAGGAGCTGGCGATGCATGAAGACCTGTGCACTTCCTTGGAGCTGTTCAACTTGGCGACCAAGTGCGCCAGGGCTGAGGAAGGGCATCTCTCCCTCCTCGAGCTGCCTGCCGAAGACCCAGAAGAGAAGAAGCCCAAGGCCAAGGATGTGAAGCGCAAGGGGGCTGCCGTGCTCGCGGCAGAACCAGACACCAAGCGGGGCAGAGATCAGCCCGACTCTTCCAAGGGCAGTCGGTACTGTGTGTACCACGACCTCCACACCCACAACACCAACGAATCTCAAGAGCTCCGAGCCGTGCGAGAAGGAAGGATCGGCCGTCGTCCCGACCGCGGTGACCGGGGCTACGGTCGAGGAGGAGGAAGGAACGCAGGACGCTGGGAAGACCGCGGCCCGCGCCAAGGGTGGCGCGATCGACCTCGCGAGGATCGCTGGCAAGACCGCCTCACGAGGGAGACTGGAGGGATCAGCCTCGCGAGGATCACCCGCAAGGCAACGCAGGCCTCCCTCCGCTGCCGCCGCAGCCAAGGAGAAATGAGGACCGCCATCAGGACGAGGGGGCTGGGGGCTTCCAGGAGCCGCGCGCGATCGCGTGCATCCTGGGTGGGGCTCAAGCCCCAGCCTCTCAGCGCATCTTCAAGCAGTTCGCCCGCGAAGTAAATGCAGTCCTCCCCAAGCTCAAAGCCACGCGCCCTCTCAGGTGGTCGGCGTGCGCCATCACGTTCAGCTCAGCGGATCAGCTCAAGTGTGCGGCCACAGCCGGAGTCCTCCCGATGCTTTGTTCCCCAATCATCAGCAACGTACTGGTCACAGAGACCCTCATCGATGGCGGGGCAGGGCTCAATGTACTGTCCATGGAAACATTCAACAATCTCCAAGTGCCCTACAACCAGCTTCAGCCAACCAAGCCTTTCTCCGGAGTCACCGACGGCTCCACGGTCCCGATTGGGCAGGTCCGCCTCCCTGTCACCTTCGGGGCACGCGACAACTACCGCACCGAGCTCATCGACTTCGATGTCGCTCACATTCGCCTGCCGTAAAACGACATCCTTAGGTACCTAGCGCTGGCCAAGTTCATGGCCGTAACTCACCATGGCTACAACGTCCTCAAGATGCCAGGAAGTGGCGGAGTCATCACGGTGCCATGTGAAGAGAAGGACGCGGTGTGTTCCCTGGAACGAGCCTTTCAGGCCGCATCACTGGAAGACCTGGATCACGGAAGCAGGAGGCTTCCCGAGACCACCCCCAAGAAGAAGAAGACGTCGTCCGGCCCGGCCCCTCAGGAGGCAGGCCCCTCAGGGCCCGCGCCTGCCCGGGGGGAACCTCCTTTCCTCGCATAGGAAAGAGCGCCTGGCGCCCTCCTCAGGCAGGGCTCGGGGGCTCTCCCCTGGAGGGCCACCGACCTGGCTAAGGTCGCGAGGGAGGCGCTTGGGCACCACATGGAGGCGTGTTTCGAAGCACGTTTCCCTCAAGAAGGAGTAAGGCCAGGAGGACCAGACCCTCGGGAGTTCGTCAGCAAGGCCATTCAGGAGCTACAGGAGTCAAGAGTCATGAGAGGCGGCCGCCGCCTACCAGCTGTGGCTCCCCATCCAGGCAAGGATGGTGGGCTGCGCGTCTGCATCGACATACCAGGGCTCAATCGAGTCGCCTCTCTGGAGCGCCTCTGGCCCTCGCGAGTGGGGCGCTGCGAAGGTCCACCCCACAGCTACGTTATCGCATGCCTTACGGCTTGCCGAACGCGGCTGCCACGTACCAGCGCCTCATGAGGGGCATCATGGAGGCTCAAGAGGCTAGGCGTTCCGCAGCCTTGGCGGAGATGGAGATGGTCCGCGAGGAGCCACCAGCGCCTCCGGAGCCTCCCGAGGCCCCTGGGCCTGGGGGCTCATGAGGATCGGCTTCCGCAGCCCACCGAGTCTGCTACACCGACACTCCTTCGTCCTCAACATCATCACGTGACATCTTTCAAGTTTCATTTCCAGCTGGGAGCGCCCCCTAGGGCTGCATTATTCCCAGGCCGTGTGGGTCCGTCCCTGCGGCATGTATCCCTTTTATTTCATGTTGTTAGCTTACTTGGTTGGGGGCGCCCCTCGGGCTGCATCATCCCCAAGTCGCTCGGGCCAGACCCAGCGGCATGTATCCCTTTTGCGTTTATTTCCGGCTATGCGTTCGACCCACCATGCTTGATTATTTGATGCCGGTCCACGGCACCTCTTCTTCTCCATGCCGACCACTTGCACGTTAATGGGGGGTACCTGAGCATCATGACTCAGGGCTCTTACTGGCTCTCCAGCCCTCACCCTCTGGCCTTGTCCATGGCATCGTGACCTGGCATACCAGCGACGGCTGAGACCAGCTCGAGGGCCGGGACCCGAGGACGTAGAGTGCCGGCATCTAACCAAATTTGCAGGAACACATCACAAGATAAGGCCCAGTACCAGGCTCAACCCGCCTAGAGGTAGGGCCCCGTGAGTCCCGCACTGGCTCACGGGTGCCCAAATACACCTCGCCAGGCCCTACCGTGCCAGCCACGTGTCAGGGCGGGGTTGTACATGCCCCGAGGGCTCCTGCCGGAGGGGAGCCCCCTCCCACATACCAGTGGAAGCACCATGCTCCGCGCTGGCTGACGACACTGCCGTGGAGCGGCTATGCCCGTACACATACGGAAGCGCTATGCTCCGTGCTGGTGATAAACAACTGAGGGTGGCCCCCGGGCCGCATCAACCTCAGGGAGCCCTGAGCTCAGTGTCTAGCCTCATCGTAACGCCTCCCCTCGGGAGTGCAGCGCGAGGGGGCTAGGCACGGGGGCTGCGCCTGGATCACGCCCAGACGCACGCCACCCACCCAGGCCCCCCGGGCCTGGTTCGTCACGCGTCTCTCCCCAAGCGGAGCCAAGGTACGAAGGTCGTTTGAGCGTCAAGGGGGACTCCTAAGCATCGCGACTCAGGAGCCTAACTGGTCACGTAGCCCCTCACTCCTTAGTTCCGAAAGGCTAACGGCGGTTGAGGTATGCGCGCGGCCGGGCTCTGCAGACGTAGAATGGTAGATCCACCCACATCTCACCTCCCTACTTGCTATTCATGCGCCAAGGGGGACTCCTGAGCATCGCGACTCAGGAGCCTAACTTGTCACGTAGCCCCTCACTCCTTGGTCCCGTCCTGGTTTCCGGTCAGGGCTAACGGCGGCTGAGGTATGCGCGGGGCCGGGCTCTGCCGGCGTAGAACATAAGCAAGTAGGAAGGAAAAGTGTAAATTTCAAGGAATTCAAAAGACAGCCTCCTTCACTCTCATCCGCGCGAACCGCTTGCACGTTAAAGGGGGGTGCCTGAGCATCGCGACTCAGGGCTCCTACTGGCTCTCTAGCCCTCACCCTCTGGTCTTGCCCACGGCATCGCGACCTGGCATACCAGCGACGGCTGAGACTTGCTCGAGGGCCGTTACCCGAGGACGTAGAGTAGAAAGGGGAGCAAAGGCGAGAGGGGAGCACCATCTTAAATTTCAAGGAGTTCAAAAGCAAATATTACAGTCCACATTGTTATCTCAATGCCAAACGCAAGTTTAAACACCTTCCCGAGGCATGATACATATGCAGGAATTGAAGGCAGGACAGGACCCACAACGGAGTCACTTGTCGGCGGTGGAGCAGCGCGGAGTGGGTTCGCCTCATGGAGCAGCAGGGTCAGCAGCGCCTCGCTTCAGCTTGGTGCTGAAGGCCCGGAAGTTCCCGAGCAGAGCCTCCGCGCGACCCTTCACGGCCTCGGCAGCGGTAGCGGCACGCTCGCCGCTTGCTGGCTCCAGCAGGCTGTCGAGGTCGACGCTGGGGTCGCGAAGGTAGATGTAGGTGAGGACCCGCGTCAGCGCTGCAGAAGACAGGACACGCGCCTCGGCCTCGGCCGTGGGGCCAAGGCCAAGGGCCACATCTTCAAGAGCGTGAACTAGGAAGGGAAGCAGCTTGGCGGGGTCGTCCTCGGCGCCAGCCACCGGGCTCTCCAGGCCGCTGTCGTAAAGCATCCTCAGCGAGGAGCGAACCTTCGCCTCCATCTCCGCAAAGGCCACGCGGCCCTCGGCAAGAACTTGGGCCTTGTCGTCCAGGTCGACCTTCCTCGCCCCCAACTCCTGCTCCAGCGCGCCTAGGCGGTCACGGCGCTTCCTGAGCTTGGCCTCCAGGTCCTTGACGGCCGGCTCGCGAGCCTTCACGCCTTCTTCCTACTCTTGGCGAAGGCGGGCCTCTTTCGCGAGCTGGTCCCGCAGGCCTTGCAGCTCGTCCTCCAGCACCTTGCAACGACCACGGATGTCGACCACCTCCCCCAGGGCTGTGTCAGGAGTAGCCTTCGCCTCAAGGACGGCCTGCCTCTCCTCATCGCAAGCCGTCGAGGCCTGGGCCAGCGCCGCCCGAATCGAAGCGTCGGAGCGAATCCATCCTGAAGCCAGCTCCAAGCGCCCGGCCACCAAGCGAGGGTCGGCGCCAACAAGATCCTGCCGCAGCCGGTCCAGCTCAGCAGCAGCATGATCCAGACCGGCAGGAGGAGTCGGAGAGACTGCAGTCGGTGGATAGGAGGAGAAGGCAGCAGCACGACCACAGCATCCTGAGGCGGAGCCTGCTGCGCCCCAACGGTTGTGGTGGCGGCAGCAGGCAAAGGCACCTCGGGAGTCGCTTCGGCCATGGGGGCTGAGCTTGCCCCAGCCGGCTCAGCCAGGCCTCACGAGGACGACCGGGCAGGAGAGGCCCGTGCGTCGCGGTCACCTTCCTTCGCGGGCAGAGGCGCTGCCCCGGATGGAACCTCAGGAGCTCCCTTCGGCTTCTTTGCTGCGGGTGCCAGCCTATCCAAGAGATGCAGACGTCAAGCCTCAGCAGCAGCACAAGAAATAAAGACAAGAATCAAGCGCTTACGGGTCGTCGCCAGTGAGCTCAAGCAGCCTCCGGCCAAATTTGAAGCCCGAAAGCCGGCTGGAAGGGTCAACCTTGGGAAGCTCGGGAGCGGAAGGCGCGTCTGCGGTCCGCCTCGGGGCCGGGGCAGACCCGCGGGAGATCAGCCCGGTCCTGTGCTTCTTCGGGATCGGGGGCAAGCTCCCGCCGCCCTGCTCGTCATCATCCTCGTCGTCATTGCTCGGAGAGAGGCGGAGAGCGCGGGACCTGCACCGGGGGAGGGGAGCCCTCGACTCTCCGTCAGTCGCTTCAGAGTCAGGCCCTTTTTCCCGCTCCCCTCCTTCCTCCTCTTCGCTGGAGTCGTCGGATGACACGTCCACCGGTTCCTCGGGAGCTTCCGTGGGCACGGGCCCGTCCCCGTTGAAGACGGGCATGGACTCCACTACCTGCTCCCAGTCGTCGCGGAGGAACAAGGGCGTAGGAGCGCCCTCCAACCTCGCCACATCGCCCCGACCAGAGATTGGAGGACCGCGGCCAGATCTTCGTCGGCCAAGGCCGCGGGGCTCGGACGGGGCCTCCACATCGGAAGTGAGTACTGCCGAAGCGGAGCCAGCTGGTGCTCCAGGAATTCCCTCAGCAGCGACGCGCCGGTCAGCTTCGCCGCCGCCATGTTGGCCTTTAATGCCCTCAATGCGGCTATATCTCCCACGTGTCGAGGCACGACTTAGAGGCATAACCGCATTGAAAGCAATGTCACAAGTGAGGTAATCTTCACACAATCCATGTAATAAATAAAGGGGAAAGATACATAGTTGGCTTACAGTCGCCACTTCACACAAGTACATAAATAACATCCATCAAACAGATTACACTCAAGGTCCGACTACGGCACCAAAATGAAAGAAGACTACCCCAAATGCTAAACAGATCCCCGGATCACCCAACTGGGCTCCACTACTGATCATCTGGAAAAGAAACATAGTAACGGCCACGTTCCTCGTCGAACTCCCAAGTGAGCTCGGTCGCGCCATCTGCACTGGCATCGTTGGTACCAGCAACTGTGGTGATAATATCTGTGAGTCACGGGGACTCAGCAATCTCACACCCGCGAGATCAAGACTATTTAAGCTTAAATGTGGGAAAGGGATTTATGAGGTGGAGCTGCAGCAAGCGACTAGCATATGGTGGCTACAGCGGAAAAGAGAGCGAGAAGAGAAGGCAAGGCACGGTCGAGAAACTAGAAGTGATCAAGAAGTGATCCTGAAACAACCTACGTCAGGCATAACTCCAACAACCGTGTTCACTTCCCGGACCCCGCCGAGAAGAGACCATCACGGTTACACACGCGGTTGATGTGTTTTAGTTAAGGTCAACTTCGGGTTTTCTACAATCGGACATCAACAAATTCCCATCTGCCTCATAACCGCGGGCACGGCTTTCGAAAGATAATACCCTGCAGGGGTGTCCCAACTTAGCCCATGATAAGCTCTCACGGTCCACGAAGGATATTCCTTCTACCGGGAAGACCCGATCAATCTCGGAATCCCGGACTACAAGACATTTCAACAGCAATAAAACGAGTCCAGCAAAGCCGCCCGATTGTGCCGACAAATCCTGATAGGAGCTGCACATATCTCGGTCTCAGGGCACATCCGGATGAGCAGTCCGTACAACTAAAACCAGCCCTCGAGTTGCCCCGAGGTGGCGCTGCAAAGGGCTCTAGTTTGGACCAGCAATCGAAGGAGAACTGGCCTGGGGGTTTAAAATAAAGATGACCCTTGAGTCTGCAGAACCCAAGAGAAAAAGGGCTAGGTGGCAAATGGTAAAACCAATGTTGGGCCTTGCTAGAAGAGTCTTATTCAAAGCGAACTGTCAAGGGGGTCCCATAAATCACCCAACCGTGTAAGGAACGCAAACTCCGGGAACATAACACCGGTATGACGGAAACTAGGGTGGCAAGAGTGGAACAAAACACCAGGCATAAGGCCGAGCCTTCCACCCTTTACCAAGTATATAGATGCATTAATTAAATAAGAGGTATTGTGATATCCCAACAAGTAAGCATGTTCCAACAAGGAACAACAAGATCATGTTCCAACAAGGAACAAACTTCATCTTCACCTGCAACTAGCAATGCTATAAGAGGGGCTGAGCAAAGCAGTAACATAGCCAAACAACGGTTTGCTAGGACATGGATGGTTAGGGGCTGACATGGCAATATAGGAGGCATGATATAGCAAGTGGTAGGTATCGCGGCATAGGCATAGCAAAAGAGCGAGCAATCTAGCAAGCAAAGATAGAAGTGATTTCGAGGGTATGGTCATCTTGCCTGCAAGGTTCTCAGAGTTGTCGAAAGCTTGGTCCTCGTAAGCGTTCTCAACGGAATCCTCGTTCACATACTCGTCTCCCGGCTCTACCCAAGACAAGAGAACAAGCAAAGGAACCAATATCAACCACGATGCAATGCGCAAGCAACATGATGCAAAACATGGCATGATATGCGAGAGGTGATATGCAATGCGTATGCATGCTCCGGAAGGACAAGGATTAACAGGGCGTAATCTTGGCAAACCAAGCATGCCACTGGATAGATGAGGTGATTTCGGTTGAAATCGATATAAAGATCACCGGAATCGGATGCACGGTTTGCAAATGGCAAGCAATACAAGAACGACACGAAACTGCCATAAACAGCATGATGCTACTTAGCAAGCAACAAATAATTAAGCTACTGCACCCAAACATGGCAACAAGGCATATGACAGTAATCTACTCAAGATGCTCGACAAAAGATGAACACTGAGCTACGGCTAATTCACATCATAACAGGTTCAAACAAGCATGGCAAAAGTGCAAACGATAACAGGTTCCCAGACTTAGTGAAATTATCAAAGTGGCAGAAACTAACATCAGGATGACATGTTCAGAGCAACGAAGCAACATGCTACAGGTTCAGAACATAGCAAAGAAAGGCATGGCATGAATCTACTCAAGGCACTTGACAAAAGTCCTTTAATGACCATAAGCAAAAAAGGATCAGAAAATATTATTACACCCATGTCAATTAAGCAAGTTTCGTTACAGGTTTCAGACTTAGCAGAAAACTGGACATGGCAGAAAACTGATAACGACTAGGCATGTTCGTGAGCTCGATGCACTCACTACAGAGCATTTCATGATTAACTAAGCATACATACATCAAGAAGACATGGCATAATAACTAAAAATGGCAAGAATAACATCATATCATGCAAGGATCAACTACACCAAGCTTGGCAAAATCGAATGACACGTAAACAATCTGCCAGCAATATTTTGAAGCAAAAGTAGAGCTCGATTGAATCAAGCTATGGCACTCCATAATTGCAAACAAAGGCATGGATGGATTAAGCAAATACTCAATTTCAAAACTCCCTTACTGATCATGCTCAAATTATGCATATATCACTCAGAAACAACATGAATACATGGCACGAAAATAAAAGCAGTCAGGGACTTAGTGAAATCACTAAGTCTCTGAAATCAGCAACATCAAGACACCTAGTTTGCATGATTGTGCTAGTCACCACATAGATCATAAAAATACATGACAAAATCCTCTGGATGGGTAACATGGCATATTACAAAACTCATGTAGGACTCAACTTCATAGGAGGTACACATCAATCATGGCAAAAATGACAAAAGTGCATGTTCAGATAAGATCCAGCAACTAACATCAACTAGCCCTCTTCTAACAGAATTTCGGGCATCAAGATGACTTCAAATGAAAATGATGAAATGGAACAAAATGATGTACTCTTCGAGACGAACAATTCGACATATTATACGCGCGAAACAGAGCTACAGATGCTAAGTTATGGCATGTCGAACATGGCATGATGATACAAAATACTGGGACTTAGAGAAAACGAGGGGAAAAACGAGGTCAACCCTGCCGGCGCGGAAACCGAGGAGACGGCTCGGGGCGCCGGAAGCTCGCCGGAGAGGCGCGTGGTGGCCGGAGAAGGGGGCTCCGGGGCGGATCCGGTCGGATCCGGGCGGCGGCGGCCGGCGGACGGCGGCGCCGGGGCGCGGGATCCGGCGACGGGCGCGGGGCGGCGCGGGCGAACGGCGGCTCGACGGAGGTCGCCGGGCGCGGTGGAGGATCTCGGCGCGGCGGGTCGGGGCAGGCTGATCTCGGCGCCGGCGGGTCGGACGGGCGGCGCGGTCGGCGGGCGCCTCGTGGCGGGCGGCTTCGCGCGGATGGGCCGGGCGGGCCCCGCCTGGGCCCGGCGGGCCGGTGGCGGCGCGGGCAGCCGGGGTGCCACGTGGCGGCCCCTGGTTGGCCCGGGCGGCGGCGGCGGCTGAACAGTGGGGAGGCGCGGATTCCGAGGCGAAGCTAGGGTTTCGGGGTGAGACTCTCTCAGATTTAGACGGGGGAAACGTTTTTATAGACAGAAAGAGCTAGGGAGCTCCAAACGGAGTGCGGTTTTCGCCCACGCGATCGTGATCGAACGGCGGAGGACATGGGAGTGACTTAGCTGGGTTATTGGGCTGTTATGAAGGGGTTTTGGGCTGCAACACACACGAGGCCTTCACGGTTACCCGGTTAACCGTTGGAGTACCAAACGAACTCCGATTGACTCGAAACTTGACAGGCGGTCTACCGGTGCTATGCCGAGGCCACATGTCAAACCTCGGTCCATTCCGAGAATGTTTAATACCCGCTCACGAAGAAATGTAAAAGGGGACGCCGGGAGACATAGGAGCGCCGGATTGCAAAACGGACAACGGGAAAGATGCTCGGATTCATGAGACGAACACGTATGCGAATGCGATGCACATGATGACATGATATGAAATGCATGAAATGACCAAAATGTAAAACGGAGATAACCCAACCACGGAGGGAATATCATAACACAATAGCCGGAAATGGCAAGAGTTGGATTACAAATATGGCAAGTTACATCTGGGGCGTTACATGGCCGGCCTCAGATCCGCGTCCATCTTCTCCAACACCAACTTCGCACGGGGGTCCGCGAGCTCCGCTCGACCCCAATCACTGGAGCTCGTGGGTTGCTCCGCGGGCAAGATCAGCCGAGGGTGGATGCGCCCAGCATCTGCCAAGACCCACTTGCTCCTGAAGCCCTCAATCCTTTTCCCGGGGCTCGAAATGGCAATGGCGCCACCGTACGCGACGAAGCTCGCGCACGCGGAAGCAGGACTGCGAGAGGTCCGGAGGTAGAAGTAGTGGCGCAACAAGGCCACTGAGGGCTGCACCCCTACGTGAGCTTCGCAGTAATAGGCGAAGATTGCCAGGAGAAGGACGGAGTTGGGGTGGAGATGTAGAGCCTGTAGCTTATAATGGCGGAGGACAGAGAAGAAGAACTCGGAGAAGGGAGGCACCAGGCCAGCAACAATGGCGCTTACAAAGAACGGATAGAAGGTGCTCCCTTGGCCCTTAGGGGTGGCGGAGCCGGCCTTGAACGCCTTCGCCCCGTCGATGCCATGCGCCGCCGCCATCCGGCGCAACCGGGCGAGGCTCGACTCCGACATGTTCGGCGAATCCAAGGCAGACGAGTACCAAGCTCCGGCCGGGGACTGACGAGGCGCCATGGCTTCCTAGGTCACGCGGTCGAAGCAGATCTAGAAATTTTGGAGGAAGGAAGGAGAGGCGCAAGAAAGGGGATCTGAGCAGCAACCGGAGAAAGCAAAAAAAAGCAAAGCCTAGGCAGATGCCGCTCCTTTATGAACTCGCGCGGTTGCTTGGACACCCACGTCCAATCAACCGCCACACGGCGCCCAAGGCCGCAGGCTGTTAGGGCCCACAGCGCTTCGCCCTTGCCTTTTCGCCTCCCTGCACGGCCAAGTCCGGGCGCGCCTTGGGCCCGGGGGCTACTGTCGGCATTCTGGGTACGGGGGTCCCCAGACTTGCCTGCATGCGGCCTGCGGCGTGGCTCAAAGGGGGGCCAGCACAGCCCATCTTCATCAACACAGACCCAAGACCCTCGCGAGGGGCCAAGCCTCGCGGGCGGACGACACGGAGCTTCCTCAGGCACGGCCTCATCAGGCTGGCTCGCGAGGAGGCGGAGAGATCAAGGTGGGGTACCTTATGAGGTGCCCGTGACGCAAGCCATGACGACCAAGGGCGCCAGGCGGGCGCCAGCCCGCGTAGTGTCCTCCTTTCTTCTTTGGTGCAAAGGGAGCAAGCGCAGGCGAGAGCATCAAGCAAAGGCACCCGTTTCGGTGCAACGAGACCAAGACCAGCCCAACGGCAGGGAGGAAGTCATTGTGGAGCCCAAGCCAGCGTCACCACTAGAGCCTTTGGCAGGCGAGGACCAACTTTAGTCAGGATAAGTGTACCAGATGTTCCCCTTCAAAATGGCCAATTGTTGGCGCCCTTCCCGCTCAATATTTGGGAAGAGGCCCAGGGCCTTTGCCTATAAATAGGACTAGCCACCCCCAGAGTAGAGGCATCGAGAAATCTGGTAGAGCCCAAACAGAGAGAGAGGGTGACTGAACTCCTCATAGCAGTTCATCGCCCCAGCCAAGAACAGACCCTCGCGAGGCTGTTCTTCCTTGTATTGCCCATCATCATCAGCCCAAGAGGCAATCCACCACACCACACACTTGAGTAGGGTATTACACCACAACGGTGGCCCGAACCAGTATAAACCCTGTGTCTCTTGTGCTGTTCTTTCCATAGCTTAGATCTTAGCGAGGCGGTGGGGTGCAGGTAGGTAGAAGGCGAAATCTTTGCGCGCACCCCATTGTTCGAACCTCAAGGGTCTGCCGGAACCCGAAACCCGACAGGGGTAGCTTGCTGTTGGGGAGTACTTGGGGAGTCTTGTTGTTGTGGGTGATCAGCCCATGAAGCATCCTGAGCAATTGGCGTCAGAGGACGACCAATGTTGATGAGTTTGTTGTTTGTGAGAACAGGCGATGATACCAGGTTGTGTTCGATCTGAGGAAGAACTTCATCATCTTGAACATTGTCATGATGACCAATGTCTTCAGCAGCGGTGGGGTCAACTACTGGAATGTCTTCAGCTTCATGAGCCTTTGTGGAAGCAGGCTCATGAACAATCATCCGTCGTTCTTGGTGTTCAGACGCAGGGTGAACCATTGAGATAGGTTCAACAACTAAGGGCTCTGTGTGAGCAGCCCGATCCTTCTTGGTTCTGTGCTTCTTCTTGGAGGGAGCTGCATCAGAAGCATCAGGATTTTTCCTTTTTCTGGCTTCAGCCTCGGCAGCCCTTGTCTTTTTCAGTTCTGAAGCTGTTGACTTGACCTTTGGTTTCGAGCCAGTCATGCTGCTTGGGAAGACTATGCGTGGCTCTTCCCGCCTTGACGGTGCAGATTGGTCAGTCGATGGCTTCTTCTTCTTTGCAGCCATTCTTGGATCGATGCCAGGACGACCAAGAGCCTTGCGCTTCTCAGCCTCATTGTAGCCTTGCACACACTTGTCAGCCAGGCTCTTCATGCGTTCACGAGAACCTTTAGCTTCTTCGCGTTTCTTGAGAAAGGCTTCCTTGAGCTCGTGCAGCATGATCTTGAAGTTTTTGATATCTTGCACGCTGAGCTTTGCCACATGCTTCTTGAACTGAGCTTTCTCATAGTCGATCTTGTGCTTCAGCTCAACGATGCGCTGAGCGAGAGCTAGCTCAGAAGCAATGGCACCATTGAAGGAGACGCTAAGGCCAATGGGAAATTGCAGATCTTCAAAGCTGAGATTTGGGGTGTCAAACCACTCATCAATGAAGTTATGTATGATTGCCACATCAAAGAGAGGCAGATCATTGAAGATCTCTGCTTCTTCCTTGCTCTTGATCAGTTGCTCAAGGGCATCATTTGCAAGATCTTCGTCGCTGGACAGATCAATGTGCTCTTCTCGCAGAATGGCAGCTGGTGTCAATGTATGATCATTATTATTGATGATTTTCTTTTTCTTGCCCGTCTTCTTGGAGATACGTGATAGACCTTCAGACTGCACACTGTCTCCAGGAGGTGCAGTGGCCAGTGGCTTCGCACGTGAAGCTTTTGGAGGAGGAGCTGATCTTTTAGCTTTAGACTTCTTCTGCTTCTGGGGTTTTGGAGCAAGGGCTTCATCTGTGTCAGCATCATCATCAGAGTGATCCACTTTGGCACCTTGAACAGAGATGTGGGTGATGAGGCCATTAATGTTGTAGAAGGGTCCGATGATATTTGGTTCTGCATCGCGTGTGCCATCAGCACGGGGAGCAGGAGACCAGGATTGAAGTCTAACCCCAAAGAATCTTTGTTCTTCTTTGCTGAGGCTTTTGCAAACTGATAGTTGCGCTTGAAGAGATTGTCTTCGCGACACCACAGTAAAGATGATGGGTCGGCATCAGTTGGTTGTGGCCCATGTACCATACAGGGAAAGAAGCCTTGCTCAATGGCTTCAGCTCTGGTCTTGGGTTGAAGGCTTTGGAAGAGAATGTCACCCCAAGGTTTCTTTATGTCATTCTTTTCAGCATACTCCTGGGTTACAAACTTGTATTTAAACCATTGTTCTTCCCAATATCTTCGAATCCATTGGATTCGGGTCTTGCGCTGATTGTAGTCCTCTTCAGGATCTGTCTTGTAAAGCTCTGAGAGGTCATCAGGCAGATCTCTTGACGTTCCCCCACGATGCTGTCTGCCACCCTTCCTCACTGATTTTTCTGCAGCCATGAACTTCAAACTGAATGGCTTCAACACGTTCAAAGGCTTCAGAGGCTTTCGCTTGCTGGACAGACAGGAACTGGCTTCGGGAGAGTTAATATGATGCTGTAAGAACTCTGCAAATGAATGCAGACTATGAGAACCAAGGGATTCTCCCACGGACATGTACCTGTGACAGCATTAGAGATGCGAGGGAAGGGGAAGAGGTCATATGCATTCTCAGAAGATTTTGGAGATAAATCAGTTTGAAGACATTGACCTCATGATGCGAAGACATTCACTTATATGTTGAGAGTTGGTTCCAGATTTGTACGAATCCGCGAATAAGTACAAGTGAGGAATCTAACTAGATATGAAGCTTAAGTGAATATACTAGGCAGTATGAGATGCAGACATGATAGATCTAACATTGTATAGGCAGAAACCTATTTTGGTAAACAGGATGAATCTTTGAGGATCAAAAAGACGGTAAAAATAGAGTTGTATTTACCACACGAAGAACTGCTAGATGGGAAGAGTAGGAGACCGAGCAGTTCAATCCACGGTGCCCTAACTTGACGACGGAGGACACCTACAGCGGCGGCGGAGAGGACGATGTCCGCGGCCGGCGTGAGGACGGCGTCGGAGAAGTCGCGGCAGCTAAGCGCTTCGTCACCGGTGTCGTCGAGAGCTAGCGGTGATGATAGGGTTTCGACGAGGTGGAGAGGTGGAAGAAGGTTTTCTTTACCGCAGGGGACATGTATTTATAAGGAAGTGTGCGGCACAGCACAATTACACAGGTGCCCCTGGCGGTTCACATCTGAGGGGCACGTGGCAAGCATGCAACATACTCAGAGTTGTCCCACGTTCCCACGCCCACCAGGTTTGTCGGATGGTCGTTCCGGCTTCTCCGGATTTCAGGCAATAAGGAAAGAGCATTTAAAACAGACTTAAAGTTTGTCTCTGTATCTTCTGCTGACAAGGACGCAGAGAAGACATTCGACAGTTTCAATAGAATGCATGTGATTTGGACAGATAGACTTGAGATAGATAGCATAGAGAGATTAGGGTCCGATCACATTCACTTAGTTCAAAAGATTCAACTAGAAAGCCATAGCTATAAGTGAATGATGTAGAGGACAGAACACTAGTATATATATCAGAAAGTAATCAAATCAACATAGTGAAGATAATCATGAGGATAAATTGAACTTGAAGACAACCAAATGCGAAGACATGTCAAATGTAACGCCATGAGTGAAACACTTCAAACAGAAAAATTTGGTGGTGGCGTTACCCACCGTATAGGAAGTATTAGACCCAGACACGGCGCACAATTATCATGGCGCTCCGAAGTCAAATTCCACGTTAATGTATTCACACTCAAAATGTAAGTCTTCATTTATTGAAGATATACTTTACTTCGTGTGTTGTACATCTAAGTCATCAACATGCATAAGTGTTAGGATGTGTGCCTGATCACAGGACATTTGAGGATTCCAAGATATTTAGCTCACACCGTAACTTTCAAAACCTTTTCTCATCCAAGGGCTTTGTGAAGTATCTGCCTGTTGCTCTTCAGTGTTGACGTGAATGATATCAATATCTTTCTTCATGACATGATCTCTGAGAAAGTGATGACGAATTTCAATGTGCTTTGTCTTCGAGTGCTGGACTGGGTTGTTGGCAATCTTGATGGCGCTTTCGTTTTCGCAGAAGAGATGCACTTGTTTCAGATTGATGCCATAGTCCTTGAGAGTTTGCTTCATCCATAGAAGCTGAGCGCAGCAAGATCTAGCAGCAATGTATTCAGATTCAGCAGTTGAGAGTGATACACAGTTCTGCTTCTTTGAAGACCAACAGACAAGCGATCGTCCCAAAAAGTGACATGTGCCTGATGTATACTTGCGATCCACCTTGTCACCAGCGTAATCAGCATCTGAGAATCCAACCAGATCAAACTGTGAGCCCTTTGGATACCATAATCCTAGTGTTGGGGTGTAAGCCAAATATCAAAGAATTCGCTTCAAAGCTAAGTGATGCGATTCCTTTGGAGCCGCTTGGAATCGAGCACACATGCAAACACTAAGCATAATATCTGGCCTAGATGCACATAGGTAAAGTAAAGAACCAATCATGGAGCGGTATACCTTTTGATCGAACTCTTTACCATTTTCGTCCGGACCCAGATGGTGTTTGGCTGGCATTGGCGTCGTGTAACCTTTGCAATCTTGCATTCCAAACTTCTTCAGACAATCTTTGAGGTATTTCTCTTGAGATATGAAGATGTCATTCCTTTGCTGACGAATTTGAAGACCAAGGAAGAACTTCAGCTCTCCCATCAAGGACATCTATTATTGCTCTTGCATCATGTATCCAAATTCATCACTATACTTCTGGTTGGTGCAGCCGAAGATAATGTCATCCACATACAGTTGGCACACAAACAGTTCACCATCATATGTCTTCGTGAAGAGTGTGGGATCGAGGGATCCAGGTTTGAAGCCTTTGCTCTTCAAGAAGTCTTTGATCGTATCATACCAGGCGCGAGGAGCTTGTTTGAGGCCATACAATGCTTTGTTTAGCTTGTACACCATATCAGGATGTTTTGGATCTTCAAAGCCAGGAGGTTGTGCGACATATACTTCTTCAATCTTGCCGTTAAGAAATGCACTCCTCACATCCATTTGATATAGCAAGTGTTGGGGAACGTAGTAATTTCAAAAAAATTCCTACGCACACGCAAGATTATGGTGATGCATAGCAACGAGAGGGGAGAGTGTTGTCTACGTACCCTCGTAGACCGAAGCGGAAGCGTTGACGCAACGTAGAGGAAGTAGTCGTACGTCTTCCCGGTCCAACCGATCCAAGCACCGTTACTCCGGCACCTCCGAGTTCTTAGCACACGTTCAGCTCGATGACGCTCCCTGGGCTCCGATCCAGCAAAGCTTCGGGGATGAGTTCCGTCAGCATGACGGCGTGATGACGATGATGATGTTCTACCGACGCAGGGCTTCGCCTAAGCACTGCAACGATATGACTGAGGTGGAATATGGTGGAGGGGGGCACCGCACACGGCTAAGGAACGATCACGAAGATCAACTTGTGTGTCCATGGGGTGCCCCCTGCCCCCGTATATAAAGGAGCAAGGGAGGAGGGGGCGGCCGGCCTAGAAGGGGCGCACCAAGGGGAGTCCTACTCCCACCGGGAGTAGGATTCCACCTTTCCTAGTCCAACTAGGAGAAGGGGGGAAAGGAGGGGAGTGGAGAAGGAAGGGAGAGGGGGGCCGCGCCCCAAACCCTTTGTCCAATTCGGACTGGGCTTGGGAGGGGCGTGCGCCACCTCCTGGCTCCTTCCCACTAAGGCCCAATAAGGCCCAATACTCTTCCCCGTATTCCCGTAACTCCCCGGTACCTCCGAAAATACCCGAATCACTCGGAACCTTTCCGATGTCCGAATATAGTCGTCCAATATATCGATCTTTATGTCTCGACCATTTCGAGACTCCTCGTCATGTCCCCGATCCCATCCGGGAATCCGAACTCCTTCGGTACATCAAAACTCATAAACTCATAATATAACTGTCATCGAAACCTTAAGCGTGCGGACCCTACGGTTCGAGAACAATGTAGACATGACCGAGACATGTCTCCGGTCAATAACCAATAGCGGGACCTGGATGCCTATATTGGCTCCTACATATTCTACGAAGATCTTTATCGGTCAGACCGCATAACAACATACGTTGTTCCCTTTGTCATCGGTATGTTACTTACCTGAGATTCGATCGTCGGTATCCAATACCTAGTTCAATCTCGTTACCGGCAAGTCTCTTTACTCGTTCCGTAATACATCATCTCGCAACTAACTCATTAGTTGCAATGCTTGCAAGGCTTAAGTGATGTGCATTACCGAGAGGGCCCAGAGATACCTCTCCGACAATCGGAGTGACAAATCCTAATCTCGAAATACGCCAACCCAACATCTACCTTTGGAGACACCTGTAGAGCTCCTTTATAATCACCCAGTTACGTTGTGACGTTTGGTAGCACACAAAGTGTTCCTCCGGCAAACGGGAGTTGCATAATCTCATAGTCATAGGAACATGTATAAGTCATGAAGAAAGCAATAGCAACGTACTAAACGATCGGGTGCTAAGCTAATGGAATGGGTCATGTCAATCACATCATTCTCCTAATGATGTGATCCCGTTAATCAAATGACAACTCATGTCTATGGCTAGGAAACATAACCATCTTTGATCAACGAGCTAGTCAAGTAGAGGCATACTAGTGACACTCTGTTTGTCTATGTATTCACACATGTATCATGTTTCCGGTTGATACAATTCTAGAATGAATAATAAACATTTATCACGAAATAAGGAAATAAATAATAACTTTATTATTGCCTCTAGGGCATATTTCCTTCAGTCTCCCACTTGCACTAGAGTCAATAATCTAGTTCATATCAGCATGTGATTTAACAGCAATAGTTCATATCACCATGTGATTAATACCCATAGTTCACATCATCATGTGACCAACACCCAAAGGGTTTACTAGAGTCAATAATCTAGTTCACATCGCTATGTGATTAACACCCAAAGAGTACTAAGGTGTGATCATGTTTTGCTTGTGAGAGAATCTTAGTCAACGGGTCTGCCACATTCAGATCCGTATGTATTTTGCAAATTTCTATGTCAACAATACTCTGCTCGGAGCTACTCTAGCTAATTGCTCCCACTTTCAATATGTATCTAGACTGAGACTTAGAGTCATCTAGATTAGTGTCAAAACTTGCATTGACGTAACCTTTTACGACGAACCTTTTAGTCACGTCCATAATCGAGAAACATATCCTTATTCCACTAAGGATAATTTTGACCGCTGTCCAGTGATCTACTCCTAGATCACTATTTTACTCCCTTGCCAAAATCAGTGTAGGGTATACAATAGATCTGGTACATAGCATGGCATACTTTATAGAACCTATGGCCAAGGCATAGGGAATGACTTTCATTCTCTTTCTATCTTCTGCCGTGGTCGGGTTTTGAGTCTTACTCAATTTCACACCTTGTAATACAGGCAAGAACTCTTTCTTTGACTGTTACATTTTGAACTACTTCAAAATCTTGTCAAGGTATGTACTCATTGGAAAAACTTATCAAGCATCTTGATCTATCTCTATAGATCTTGATACTCAATATGTAAGTAGCTTCATTGAGGTCTTTCTTTGAAAAACTCCTTTCAAACACTCCTTTATGCTTTGCAGAATAATTCTACATTATTTCTGATCAACAATATGTCATTCACATATACTTATCAGAAATGCTGTAGTGCTCCCACTCACTTTCTAGTAAATACAGGCTTTACCGCAAGTCTGTATAAAACTATATGCTTTTATCAACTTATCAAAGTGTATATTCCAACTCCGAGATGCTTGCACCAGTCCATAGATGGATCGCTGGAGCTTGCATATTTTTGTTAACACCTTTAGGATTGACAAAACCTGCTAGTTGCATCGTATACAACTCTTCTTTAATAAATCCATTAAGGAATGCAGTTTTGTTTTATCCATTTGCCGGATTTCATAAAATGCGGCAATTGCTAACATGATTCGGACAGACTTAAGCATAGATACGAGTGAGAAACTCTCATCGTAGTCAACACTTTGAACTTGTCGAAAACCTTTTGCGACAATTCTAGCTTTGTAGATAGTAACACTACTATCAGCGTTCGTCTTCCTCTTGAAGATCCATTTAATCTTAATTGCTTGCTGACCATCGGGCAAGTCAACCAAAGTCCATACTTTGTTCTCATACATGGATCCCATCTCAGATTTCATGGCTTCAAGCCATTTTGCGGAATCTGGGCTCACCATCGCTTCTTCATAGTTCGTAAGTTCGTCATGGTCTAGTAACATGACTTCCAGAACAGGATTAACTTACCACTCTGGTGCGGATCTCACTCTGGTTTACCTACGAGATTCGGTAGTAACTTGATCTGAAGTTACATGATCATCATCATTAGCTTCCTCACTAATTGGTGTAGTAGTCACAAGAACAGATTTCTGTGATGAACTACTTTCCAATAAGGGAGCAGGTACAGTTACCTCATCAAGTTCTACTTTCCTCCCACTCACTTCTTTAGAGAGAAACTCCTTCTCTAGAAAGTATCCATTCTCAGCAACGAATGTCTTGCCTTCCAATCTGTGATAGAAGGTGTACCCAACTGTCTCGTTTGGGTATCCTATGAAGACATATTTCTCCGATTTGGGTTTGAGCTTATCAGGATGAAACTTTTTCACATAAGCATCACAACCCCAAACTTTAAGAAACGACAACTTTGGTTTCTTGCCAAACCATAGTTCATATTGTGTCGTCTCAACGGACTTAGATGGTGCCCCTTTTTAACGTGAATGCAGCTGTCTCTAATGCATGATCCCAAAACGATATTGGTAAATCGGTAAGAAACATCATAGATTGTACTATATCCAATAGAGTACGGTTATGACGTTCGGACACACCATTATGTTGTGGTGTTCCAGGTGGCATGAGTTTGTGAAACTATTCCACATTGTTTTAATTGAAGACCAAACTCGTAACTCAAATATTCTCCTCCACGATCATATCGTAGAAACTTTTATTTTCTTGTTACGATGATTCTCCACTTCACTCTGAAATTCTTTGAACTTTTCAAATGTTTCAGACTTATGTTTCATCAAGTAGATATACCCATATCTGCTCAAATCATCTGTGAAGGTCAGAAAATAATGATACTTGTCGTGAGCCTTAATATTCATCGGACCACATACATCAGTATGTATGATTTCCAACAAATCTGTTGCTCGCTCCACTGTTCTGGAGAACGGAGTCTTAGTCATCTTGCCCATGAGGCATGGTTCGCAAGCATCAAGTGATTCATAATCAAGTGATTCCAAAATTCCATCAGCATGGAGTTTCTTCATGTGCTTTACACCAATATGACCTAAACGGCAGTGCCACAAATAAGTTGCACTATCATTATTAACTTTTCATCTTTTTGGTTTCAATATTATGAATATGTGTATCACTACGATCGAGATCCAACGAACCATTTTCATTGGGTGTGTAACCATATAAGGTTTTATTCATGTAAACAGAAAAACAATTTATTCTCTTACTTAAATGAATAACCATATTGCAATAAACATGATCAAATCATATTCATGCTCAACGCAAACACCAAATAACACTTATTTAGGTTCAGCACTAATCCCGAAAGTATAGGGAGTGTGCGATGATGATCATATCAATCTTGGAACTACTTCCAACACACATCGTCACCTCACCCTTAACTAGTCTCCGTTCATTCTGCAACTCCCGTTTCGAGTTACTACTTCTTAGCAACTGAGCAATATCAAATACCGAGGGGTTGCTACGAACACCAGTAAAATACACATCAATAATCTGTATATCAAATATACTTTTGTTCACTTTGCCATCCTTTCTTATCCACCAAATACTTGGGGTAGTTCCACTTCCAGTGACCAATCCCTTTGCAGTAGAAGCACTTAGTCTCAGCCTTAGTACCAGACTTGGGCTTCTTCACTTGAGCAGCAACTTGCTTGCCGTTCTTCTTGAAGTTCCCCTTCTTCCCTTTGCCCTTTGCTTGAAACTAGTGATCTTGTCAACCATCAATGCTTGATGCTCTTTCTTGATTTCTACCTTCATCGATTTCATCATTATGAAAAGCTCGAGAGTCGTTTTCGTCATCCCTTGCATACTATAGTTCATCACGAAGTTCTACTAACTTGGTGATGGTGACTAGAGAATTCTGTCAATCACTATTTTATCTGGAAGATTAACTCCCACTTGATTCAAGCGATTGTAGTACCCAGACAATCTGAGCACATGCTCACTAGTTGAGCGATACTCCTCCATCTTTTAGCTATAAAACTTGTTGGAGACTTCATATCTCTCAACTCGAGTATTTGCTTGAAATATTAACTTCAACTCCTGGAACATCTCATATGGTCCATGATGTTCAAAACGTCTTTGAAGTCCCGATTCTAAGCCGCTAAGCATGGTGCACTAAACTATTAAGTAGTCATCATATTGGGCTAGCAAAACGTTCATAGCGTCTGCATCTGCTCCTGCAATAGGTCCGTCACCTAGCGGTGCATCAAGGACATAATTCTTCTGTGCAGCAATGAGGATAAACCTCAGATCACGGATCCAATCCGCATCATTGCTACTAACATCTTTCAACACAATTTTCTCTAGGAACATATCAAAATAAACATAGGGAAGCAACAACGCGAGCTATTGATTTACAACATAATTTGCAAAATACTACCAGGACTAAGTTCATGATAAATTAAAGTTCAATTAATCATATTACTTAAGAACTCCCACTTAGATAGACATCCCTCCAATCTTCTAAGTGATCACATGATCCAAATCAAACTAAACCATAACCGATCGTCACGTGAAATGGATTAGTTCTCAATGGTGAACATCATTATGTTGATCATATCTACTATATGATTCACGCTCGACCTTTCAGTCTCCGTGTTCCAAGACCATATCTGCATATGCTAGGCTCGTCAAGTATAACCCGAGTATTCTGCGTGTGCAAAAACTGGCTTGCACCCGTTGTAGATGGACGTAGAGCTTATCACACCCGATCATCACGTGGTGTCTGGGCACGACGAACTTTGGCAACAGTGCATACTCGGGGAGAACACTTCTTGATAATTAGTGAGAGATCATCTTATAATGCTACCGTCAATCAAAGCAAGATAAGATGCATAAAAAGATAAACATCACATGCAATCAATATAAGTGATATGATATGGCCATCATCATCTTGTGCTTGTGATCTCCATCTCCGAAGCACCGTCATGATCACCATCGTCACCGGCACGACACCTTGATCTCCATCGTAGCATCGTTGTCGTCTCGCCAATCTTATGCTTCTACGACTATCGCTACCGCTTAGTGATAAAGTGAAGCATTACAGGGCGATTGCATTGCATACAATAAAGCGACAACCATATGGCTCCTGCCAGTTGCCGATAACTCGGTTACAAAACATGATCATCTCATACAATAAAATTTAGCATCATGCCTTAACCATATCACATCACATCATGCCCTGCAAAAACAAGTTAGACGTCCTCTACTTTGTTTGTTGCAAGTTTTACATGGCTGCTACGGGCTTAAGCAAGAACCAGTCTCACCTATGCATCAAAACCACAAGGATAGTTTGTCAAGTTGATGCCGTTTTAACCTTCGCAAGGACCGGGCGTAGCCACACTCGGTTCAACTAAAGTTGGAGAAACTGACACCCGCCAGCCACCTGTGTGCAAAGCACGGCGGTAGAACCAGTCTCGCGTAAGCGTACGTGTAATGTCGGTCCGGGCCGCTTCATCCAACAATACCGCCGAACCAAAGTATGACATGCTGGTAGGCAGTATGACTTATATCGCCCACAACTCACTTGTGTTCTACTCGTGCATATAACATCAAACCATAAAAAACTAGGCTCGGATGCCACTGTTGGGGAACGTAGTAATTTCAAAAAAAATCCTACGCACACGCAAGATCATGGTGATGCATAGCAACGAGAGGGGAGAGTGTTGTCTACGTACCCTCGTAGACCGAAGCGGAAGCGTTGACGCAACGTAGAGGAAGTAGTCATACGTCTTCCCGGTCCAACCGATCCAAGCACCGTTACTCCTGCACCTCCGAGTTCTTAGCACACGTTCAGCTCGATGACGCTCCCCGGGCTCCGATCCAGCAAAGCTTCGGGGATGAGTTCCGTCAGCACGACGGCGTGATGACGATGATGATGTTCTACCGACGCAGGGCTTCGCCTAAGCACTGCAACGATATGACTGAGGTGGAATATGGTGGAGGGGGGCACCGCACACGGCTAAGGAACGATCACGAAGATCAACTTGTGTGTCCATGGGGTGCCCCCTGCCCCCGTATATAAAGGAGCAAGGGAGGAGGGGGCGGCCGGCCTAGAAGGGGCGCGCCAAGGGGAGTCCTACTCCCACCGGGAGTAGGATTCCACCTTTCCTAGTCCAACTAGGAGAAGGGGGAAAGGAGGGGAGTGGAGAAGGAAGGGAGAGGGGGGGCCGCGCCCCAAACCCTTTGTCCAATTCGGACTGGGCTTGGGAGGGGCGCGCGCCACCTCCTGGCTTCTTCCCACTAAGGCCCAATAAGGCCCAATACTCTTCCCCGTATTCCCGTAACTCCCCGGTACCTCCGAAAATACCCGAATCACTCGGAACCTTTCCGATGTCCGAATATAGTCGTCCAATATATCGATCTTTACGTCTCGACCATTTTGAGACTCCTCGTCATGTCCCCGATCCCATCCGGGACTCCGAACTCCTTTGGTACATCAAAACTCATAAACTCATAATATAACTGTCATCGAAACCTTAAGCGTGCGGACCCTATGGTTCGAGAACAATGTAGACATGACCGAGACATGTCTCCGGTCAATAACCAATAGCGGGACCTGGATGCCCATATTGGCTCCTACATATTCTACGAAGATCTTTATCGGTCAGACCGCATAACAACATACGTTGTTCCCTTTGTCATCGGTATGTTACTTACCTGAGATTCGATCGTCGGTATCCAATACCTAGTTCAATCTCGTTACCGGCAAGTCTCTTTACTCGTTCCGTAATACATCATCTCGCAACTAACTCATTAGTTGCAATGCTTGCAAGGCTTAAGTGATGTGCATTACCGAGAGGGCCCAGAGATACCTCTCCGACAATCGGAGTGACAAATCCTAATCTCGAAATACGCCAACCCAACATCTACCTTTGGAGACACCTGTAGAGCTCCTTTATAATCACCCAGTTACGTTGTGACGTTTGGTAGCACACAAAGTGTTCCTCCGGCAAACGGGAGTTGCATAATCTCATAGTCATAGGAACATGTATAAGTCATGAAGAAAGCAATAGCAACATACTAAATGATCGGGTGCTAAGCTAATGGAATGGGTCATGTCAATCACATTATTCTCCTAATGATGTGATCCCGTTAATCAAATGACAACTCATGTCTATGGCTAGGAAACATAACCATCTTTGATCAACGAGCTAGTCAAGTAGAGGCATACTAGTGACACTCTGTTTGTCTATGTATTCACACATGTATCATGTTTCCGGTTGATACAATTCTAGCATGAATAATAAACATTTATCATGAAATAAGGAAATAAATAATAACTTTATTATTGCCTTTAGGGCATATTTCCTTCAGCAAGATGTTGTGATGATTTGCATAGGCTAGCAGTATTCGAATAGCTTCAAGCCTAGCCATAGGTGCAAATGTTTCATCGAAGTCAATTCCTTCAACTTGAGTATACCCTTGAGCCAAAAGACGTGCTTTGTTTCTGATGACTTGACCATGCTCATCTTGCTTGTTGCGATATATTCATTTTGTGCCTATTATGTTGTGCTTACGAGGGTCAGGACGCTTGACAAGTTCCCAAACATTGCTCAGCTTGAACTGTTGAAGCTCTTCTTGCATAGCTTGAATTCATTCAGGTTCCATAAAAGCTTCAGCAACTTTCTTGGGTTCTGATATTGACACGAAAGAAAAGTGCCCACAGAAACTTGCTAACTGTGTTGCTCTTGAACGAGTAAGTGGACCAGGTGCGTTGATACTATCAATTATCTTCTCAATCTGTACTTCATTTGCAACACGAGGATGAACTGGACGAAGACTTTGCTCTTGCTGATCATTGTCATCATTGGGAGGATTTCCTTCAGGCTAAGCATTGTCTTCAGGTTGGTTTGGTGCAGAAATGATAAGTTCCTCTTCAGGCTGTGCTTCAGAAGGCATGATTTCACCAGTTCCCATTAGCATGATAGATTCAGTGGGTGAAGCTTCGTCTAGTGTACTTGGCAGGAGCTCTCTTTGTGAACCATTGGTTTCATCAAACCGTACGTCCACAGTTTCAACGATTTTGTAGAGATAGAGGTTGAAGACTCTGTATGAGTGCGAGTCCTTCCCATAACCGAGCATGAAGCCTTCGTGAGCCTTAGGTGCAAATTTTGACTTGTGATGGGGATCCTTGATCCAGCACCTAGCTCCAAATACTCTAAAGTAGCTGACATTTGGCTTCTTGCCAGTGAGGAGCTCATAGGATGTTTTGTTTAGAAGCTTATGGATGTAAACATGGTTGATGACGTGACATGTTGTATCAATAGCTTCATGCCAGAACTTTCTTGGTGTCTTGTATTCGTCGAGCATCGTTCGAGCCATCTCAATGAGGGTTCTGTTCTTGCGCTCTACGATGCCATTTTGCTGAGGTGTGTAGGGAGCGGAGAACTCATGAGTGAGTCCCATTGTATCCAGATAGAGATCAAGTCTGGTGTTCTTGAATTCAGTGCCATTTTCACTTCTGATATGCTTGATCTTGACGCCATAATTGTTCATGGCTCGGTTGGCGAAGCGTCTGAAGACATCTTGCACTCCAGTCTTGAAGAGAATTATGTGCACCCACGTATATCTTGAATAATCATCAACAATGACGAAGCCATAGAGACAAGCAGTTGTTGTGAGGGTAGAGTAGTGAGTAGGGCCAAATAAGTCCATGTGTAGCAGCTCGAAGGGTTGAGATGTCGTCATGATTGTCTTCGAGGGATGCTTGGCCCTAGTCATCTTTCTGGCTTCGCAGGCACCGCACAAATGATCCTTCTTGAACTTGACGTCCTCAATGCCTATGACATGCTTCTTCTTGGCGAGAGTGTGTAAGTTCCTCGTGCCAGCATGCCCCAGCCTCCGATGCCATAGCCAGCACTCTAAAGCTTTTGTGAGAAGACATACGGCAAGCTGTGGTCCTGCTGAGAAATCTACCATGTACAAATCATCTTTCCGGTACCCTTCAAAGACTAGAGATTTGTCAGATTCCATAAGTACAAGGCAACGATATTTTCCAAATACCACAATCATGTTTAAGTCACAAAGCATTGAGATAGACATTAAGTTGAAGCCAAGGGATTCAACAAGCATCACTTTATCCATGTGCTGATCCCTTGAGATAGCAACTCTACCTAGACCCAATACCTTGCTTTTACCAGTGTCAGCAAATGTGATGTGACTCTTATCAGATGGACGTAAAGTTGAGTCCATGAGAAGACTTCGATCACCAGTCATATGATTAGTGCATCCGTTGTCCATTATCCATTCTAAAGCACGTGGTGTCATACCCTACAGTACAGTTAGGGGGATAGGCTTCACCAAGAGCATTGTGAAGCATAAACATTTGACGGGCAAGAGGATTATTGAAGCTCAGATCAAGATTAGGACAGATAGAATGAATGGCAAACGATTCAGGAACAATATACATAGTAAGACCATTTGGGCATTTGATCTTGCGTCCTACAAGATGTTTTAGGTCCCGGGCAAAAGAATCAGACGCCTTTGGTTTTTGGCTGGAGACCTTTCCTTGTAAGAGAAAGTTAATTCTTCTTAACCACCCACATCTTCACGGGTGGCTTAGAAGCAATGAGTCTAATTGCAGCATCTGAGAATCTGGGCTTTGGAGCCCTAGCAAATAGCCTTGCAGGAGATGAATGATAGTCATGTTTATAAGCAGAAAAATTCTTAGTTCTGTGAACATAGAGGTTTGAAGACACGCGCTCATATTCATAAGTCTGAGTATGGTTTCCCTGCAAAACATTGGCGTTAGGGTGACTTAGGTGAGTCCTCTATCTGTATGAAGCCTTTGGACCATATGAAGCCTTAGGTCTGGGGTTTGTCTTCTTCCCAGGTGGTGTCATGATGACATTCACTAGAAGATTCTCAAGACAGCTTTTGGGAACCCAGATCTTCTTCATAGGCGGCCCATTCCTGCAGTTAGTACCAACATATCTGGCAAACACTTCACCATTCTGATTCTTGAACAGTTTATAGTTTGCATCAAAGGATTCATCAATGATAATAGGGTTAGCACAGGTAAAGCCAAATAAGGTAGATGGATCCACTGAAGGTCCCTTTGCAGCAACCCATGTGGTTTTGGGATACTGCTCAGGCTTCCAGTAGGAACCATCAACATTCATTTTCCTCTCGAACCCAACACCCTCTTTCCTAGGGTTTCGGTTCAGAATCTGCTTTTTGAGGACATCGCAAAGTGTCTGATGCCCTTTCAGACTTTTATACATCCCTGTTTCAAGCAATGTCTTCAACCTAGCATTTTCATCAGCAATAGTAGTGGTATCCTCCGCAGAGGGGTTAGTTACCACATTAGTAGTTGAAGACAATGCAACAGTAGCAGCAGTGGAACATTCAGCAACAGAGGTAGCGTTATCACGCTCAAGACATTTTAGACACGGTGGTTCAAATCCATCCTGAGCGAGACTGATCTGTTGAGCGCGAAGTAACTCATTAACCTTTTGAAGATCTTCATGAGCCACTCTCAATTTCTCAAGCTCTTGTTTCCTTTGAAGATAATCATAGGAGAGCTTTTCATGAGTGGTTGAGAGCGTTTCATGACGACTTTCAAGTTCTTGGTACTTAGCATGAAGATTTTTTATGTCTTCAACTAAGGACTGTGAACGAGTCATTTCCGCGTCCAATAGGTCATCGCTTTTGTCTAACAGTTTTTGAGTATATTCCATAGCCTTTTGTTGTTCAGTTGCAATTTTAGCAAGTTGTTTTGTAGCTGGGTTTGGATTCACAATCAGAGTCATCTTCACTAGATGTTTGAAAGTAAGCATCGCGTGATTTTACCTTGGCACCATGTGCCATGAAGCAGTAGGTGGGAGCAGGGTCGTCCTTGTCATCAGCTTCAGCGTTGGTGTGGAAGTCATTGTCTTCAGTGTTGAAGATGGACTTGGCAACGTAGGTTGTGGCTAGAGCCAGACTTGCGACGCCAGGGTCGGACTCCACCTCCGCCTCTTCAGAAGCAGACTCCTCCTCTGAATCCATCTCCTTGCCAACAAAAGCACGAGCCTTGCCAGATGAGCTCTTCTTATGAGATGAAGACTTGGATGAGGACTTGGAAGAAGACTTTGAAGATCTCTTCTTCTTCTTGTCATCGGAATCATATTCCTTGCTCTTCTTCTTCTTCTTCTCGTTGTCCCATAGTGGAAACTCAGAGATATAGTGGCCAGGTTTCTTGCACTTGTGACATGTTCTCTTCTTGTAGTCATGAGTGGGAGCTTCATCCTTTCTTGAGCTGGATCGTGAAGACTTTCTGTAGCCCTTCTTCTTAGTGAACTTCTGGAACTTCTTCACGAGCATAGCAAGTTCCTTTCCAATGTCTTCAGGATCATCAGAACTGCAGTCAGATTCTTCTTCAGATGAGGAAACAACTTTTGACTTCTAAGCGCAAGTTCGGCCATAGTTGGGACCATAGATTTCTCTTTTCTCAGACAGCTGGAACTCATGTGTGTTGAGCCTCTCACGTATATCAGACGGATCGAGTGGATTGAAGTCGGGACGTTCTTGTATCATGAGGGCAAGGGTGTCAAAGGAGCTGTCAAGTGATCTCAGTAGTGTCTTGACGATTTCATGCTTGGTAATCTCAGTGGCGCTGAGAGCACGAAGCTCATTTGTGATGTCAGTGAGGCGATCAAATGTGAGCTAGACATTTTCATTGTCGTTTCTCTTGAAGCGATTGAAGAGGTTGCGAAGAACACTGATCCTTTGATCTCTCTGGGTTGACACGCCTTCATTGACCTTGGATAGCCAGTCCCAGACTAGCTTCGACGTTTCGAGAGCACTCACGCGGCCATACTGTCCTTTGGTCAGATGACCACAGATGATGTTCTTGGCAGTAGAGTCCAGTTGAATGAACTTCTTGACATCAGCAGGGGTGACACCTTCACCAGTCTTGGGAACGCCATCCTTGACGACATACCAGAGGTCGACATCAATGGCTTCAAGATGCATGCGCATCTTATTCTTCCAGTAGGGATATTCAGTTCCATCGAACATGGGGCAAGCAGTGGGGACTTTGATTATCCCTGCAGTCGACATAGCTAAAACTCCAGGTGGTTAAACCGAATCACACAGAACAAGGGAGTACCTTGCTCTGATACCAATTGAAAGTGCTAGTTATCGACTAGAGGGGGGGTGAATAGGCGATTTTTATGAAAGTCTTCAAAACATGGAAGTTTCGAAGACAAACTATAGAAATGTACCTATTGAAATGCAGCGGAATATAAACTACACCAAGCAAGCCATAGTCAAGTGTGCAATAACGTGAGCGTATGAAGACTAATAGCAGCTAGGTAGTAAGGATCAGGATGAAAGATAGTATGAAGCCAAACAGTAATAGTAGTCAAGCAATGAAGTCAAACAGATACAACAAACATGCAATGACTTCACGAAGACAAACTCTAAGTAAAGGGAGGGAGAGGATAGAACCAGTCACTTGTTGAAGACACAGGATTTGTTGGACCAGTTCCAGTTGCTATGACAACTGTACGTCTGGTTAGGGAGGCTGAGATTCAACTCAGAAGACCTCGTCTTCACCTTATTCCCCTTGAGCTAAGGACACACAGTCCTCGCTCAATCACTCTGGTAAGTCTTCAAGGTAGACTTCCAAACCTTCACAGACTTCGTTCACCGGCGATCCACAATGACTCTTGGATGCTCAGAACGCGACGCCTAACCGGCTGGAGGATTCACAGTCCTCAAGTGTAATAAGTCTTCAGGTCACACAGACAGAAAGACTTCAGTGATGCCTAACACTCTTTGGCTCTGGGTGTTTGGGCTTTTTCCTCGCAAGGATTTCTCTCTCTCAAAGGCTTCGAGGTGGGTTGCTCTCAAACGACAAAAGCCGTGTACTAACTCTGAGCAGCCACCAATTTATGGTGTAGGGGGTGGGCTATTTATAGCCACTAGGCAACCCGACCTGATATGTCCGAAATGACCCTGGGTCACTAAGGAATTGACACGTGTTCCAATGGTCAGATTTCAAACACACATGGCAACTTTACTTGGGCTACAAGAAAAGCTGACTCATCTAGCTCTGGATAAGATTTGCTCTCATTGTCTTTGCTCGAAGACATAGGATTTGGGTTGAGCATCACTTCAGTCACTCTGACTTTGTTCACTTGGACCCCACTTAACAGTACGGTGGTTCCTATGACTCAACAAAGAACAAAAGTAAGCAACAAAACAACTAAATCTTCGCGCTCCATAGTCTTCACTGAATGTCTTCTCCTGTCATAGTCTTCAATATGAATATATTCACATACCACCATTGTCGTCAATGTCTTCATACATTTTTAGGGGTCATCTCCGGTAGGTAAACCGAATCAATGAGGGACACTACCTGTGTTATCCTGCAATTCTCACAAACACATTAGTCCCTCAACCAAATTTGTCGTCAATACTCCAAAACCAAGTAGGGGTGGCACTAGATGCTCTTACAGATAGACTTCATATCTGGGGTCGTACACTGTTACGGCGTCCCCCACAGCATCATCACTAATAACGGCACGAACTTTACGGCCGGCGAGGTCAAACTCTGGTGCAAAAACATGGGCATCAAGCTCGATTATGCTTCAGTCTATCACCCACAAACTAACGGTCAAGTCGAGCGAGCAAATGGTCTAATCATGAGTGGCATCAAACCCAGATTAGTGCGGTCCCTCAAGGAATCTAACACGCACTGGGTAGAGGAGCTTGACACCGTACTCTGGGGGCTGCGGATCACGCCGAATCGCACCACCGGATACACACCATTCTTCATGATGTACGGCGCAAAGGCAGTTTTACCCTGCGACATAATTCATGACTCACCTCGAGTGCGCATGTATGAAGAAAGAGAGGCCGAACTTGATCGGCAGGATAGTTTGGATGCCCTGGAGGAGGAGCGTGACGTGGCAAAAGCCCGCTCCGCATTCTATCAACAGCAGGCTCGAAGATACCAAAGCAGAGAAGTACGGGCCAAAACTTACAATGTTGGCGAATTAGTTCTACGACTGTCGGACAAGAAAAAGGACAAACTCAAGCCCAAATGGGAAGGTCCCTTTATTATTGACCAAGTCCTGACTGGTGGAGCGTACCGTCTGCGAGATGCATCGGATAACCGACTCGAGCCGAACCCATGGAACGCAGCCCGTCTCCGAAGATTCTACGCCTAGCGTCGGACTCTGTGTTCGTCTCCTTCCTCTGCCCATTTTTTATACACTAGATTTCTTATATTTCTCTCCTTCTCCCCTCTTTTTTCTCTTATAGCCTTTAAGGGTTCATTCGTGCCTTATTCACACACAACTGACGCGCTATTCGCGCTTATTGTACCTGGGGGCTTCTTTAACAGAAGCTTATTTATACGGGCTTCATGCCCAACACATGTGTCACACTTCCGCATGTACCTTTTATTCACCATTATATGCATCGATATGACTTAAGTTTTGGCCAAGCTGGGTTGCCTGGCTCATGTGCTTACCCCTACATTCTCGATTGTTCGGCTAGGAGGTAAAGGGAGCACCTCTTCGATTGTTACTGTCGGGTCAGCCGGATGTGTACCTCAGACTGGGTGAAGCCGAAAACTAGCGTTCTTAAGGGAATATTCATTCGGTGAACTAAAAGATGATTTTTCACTTATTTATTTACCCGCCCCCAGATGTTTTTCTGCCTTTTTTCGCAGTCCGGACATGCCTCCCAGGGAAAGGAACCCCTAACGGAACTATTCTCCCTGGAAGACGTTTCTTACTAACCATGTAATATAACATAACTAGTTGGGCACTTATCTGTTCAAGCACTAATGACCCCTACTCCTGGTCTCCAAGCATGCCCCGGTTCTTACATAACCGAGAGGGTATTCGGACACACTCCGGACTATCGGGTCCCGAGGTTGAAGCGAAAAGGTCTGCCATGACAAACGATCTACAATCCGGCTAGAAGGCATTATACATGTCATTTTAAATTACAAAGTCAATTTGACTGGTTATACTCCTCCTCAATACCATCCAACAGGCTGTCTAGTTTACAGTCCTGCTGGGAATATTTGGCGGCCAACTCTACCGGGCTGTACACTAAGCTCACAGGAATCTCCTTCCCATCAGGCCCCACAGGTCCGACCTCGGCCATGTGGTTTGGGTCAGCCTTCGTGTACCGCGTCTTCACCATGGCCCAGGCCTCCCTGGCGCCTTGACGGCAGGCCGATATCTTCCATAATTGGAAGCGCCGCCGCGCTCCCCTCAGCTTCTCTGCAAGCTCTCCAAGGCCTTCGGGCACGGAGACGGAGGGCCACAAGGCCCGGGCGACGCCTTGCATCACCTGCCGAACTCGTTTGTGCAGCTGTGAGAGCTCGGGAAGAAGATCACCCGTAGAACCGGGCATTTCCTATGCAACACGACCTGTTAGCATACCTACAGACATAACTCTGTTAATCGGCTTCCTCGCCGAACTCTTTTTCAAGGTTCATTCAAGCACTTACTAAATATGTCGCGTCGAAGCCGCCGATTCTCCTTAACGGAGTTCGATAGTTGGGCACGAACATCCTTTAGTTCCAAGCCCAGCTGGGTGTTGGCATCTTGGAGATCATTCTTCTCCTGCCTCACCTTTGTAAGCACGCTCTTACCAGCCTTTAGCTGGCGTAGGAGTTGCTGCTTCTCCGGATCTAATCCGGCGCCATCTGCAATTTTATTGTCAGACTTGCATACACACCGCACTCTACATGATATTTATCAATTGAGGCGTATAATACCAGAGGGGGTCTTCTTGGGCTCCCCCGCGGCGGCTAGTGCGGCCTGAAGTTGGGCCTTCCACTCTTCTAGCTCCTGGGACAGTAGGGTATTCTTTTCTGTAAGAACCTGCATAAAAAATGATCCTTAAATCAGTTCTTCTAACTGTTTCAAGTCTCGGGGGCTACTGATATATATATAATCATCAAAATTTTCTTACCCGTATGTCCTTTACATACTGCTCCGCGGCTCTGGTTAGACCATCTTGAGCAGCACAGAGATACGCATCTCCCGAGTTAAAGGCCTCCAATGCCTCCTGGGATACACAAGCATCGCGAAGAACTGTTCGGCGACGCATGTGGTTCATGGCACTCTCCACCTCGGAATTGGTGGCAGACAGCCTGTTCGCATCCTCTGTCGGAGGAGCATCTGATGCGCGCCTCGTGTTAGCCTCTGCTTCTGGTCCTGGCTTTGAAGCCTGGCTGGTGGAGGCATGATTGGCAACCTCTCCGGATATAGTCCGGCGAGCCCTCTTTTTCCTGACAAGAGCACGGGCGTTATCATGCATCGTAAGAATAATACCTTGAGTAAGACGGCGCGCCTTACTGCTGCGCCGGTGTCTCGATCCGGACTGCGGATCTCTTTAGCCTGCCCGCCCTCACGGTCCCTTGTTGGCTAGTTGCCGCGGGCTCGGCACCCCGCCTCGAGATCCTCTCCTGCAAAACACCCTTAAATAAGCACGGTCGGATCATTTTCGAAGTATTGGAACTTCGGTCTCGGTTACCTGTGAGGCTGGGAACAGTCCGGGATAATCGGCTGTAATGGCCACCAAGGCATTGTCGATGCTCAGTTGGTGAAACACCCCATCGATTAGCTCCACAGATATGTCCGGATCCTCTTGGGAGGCCGAGTCGAGGGACCGTTCTGGATCCTCGGGTTGTGGAGGAGGGTTGTTTATCTCCTTTGCGGCCTGGCGCAGTTCCTGCATCAAAATCACAAGATGAGATACTTAAACTATGGGAATATGGAACGGATGAGCGAAAAGCAGTGTCTGCTTACCCAGTTCGGAGGATTGTACATAGAAAATCCGCCCTGAGGATTGACACAGAGAAATTCCTCCTCTTCTCCCTTGTACTATGCGGACAAGATCTTCGTCAGAGCGCCAACCGATTCCGGCCCCTTACGGCCGCAGCGGGTGCCTTCATCCTCCCCGTTGAAATCCCACATGGGGTGACCTCTGTACTGAAGCGGCTGCACCCCCCGCATAATGCATGTGGCCATGACTCCGATCATGGTCAGTTCGGAATGAACTAGCAACCTTATCCAACTCATCAGGTACAGGACGTCCTTGTCCTTCTCCTTCTGAGGGCTCCGTGGACGCCAGCTTAGGCGCTTCTTCAAAGGAGCATTATCAAACTCACGGAGGCCGATCCGGATAGGGTCCGGCAGGGGGACATCTTCTATATAAAACCATTCCAAAGGCCAGTCCTCGGACGCCTTCTTTGGGGTTCCGGATAGATATCCGGTCCCGGCGATGCGCCATATTTCGGCTTCTCCCACTTGATATATCGACCCCTCCTGAGAACGGGGCACGAGGCAGAACAGCTTCTTCCACAACGCGAAATGGGCCTCACAGCCCAAAAACAGCTCGCAAAGGGCTACGAAGCCCACGATATGCAATATGGAGGCTGGCGTAAGGTTGTGCAGCTGGAGGTCGTAGAACTCCAGCAGCCCCCGAAGAAACGGATGAATTGGAAATCCGATCCCTCTTATCAAATAAGGGACAAGGCATACCCGCTCTCCTTTGGAGGGATTAGGGACGCTCTCCACTTGCTCTCCGCCATTATAGGTGGCAAGTCCGGCTCGAACCGGGACCATGTAGGCTGGGGGAAGAAATCCCTTGGTTTGGAGCACCACTAGCTCGCTGTGCGGGATGGAGCATCTCTTCCAATCTCCAGGTTGAGGACTGGGAGGGCGAGAGGAGGAGCTGCGACGACCAGCCATGATGGAATGGATCTCTGTCGAATGCGCTCTGGTGAATGCTCGCAGAGGGAGGATGGTGTGATTTGGATCTAAATCCTCGTCCCTTTAATAGGCAGCTCGTTTACGCAACTAGGGGGTAAAAGTAAAAATAACCTAGCTTTTCGCATTCGTTTGACACGTGCAAGACGGCCATTATTGGGCGCGGAAGCCAAGAAGCACAATATTCATAAGAAGCCGGACACTATTCAGCAGGTACACGGAGTTTGGAGAAGAACCCGCCTTGCAATGCCGAAGACAACTTGCGCGCCGGACTCGTCGTCATTGAAGCCTGGTTCGGGGGCTACTGAGGGAGTCCTGGATTAGAGGGTGTCCGGATAGCTGGACTATAACCTTTGGCCGGACTCCTAGACTATGAAGATACAAGATTGAAGACTTCGTCTCATGTCCGGATAGGACTTTCCTTGGCGTGGAAGGCAAGCTTGGCGATACGGATATGTAGATCTCCTACCATTGTAACCGACTCTGTGTAACCCTAGCCCTCTCCGGTGTCTATATAAACCGGAGGGTTGTAGTCCGTAGGACAGAACCATCATCATACACAATCATACCATAGGCTACCTTCTAGGGTTTAGCCTCCTTGATCTCGTGGTAGATCTACTCTTGTACTACCCATATCATCAATATTAATCAAGCAGGAGTAGGGTATTACCTCCATCGAGAGGGCCCGAACCTGGGTAAAAACATCGTGTCCCTTGTCTCCTGTTACCATCCGGCCTTGACGCACAGTTCGGGACCCCCTACCCGAGATCCACCGGTTTTGACACCGACAGGCATGATCTAGCTCTGCTGCCGGACAGTGCCTTGGAGGCCGCACCCATGTCCGCTCCGACCCTTAGCTCGAAGCCGACTGCGCCAATCGAGGACGGGTGGTTGGACACCGCCTCGGGGGCTGCAATCTCTACGGCGATCGAGCCGAACACCATCCCTATTCTCTGCGAGGCCCGTGGCTCCAAGGTGCCGGAATCCTCTCCGGACTCCCAGCCCCCCGCGCCCTTGCCAATCGAATCCGATTGGGCGCCGGTCATGGAATTCACCGCCGCGGATATCTTTCAGCACTCGCCCTTCGGCGATATTCTGAACTCACTAAAATCTCTCTCTTTATCAGGAGAGTCCTGGCCGGACTATGGTCAGCAAGGTTGGGATGCGGATGATGAAGAAATTCAAAGCCCACCCACCACCCACTTCGTAGCCAGTGTCGATGATTTAACCGACATGCTCGACTTTGACTCCGAAGACATCGACGGTATGGACGACGATGTAGGAGACGAATAGGAACCAGCGCCTACAGGGCATTGGAAAGACACCTCGTCATATGACATATACATGGTGGACACCCCAAAAGAAGGCAATGGCGATGGAACAGCGGAGGATGACCCCTCCAAGAAGCAGCCTAAATGCCGGCGTCAGCGGCGCCGCTCTAAATCCCGCCAAAGCAAAAACGGTGATTCCGGCACGGGAGATAATAACACCCCAGACAGTGCCGAGAGACGGAGGACGGAGAAGCTAGCCCTCATGAGAGAGCGGCAGATAAAGAGATGGAGGACGATAATTACATGCCTCCCTCCGAAGACGAGGCAAGCCTCGACGACGACGAATTTGTCGTGCCAGAGGATCCCGTCGAACAAGAGCGTTTCAAACGCAGGCTTATGGCCATTGCGAGCAGCCTCAAGAGAAAACAGCAACAACTTAGAGTTTATCAAGACTTGCTAGCCGACAGATGGACTGAAGTCCTTGCGGCCGAAGAGTACGAACTCGAATGCCCCTCCAAGAGCTACCCCAAGCGCAGGCTGCTACCCCGATTAGAGGGCACATGATCTCTGCTTTGACAAGACGTGCCAAGGAAACCACCTCGCAAAACGTGTTGAGGTGGAAAAGTAAAAACGTAAAGGACTTGGCCGTAGTGTGATGATGCACTACGGAATGCGTCAGTAGATTTGATTTGTGTTAATATTATTCTCTCTATGGCAATATGTGGAAATTTATTTTGCAGAGCCGGACACTATTCTGGGTATTTACAATCTTCTATGAAGGACTTGGAGGAGGAACCCGCCTTGCAATGCCGAAGACAATCTGCGCGCTGGACTCGTCGTCATTGAAGCCTGGTTCAGGGGCTACTGAGGGAGTCCTGGATTAGGGGGTGTTCGGGTAGCCGGACTATACCTTCGCCAGACTCCTCGACTATTTAGATACAAGATCGAATACTCCGTCCCATGTCCGGACGGAACTTTCCTTGGCGTGGAAGGCAAGCTTGGCGATGCGAATATTCAAGATCTCCTACCATTGTAACCGACTCTGTGTAACCCTAACCCTATCCGGTGTCTATATAAACCGGCGGGTTTTAGTCCGTAGGACGAACAACAATCATACCATAGGCTAGCTTCTAGGGTTTAGCCTCTCTGATCTCGTGGTAGATCTACTCTTGTACTACCCATATGATCAATATTAATCAAGCAGGAGCAGGGTTTTACCTCCATCGAGAGGGCTCGTACCTGGGTAAAAACATCGTGTCCCTTGTCTCCTGTTACCATCCGCCTAGACGCACAGTTTGTGACCCCCTACCCGAGACCCGCCGGTTTTGACACCGACAATCACACTTTTATTTTTCTTACAACTCAACAATTACAACTCGATACTTAGAACAAGATATGACTCTATATGAATGCCTCCGGCGGGGTACCGAGATATGCAATGAATCAAGAGTGACATGTATGAAAGAATTATGAATGGTGGCCTTGCCACAAATACGATGTCAACTACATGATCATGCTAGCAATATGACAATGATGGAGCGTGTCATAATAAACGGAACGGTGGAAAAGTTGCATGGCAATATATCTCGGAATGGCTATGGAAATGCCATGATAGGTAGGTATGGTGGTTGTTTTGAGGAAGATATACGGTGGGTGTATGATACTGGCGAAAGTTGCGCGGTATTAGAGAGGCTAGCAATGGTGGAAGGATGGGAAAAAGTGCGTATAATCCATGGACTCAACATTAGTCATAAAGAACTCATATACTTATTGCAAAAATTTAGAAGTTATCAAAGCAAAGTATTACGCGCATGCTCCTAGGGGTATAGATGGGTAGGAAAAGACCATCGCTCGTCCCCGACCACCACTCATAAGGAGGACAATCAATAAACACCTCATGCTCCGACTTCGTTACATAACGGTTCACCATACGTGCATGCTACGGGAATCACAAACTTCAACGCAAGTATTCTTTAAATTCACAACTACTTCCACTAGCATGAATCTAATATTATCACCTCCATATCTCAAAACAATTATCATGCTTCAATCTTTCTTAGTATTCAACGCACTAAAAAAAATTCACAAATCATGAATACCAAGCATATTAATATTAAGCAATTTACCATGCTATTAAGACTCTCAAAATGATCTAAGTGAAGCATGAGACATCAATAGTTTCTTTAAAACAAGTGCGCCACCGTTCTCTAAAAAAAATCTAAGTGAAGCACATACAGCAAAATTATCACGCTCAAAAGATATAAGTGAAGCACATAGACCAAAACTGCCTAGCTCAAAAGATATAAGTGAAGCACAAAGAGTATTCTAACAAATTTTAATTCATAGATGGATCTCTCAAAGGTGTGTACAGCAAGGATGATTGTGGCACACTAACAAACAAAGACACAAATAATACAAGACGCTCCAAGCAAAACACATATCATGTTGGTGAATAAAAATATAGCTCCAAGTAAAATACCGATGGAAGTATACGAAGGAGGGGATGCCTTCCGGGGCATCCCCAAGCTTTGACTTTTTGGTGTCCTTGGATTATCTTGGGGGTGCCATGGGAATACCCAAGCTTAGTCTCTTTCCACTCCTTGTTCCATAATCCATCAAAAGATTTCACCCAAAACTTGAAAACTTCACAACACAAAACTCAATAGAAATCTCGTGAGCTCCGTTAGAGAAAGAAAACATAAAACCACTTCAAGGTACTATAATGAACTCATTCTTTATTTATATTGGTGAAACTACTGTATTCCAAGTTCTATATGGATCATACCCTCCAATACTAGCGATAGATTCATCAAAATAAGCAAACAACACGCGAAAAACAGAATCTGTCAAAAACAGAACAGTCCGTAGTAATTTGTAACTAACGTAAACTTCTGGAAATCCAAAACATCTACCAAAATTAGAAGACCTAGACAATTTTTTTATTGATCAGCAGCAATTGGAATCAGAATTTATCACGTTCTGGTGATTTTTTTATAATTCGGGCTCTAAGCGCAAAGTTTCTGGAAATTACAGCAAGATCAAATAACTATCATCCAAGAAGATCCAATAGGTCTAGCTTGGCACAAACACTAATTAAAACACAAAACCACATATAAACAGAAGGTAGATGGGTTATTTATTCCTAAACAGAAGCAAAAACAAAAAACTCAAAATAAAATTGGGTTGCCTCCCAACAAGCGCTGTCGTTTAACGCCCCTAGCTAGGCATAAAAGCGAGGATAGATTTAGGTATTGCCATCTTTGGTAGGCAATCCGTAGGTAGCTCTCATGATAGTTTCATATGGTGATCTTATTTCCTTTCTAGGAAAGTGTTCCATGCCCTTTTTAATGGAAATTGAAATCTAATATTCCCTTCCTTCATATCAATAATCGCACCAACCGTTCTAAGGAAAGGTCTGACAAGAATAATAGGTCAAGAAGGATTGCAATCTATATCAGGAACGATAAAATCTACGGGCACATAATTCCTATTTGTAATAATAAGAACATCATTAATTCTACCCATAGGTTTTTTTTATAATGGAATCCGCAAGATGCAAATTTAGAGAGCAATCGTCAAAATCATGGAAATCTAGCAAATCACACAAAGTTTTGGGGATAGTGGAGACACTAGCACCCAAATCACACAAAGCATAAAACTCATGATCTTTAATTTTAATTTTAATAGTTGGTTCCCACTCATCATAGAGTTTCCTAGGGATGGAAACTTTCAACTCAAGTTTTTCTTCATAGGATTGCATCAAGGCATCAACAATGTGTTCAGTAAAGGCTTTCTTTTGACTATAAGCATGAGGAGAATTTAGCACGGATTGCAACAAGGAAATACAATCAATTAGAGAGCAACTTTCATAATTAAATTCCTTGAAATCCAATATAGTGGGTTTAGCAACATCTAGGGTTTTATTTCTTTCAATCCCACTTTCATCAATTTCATCATAAAGGTCTAAATACTCCAAATTTTTAGAATGCCTTCTAGGTAAAGGAAGATCATATTTAGTTTCATCAAGATTCATATTGCAAAACAAAGATTTGATAGGGGACACACCAATAACTTTTAGATCTTCATCTTGGTTTTCATAGGAATTCGGTTTAGCGGCCATCTTATTGACTAAGGTAGCTTGCATATCCGAAATTTCAACAGTCAACTTTTCAAGACGAGCAATTTGGGATCTTATACCATCAAATTCTTTAGACATATCATCGAGATCTTTTTTCATATAACTCATAAAACTTTTTTGTTCCTTAAGCTCATTTCTAAAGAAATTATTATGCTCAAATTGCAAAACCATAAACTTCCTGACATTGTTTTCGATCTCCTCTAACCTTTTAAGGTGAAGATCACCAAAATTTGGTAGAGCCATCGCGACAAACAAGCAATCCAACACACGAGAAAACAAAAGGCAAGCGAGAAAAAAGGCAAACGAAAAAAGAGAAGGAGAAGGAGAAGGAGAGGGCAAATAAAACGGCAAGGGTGAAGTGGGGGAGAGGAAAACGAGAGGCAAATGGCAACTAATGTAATGCGAGAGATAGGGATTGTGATGGGTACTTGGTATGTTGAATTTTTGTGTAGACTCCCCGGCAACGGCGCCAGAAATTCTTCTTGCTACCTCTTGAGCTTGCGTTGGTTTTCCCCGAAGAGGAGAGGATGATGCAGCAGAGTAGTGTAAGTATTTCCCTCGGTTTTTGAGAACCAAGGTATCAATCCAGTAGGAGGCCACGCTCAAGTCCCTCGTACCTGCACAAAATGATAACAACTCGCAACCAACGCGATTAGGGGTTGTCAATCCCTTCACGGTCACTTATGAGAGTGAGAACTGATAGATAATGTTTTTGGTATTTTTGGTATAGAGATGCAAAGTAAAAAGTAAAAGGCAAAGTAAAAAAGCAAAGCAAGATTAAAGTAATGGAGATTGATATGATGAGAATAGACCCGGGGGCCATAGGTTTCACTAGTAGATTCTCTCAAGAGCATAAGTATTCTACGGTGGGTGAACAAATTACTGTTGAGCAATTGACAGAATTGAGCATAGTTATGAGAATACCTAAGGTATGATCATGTATATAGGCATCACGTCCGTGACAAGTAGACCGACTCCTGCCTGCATCTACTACTATTACTCCACTCATCGACCGCTATCCAGCATGCATCTAGAGTATTAAGTTAAAAGCAGAGTAATGTTTAAGCAAGATGACATGATGTAGAGAGATAAATTCATGCAATATGAAATAAACCCCATCTTGTTATCCTCGTTGGCAACGATGCAATACGTGCCTTGCTGCCCCTTCTGTCACTGGGAAAGGACACCGCAAGATGGAACCCAAAGCTAAGCACTTCTCCCATGGCAAGAAAAACTAATCTAGTAGGCCAAACCAAACTGATAATTCGAAGAGACTTGCAAAGATAACCAATCATACATAAAAGAATTCAGAGAAGATTCAAATATTATTCAAAGATAGACTTGATCATAAACCCACAATTCATCGGTCTCAACAAACACACCGCAAAAAGAAGATTACATCGAATAGATCTCCACAAGAGAGGGGGAGAACTTTGTATTGAGATCCAAAAAGAGAGAAGAAGCCATCTAGCTACTAACTATGGACCCGAAGGTCTGAGATAAACTACTCACACTTCATTGGAGAGGCTATGATGATGTAGAAGCCCTCCGTGATGACGGCCCTCTCCGGTGGAGCTCCGGAACAGGCCCCAAGATTGGATCTCGTGGATACAGAAGGTTGCGGCGGTGGAATTAGGTTTTTGGCTCCTGTTCTGATCGTTTAGGGGTACGTAGGTATATATATAGGAGGAAGGAGTACGTCGATGGAGCTTCGAGGGGCCCACGGGGTAGGGGGCGCGCCCTAAGGGGGGCGCCCCCCACCCTCGTGACCGCCTCTTCGATGCCTTGGCGTAGGGTCCAAGTCCTCTGGATCACGTTCGGTGAGAGAATCACGTTCCCGAACATTTTATTCCGTTTGGACTCCGTTTGATATTCTGTTTCTCTAAAACACTGAAATAGGCAAAAAACAGCAATTCTGGGCTGGGCCTCTGGTTAATAGGTTAGTCCCAAAAATAATATAAAAGTGGAAAATAAAGCCCAATATAGTCCAAAACAGTAGATAATATAGCATGGAGCAATCAAAAATTATAGATACGTTGGAGACGTATCATCAGCTTCAACATATGCCGCTACACGGGGTGAGTCATGACGTATATCACTAGGAAGAACCGCCTCCGCTCCATAAACCATGAAGAACGGCGTGTATCTTGTCGATCTGTTGGGTGTGGTGTTGGTGCTCCATAGCACAGAAGGTAGCTCCTCAACCCAACAACCCGGAGTCCGTTGCAAAGGAACCGTAAGCCGGGGTTTGCTGCCTCTCAAGATCTCTTGATTGGCCCTCTCCGCCTGACCATTGGACTGTGGGTGAGCCACTGATGACACGTCAAGCCAGATGTGTTCACGCTGACAGAACTCCTTCATGGCACCCTTTGACAGATTGGTACCATTGTCTGTTATAATGCTGTGTGGAAAGCCAAAATGGAAGATCACCTTTTTGATGAATTGAACAGTCGTGGCTGCATCACACTTGCTAACTGGTTCTGCGTCCACCCACTTTGTGAACTTGTCAACCGCCACCAAAAGGTGGGTCTTCTTGTCCTTGGACCTCTTGAAAGGCCCAACCATATCCAGCCCCCAAGTCCCAAACGGCCAAGTGATTGGAATCATCCTCAATTCTTGAGCCGGTACGTGAGCACGCCTTGAGAATTTTTGACAGCCATCACATCTCCTGACCAAGTCCTCGGCATCAGCATGAGCTGTCAACCAATAGCAACCGTGACGAAACGCCTTAGCCACCAAAGATTTTGAACCGGCGTGGTGACCACAATCTCCTTCGTGGATCTCGCACAAAATTTCACGGCCTTCTTCAGGGGACATAGCGTTGAAACGCCCCTGTCACACTGCAATGATGCAACTCTCCATTGATAATAGTCATGGACTTGGACCGCCGGATTATCTGCCTGGCCAAAATTTCATCCTCTGGTAACTCGCCCTGGTTCATAAACGCCAGATACGGAACCGTCCAATCCGGGATAACATGAAGAGCCGCCACCAACAGAGCTTCCGGATCAGGAATAGCCAAATCCTCTTCACCAGGGAGTTTGACAGACGGATTATGCAGAACATCCAAGAAGACATTAGGTGGAACTGGTTTACGTTGGGAACCCAGGCGGCTTAAAGTGTCCACCGCTTCATTCTTCCGTCAGTCCACATGATCCACCTGATAACCTTTAAAGTGACCTGCGACAATATCCAGCTCACGACGATATGCTGCCATGAGTGGGTCCTTGGAATCCCAAGTGCCAGACACCTATTGAGCTACCAGGTCCGAGTCACCGAAGCACTTAACTCGGCTTAGGTTCATCTCCTTAGCCATCCGAAGACCATGGAGCAAAGCCTCATATTAAGCTGCATTGTTAGTGCAAGGGAACATTAAACTGAGAACATAACAAAACTTATCACCTCGTGGGGAAGTTAATACGACTCTAGCCCACGAGCCCTCCAATTGCCTGGACCCATCAAAATGAATAGTCCAATAAGTGTGATCCGGCTTCTCTTCTGGCGCTTGTAGTTCTGTCCAAGCGTTGATGAAATCCACAAGTGCTTGAGATTTGATCGCCGTTCGGGGTATGTATTTTAACCCGCGATGTCCGAGATCGATAGCCCACTTGGCAATCCGCCCAATTTCTTCTCTATTCTGGATTATATCTCCCAAAGGAGTAGAACTGACCATCGTGATGGGATGGCCTTGAAAATATTGCTTAAGCTTCCGGCTTGCCATAAAAACCCCATATACCAACTTCTGCCAGTGCGGGTACCTCTGCTTGGACTCAATAAGCACATCACTGATATAATAAACCGGACGTTGAACCGGATATTCCTTACATGCCTCCTTGCGCTCCACCACAATAGCCACACTAACTGCTCGAGCATTAGCTGCTACATATAGCAACAATGGCTCTTTGTCAACCGGAGCAGCAAGAACCGGCGGGTTAGCCAGCTGCCACTTTAAGTCCTCAAACGCTTTATCTGCGGCGTCACTCCAGAAAAAGTTATCTATTTTATTCAGCATCTGATATAAAGGAATGGCCTTATCGCCAAGTCGGCTGATAAGCCGGCTCAACGCGGCAATCCGGCCTGCCAGGCGTTGAACATCATTGATACACTTCGGTTTGGCCATGGAGGTGATGTTGGGGAACGTAGTAATTTCAAAAAAATTCCTACGCACACGCAAGATCATGGTGATGCATAGCAACGAGAGGGGAGAGTGTTGTCTACGTACCCTCGTAGACCGAAGCGGAAGCGTCGACACAACGTAGAGGAAGTAGTCGTACGTCTTCCCGATCCGACCGATCCAAGCACCGAACGGACGGCACCTCCGAGTTCAGCACATGTTCAGCTCGATGACGATCCCCGGACTCCGATCCAGCAGGGTGTCGGGGATGAGTTCCGTCAGCACGACGGCGTGGTGACGATGATGATGTTCTACCGATGCAGGGCTTCGCCTAAGCACCGCAACGATATGACCGAGGTGGAATATGGTGGAGGGGGCACCACACATGGCTAAGGAACAATCATGAAGATCAACTTGTGTGTTCTAGGGTGCCCCCTGCCCTCATATATAAAGGAGGGAGGGGGAGGTGCGGCCGGCCCCTTTGGGGTGCGCCTGGAGGAGTCCTACTCCCACCGGGAGTAGGACTCCCCCCTCTTGCCTTGTTGGAGAAGGAAAGGGGGAAGGGGAAGAGGAAAGGGGGGCGCCCCCCCTTCCTTGTCCTATTCGGACTAGGGGGGAGGGGGGCGCGGCCTGCCCTGGCCGGCCCTCCTCTTCTCCCTTAAGGCCCATGTAGGCACAATAACCCTCGGGGGGTTCCGGTAACCCCCCGGTACTCCGGTAAATCCCGATTTCACCCGGAACGATTCCGATGTCCAAATATAGGCTTCCAATATATCGATCTTTATGTCTCGACCATTTCGAGACTCCTCGTCATGTCCATGATCACATCCGAGACTCCGAACAACCTTCGGTACATCAAAACATAAACTCATAATAAAACTATCATCGTAACGTTAAGCGTGCGGACCCTACGGGTTCAAGAACTATGTAGACATGACCTAGAACCATTCTCGGTCAATAACCAATAGCGGAACCTGGATGCTCATATTGGCTCCCACATATTCTACGAAGATCTTTATCGGTCAGACCGCATAACAACATACGTTTGTTCCCTTTGTCATCGGTATGTTACTTGCCCGAGATTCGATCGTCGGTATCCAATACCTAGTTCAATCTCGTTACCGGCAAGTCTCTTTACTTGTTCCGTAATACATCATCTCGCAACTAACTCATTAGCTGCAATGCTTGCAAGGCTTAAGTGATGTGCATTACCGAGAGGGCCCAGAGATACCTCTCCGACACTTGGAGTGACAAATCCTAATCTCGAAATACGCCAACCCAACAAGTACCTTCGGAGACACCTGTAGAGCACCTTTATAATCACCCAGTTGCGTTGTGACGTTTGGTAGCACACAAAGTGTTCCTCCGGCAAACGGGAGTTGCATAATCTCATAGTCATAGGAACATGTATAAGTCATGAAGAAAGCAATAGCAACAAACTAAACGATCAAGTGCTAAGCTAACGGAATGGGTCAAGTCAATCAGATCATTCACCTAATGATGTGATCTCATTAATCAAATAACAACTCTTTGTCTATGGTTAGGAAACATAACCATCTTTGATTAACGAGCTAGTCAAGTAGAGGCATACTAGTGACACTCTGTTTGTTTATGTATTCACACATGTATTATGCTTCCGGTTAATACAAGTCTAGCATGAATAATAAACATTTATCATGATATAAGGAAATAAATAATAACTTTATTATTGCCTCTAGGGCATATTTCCTTCAGGTGATAGCTTTGATCTTCTCCGGATTAGCTTCAATGGCCCTGTTAGACACCAAAAAGCCCAAGAGCTTGCCTGCCGGTACACCGAAAACACACTTGGCCAGATTAAGCATCATTTTGTAAATCCGCAGGTTATCAAAGGTTTCCTTCAAGTCATCAATCAATGTCTCCTTCTTCCTTGATTTCACCACAATATCATCCACATAGGCATGAACATTACGGCCGATTTGTTTATGAAGACAATTCTTCACACACCGTTGATAAGTCGCCTGGGCACTCTTGAGCCCAAAGGGCATAGATACATAGCAGAAGGCTCCAAAGGGAGTTATGAAGGTCGTCTTCTCCTGGTCCTTAACTGCCATTTTGATCTGATGATAACCAGAATATGCATCTAAAAAGCTCAAACGCTCGCAACCCACCTTAGCATCAATAATTTGATCAATACGGGGGAGGGCAAAAGGATCTGCTGGACAAGCTTTGTTGAGACCTGTGTAGTCCACACACATACGCCAAGTGCCGTTCTTCTTAAGCACCAGCACCGGATTAGCCAACCACTTAGGATGGAATACCTCAACGATAAATCCAGCCGCCAAGAGCCTGGCTACTTCCTCACCAATAGCCTTGCGTCTTTCCTCATTGAACCGGTGGAGAAACTGCTTGAGCGGTTTATACTTGGGATCAACATTGAGAGTGTGCTCAGCGAGTTCTCTCGATACACCTTGCATGTCAGAAGGCTTCCACGCAAAGATGTCCCAATTCTCACGGATAAACTCGATGAACGTGCTTTCCTATTTCGGATCCAAGTTAGTGCTGATGCTAAACTGTTTGGACGAATCGCCAGGCACAAAGTCAACAAGCTTAGTTTCATCAGCCGATTTAAATTTCAGGGCCGGATCATGCTCCGTGGTTGGCTTTTTCAACGAAGTCATATCGGCCAGATCATCATTGTCTTTATAAGACTTCAACTCTTCTGTTGCACAAACCGACTCAGCACAAGCCGCATCACCTTCTTCACACTCCAGAGCAATCTTGCGGCTCCCATGTACGGTTATAGTTCCCTTGTGACCCGGCATCTTGAGCTGCAGATAGACATAGCAAGGCCGTTCCATAAACTTAGGGTAAGCCGGCCGTCCAAACAGAGCGTGATACGGACTTTTGATTTTCACCACTTCAAAGGTAAAAGTTTATGATCTCAAGTCATGCTCATCTCCAAAAGCCACCTCCAGAGCTATCTTACCAACAGGATATGCCGACTTACCAGGCACCACACCATGGAACACCGTATTGGACGGTTTAAGATTTTTATCTGTTAACCCCATGCGATGGAAGGTTTCATAATAAAGGATATTCATACTACTCCCTCCATCCATGAGTACCTTGGTGAACTTGTAACCTCCCACCTGAGGTGCCACCACCAGTGCCAGATGACCCGGATTGTCAACCCGGGGTGGATGATCTTCCCAGCTCCACACAACCGGCTGCTTGGACCAGCGCAAATAATGGGGCACCACCGGTTCAACATTATTCACTGCCCTTTTATGAAGCTTCTGATCGCGCTTGTCCAGGCTAGTGGTAAAGACATGATACTGTCCGCCATTCAACTGCTTTGGGTTGCTTGATACGTCTCCAACGTATCTATAATTTTTGATTGCTCCATGCTATATTATCTACTGTTTTGGACTATATTGGGCTTTATTTTTCACTTTTATATTATTTTTGGGACTAACCTATTAACCGGAGGCCCAGCCCAGAATTGATGTTTTTTGCCTATTTCAGAGTTTCAGAGAAACAGAATATCAAACGGAGTCCAAACGGAATGAAACCTTCGGGAACGTGATTTTCTCATCAGATAAGACCCAGGAGACTTGGACCCTCCGTCAAGAAAGCCACGAGGCGGTCATGAGGGTGGAGGGCGCCCCCCCCCCTAGGGCGCGCCCCCTGCCTCATGGGCCCTCGAAGCTCCACCGACGTACTTCTTCCTCCTATATATACCTACGTACCCCCGAACAATCAGATACGGAGCAAGAAACCTAATTCCACCGCCGCAACCTTCTGTACCCACGATATCCCATCCTGGGGCCTGTTCCGGAGCTCCGCCGGAGAGAGCCATCATCACAGAGGGCTTCTACATCATCCTAGCCCCTCCGATGAAGTGTGAGTAGTTTACCTCAGACCTTCGGGTCCATAGTTAGTAGCTAGATGGCTTCTTCTCTCTTTTTGGATCTCAATACAATGTTCTCCCCCTCTCTCGTGGAGATCTATTCGATGTAATCTTCTTTTTGCGGTGTGTTTGTTGAGACCGATGAATTGTGGGTTTATGATCAAGTCTATCTATGAATAATATTTGAATCTTCTCTGAATTATTTTGTGTATGATTGGTTATCTTTGCAAGTCTCTTCGAATTATCAATTTGGTTTGGCCTACTAGATTGGTCTTTCTTGCAATGGGAGAACTGCTTAGCTTTGGGTTCAATCTTGCAGTGTCCTTTCCCAGTGACAGTAGGGGCAGCAAGGCACGTATATTATTGTTGCCATCGAGGATAACAAGATGGGTTCTTTATCATATTGCATGAAACTATCCTTCTACATCATGTCACCTTGCTTAAGGCGTTACTCTGTTTTTAACTTAATACTCTAGATGCATGCTGGATAGCGGTCGATGAGTGGAGTAATAGTAGTAGATGCAGGCAGGAGTCAGTCTACTTGTATCGGACGTGATGCCTATATACATGACCATGCCTAGATATTCTCATAACTATGCTCAATTCTGTCAATTGCTCAATAGTAATTTGTTCACCCACTGTAGAATACTTATGCTCTTGAGAGAAGCCACTAGTGAAAACTATGCCCCCCGGGTCTATTCTCATCATATCAATCTCCATCACTTTATTATTGCTTTGCTTTTTACTTTGCCTTTTACTTTTCACCTTGCATCTCTATATAAAAAATTCCAAAAATATTATCTATCATCTCTATCAGATCTCACTCCCGTAAGTGATCGTGAAGGGATTGACAACCCCTAATCATGTTGGTTGCGTTGAGCTATTTGTTTTGTGTAGGTACGAGGGACTCGCGCGTAGCCTCCTACTGGATTGATACCTTGGTTCTCGAAAACTGAGGGAAATACTTATGCTACTTTGCTGCATCATCCCTTCCTCTTTGGGGAAATCCAACGCAGTGCTCAAGAGGTAGCATTGCTCTGGTAACCCGACTGCTGCTGCTGCTGTTGCTGGTTTCCCTGACTGTTGTAACTACCTTGATTGCCCCGATTGCCTTGACTGCCATGCCCACTCTGGTTACCATGAAAACCTGAACCGGAGCTGCCTCCGCCATAACCCGGCCCATGAGATCCGTGGCCTGAACCGCCACCCGGCCCATTATCATACCGGAAAGAATTAGAATTTTTGAACTCCTGCATGATGTAGCAATCTTTCCAGAGGTGTGTGGACGGAATCTCCTTCGCCCCATGTTTCAGGCAAGGCTAGTTCAATAGATAAGAGAGGCGGTCTGGATTTGGGCTTGGTGCTCCACCGCGCTGGGGCGGTTTACCCTTACGTCGCTGGCCCTTGTCCTGCGTGCTGGTATTAGCCACAAAGTCCAAGCTGTGATCCGCTTTACGTTTACCGCCGTTCCCGTGACCCGCCGGGTTGTGGTACTGCCCCTTGGCGTTGCCGCTCCTTTTTCCCTTCCCTATCTTATCATCATCAGACTCGGGATCCTATGAGGGTTCCCATGTCATTACAGTGATGTTTGAGCCGTCCCAACTTCAACTTCAGAGGTTCAAACCGGCAATTGCCTTCCAATGTTAACACTGCGGTATCAGTGTTGATGCGGTCCGATGAATGCAAAATTTCTGACACCCGGCGCACCCAACGGGTTGTTGATTCTCCTTCCTCCTGGACACAGGCAGCTAAGTCCACAATCGACATGGGCTGCTTGCATGTATCCTTGAAATTCTGAATAAACCGGGTTCTCAACTCGGCCCATGACCTGATGGATTTAGCCGGCAAACTCTTTAACCAAGTGCGGGCCGTCCCTTCCAGCATCATGGTGAAGTACTTCGCACATGCCGCATCATCCACGTCCAGTATCTCCATGGCCATCTCGTAGCTTTCGACCCACGTCTTAGGGGACAAATTGGCGGTGTAATTCGGCACCTTGCGCGGGCCTTTGAAATCCTTGGGCAGGCGCACATTGCGCAACGCCGGAACGAGACATGGTACTCCCAAAGAACTAGAAGTGACCCCCGGTTCCACCGACGTGGTTGGACGAACTGAAGTAAGCTGACGGGCCTCGTGCTGCGCTGCTAACTCGGCCTCTCTGTGTGCCCGAGCCCGGTCCACCACCTCCTGAGCGTCACCTGCCGGGTTATTGCCACGGGGCGGATCATGGTTCCATGCGTTGCTTGACACCGTCGGTTCATCCATACGCCTGCTGTAACTCCGGCTTGGGCGGGGAGTAGAATGAATCCGATTGCGGCTATACGAATAAGCCTCCTGCTGAACCAAAGCCGTTTGAAGAAGCTCCTTAACCCGACGTGTCTCAACCGCCGCTGGAGAATCGCCTTCGATCGGGATGGCCGCCAGCCGTGAAGCGGCAGCGACAAGGTTGTCCATCGGGGTAGAGTAATGACCCGGTGGTGTTGGGACAGGCTGTGTCACAATATCGTTCTGACGAGGCGGATCCATCAAACGTGGTTGAACCGCCCCCCTGCTCTAGGCGCCTCCGCCCGGTTTGCTGCCGGCGGATTACTGGTCCCCGCTCCTGGGGTATTAAAGAGGTTCCTAGCATCATAAACCGGAGGCAGGCGATATCGGTGCCTCCATTTTAGGACTTCGTGTGACGCATTCTGATCTAGCATAAGCCGGTAAGCCTGTGCATCCAAAGCGGCCCATTCCGCGGCCATCCTGGTATCTTCAGCTAACAAGTCGGCTTTGGCCTGAGTAATCTAATCCTTCACTTTCGCGATCTCCGTATTGTGCGCGTCCTGATCCGCCGGATTAACCTCCGCCATCAGTGTTGCTAATGCGTCAAACAATTCAGACAGAACTTGAGCCGGCGGTCGCACAGGGCCTCCTGCCCCGGCCGCTGTTGTTGTTGCCGCCCCGGAAATCATTGCTGCTGCAGTCGAAGAGTGGAGCGCCGGTTGCGTACCGGCCATGAAGATCGCAACCCGGTTTGGCAGATCAGAGGGGTCCAGAATACTGTCGCCATCGGAACAGCCCCCAATCTGGCCATCTTGCAGCTGATATAACGACTCGGTCTCTCCGGTTGATGACTCGTCGCCGGAATAAACGATGGTTTCACCACCAGATTCCGATCTATCCTCGGATTCCCCTCCATGGATGACTCCCACGAAGGCACGCTTCATGACAGGCTTGACCCGGGCAGATCTCGCACGCTGAGCCATTTCGACGAGGTGGGTGCAGATGTCCGGCTCAGGGCCCGGTTCGCCGATCTTGCCAATGAAAACATGTATGCCACCAAAGGGGACCCAATACGTGTACTCAATTGAGCCAGCCTCGGGGCCCCAGCCTGCATCGTCGATGTAGAGCTTGCCGCGACGGCTCTTGGTCATCCGGCCCACAGCGTAACCCTTGAGTCCTTCGAAGTTGCCCTCCAAGAACTTGAAGCCATCGTGCGATAGCCCCACGGTGGGCGCCAACTGTCGTGGTTTTGTCACGGTAGATGTCCTCGTGAAAGGACTTAGTCGTGGAGCCATCGCTACGGGTTAGCTTGAAGGGGTTAAAGCGGACAAGGGACGCAAGAGAGTTTATACTAGTTCGGCCCCTTCGATGAAGGTAAAAGCCTACGTCTAGTTGTGATGTAATTGATGGGGTTTTGATGACCAGGGAGCGAATACGCTTTGCCTGGGTCTCGAGTTGTTGTGTGTTGTCCCTGTACCGCCGCCGGGTCGTCCCCTTATATACATGGGTTGACGCCCGTCGGTTTACAGAATCCCGAGGTCGGCTCATAAACGTGTCCGGCTCGGTCTCCGCTCTTTCTACCTTACAATGCAGGTTACATATCAATGCCGGTTTATGTCTACAAGCCTTAAACTAGTTCTGGGCCCTGTGCCTTCATACAGCGTCACCGTCTATCTTCATGGGCTTCAAGTATAATGAACTACTGATGGAGTTAACCCGGCCTCTCCTGGCCGGTTTACGCCTAGTGGTAATATCCCCAACAGGATGGGTGGCCGTTGATGTATTATGTTTGCATCTGTGCAACACAGATCGCATTATCTTCATAGATAATGGTGGGTGATTCTATTGAACCAATTCCACATGACTGTTGTATGTGATTTATCATTGTACGAAGCCATACACATTCACATGATGCTTGAAATAATGAAATTATTTCAAAATGATTGCCGGTATGTGCATATCCAATCATATAATAGTCATAATTTCTTTGGAACTGAAAAAATAGGCCAAGATCCTTTGTGCCTTGGAAATATCAAAAGATATTCTTCACTCCAGACCAATGACATTTGGTGGCAGTTGCGCTATGTCTAGCAAGTAGATTTACTGCAAATGCAATATCAGGTCTCGTGCAATTTCCAAGATACATAAGCGCTCCAACGGCACCGAGGTATGGAACTTCAGGTCCCAACACCTCTTCTCCATCATCCCTTGGCCTGGACGGATCTTTCTCTACGTCTATAGATCGAACCACCATGGGAGTTTTAGATGGATAGGATTTGTCCATATTGAATTTAATATTTTCTAGATATAGGCAGATTTGTGTGCCATGATTCCCGAGGGAAGATTCTCAAGTTGAATACCTAAGAAAAAATTAATTTTACCAAAATCCTTCATCTCAAATTCCATCTTTAGGTGATTGCGTGCTTCATCAATGTCTGGTTTGTTGCGATGATGTTGAGATCATCAACGTACACCGAAATGATGCAAAATCCCGTAGAGTACTCCTTGATGAAGACACATGGACAATCAACACTATTGGAGTAACCTTTCTGAAGAAGGAACCCACTGAGTCGGTTGTACCACATCCATCCCGACTGCCTTAAGCCATATAATGACTTATTCAGCTTTACACAATACATGTTGCGTTTTGCACTTTTATTTGGGATAGAGATTCCGTCATGAACCTTCATATATGTCCGAATCTAGTGACCTGTAAAGATATGCGGTCATGACATCCATCAACTGCATGGATAGACGATTTTGCACTGCCAAAGTTATAATATATCGGAAAGTGGTTCCACTCATTACTGGAGAATATGTTTCAGTGAAATCAGTGCCGGGTTTCTACGTGAAACCTTGTGCTATGAGCCATGCTCTATATCTCACCACCTCAATTTTCTCATTCTGTTTCTGAAGAAAAACTCATTTGAATCCCACAGGGAAAACACTGGGAGGTGTCAGTATTGCTTCAGTGAATACCTTTGTTTTGTTAAGTGAGGCAATTTCTGCTTGGATTGCATCCTTCCATTTAGGTCAGTCGGAGCGCTTTTGGCACTCTACGATACACCTTGGATCATGATCAGTGAGAAGGGTATCTGCAATCTTTTTAGCAAAATATACGTCGATAGTCGTAGTCTTACAGTCAGTTGATTCTCCAGAATCAACATAGTTGATGGAAATTTCCTGCACTCCTAGTGACTCTTCGTGATTTCCCAATACGATTGAGTCTGGATGTTACGATATGTTACTCAGTTTGTGTACACTGGAGCTAGGTTGTGGAGGTTGCCCTTCCACTGGGTGTTTGTCAATGTTGAGTTGACATGCATTTATTGACTCAAGGTTTTTCTCCTCGATTTTCTTTGCTGCTTGCTAGAAGATTGCTCCAAGTCAGAGGCCGTGCTACCCCCCTCTTTTTAGGTACAAGGAGTTGAGTGATTTTAATTGGTACCTCCACTTTTTCTGGCACGTTTCTGGCCAGATTTAAGGATTTTGTAACACCTTTCAGATTAGTAATCTAGCAGATTATTTGCAAGATGTTGCAAATTAATGATCTTCCGAACTTGAAGTTCAGTCTCTTGGGTACGTAGATCAAATGATGAAATGACATGAGCATTCCAATCAATTTCCGGGCATTCTTTCTGGTACTTGAAATCACCCCCTAATGCCGGAAAATGTTGCTCATTAAATATGCAATCAACGTGACATGCTGTGAACAGATCCCCAATTAGGGGTTCCAGGTATTCGATAATCGACGGTGATTTGTACCCCACATAGATCCCCAACTTCCTGTGTGGACCCATAGATGTTTGCTGTGGTGGTGAGATCGAGATGTATGCAGCACACCCGAACTTATGTAGATGGGAAATGCTAGGGAGATTTCCACGTACCAGTTCCAGAGAGGAAGAACTGTGATATGCAGTTGCCCTCAATTGTATCAAGTCAGCAGCGTGAAAACAGCATGACCCCAACAAGAGGTTGACTAGTTGCAATTTGTCAACAAAGATCTTGCAATGAGTTTGATCCTCTTAATCAATGATTCAGCCAAACATTTTGTGTATGAACATATGGATCAGAGTGCTGAACTTCAATCCCCAAAGCCATGCAATAATCATTGAAAGAACGTGAGGAGAATTCTGCAACATTGTCCATTTGAATTGACTTAATTCGACTTTCTGGATAATGGGCTTGCAACTTAATGATTTGCCTCATTATCTTGGCAAATGCATGGTTCCATGTGGATAGAAGACATACATGTGACCATCGTGTAGATGCACTAATGAGAACCATGAAATACCTGAAAGGTTCAAATAATGGATGAATGGAACCACAAATGTCTTCTTGAATTGTTCAAGGAACTTGAGTAGTACAACTTGTATTTTGAGGTGCGAGGGCCTCAAAATTAGTTTTCCCGTGACACAAGATGTGCACACAAAATTTGAAGATTGAGAAAATTTTGACTCAAGTAAATTATGACCAATGGAATTGCTAGTAATTTTTATCATCATCCCGATTCCGGGATGGCCTAGGCGATCATGCCAGGTTTGGAATGCATTAATATTTTGAAAGTTACTTTGTATGCAACATGTTTTACGGGTTTGATGTACGTATAGTACAAACCAGATGATAGAGAAGGAATTTTCTCATGTACCTTTTTTCCATATCCGTGATCTTTGGTAAAGAGTAGATACTCCTCTTTGTTGTCTTTATGGGTTTCAATGTGAAAACCATTTTTACGGATATCTCGATAAATGATCAGGGTACGTGAAGAATCGGGATGCAATAAAGCATCCTCAATTGTCACTTGTGTATTGCTTGGGAGGGTAAATATGGCATGTCCAGTGCCAAAAATCATTGCATCGCGTCTAGTGATAGTTAAAATATCTCCATTCATCTTTTTTCAGAGTTTGGAAATATTTCATCTTCCTCAGTATGGAGTTTGTGGTACCACTGTCCACAAGGCATAATTCCTCTTCCATCGGATTGTCCCTGTAGAGAACGACACATCTCGATCTCTTCCTGTTCTCTGTTCTTTGCTCTCTGTTAGAGTTCTATGGGCTGATGATACGTCTCCAACATATCTACAAATTTTGATTGTTTCATGCTATTATATTATCTGTTTTGGATGTTTAATGGCTTTAATATACCTTTTTATGTTATTTTTGGGACTAACCTATTAACCTAGAGCCTAGTGCCAGTTTTTGTTTTTTCCTTGTTTTTGAGTATAGCAGAAAAGGAAAACCAAACGGAGTTCAATTGACCTGAAAATTGACGGAGATTATTTTTGGACCAGAAGAAGCCCACGGAGTATCCGAGATGGGCCAGAAGAGTCCCGAGGCACCCATGAGGGTGGGGGCGCGCCTCCTACCTCGTGGCCGCCTCGGAGACCCCCCTGACTTGTTCCCGACGCCAAAAATCCCTATAAATATAGAAACCCCCAAAAAGAAACCCAGGTCGGGAGTTCTGCCGCCACAAGCCTCTATAGCCACCAAAAACCAATCGGGACCGTGTTCCGGCACCCTGCCGGAGGGGGGGGATCCCTCACCGGTGGCCATCTTCATCATCCCGGCGTTCTCCATGATAAGGAGGGAGTAGTTCACCATCAGGGCTAAGGGTATGTACCAGTAGCTCTCTCTCTCTCTCTCTCTCTCTCTCTCTCTCTCTCTCTCTCTCTCTCTCTCTCTCTCTCTCTCTCTCTCTCTCTCTCTCTCTCGTGTTCTTGATTTGGCACGATCTTGATGTATCGCGAGCTTTGCTATTATACTTGGATCTTATGATATTTCTCCCCCTCTACTCTCTTGTAATGGATTGAGTTTTCCCTTTGAAGTTATCTTATCGGATTGAGTCTTTAAGGATTTGAGAACACTTTATGTATGTCTTGCATGTGCTTATCTGTGGTGACAATGGGATATTCACGTGATCTACTTGATGTATGTTTTGGTGATCAACTTGCGGGTCCAGTGACCTTGTGAACTTATGCATAGGGGTTGGCACACGTTTTCGTCTTGACTCTCCGGTAGAAACTTTGGGGCACTCTTTGAAGTTCTTTTTGTTGGTTGAATAGATGAATCTGAGATTGTGTGATGCATATCGTATAATCATACCCACAGATACTTGAGGTGACATTGGAGTATCTAGGTGACATTAGGGTTTTGGTTGATTTGTGTCTTAAGGTGTTATTCTAGTACGAACTCTAGGATAGATCGAACAGAAAGAATAGCTTCATGTTATTTTACTACAGACTCTTGAATAGATCGATCAGAAAGGATAACTTTGAGGTGGTTTCGTACCCTACCATAATCTCTTCGTTTGTTCTCCGCTATTAGTGACTTTGGAGTGACTCTTTGTTGCATGTTGAGGGATAGTTATATGATCCAATTATGTTATTATTGTTGAGAGAACTTGCACTAGTGAAATTATGAACCCTAGGCCTTGTTTCCTAGCATTGCAATACCGTTTACGCTCACTTTTATCATTAGTTACCTTGCTGTTTTTATATTTTCAGATTACAAAAACCTATATCTACCATCCATATTGCACTTGTATCACCATCTCTTCGCCGAACTAGTGCACCTATACAATTTATCATTGTATTGGGTGTGTTGGGGACGCAAGAGACTCTTTGCTATTTGGTTGCAGGTTGTTTGAGAGAGACCATCTTCATCCTACGCCTCCCACGGATTGATAAACCTTAGGTCATTCACTTGAGGAAAATTTGCTACTGTCCTACAAACCTATGCACTTGGAGACCCAACAACGTCTACAAGAAGAAGGTTGTGTAGTAAACATCAGCTGATAACGTGTTCGAAATCAAGTGATCGATTCCTCTTGACGATGGTTACAGGGAGTACATATATCCTTTGGTGAGACGCGACTGATCTGAGAAGTCACGCCGGTTCCAGGACGAGCGGGAGAGGCGTCGGTTGCAGGAGAAGCCGCCCGACGGTTTGGGAAAGAGGAGATTTCCTAATTACATTAAGTAATAAATCTTAATAGATATGAGCCACACCTAGATAAAAAAAAATTGACACCTGCTTCGTACATGCCGCGCACTCTCACGGTTGTCTTCCTCTCTCAGCTCTCACTTTGAGCAGTCTTTCTTACATGGGCCTCTGACTCCTTCAATTTTTGTGCGTTTTTGCAGCACTGGCACCTGTTGGCTAGGCACGGGACCGCGACTGGCTAGGGCAGATGTTGAATGAGCTACATGTCACTGCTCGGCGCCTCCCTTTGCTGCGGCCCCCTATAATGTGGCCACTTGGTGGTCTTTGTTCTATCTTCTTCTTATGTTTTCTTTGGGCGTGCCTATGCTAATGTCCTAGTAGACTATTTTATTCTGGTGTTCTGGCACTCGTTGCATGGACATGATGGCTGCTTTATATTTATAAAGCGGAGCGAAAGTCTATTTTGAGATCCTCGTCAAGTTGCAAAGAAAATTATTGAGTAAAATACTTCCTCCTATCCATATTAATTATCACAGTTTTAGTATAACTTTATAATATTAGATGTTTCAAATTGATCTGTGCCAATTACTACTTTCATGACACAGCCGCCTAGATGCAGATACAGGTGGGCAGGGGAGGGGAACTTACTCCACACTACCTAGACCAAAGGTGAATCTATGTCTTTGGCTGGGATTGGCCTTCCAGACCTGGGTAGGGTCGCCCTCGCCCCGGCTTCGAGGTCATCCGCTGCCAAAGCACAATTCGATGCGGCACCAAGCGCTATCATCGTTGTTGGGAGGGGTCTTCTCCAATGCGTCATCCGCCTGCCGCCATCATCGTTGTCGCCTTCCCTGCCAGTCGCCATGGAGGGAGCAAGAGAGAGTCCAGACTAGGATGGGAGAATTTGGGGGAACTGCAGCTCTTCGCGGCAGCGGCTAGGTTAACCGAGCGATGTTAACAACCGGCACGCCTCATTGTTCGCCTTTGTCATGTGGACCTTATAGGTGGGGCCGGGGTGTCAGGTTTGCTATCAAAACACGGTCAACCGAGCATTTAGTGGTTTCGACAATGCGATTACCGAAAACGTTCTGAAAAAGGTGGCCTTTTGATTCATCATGCACAATTATGATGGTTTTTGACAATTTACTCTCTTGTCGTGGTTTTAGACCAAATTTGAACAAAAACCACGACAAGAATTATGAAACGGAGCGAGTGATCGATATGGTCTCAATTCACATTTAGCATCAAGTACTTTTTTCATGCTTTTGATATTTTGATGTTACCATCTTGCGACATCCAGTCTCATAAGATTGTGTTGTTTTGCCATTTGTTTTAGCTTTTGCACGTGGATGCTCGCACCTGGATGTTGTTTTGGTTTCTGTTCCATTATTATGGATACGATCTCTTTTGATAAGATCATATGAAAAAAGGATGTACTCCCTCCGATACAAAATAAGTGTCGCAAGTATGTACTAAGGTTATTTTGAATAGGATGGAGTACCTTTTTATTGCGAAAAACAACAAGTACTTTAAGGTGAGATATATTCCTGATTCACTGTGGTAATTACTCTAAACAACCTTTTCTTCTGAACGGTGTTGCCTTTGGTCTTGCCGCGTGCGGTACAGATTTTACAGTTCACACTAATCCACTTTCCAGTCATCTTGGATGCGACAACTTTACTTGCCGACATTTGCCGACATGGAAGGAACGCATGTAGAACGGGTGCGCACTCTGTCACGGTCGCACACACTCTAATCGACAGGATTAAACTTGCCTACACTGCACTATCTCGTCAATCTTCTTTCTTTCTTATTCACATTGTGAGTTTTGCCCGGATGCATGCATCTACATCTCGAGATCTCATATAGAGTTACTGTGCGAATAACGGCCGAATAAGTTCAGCCCAGCTAGAAAACGTCACGGGAAATTATCACTTGTCCACCCGCAAAAAAAAAAGGGAAACGCTCAGTGGGGGAGCCAGGATTCGAGTATAGGGGGGCCGAGTATGTATATTGATCTAATCTCGTTGGTAATTACTCATAGTTTCTACTAAAAATTTTGATCGTTGGGGGGCCAGGCCCCTGCTCGTCCCCCCCGGCTCCGCCCCTGGAAACGCTTGTATACGGCGCGCCGGCCGAAACTTCGGCCGGTCGCGTCCACATACGCACCGTCCCATTGATTCAGATGACGACATGTACGTACAGCGGACCCACACGCGAATTAAATCTGGTGCCTTATCTCCTTCCTCCTTTGTTCTACTCAGTCCGTTTCTTCTACCTCTAGCGCCATGGCTCTGCTCCTTCCCAGTTTTTCCCACGCAGCTCGAGACCTCACAAGCTCTCTCACCGGCGATGACGTGCTCGCCTGCGAAAAACATCGGCGGCGCGGACGTCTACCTCTGACGGCGAGTTGCAACCAAACGGAGACGGCGTTTTTGCTGCCTCTGGTTCCCCTTTTGTTTTTTGCTGCCTGCGCACACACTGCTGTGAGGCCGACGCTCACGATGACGCAGCAGTCGCCATGAACGGGCCCATACAAAGCTTCGTTTTTCTGTTATGGAGTGTTGCAACCGGTCGTGGGCAGTGGCGAAGCTAGGTGTTAGACTGTGGGGTCAGTTGACCCCACAGCTTTTTAGAAAATAAGCCTAAAAAGACTGTTCAATTACTGTACATACTGAAGAAAAAAATCCAAAAAATATCATTGACCCCACAGACATTTTAGGCTGGCCTCGCCGCTGGTCGTGGGAGATGCTACATCTGGCGGCGAGGGATGCTACAACCGATAATTATTTTTGCTGGAACCAAATACTAGATTTGTCGCTATTTTTCATTTTGCTGGAACCAGTGTTTTGTTTTGCTACTATCGGCACCTTCATTTGCTACTACCGGCGACGACATTTTTCTGCTACACAGGTTCATGAAGATGATGCAACCTCAATGATGGGCGTCAACGTTTTTTTGCTGCAAACCATGAAGATTTTTGCTACAACCGGCAACAAGGTTTGTTACCACCATACGCAGCGGCCGGCCGACATTTGTTTTTGTTTTTGCTACAACCATATCAATTGTTTGCTGCAACCGGCAACCAAGGAAGCTACATCCTGTAAACAGTTTTGCTACAACGGCGACGGCGAGCGGCAGCGAGGGCATTGCCGGAGGTGCTCCGACCGGTGACCGTCGCCACTAGAAGCTGCGGCCGCCTTCCCCGAAGCTGCAACCATCGCTATGAGGAGCTGCAACCCACGGGTGAAAGCTTGCTGCATACATGGATCTAACAAGAAACATGAGAGACGACGACAGCGACCGGCGGCGACCACGGCATCCAGCAACACGGGATGGCGGAGGGGGAGGAGGCCTAGATGAGGGGGTGGTCGCTGCCGGCCAGGAGGACGTCCAGGCAAAAGGGGGCAGCACTCGCGCTGCGTGCGGAAAGGAAGAAGAAGCTGAGAAAGTCAACGCAAGCAGGATCCGACGGTTAAATCTCGCTGTATCGGGCGGCTGGGGCTGAACCGGCCCAACAATTGGGCCGATGCGCCGGCGTAGATCACTGCCCAAAAAAGAATATCACTTGTCAAATGGCATGACCTCTGACAGTCTCTCCCTCTGCCATTTTTATTGCTCGATAGAGAGTTAAATATTAAAAAAATACCTATTTTCTCTTATCAGAATTAATTTACGTTGTATAGAGGCTGTCACAATTAATCCAGATAGTGGGGAGCACATCTTTATAAATACTTATATTATATATTTTCAAACTATTTTCATGGCATATATTCATAGTTTAGAAAATAATGAAATAAAGTTGCATGTCTAGATTTGTGTAAACCAACTCCCGTAAAGAGTGTTATTTTTAGAAGGGGGGAAAGTCCGCCGCTAGACTGCCGATGTTCTGCGTTTTTTTGATCCAAAAGATCAATAGCCTTACCAGGAGACAAGAAAAAAATTCTAAAAGATAATACTTTTCAGACAATCGTCTCGGATCACTCGTCTTCGGAGATTATTGTGTTAAATTATATGGCCCTCTATCTCGTAAAATCTTACACCCAACCCACCAATTAATTCGGATGTGTATACGAACCGGGACTAAAGGCCCTCCACGCCCTCCACGTGGCCGCTGCCTGGAGGTTCACCTGTAGTCCCGGTTGGTAACACCAACAGATACTAAAGAAATTTTTTTGATTTTTTTTGATTTTTTTTCCTGAATTTCAAATTTCAGAATTATTTTAACCTCTAATCTCTAATCACCCCTCATCACTGCTCAATTTATCCTCTAATCCCTAATCACCCCTCATCATCTAACTTTCCGAACGGTCACCCATTCTCTCACTACCCCAGCCTGAGCACGCTTAACTTCCGGGTTCTATTCTCTCTCGTTTCCAAGTCTGCACTTGTTGTTTTCCTGACAATTGTAAGATGTCAATCCTATTAACCCTCAGGAGTTTAGCTTGAGCATGAAGTCACACATTTCACTGTTTGAGTTTGAAACTATTGTTCTAAAAAACAATAAATATTTAGTAACACTACTATTTCTTGAATAAGTAGTTTGACCATTGTTTGGCCACAGTTTGACCAGATTTGACCAAAATTCAAAAAAACCGAAATAATTATTTAGTAACACTAATATTTCTTGAATAAGTAGTTTGACCATTGTTTGACCATAGTTTGACCACATTTGACCAAAGTTCAAAAAAAATGAAATAATTATTTAGTAACACTAATATTCTTGAATAATTATTTAGCAACACTAATACTTCTTGAATAAGTAGTTTGACCAGATTTAACGGGAATTCAAAAAAATTAAAATTTGAGCATAACTTTTTTTCCTTTTAGAATTTGAGGATTCTAAAAATTTGCAAACAGGCCGTAGGTGGTCAAAATCGGATGCGGATTTTCGTGCTGAACATTTTGATATATTATACGTTTTTTCCGACATCGTATGCAAAAGTTATAGCCGTTTTACATTTTCCCTACGCTTTTTGCAAAACATGTCCAAATTTAAGTTTTTAAATTTTCCTAACTAGTAGATGTAGTAACATAACTACATCCCGAAGGATTTTAATTTTTGAAGTTTTTATCATTTTTTTTTGCTTTTTACAAAACTGAAAAGGCGACCCGGGGGGTAGAGTTTGAGGATGGGACCTTTAGTCCCGGTTTGAGACACGAACCGGGACTAAAGGGCACGAACCGGGACTAGAGGGCATTGCACCCTTTAGTCCCGGTTCGTGTCTCAAACCGGGACTAAAGGGCTCATTTGAACCGGGACTAATGCATTTAGCCGCACGAACCAGGACCAATGCTCACATTAGTCCCGGTTCGTGACTGAACCGGAACTAATGGGTTTATCTGGCCTGAACGAAAGCCCTGCTTTCTACTAGTGATGGATCCGGCAACACTTTTTCTTTTACATGAATGCGGCGATTGTATTTGCCGGCAGAGTGAACACAACTACAACTAAGGGGCAGGTTTAGACTTACACTATCTCGTCAATCTTTTTCCTTCTAAAGTTACTACGGCACAGGGAGAAAAGTGTCACCAGAATTAGACAACGTGCGATTCAGTATGTGTGTGTCCGATCTAGTGCTACCATAGTCAGCTAGGGTCACGAAAAGTGGCAACGGAGGACGGACTCCAGTGAGGACTTAAAAAGAAGCATAGTTCTACATCACAAAAATATCGTATGTTTTTGTACATACACAAATACATACATAACAAGTTCAGGAAAAATTTCATGGCAATATACTTTCATAAGTGGCGTAGACAAAGAAAACTAACACATATATGAAAATGGGCCATTTTTTGTTATTGGGCCGGGATTTCTTTTTGTAGCTTGTGAATCATAATATTTTTTATCCGACGGGAATACGTACTTCCTCCGTTCCTAAATATTTATCTTTTTAGAGATTTTAAATGGACTATCACATACGGATGTATATAGACATATTTTTGAGTGTAGATTCACTCATTTTGCTCCGCATGTAGTCACTTATTAAAATCTCTAGAAAGACAAATATTTAAAAACGGAGAGAATATAAGTTTTCACAGTTTTGTTTACCTTTTGAACTTGGAAATATCATTTTTGAATCATTTGGAATAAAGCCCTTCGATGCACCATCCCCGGGAACTTCGGAGTTGCTAGTGTCAGTGGTGGTTTTGCCTTCTTGAGCTCAGGGCATCTCCAATGTGGATCACCGAACGGACCTTATCAAATATGCACGTATATGTTTGGATGTCTCCGTGGACAGCCGGCCATTCAACCATGTTCCTCAAGTCTAGACTATGAGCTATGACTGATAGTGAACCAGACGAACCAAGAGGAAACAGAGATGGGCGAGAGACGTGGGCTGTGGAGAGACATGGTTCAGGTCCGGAAGAATGTCTAAACTTCCACTATGTAGGGACGGTATGCGGGATTTCAGGCATCTAGACCTAGATATTTGTTGAAAGGCCTAAAAATATCCAAATCGTCTGGCGTAGACATTTTGATGACCCACATGGAAGATACCCTCAGACATGGAGTTTGTTGGCTCCGACGAATCTTAGCGCAACTTTTGCGATACGAATTTGACAGGTCACACTAATCTACTTTTCAGTCATCTTGGATGCTGCACTTTTCGGAAAAAAATCTTGGATGCTGCCACCTTTTTTTCTTTTACATTACATGGATCCGTCGATGCAGTAACCTTTTCCTTTTGACATGAGTATAGCAACTTTACCCCGCAAAAGGAAAAAAGAACATAGCAACTTTATTTGCCGGCAAAGTGAACGCAACTACAACTAAGCGGCGGGGTTAGACTTACACTATCGTCTCGTCGATCTTTCTTCTTTCTTTTCACCTTTTGGCAACGATGGGATGGGCCTATAGCATCTACTCTACCTTCCAAAGTTACCACGGCTGGGAAAAAGTGTCACCGGCGTTAGGGAACGTGCGTTTTAGCATGTCCGATCTAGTGCTAGCTTTCCCTTTTCCTCCTTGTTGTCGTCGGGAAAGGCGTGGGTACCGGCGCACCGCCGTTTGATTAATCCGGGCGGGGCGGCACCGGCGCACCGCCGTTTGAAAAAGTCGCCGAGTGGCCTCGCCCTGTCACGCTCCACTCCGACCCCGACGGCACCGCCAGTAGAAGATCTCTGCAGTGGACTGGATCTCCGGTGAGTGGTGTTGCTTTGCGCGCGACGGGGAGGGAAGGAACCGGCGACCGAAACGTACTACCTACGATATGATACATCTACATCGATCACATGCCGCGCGCACGGCTGATGCGCCGAGCAAAGCTGCACCGCGCAATGCTTGCCGGAACAGTGCCGCTCCACGTGCCCACCCTAGCTCGCAAACGTGTTTGCGACGCGGTTCCAACGGCTCATGGTGCACCCGGCACGGCAGAGGAGGATCGATCAGTACTGACTCGGTCGGTGACAGACAGCTCCAAGTCAAGTCAAGAGGCAGATGAGCACTGCTCATGGACAATAGAAGATACTACTACTACTTGTGAGCTACACGACCCTAGGGTACGACGGGCCTAGCGCCCATGTAGAAGATAGGCACGAGTTGGGGGCCCATGCGAGTGACTATGCGACGACGCATGTACGTATGTGCGTTCGTGGATGTACACGACCATAAGGACTAACCCTAGCTACGAGATGAGATGGCCAGATAAGCACGCACGCACGAACGCACGTGCTCGTGACCGCTCAAAGAAAAAGCACGCACGTGCGGGCGAGTGAGACTTGAGAGGTACGTGTACGCTTGTAGCGTACGTGTCCTTGCCCACACCGGAGGATCGACGTGACTCGGTCGTGGTATCGCTCTCTTCCACGTACGTACGGGTGCAGCGGCTTCGTCAATCGTCATCCGGGCGGGAAGGGAGCACGTCAAAACGATGGGGACGTGCACGCGCCTAGGAGAGGGCGAGGCGTAGCAATCCTCTCCAGGATCGCCACAGGTCAGGTAGACGCGCTTGACCGTCAGGTTGCTTTCGTTCGTGGCGGTCTCTGACTTTCATTGTCACAACCAATCACGTTTTGTCCCCTCAGAAAGAAAAACCAATCACGTTTTGTATAATAAAGTCCACAAATTATGGGCCAGTAATAAGTACTCCATGTACTAAAACCACGTCACTTATTTTAGAACGTACTGCATTCTTCGTCATATAAAACATGTTGAACCATTTAAAAAAGGATCCAACGACATACATCGGTGTTATATATACAGCCCCAAAAATTATAGCTTTAATTTTGACGTACACTAGAAGAATAAAAGTATAAATCAGTTGTAAATAGTGCCAAATACTATTCAGTCAAAGGTGACACTGTTCACATTTGAGTTCTTTTTATTTTTTGCTCTAAAAGTAGACTGAATTGAGCTGAAATTTTGGAGTAGTCGATCTAACCCAGAAGTATATTATAATTTCCAAATCTATTTTTTTAGGGTCCCGATAACGCGACACGTGTGGGCGTTAAGGGGTATGGCCACATAAGTGTGGTATCTAAAGAACCAGCCCACACATCTACGTGTGGGCAAAACAAGTAACGCCCACATGTCCGGTCTTTTGACTCGTGGTCTCTTTCACATGCCTACACGTGGGCAAACTAGATAACGCCCCACACCCCTGTACTCACGGTCCCGCATGCTTCGCGTGACAGTTATCATGCGTCCCCACAGTTGCCATGGTTTAGACCCTCTTCCATGTTCGTTTAACTGCAGCTGCCATGTTGCTGAACTACAGTTGCCATGTCTGATAACTACAGTTGCCATGGTTGCTCAACTGCAGTTGTCATCTCAGGTCAAGTGCCAGATGCCATTTTTGAACAACTGCAGTTGTTGCCATGTATGGTCTGGTCTACTACAGTTGTCATAATTTGAAAACTTTAGAAGTTGCCACCTACTAACACTAGACAGTTTCCATGTAGCACTACAAAAAAGGCATGGCAAAAAAACATGTTCGGGTAAAGAGAGAGTTGCCATCTGCTTACAAGCACGCCAGGGCAGTTCTCATGTACCCTGAAAAACACATGGCAACTCGGGTAAAAAAAAGAGTTGACATCTGCTTACAAGTACGCTAGGGCAGTTGCCATGTACCCTGCAACACACACGGCAACTGACAGCTTTGGGTGTGGAAGAGGAGACGGGCGTGTGGGCGAACTGCTAAACGCCCACACACCAACCCCTACGCGTGCGTGAAAACTGGCGTGTGGGTGAATTGGTAAACGCCCACACAACAACCCCTCCGCGTGGTCAAACGGGCGTGTGAGCGACCGAATGAATGCCCACACACCAGCTCAATCCTACGTGGCAGGCAAAACATGCCAAGATTCATGCAAACGCAAACGGACGTTGATCCATGCGTGTGGGTGAGATGCAAACGCCCAGACGTGTAGACGTTAGTATTTCTGTTTTTTTATGAATTGATCCAATGATCTTATCTAAAGGTCCACTCCGAAATGTTAGGGGTGATTGTATAGTAAAAAAATCACCGTCGCTGTTTGAGAAATTTCCGAGCAAACACCGGACGGACATAAACAACAAAAGAGCTGCATACATTAATTCCCTATACAAGCTGCATACGACGCAAGTCAACATGTAGTAAACAAACATGAAACTTTGAAATGCTAACAACACTAAACTACAGCCTGACAGATCACTCGAGCCATGTCTTATATGCACCACGAGGCTCGATTGATTGCGCAACTCAAGCACCACGATGCTCAATTGATTGAGCATCTTGAGTTGAAACGAGTATAGTATCTTCTCTCTCCTTGACTTGTGGTAAGAAGCTAGCTGGTCGAGCAAAGATAATGCTGGTTTACGTACGATTGCGTGTCAATCAGTGCAAGGACAGTGCATTCTTCCATTCGTTCGCTTTCATTCACCGCTGGAGGGTGTTCGCCAGTTCACCAGAGACACAACTTGCGATCGCCTCACGTCATCAGCGTATATGTCGCTCGTCCGTAGTGACATCGAGTGCGTACGTCCGTAGTGATGGAATATGCTCCCTCATCTCGAGGATATATTCTACTCTGACGAGATTTGTCAAGCTAAGAGAAGGTTGACCCTTGAGGTCTTTGTCGCCAGTAGTTGTCTTCTGTACGTAGCTGACGTAGAGCCTGAAGTTATTGAAAATTGGAGGGGATCTTTCTTTTTCTGAAGTTGAATTCCTACAAATCATGAGAAATCCTAACGCAACCTAAGAATCCTTGAATCCTTACCTTCTTTTATTTGACGATCCGCCTATTTCCCGGTAGTGTGAGTGAAGAAACTAAAGAATCGGCACCACCATAGGCAACAAAGGCCCATTGTATTGTGGAAATAAAAGTCACATCGATTTGAAGCCACCAACTCCTCCTCAACAATGTAACATGAGAATTTGTTATCTAGGATTTTCAAAGGGAGAATGTATGGCACTCCAAACGCACATTACCTATTCCGAAATAGCTTCTCGTACGATGTTCTATATCTGATTTCCATCCGATACTACCACGCATCGTCAGATTTACTTTTCCGGTTAGATCAAAGTGTCATGGCTAAGTGTAGTACGTGTATCGGGCGGGAAATCTTCATACATATACCAGACCTCTAATTTGCGCTCGATACAAAAAAAATAGTACTCCACACCCGTCCCAACAAAATGTTGGGCAAACACGCACCCTTATCTATCCTGGCACGGGCCATTTCCATTTTCCTTCATATATATCTTTATTTTTTCTTTCTTTTCATTTTCTCTTCTTTTTTTATTTTCTAAGTTTCTTTCCGAAGCATACGAACACATATTCACACAGGTGTGAACATTTGTTTTGAAATAATAACTCTTTTTTCAAATACACAATTTTAAAAAAAAACATGAATATATTTTACACATATTTCTTAAAACATTAGATTGAGCCACCTTACAATATGTTAACTAAAATCTTGTTCCTTAAATATATGTTTTTGACAAAATTTTCTAACTTCATAAAATTTTAAAAATAAGGAAGCTACCAGACCAAGCCAATGGCCAGCTCATACAGAAGGTTTAAGTGTTTGCCAAACGGGCCATACAAGCTCTCTTGTCCTAATATGCAATTTCCAAATTTACGCTTGTTGCGTCAAGTAGCCGAACAACCGTAATCGCAGAAAGAAGAACCAATGAGCGAGAATGGGCAACCTCATTCAGTAGTATCAAGTGTGCCACATCGTTCGGTTTTGGGAACCTTCTAGCTTTCTTCTAGTCCTTTTTTTCTAAAGTTTTATGTTTTTTAAGCTTTTTAATGTTCTATCTTATCTTTTTTTTTTCTTGGATTTTTCATTCCTTTTTTAGAATCGTTTTGAAATTTTGGCATTGTGATAAAAGTTTTTTTACTTTTTCATTACTCAAATTCATGAACAAATTTTACGTTCACATATTTGTTTTTGAAATTTTGACACTTTTAACTGTAGAGACCATTTTCTGATTTTATGGACATTTTTCTAAAATTCATGATTATTTTTAAATCCATCAAAAAAATTGAATTCACGAACAATTATTAATCTAGGAACATTTTTAAAATGCATGGACCTTTGTTTCATTTGTGATCATAATTCAAATGTGCAAACATTTTACAAATTCACAAGTATTTTACGAAAAATAAGATATGCAGACATTTTTTTCTAACTCATTTTTTTCAAGTTCTTAAACAAATTTTAAACTCACAGGCATTTCTTCGAATTTGTGAAAAAAATCCTAATTTTATTTTTTATTTCATTAACTTTTTTTTAATTTTTTTGAAGTAAGGAAAAAATGAAATAAGAAATCTAAAAGAAAGATAGGCACCTTAACACACTGCAACCCAAACTGGACCGGCCCGAAGATGTACATTTGGACGCACACCAACGCCCTAGGGCGAGAAAGGGGCGACACAGGGACAAGTACACCTAGTTAGCGCTCTCCAACTACAGGAGCCAGTAACTCGCTTGTCCAAGCGCAGCCACCTCTGCTCCATGAGTGCTATTTTCTGGCTTTAAGCGAGGCAAAAAGAAACCCTCCCTTCGAATGCACAGTAATGAGCCGGCCCAATAGAGTGCACTTAAAAGAAATAACGATAAAAAGGGAGTCAGCATAGCGGTCGACCCAGGATTCAAAACTGGGTCTCCCCGATGAGGAGCAGTGAAGCTAACTACTAAGTTTGCACCGTGTTAGGTGGACAATGGAATCCCCAACCCACCAGGGTTCAAATCCTGGTGCTCGCATTATTCCTGGATTTATTTCAGGATTTCCGGCGATGCGCTTTCAGTGGGAGGAGACGTTCCCGTCGACGACGAGGCGCCTACGGTGACTTCGTAAATCTTAAGATGATATGCCGGCTCAGTCTCTCACAGGTGCTCATAGGGGTAGGGTGTGCGTGTGTGCGTTCATAGGGGTGAGTGTATGCGCGTGTATATGAGCGCTTGTGTCTGTACTGATGCTCAAAAAAAAGTTTGCACCGTGTTCGTGATGAATGCTAGGGTGCACCCTACTTATAGAGAAAGAGAGACTGTTTTCCTTTTTCTTTTGTCCGGGTCTTTCCATTTGTTTCTTCCTTTTTTTCATTTTTTCCTTTGGTTTATTTGGTTTCTTTTGTTTTTCGTTCTACATTCTTATGTACATGTTCAACATTTTTTTCAAATACTTGTTCAACATTTTTAAATATTTGTTCAGCATTTTTCAAAATACTTGTTCAACATTTATATATATATATATATGATCAATATTTTTCCAAATACTTGTTCAACATTTTTCAACTATTTGTTCAACATTTTTATATACATGATCAATTTTTTTCAATACTTGTTCAACATTTTTCAAATACTTTTTCAATATTTTTCAAATACTTGTTCACATTTTTATATACATGATCAACATTTTCAAATACTTGTTCAATAGTACTCTCTCCGTTCTAAAATACTTGACTTCCATTTGTTCAAAAATGAATGTATGTATATACTAAAAATGTCTAGATACATCTATATTTTGACAAAGGGAAGGCATGTATTGTGGAACGGAGGAAGTAGTTTTCAAAATACTTGTTCAATATTTTTCAATACTTTTCAACATTTTTCAAATATTTTTTGAAGAGTGTTTTTTGTATATAATATTTTAAAAATATAAACAATTATAAAAATAAAAGCAAAAAAGAAAACATAAAACATAAAAAAATACGAAAAAGAGGTTGTGGCCTCCCGTGCTCCAGGGGGTCCGAAGCCAGGACTCGCTGAAGGTGAGACATAGTCGTGCTCCCTCTGCTCTCTATGACCGTTAACCATTGGTCGGATGATCACGTAACCATTGATGACTTTGGAACAATTTGAAAAGAATCAACCGATTTGGAAAAAAAATGTTGATGGATTTGAAAATGTTCATGAATTGGATTTTTATGTAGATTTGACAAACGCTCATGGATTGAAAAAGGTTCATGAATTCAAAAATTATTCATGAATTTGAAGATAAGTTCTAGAGTTAAAAAATCCATGATTTTTGTAAAAAATAGTCATGCATACAGAATGAAGTACACGGATTCGAAAGCTAAGAAATGCATTTGAAAAATTGAAGGATCTGGAAATAAGTTTTTAAAATAATCACGGATTTGTAAAAAGACTTCATGAATTTGGAACAAAATTCATAGATTTGAGAAAGAACGTGATATGAAGAAGTTAAAGAATTGTGAAAAAGTTCACGGGTTTGAGTATGTTAAAAAGAGAATGAAAATAAAAATAATAAAAGGAAAAAATAAAAAAATGAGAAAAAGAATGGAAACCAATGGGAAAACTCTTGGAGTAAAACATGAAAAACTGAACATATATAGAGAACCTACGTATGTCGGGCACCGTGATGGGGCGGCCAACTTAGAAAACTGGAAAGAACTGAATATATATGGAAAATCTACCGTTTACACCATAAATGACGCAGAAGGCGCTAAATATGATTCGGGGACAGGGATGCATACCTAGGGGAGCGCCTATTTGGTGCAGTGCATGTTCGGAGGAGGTGCAATTTAGCTCGGCTATGTATCGCCCTGTACGAGTCCTACTGGGGTTCACCTTCAAGGAATATGTTTTCGGCCGGCCTAGTAGGCACAACTCGTTCGCATTTTTATTTTTATGAATTTTCTTTCTATTTCAGAACAATATAAATATATAATATAAATTCACTTCATAAATTTTTAAAATAATCTTACATATGGATAATGTTAAACCTGTTTAGGATTTTTTCATGTATATGAAATATGTAAAATGTTAATAAAAAGGTAAAAAAAAGTTAATCATGTGTATGAAAAGTATTAGTCTTGTGTAAAATTTTACTTATACATTATAGAAAATATGTTTGTATAATTCAAAAAATATGATCGATTTATCTTAAAATTATCATGAGTTCAAAAATGTTTTGCACATTTTCAATAAATGTTTGTACACTGTAAAAAAAGTTGCCTAGTTCACAAATGTTTAGATCATTAAAAAATGTCCACGCACTGTAAATAAAAGTTTGCATAGTTCGAACGTGTGATTAAAAAAGTTTAACCTGTATTTAAACTTTTTTTCAAAACATGTTTTTTAAACTATTAATCATGTATTGAAAAAATGTGAAGCATTTACAAAAAATGTCTTAGGTCTATATGACACATGTACAACGTGTATTAAAAAATTAGACATTTAAAACAGGTATAAAAATAAGTTTAATAATCTATTTAGAAAATGGTAAACATGTGTAAAAAAACTTCTAATGTATACCAAAAAATGTATAATGCATATGAAAATGTAGAAATGTGTTGAAAAAAAAAGAAAAAGGAAAAAACGGAAGAAAACCAGACGAATAAAGGTGAAAATCGTTGAAACAAACAAAGAAAACCAAATGTTGAACAAGTGTTTGGAAAATGTTGAATGTGTATAGAAAAATTATTGACCATGTACTGAAAAAATGATGAATTTTTTTTATCATGTATATAAAAATGTTAGTGAAGCATTTGAGAAAAACATTGAACAAGTATTTGAAAAATGTGTATAGGAAAAATGTTGAACATGTATTAGAAAATGATGATTTTTTTATCATGTATATACAAATGTTAAGCAAGCATTTTAAAAAATTTAAAAAGGTATTTGAAAATGTTAATCAAGCATTTGAAAAATATTAAATGTGTTTAGAACAATGATGACCATTTCTTAAAATATGTTTATATTGCATTTAAAAATGTTAATCAAGAAGTTGGAAATGTTAATTGTAAAAAGAACTATAGGAAAATGCTGACCTTATATTAAAAAAGTGTTAATCTTGTATTTGAAAAACATTAATTAATCATTTGAAACGTGTTTAAAAATGCATGTAGAATTTTTTGACTATGTATTAAAAATGCTAAATTTATAGTGGAAAAATGTTAACCTTGTATTAGAAAAAATGTTGTCAACCTATAAAAAATAGAATGAAAACCAAAAGAAGCAAAGAAAACCAAAAAAACGAAAAATAAAACCAAAGAAGCAAATGCAAAAAAAAAATGAAAAATCCAAAGAATGAAAACGGAAAGAAACAAAATAATAAGAAACCGAAGAAAACCGAATAAAAAAGAAGAAACAGAGGAAGAAAAGAAAAAACCACCAGTAAAACTAGAGAAAGAAACAAAGAAAACCGAGCAAAAACTAAAAGCCCAAAAACAATGAAAAAATAGCTCTTTTCTCTATAAGTAGGTTGTGCCCTAGTGTTCAACGCGAACTTGGGATTACCCCAGTGGCTAGCTTTGCTGCACACCATCAACGAGACAAGGGTGTAGATGCATTCAACGAGAGTTGGTACCATCTCGCTTAGTGCGAGAGATATCTCTCGCACGTCCATTATGTAGATGCATTCAATGAGAGTTGCTACCATCTCGCTTAATGCGAGACAACTCTTGCACGTGTTACGAAAAAAAGCTCTCACGCATCGAGACAGACGATGCACCTGCATCAAGGCAACCTCTAGTGGGCCAGCTCCGTGGCTTCGTCCGCTGATTTTATTTATTTTCCTTTGGAAAATTTCCTTATCTTTTGGTAATATTATAGGTACATGTATTTCATATACTAATTTAATCAACTTTTAAAAAGTGTTTGTCGTACATTTTAAAAAGTGTTGATGAAATGTAAGAGAGCATTTTTCAGAAATGCACAAACGTTTCTTTTTGAATTATAACAGCACTTTTTTTAAATGTCACGCATTCCAAAAATATTTTCATATATTTGTTAGAAAATGTGTATTCGATGGAAAAATAATGTTTGCTTAGTTTAAAAAAAATCTAAAACAACTTCAACGTGTATTATTTCCATGTGTGTGTGTGTGTGTGTGTGTGTGTATAATGCATTTTTTTGAGACTGCCTTTGATTATTGATAAGATTAATAGTATATGAGATGTGTAGTGTGAAAGTTATATCACTGGAAGCTCCTTTCAAGTATGAATTTGATGGTATGCTTTGTGTAACTTGCATGTCATATATTATTTCTCTAACATGTGCTCAAGGTTAGCCTCAAAAAACACATTAGGACCATTTATTATTGGAGAGAGGGAGTATGTATCATGTATAATACGTAGCATATACTCAGCCGCATATTATAGCGTATAAGGTATTGTGTACTATAATTTTTTTTCAATTATTTGAACAATTTTTTAAAACTATGAGAAAAAATTAAAATCCCAACCATTTTTTGAAAAAACATGAACAAAAAAATGGAATTCTGAATATAAATAGTGAGCATTTTTTATAAACACGAACACAATTTCTAATTGAGTTTTTTTAATTGCTATTACTTTCTAAAAAGTGAAAAAAACGAAATTTTTAACGTGTTCTAAAAGCATGAAAAAATTGATAATAATCCATACATTTTTGCAATTTCAAACAAAATTTGAAGATTTAAACCTTTTGTGAAAATGAATAATTTTCTAAATTTTGTTAATTTTATAAACAAGATCAAAACATTGAAATTTCACACTACTTTTGGGGAAAGCAAGCATCCTTTGTAGATTTCGAACAAATTATTAAGACTTGGATATCTTTCAAGAAATGTTTTTTTTAGAAATTCAACATTTTTGAAATATGAATAAGTTTGAAATACCAAACAATTTTTGTAATTTTCGACAATTGTTTTAAAATCTGATAATTTTGAAAATTTTGAATTTATGGAAAAAATTAAAAAACTATAATAGCTAGTAAAAGAAACAAAAATACCGTTTCAAGAACCTTCTAGAAGGTTTACAAAATAGGTAAAAATTGGCTGGGAGTTCCCAAAACCGGAAGGAAAAAGCCCAATTGCCAGATAGGATCGACCGTTTCTATGCGAATCGGTGACACTTTGGGCACAGTACAGACGCAAACGCTCATACGAATATACGCTCACTCCTATGAACGCATGCACACACATTCTCCCCTTTATGAGCATCTTTATGAGACTGAGTCGGCACATCATCTTAAGATTGCGCCTTCATAGTCGACGATGACATCCCCTTGCATTGAACACACGTCATCGAAAGGCCTGGACTAAATTCAAAAAAATGCGAACATCGGTGTATAGGACTTAAACCCCGATGGGTTAGTGAGAACAGGGCTTTCTATTTTATTTTATTTTTTAGAGAGAGAATAGGGTTTTGTACAATGTGAATCGCTGCCGCTTGGGTTCACAAGGGGCTGCTGGCTAGTTCATTGGGTTTGGATACCGACCACTATTCTGACAGTTAGGCCCATTTCCAAATTTTAGCCCAGCTTCCTATCCTCCTCAGTTTCGTCCTTTTTTTACCGAATTTTTTTTCGTCGTTTTGTTCACAAAGGTAAATCGATCCTCCTGGAACATGTACGCGTGCACACCCGGGAAGAGGTTCGAAACGTCGGCAATAGAAAACCGTGTGGATCCCTATTCTCAGCCGCCGGCCAAGACTCGCGGAGTGAGATGGGACAGGAAACGAGGGGCTGCGTTCCTCTGCGCGCCCGACACGTTTTGTTGCCACCATGAAAGCGCAGAGGGAGCTGGCAACCAGACGCAAAATCCAAACGTCGCTTCGCCCCACGCAACACCTCCGTCGCGCGCCCAAGAGGCGGCCTGCTCCTGCTCCTGCTCCTTCGCCTGCGTGCCACCATAAATATCCTTTCGTCCCCCTCCGCCACCTTCTTCTCCAGAGGATCTATGGCGGACGCTCCGTTCCTCTCGTCAAGACATCGGCACATCAGAACCAGAGCCCGGGGAAACATTAACAGCAACAACAACTAATTCATGTATGTACTCTCGAGGTTTCCGCTGCACAGGGTTTATATTATATCTATACGCCGTCCGCATCCATTGCCTGCTGCTGCTTGCAACTCCATTGCCAGCTTATTCTGGGCATTTTTCTCAGGCGTTGTCACTTGTCAGCCTGCCTGAATATCAGGAGCGGCCGGTGCCGGGCAATCCAAGAAATAGATCCGTCTCCACATCCACCACGTCCTGGCCCTGCTCCGCCATGGTCACTGGTGGAGCAGGGAGCGCCGCCAAGGTCGCCGGAGCAGGGGGCGCCGCCGCCTCCGACGCAAGGTGCTGTTCCTTCTGGCACTGCACAAGTTAACCAGGGTAGCAGATCAGAGGATGCATCATGGATAGGATGGGTGATCTCTGCTGGGAATGGGATGCACATAGGATAACGCGTTCAGGGTAATGGTAAGTCTGGCCGTTTCATTCCACCTGGCAGCAATTTCACTGCCCATCCATCTTTACCTGGCTATATAGTTCTTCATTGTCCTGCCGCAACTTCGTCTCCTGCTCCAGGTCCATGTGACAAATCAACAGCCATGTAAGGAACTCTGTCTATACACACTGCCTCTTGTTTCAGGTTTTCTGGGGTAGAGAGGTTACCTTCTGCCTCAACGTAGAGAGCTGCTCTTCGAACCGCCGAGTCTGCCATGAAAGAGAAAGACAATTAAGCACCATTACATGGTTGTGTAAGCTTATTATGTGTACAGATAGATACATTATTACAACTCTTTCATACTGTGCTAACCTTCATTGCCCTGATGCCTAGAAGGCTTTTTTCAATTTTGACCTCCAAGCTTTGCAGTTCCTCAATAGAGCATTCTTCCAAATTTTGACCCAAAAGTTTGCTGCATCTCAGTGATACCAGATGGTGACAACTCAGTTTTGGCTAGTTACATGGATAGCGGTCTCTTGGAAAGCCGAAGTGGTTACCTTTTGCAAGCTTCAAGAGCATCAAGCTTCCTTGACAAGCCCTCAGCATCAGCTTTTATTTTCTGCAGTCATTTCACAAGGATAGTACCTGAACTAAGTTAGTACTATGTATTATCAAACATGAAATAACTGCTAGAATGTACTACCGTATCATCTTTTTTTAAATGTCAGCTATACTAATTGAACTGTGCTGCTTTAGTCCATGATGTTTTTCACATTTCAGTAGCAGCATCGTCCGCTGGGAAATGGTTGCAAACCAAATCGAGCATTACAAACGTAGGCTTCTCAGTGCTGCGTTGCTGGCTAGCTTAATATCTCAGTTAATACACCATATCCCACCGTTTAGCTACATATAAGTATCTCCAAATTGAAATTATGTAACCAAATGTGAAGTAAGCACATCAAGCAGAACTATGTACCTCTATATCTTGCTGTACCGCCTGTCTGCTGATATTATCCTTTGTGACTGTCTTATAACGTTCGATTGTGTTCTTCATGCTGAATTGGAATTTAAAATGTAAAATGTAAAATATATACTGATATAGTAATAACAGTTAATTTAGACAAGCACAAGGCATTAAATATATATAATACTGACATAAAAAATGATGTTGTGTTTCCCTTCATTGGTGTCATAAATATAGATAAAGTAAAGGGCGTGCGAAACCGTTCTGCACCTCGTGAGGGGTTTTCAGCTTATCTATCTTGCTGTGATGATCTAAATAGAAATACAATACAGTACTTATGAAAAACAGAGTTGAATATCAACTATTTATCTACCTATTATCTTTTGGATATATGCAATAAGTTGGTATCACTATATAATACCTAGTACCTAGAACTTGTGTAGAATTATGTGTAGGTCTTGACAAAAACACAACTGATGTGTTATATATTAATTCAAACCTCATGGGCTTATGATTCACTGAACTTATTTGTGGACCTTCTCTTTGAGTGAGTATTCAAAATAATGTTGGCCTGTTTGATTTGCATTCTTCAGCAGTCATTGTGTACCTGTCCAACTGCCGGGTAAGCCAGTCCAGGCGTTGGACAAGCTGAGAAAAGGTAGTGCAATTGTACAACATGACGGTCTTGATTGGAAGGGTATACTTTAGGGCTAGTCAGTTGTCAATTCCAGAATAATTTCATAGCAGAGTGACAAATCACCTATTGTGATGCACCTTTAGCCCAGCCTCAACACTAGATGGTTTTGGTCGTCCCTGATAAAATTTTCCAGTGTAAATTTCTGAAAACAATAATGTTCTACAGAATTCAGTTTGAATTGCAAAAAATTGACCACAGTTTTAAGGCCTCATGTTCTTTCAAAATAACAAAACTGCCACATGATTATGTCCTTGCAGGAAATACAAAAAAATTTACATAGTTGTGGTTTGGTCATAATTCTTACAATAAAACCTATATGGTTTGGAAAATCAAATTAAACTTTAATCATACAAAAAGAGTAAAAGTTTGACATAGTAGCATGTCCTTGCAAGAAACTAGAAAAATATACAACATAGCTGTGATTTGATCATAGTGCTCACAATAAAACTGTAGGTTTTGCAAAGTCAAAATTAAAATTTAGTCTTGCAAAAACAGAATTTTTTTGACATAGTATGAGCATTGGTTTTGCCAGAATTTTAAGCTTGAATCTTTAGGTTTGTTTCCAATGTGTAGTTGTAGTAGAAGAAATTGCACTTGAATACTCTAAACTGTCACCGCTTTCTCACTTAGCTCCCTTAACTTAGTTTATCTCATCTTGGCGTTCATGACTTGTCTCCATAGTCACATTGCTCTTACACTGTTAGGCTAACAGATATATTGAGGGGCGAATCTGTGAAGTGGACATAGTAAGCAAGTTCAAATGCAATTTTCTCTTGTAATAGTACTTCTTCTATGATGAGAGGTATTGCACAGGTGTGCAAAACATAATGGTGTGATGAAATTGGTAGGAGTATGCAAGTTATATTTCCATGGGACAAATGCCGGTATATACAGACAAGCATGGAAAATATGCAGAAAATCCCTTATGGAACGGGGATACTGAGGGGTGAATCTGAGAAGGTGGACATAGTTAGTGCAATATTGAGGGGTGGATCTGAGAAGGTAGACACAGTAAGTTCCAATGCAATTTTCTCTTGTAATAGTACTTAACTACTTATATAATGAGAGGTATTGCACAAGTGTGCAACATCATGGTGTGATGAAACCAGTAGGAGTAAGTTGTGTTACTCAAAGTCGTGATGATCATTTCATTGACATCGAGAAGAAGAGCCCAACCATGGGAGGAAAGGTGAAAAAGAGCGGAAGTTCATGATTGCTTTTTGAAAAAACAGTAGCAGTGATCGCAAAGGAGAACAGGTCAACAAAGGCACGAGGAACTTGCTTAAGGCCATATTTAGGGCAACGAAGACAACAAATCATGCCATTAGGAAATATGAAGGTGGTGGATGCATGTAGACCTACTCATGCAACTCAACGTTAAGAAAGACATTATTGGAGATCATGTTGAGGGATAGACTAGTGGCGAACGTAAGCCACAACGAGAAGGGTGCAAAAACAGCGGTCATGTGACTCACATGAGCAAATGTCTCATTTTAGTCATGACCATGCCTATTGAAAGTCATGAGTCATAAAATGAGCCTCGTATTGCTCAAGAGAACCACTAGAGTAAATCTTAATCTTGTAGACCCACTCACTAGTGCCGGGAAGAACACAGAGGAGGAAGGGAAACAAGATCCCCCACATGCCAATGCGTTGAAGAAGGAATCTCCTCTACCAACATATGAGACCATTCGGGAGGAACAACATCACCATAAGAAAACATGGTTCGAGATGAGCGGCGGCAGAAAAACCATAGCAATCAACGACCAAAATCGGGCGGGCAGGAATGGAAACAAGGGGCAGGAGGCGGCGATGCATCACTAGCAGAGGTTGATGAAGCGGCCAAGGAAGATAGCTCATCAACAGAAGATGGCTCATCGGAAGGAGGAACGCCATGAGAAGGCGATGTGTCGGAGAGGAGAGGAAGGCGTGTCAGGAGAAACGAGGCAACAAGCAGATGACGGTCTTTGTGAAGAATAGGAGAGGGCCACCGGGGAAGAGTCAAGAGACGAATAAGCTAGTGAAGCCTCAAGTGACAAACGAAATGGGGATTTTGGTGGGCCAATAGAAGTACGTGCATACATGGTGGGATTGATGGACGAGGGCAATACCGTAGCTACAGGTGTGTCAAGAAAAGCCAAGAAAGAAACATCGTCAATAGAGAGGCCGAAGGAGAAGACGAACAACGTTGAAGTGTATATGTGGATTGCCTAGCCCTTTCTGTTAGCTTGGACTTTTGGTTTCGTTGGCTAGTGCATGCAGCTTAACATGGTATCAAAGCCCAAGGTCTTGAGTTCAAATCCCAGCTTTCACAATTTGTCCAAAATTGTTGTTCCCTCCTTTGTGCCCACGTATTGGCCTCTTGAGCCATACCTCTGGGTCTATCCATGTTTTGACTTTCTGCATCACATGAGATGGGGTGTTGAAGTATGTATATGGATTGCCTAGCCCTTTCCACTAGTTCAAACTTTCGGTTGCATTACATAGTCCATGAAGCCCAACAAAAAGAACAACACTCATCAGAAGCCACTCACCAAAAAACTAGTAGCGAGACTGCATATGTAGAAGCGCTCAAACCAGGTATGAGGGGATGGCCATATAAAGAGTGGCAGCGATGATAGACCATGCCATTAGTAGCATAATACCTTGGTGGAGGCTGCATGTAGACCTCTCGACGCAACTCAGCACTAGGAAAGGCATTGTTGACATCAATCTTAGATGCAAACCGGTGGCGGAGAAAAGCCATAGCAAGAACGGTGCAAATAGTGGCCATGTGGTTCATTTGGAGGAAGTGTCTCGTCATAATCACGACCATACTCGTGCAGAAAGCCATATGCCACAACATCTCCTCCTAATGTATATTTGACAAAGTTAACACAATTCACCCCTTTGGGTCATTACTGTCTTGTGCGGCCATAGTAGAATTAACGTCACAAGGAGTGGAACAAGGCATTATGTTTATAGATAGCCATTAATCGCATGAAATGTGCTTCTCCCAAGATACCAAAGTGTCCCACACATTGAGGCCTATCAATTCACACCTAGTTCTATCTACTTTATGTACAACATGGGGGTTAGATGTTTCCAACCACATCGATGTATTGGACACCTCCAATCCCAAAATTTCATAACACAAAGAAAGCATGCATAAGAGAGCACACCCATAGTCTAATTTTATGTACAATATCAACCTCAACCTAGAACCAACAATTGCTTAAATACTAATTGCATTGAAAGGTCTCAAGCTTACAACCCACCATAGAGGCCATGATGATGTCGGTGGCATGCAGTGAAGGTGGTGGTGCCAACCATATGGTCATGCCCGACGTGTATGAGAACCTCCCCTCTTAGTTTTTTCTCCTTGTTCCTCCTCCAAGGACGAAACTAGATGCTGGAGATGGATGGTGAGGCACAACCCCCAAATTCCTTTGTATGTGATTCAGAGGGGGATGATGAGTTGCTCGTTGGATTAACGTTAGTTATCACTTGGAGACGGTACAAAGAACGAGTTAATCCACTTTGTAGTTCTTCACGGTTGATCCTCCTTCCCTCTTTTGATCGAAGGGTTGGAAGGTGAACAGAACTCTCCCAATTTCTTCATTGACTTGTCAATAATCAAGAAAATAAACCATGCCCAAATAGGTGCTAAAATGGAAAAGTTATGGTAGATTCCATGACTTCAGTGTGTGTAATATGATCATGGGTATGACCTTGGTAGTCGTATCGTAGGTCGGCTTGTGTGGGGTTTATTATTTCGTAGCCAATTGCAAATGGATTCTGATGGAAATGACATTGGACTCCTTGAATTGATACGACGAGCTTAATAATTTCCATCCGTTAGATCTAATGGTATTGCATTTGGTGATCATTGTTGAAGTGTATATGTGAATTGCCCAGCCCTTTTCATCAGTTTAAACTTTTGGTTGTGTTGGCTAGTGCATGAAGCTTAACATGGTATCAGAGTTTAAGGTCTTGAGTTCAAGTCCTGGCTTTCGCAATTTATCCAAAAAATGTTGTTGCCCCCCTCTATGTCCACGTATAGGCCTCTTGAGCCATACCTTTGAGTCTATTCACGTGTTGACTTTCCACGTCACACGTGAGAGGGGGTGTTGAAGTGTATATGTGGACTGCCCAGGCCTTTCCATCAGTTCGGACTTTTGGTTGTGTTGGCTAGTGCATGAAGCTTAAAAATCATAACTTCAATAGAAACTATCTCAATCTGGTGTCACTCGTTGTGACAAGTCCATGGGAGAAAAAGTCCACCAAACTACCAAACACGAAGGAAACATACTAAAAGAATAATAGGTTCATAATTTGGTTGTTTGACCCTTAGTAAAAAGAAAGAATGAAAGCAGCTACAATGACATTGCCGTCAGGCTATATCGCCAACACTCGTTTCCTGGTGATTTTGTATGGTATACTAACTAGATCGAGTTTGTTGCCTTTATATGCATTCATATGTGTCTTTTCTCAACACATATCTCACTTTGCCCGCCATCCTACTCCTCATTTAAGTGTGCAGATCCGACACCGGCATCTCCTAGGGTTTCCTCTTCCTTGTCACATGATTATGCACCTTCATCTTTGGTGGATTCTACATCTCCATCATTTGAGTCTATTTTGGTGGCTCCTCCTTGTATACCTCTTTTCCTCACTATTATGGTTGTCATCTACGTGCAATGGATCAGTCTACTAATGTGCCATCTACATCTTCTCAACCGACTTATGGTTTTGTGATCGGTCTCGTCCTACCATTGACCCCTATAGTTTTTCTGCCGTTGTTGTTCTTGAACCAACTTCTTATCATGATGCTGTTCATCCTGAATGGTAGCTTGCGATGGCCGAGGAGATTGTTGCTCTTGAGCACACTAACATGTGGAATCTTGTTTCTCTTTCTCCCCATGTTTGTCTTATCACTTGTAAGTGGGTCTACAAGGTTAAGACTCACTCTGATAATTCTCTTGAGCGCTACAAAGTTCGCATTGTGGCTTGTGGCTTTTAGAATGAGCACAGTCGTGATTAATATGAGACTTTTGCTCATGTGGCTCATCTGACAACTGTCCAGACACATCTTGTTGTGGCCTCTGTTCGCCATTGGTCTGAACCTTAGGGCATCTCTAGCCGCGCCCCCAACAGGCCCCCCAGGCCACTTTTTCGGCACCGGCGCCGAAAAAACGGCCCAGTCGCGCCCCCAGGACCCCGAAAATCGCCGGTTCGAACCTTTTTTCCCGCCCGGCGGTCACAGGCCGAACCCGGCGCGCTGGGGAGCAGTTAGGGGCTCCGGCGCTAGGGAAAAGTGTTGGAAATATGCCCTAGAGGCAATAATAAATTGATTATTATTATATTTCCTTGTTCATGATAATCGTTTATTATCCATGCTAGAATTGTATTGATAGGAAATTCAGATACATGTGTGGATACATAGACAACACCATGTCCCTAGTAAGCCTCTAGTTGACTAGCTCGTTGATCAATAGATGGTTACAGTTTCCTGACCATGGACATTGGATGTCGTTGATAACGGGATCACATCATTAGAAGAATGATGTGATGGACAAGACCCAATCCTAAGCCTAGCACAAGATCATGTAGTTCGTATGCTAAAGCTTTTCTAATGTCAAGTATCATTTCCTTAGACCATGAGATTGTGCAACTCCCGGATACCGTAGGAATACTTTGGGTGTGCCAAACGTCACAACGTAACTGGGTGGCTATAAAGGTGCACTACGGGTATCTCCGAAAGTGTCTGTTGGGTTGGCACGAATCGAGACTGGGATTTGTCACTCCGTGTGACGGAGAGGTATCTCTGGGCCCACTCGGTAGGACATCATCATAATGTGTACAATGTGATCAAGGAGTTGATCACGGGATGATGTGTTGCGGAACGAGTAAAAGAGACTTGCCGGTAACGAGATTGAACAAGGTATCGGGATACCGACGATCGAATCTCGGGCAAGTATCGTACCGATAGACAAAGGGAATTGTATACGGGATTGATTAAGTCCTTGACATCGTGGTTCATCCAATGAAATCATCGTGAAACATGTGGGAGCCAACATGGGTATCCAGATCCCGCTGTTGGTTATTGACTAGAGAACGTCTCGGTCATGTCTGCATGGTTCCCGAACCCGTAGGGTCTATACACTTAAGGTTCGATGACGCTAGGGTTATAAAGGAAGTTTGTATGTGGTTACCGAATGTTCTTCGGAGTCCCGGATGAGATCTCGGACGTCACGAGGATCTCCAGATTGGTCCGGAGGTAAAGATTTATATATGGGAAGTCCTGTTTTGGTCACCGAAAGAGTTTCAGGGTTTATCGGTAACGTACCGGGACCACCGGGAGGGTCTAGGGGGTCCACCAAATGGGGCCACCTGCCCCGGAGGCTTGCATGGGCCAAGGGTGGGGAGGGACCAGCCCCTAAGTGGGCTGGTGCGCCTCCCACAAGGGGCCAAGGTGCCTAAGAGGTGGAAAGGGGGAAAACCCTAAGGGGATATGGGGGATATGGGCCATAGGGCCCATATTGGTGCGCCTCCTTCTCCCCTCCCCTCTTGGCCGCCACCCAAGTCCCATCTAGGGCTGCCGCCCCCCTAGGGGTGGGAACCCTAGATGGGGAGCAGCCCCTCCCCTTCCCCTATATATAGTTGAGGCATAGGGCTTCCCACACACGCGATTCGATCTCTCGTTGGTGCAGCCCTGCGTCTCTTCTTCCTCCTCTTCTGTGGTGCTTGGCGAAGCCCTGCATGATTGCCACGCTCCTCCACCACCACCATGCCGTTGTGCTGCTGCTGGATGGAGTCTTCCTCAACCTCTCCCTCTCTCCTTGCTGGATCAAGGCGTGGGAGACGTCACCGGGCTGTACGTGTGTTGAACGCGGAGGTGCCGTCTGTTCGGCACTAGGATCATCGGTGATCTGAATCACGACGAGTACGACTCCATCAACCCCGTTCACTTGAACGCTTCCGCTTAGCGATCTACAAGGGTATGTAGATGCACTCTCCTTCCCCTCGTTGCTGGTTTCTCCATAGATAGATCTTGGTGACACGTAGGAAATTTTTTGAATTTCTGCTATGTTCCCCAACAGTGGCATCATGAGCTAGGTCTATTGCGTAGATTCTTTGCACGAGTAGAACACAAAGTAGTTGTGGGCGTTGATTTTGTTCAATATGCTTACCGTTACTAGTCAATCTTGATTCGGCGGCATTGTGGGATGAAGCGGCCCGGACCGACCTTACACGTACACTTACATGAGACAGGTTCCACCGACTGACATGCACTAGTTACATAAGGTGGCTAGCGGGTGCCAGTCTCTCCCACTTTAGTCAGATCGGATTCGATGAAAAGGGTCCTTATAAAGGGTAAATAGCAATTGACATATCATGTTGTGGTTTTGCGTAGGTAAGAAACGTTCTTGCTAGAAACCCATAGCAGCCACGTAAAACATGCAAACAACAATTAGAGGACGTCTAACTTGTTTTTGCAGGGTATGCCATGTGATGTGATATGGCCAAAAGGATGTGATGAATGATATATGTGATGTATGAGATTGATCATGTTCTTGTAATAGGAATCACGACTTGCATGTCGATGAGTATGACAACCGGCAGGAGCCATAGGAGTTGTCTTTAATTTATTTATGACCTGCGTGTCAACATAAACGTCATGTAATTACTTTACTTTATTGCTAACCGTTAGCCATAGTAGTAGAAGTAATAGTTGACGTGACAACTTCATGAAGACACGATGATGGAGATCATGGTGTCATGCCGGTGACGACGATGATCATGGAGCCCCGAAGATGGAGATCAAAAGGAGCAAAGTGATGATGGCCATATCATGTCACTATTTGATTGCATGTGATGTTTATCATGTTTATACATCTTATTTGCTTAGAACGACGGTAGTAAATAAGATGATCCCTCATTAAAATTTCAAGAAAGTGTTCCCCCTAACTGTGCACCGTTGCGAAAGTTCGTCGTTTCGAAGCACCACGTGATGATCGGGTGTGATAGATTCTTACGTTCACATACAACGGGTGTAAGACAGATTTACACACGCGAAACACTTAGGTTGACTTGACGAGCCTAGCATGTACAGACATGGCCTCGGAACACAAGAGACCGAAAGGTCGAGCATGAGTCGTATGGTAGATACGATCAACATGAAGATGTTCACCGACGTTGACTAGTCCGTCTCACGTGATGATCGGACACGGCCTAGTTGACTCGGATCATGTAATCACTTGGATGACTAGAGGGATGTCTATCTGAGTGGGAGTTCATAAGATGAACTTAATTATCCTGAACATAGTCGAAAAGGTCTTCGCAAATTATGTCGTAGCTCGCGCTTTAGTTCCACTGTTTTAAATATGTTCCTAGAGAAAATATAGTTGAAAGTTGATAGTAGCAATTATGCGGATAGTAGAAGGCTTGTGTCCTTAATGCACCGCTCGGTGTGCTGGACCTCGAACGTGGTTTGTGGATGTGGCGAACATCTGACATACACGTTTTGATGACTACATGATAGTTCGGTAATGTTAAATGGTTTAGAATTGAGGCACCGAAGACATTTTTGAAATGTCGCGGAACATATGAGATGTTTCGAGGGCTGAAATTGGGATTTCAGGCTCGTGCCCACGTCAAGAGGTATAAGACCTCCGATGATTTTCTTAGCCTGCAAACTAAGGGAGAAAAGCTCAATCATTGAGCTTGTGATCAGATTGTCTGAGTACAATCACTTGAATCGAGTGGGAGTTGATCTTCCAGATAAGATAGTGATGTTTCTCCAAAGTCATTGCCACCAAGCTACTAGAGCTTCGTGATGAACTATAACATATCAGGGATAGATATGATCCTTGAGCTATTCGCGACACCGCGAAAGTAGAAATCAAAAGGGAGCATCAATTGTTGATGGTTAGTAAAACCACTAGTTTCAAGAAGGGCAAGGGCAAGAAGGGATCCTTCATGAAACGGCAAATCAGCTGCTGCTCTAGTGGAGAAACCCAAGGTTGAACCCAAACCCGAGACTAAGTGCTTCTGTAATGAGGGGAACAGCTACTGGAGCAGAATTACCCTAGATACTTGGTAGATGAGAAGGCTGTCGATAGAAGTATATTGGATATACATTATGTGAATGTGTACTTTACTAGTACTCCTAGTAGCATCAGGGTATTAGATACCGGTTCGGTTGCTAAGTGTTAGTAACTCGAAATAAAAGCTACGGAATAAAAGGAGACTAGCTAAAGGTGAGCTGGCGATATGTGTTGGAAGTTTTTCCAAGCTTGATGTGATCAAGCATCGCACGCTCCCTCTACCATCGAGATTGGTGTTAAACCTAAATAATTGTTATTTGGTGTTTGCGTTGAGCATAGACATGATTGGATTATGTCTATTGCAATACGGTTATTCATTTAAGGAGAATAATGGTTACTCTGTTTATTTGAATAATACCTTCAATGGTCTTGCACCTAAAATGAATGGTTTATTGAATCTCGATCATAGTGATACACATGTTCATGCCAAAAGATATAAGATAGTAATGATAGTACCACCTACTTGTGGCACTGCCATGTAAGTCATATTGGTATAAAACGCATGAAGAAGCTCCATGTTGATGGATTTTTGGACTCACTCATTTTTGAAAAGGATTGAGACATGTGAACCATGTCTATTGGTATATACGCATGAAGAAACTCCATGCAGATGGACCGTTTGGACTCACTTGATTTTGAATCGCTTGAGACATGCAAATCATACCACATGGGCAAAGATGACTGAAAGCTTCGGTTTCAGTAAAATGGAACAAGAAATCAACTTGTTGGAAGTAACACATTTTGATGTGTGCAGTCCAATGAGTGCTGAGGCACGCAGTGGATATCGTTATGCTCTTACTTCACAGATGATTTGAGTAGATACTGAGCATACTTACTTGATGAAACACAAGTCTGAATTATTGAATGGTTCAAGTAATTTCAGAATGAAGTTGAATATCGTCGTGACAAGAGGGTTAAATATCTATGATATGATCATAGAGATGAATATCTGAGTTGCGAGTTTGGTACACAATTAAGACATTGTGGAAATTGTTTCACGACTAGTACCGCCTGGAACACTATAGTGTGATGGTGTGTCCGAACATCATAACTGCACCCTATTGGATATGATGCATACCATGATGTCTCTTATCGAATTACCACTATCGTTCATGGGTTAGGCATTAGAGACAACCGCACTCACTTTAAATAGGGTACCACGTAATTCCGATAAGATGACACCGTATGAACTATGGTTTAGAGAAACCTAAGCTGTCATTTCTTATAAGTTTGGGGCTGCGACGCTTATGTGAAAAAGTTTCAGGCTGATAAGCTCGAACCCAAAGCGGATAAATGCATCTTCATAGGACACCCAAAATAGTTGGGTATACCTCCTATCTCAGATCCGAAAGCAATAGGGATTGTTTCTAGAATCAGGTCCTTTCTCGAGGAAAAGTTTCTCTCGAAAGAATTGAGTGGGAGGATGGTGGAGACTTGATGGGGTTATGGAACCGTCACTTCAACTAGTGTGTAGCAGGGTACAGAAGTTGTTCCTATGGCACCTACACCAATTGAAGTGGAAGCTTATGATAGTGATCATGAGACTTCGGATCAAGTCACTCCCAAACCTCGTAGGACGACAAGGATGCGTACTGCTTCAGAGTGGTACGTAATCCTATCTTGGAAGTCATGTTGCTAGACAACAATGAACCTGCGAGCTATGGAGAAACGATGGTGGGCCCGGATTCCGATGAATGGCTCGAGGCCATAAAATCCGAGAGAGGATCCATGTATGAAAACAAAGTGTAGACTTTGGCAGAACGGCTCGACGGTCGTGAGGCTGTTGAGTACAGATGGATTTTAAAAGGAAGACGGACAATGATGGTAAATGTCACCATTAAGAAAGCTCGACTTGTTATTAAGATGTTTCCCGACAAGTTCAAGGAGTTGACTATGATGAGACTTTCTCACTCGTAGCGATGCTAAGAGTCTGTTGGAATTAGCAGGTACCGCATTATTTATGAAATCTTGCAGATAGGATGCCAAAACATTGTTTCCTCGACGATTTTCTTGAGGAAAGGTTGTATGTGATACAACCAGAAGATTTTTGTCAATCCTGAAAGATGCTAACAAGTATGCAAAGCTCCAGCAATCCTTCTAAGGACTGGAGTAAGCATCTCGGAGTTGGAATGTACGCTTTGATGAGATGATCAAAGATTTGGGTTTATACAAAGTTTATGAGAAACTTGTATTTCCAAAGAAGTGAGTGGGAGCACTATAGAATTTCTGATGAATATATGTTGTTGACATATTGTTGATCAGAAATGATGTAGAATTTATGGAAAACATATAGGTTATTTGAAAAGTGTTTTTCAATGGAAAACCTGGATTAAGCTACTTGAACATTGAGCATCAAGATCTATAAGGATAGATCAACACGCTTAATAGTACGTTCAAATGAATACATACCGTGACAAAATTTTGAAGGAGTTCAAAATAGATCAGCAAAGAAGGAGTTCTTGGCTACACGTGTGAGTATTGAGTAAGACTCAAGACATGACCACAGCAAAATAGAGAGAAAGGACGAAGGTCGTTCCCTATGATTTAGTCGTAGGCTCTAAAGTATGCTATGTTGTGTACCGCACCTGAAGTGTGCCAAACCATGAGTCAGTCAAGGGGTACAAGTGTGATCTAGAAATGGATCACAGGACAACGGTCAAGGTTATCCTTAGTAACTAGTGGACTAAGGAATTTTCTCGATTATGGAGGTGGAAAAAGAGTTCGTCGTAAAGGGTTACGCCGATGCAAACTTTGACACTAATCCAGATTATTCTAAGTAGTAAATTGGATTCGTATAGTAGAACGGTTATTTGGAATAGCACCAAATAGAGCGTGGTAACTGCATCTAGGAGATGACATAGATATTTGTAAAGCACACACGGATCTGAAAGGTTCAGACCCGTTGACTATAACCTCTCTCACAAGCATAACATGATCAAACCCAGAACTCTTGGGAAATATGCCCTAGAGGCAATAATAAATTGATTATTATTATATTTCCTTGTTCATGATAATCGTTTATTATCCATGCTAGAATTGTATTGATAGGAAACTCAGATACATGTGTGGATACATAGACAACACCATGTCCCTAGTAAGCCTCTAGTTGACTAGCTCGTTGATCAATAGATGGTTACAGTTTCCTGACCATGGACATTGGATGTCGTTGATAACGGGATCACATCATTAGAAGAATGATGTGATGGACAAGACCCAATCCTAAGCCAAGCACAAGATCATGTAGTTCGTATGCTAAAGCTTTTCTAATGTCAAGTATCATTTCCTTAGACCATGAGATTGTGCAACTCCCGGATACCGTAGGAATACTTTGGGTGTGCCAAACGTCACAACGTAACTGGGTGGCTATAAAGGTGCACTATGGGTATCTCCGAAAGTGTCTGTTGGGTTGGCACGAATCGAGACTGGGATTTGTCACTCCGTGTGACGGAGAGGTATCTCTGGGCCCACTCGGTAGGACATCATCATAATGTGCACAATGTGATCAAGGAGTTGATCACGGGATGATGTGTTGCGGAACGAGTAAAAGAGACTTGCCGGTAACGAGATTAAACAAGGTATCGGGATACCGACGATCGAATCTCGGGCAAGTATCGTACCGATAGACAAAGGGAATTGTATACGGGATTGATTAAGTCCTTGACATCATGGTTCATCCGATGAAATCATCGTGAAACATGTGGGAGCCAACATGGGTATCCAGATCCCGCTGTTGGTTATTGACTGGAGAACGTCTCGGTCATGTCTGCATGGTTCCCGAACCCGTAGGGTCTACACACTTAAGGTTCGATGACGCTAGGGTTATAAAGGAAGTATGTATGTGGTTACCGAATGTTCTTCGGAGTCTCGGATGAGATCCCGGACGTCACGAGGATCTCCAGATTGGTCCGGAGGTAAAGATTTATATATGGGAAGTCCTGTTTTGGTCACCGAAAGAGTTTCAGGGTTTATTGGTAACGTACCGGGACCACCGGGAGGGTCTAGGGGGTCCACCAAGTGGGGCCACCTGCCCCGGAGGCTTGCATGGGCCAAGGGTGGGGAGGGACCAGCCCCTAAGTGGGCTGGTGCGCCTCCCACAAGGGGCCAAGGTGCCTAAGAGGTGGAAAGGGGGCAAACCCTAAGGGGATATGGGCCTTAGGGCCCATATTGGTGCGCCTCCCTCTCCCCTCCCCTCTTGGCCGCCACCCAAGTCCCATCTAGGGCTGCCCCCCCCCTAGGGGTGGGAACCCTAGAGGGGGCGCAGCCCCTCCCCTTCCCCTATATATAGTTGAGGCATAGGGCTTCCCACACACGCGATTCGATCTCTCGTTGGTGCAGCCCTGCGTCTCTTCTTCCTCCTCTTCTGTGGTGCTTGGCGAAGCCCTGCATGATTGCCACGCTCCTCCACCATCACCATGCCGTTGTGCTGCTGCTGGATGGAGTCTTCCTCAACCTCTCCCTCTCTCCTTGCTGGATCAAGGCGTGGGAGACGTCACCGGGCTGTACGTGTGTTGAACGCGGAGGTGCCGTCTGTTCGGCACTAGGATCATCGGTGATCTGAATCACGACGAGTACGACTCCATCAACCCCGTTCACTTGAACGCTTCCGCTTAGCGATCTACAAGGGTATGTAGATGCACTCTCCTTCCCCTCGTTGCTGGTTTCTCCATAGATAGATCTTGGTGACACGTAGGAAATTTTTTGAATTTCTGCTACGTTCCCCAACAAAAAGCACGCCTGGCCCACACCGACAGGGGAAAAGTCAAGGTTTTCTTCCCCCGACTCGCCTCGCACCCCCCGCGCCCTCGGCCACCACTAGCTATATCCCGGCGACGGCCGCCGCCCTACTCCGCTAGATAGCCATTCCCCGCCGGAAAATAGCAGCGCTTCGCCGCGGCAGCCCCTCCCACAGCAGCTGGGCGTTTTCGGCCGCCGTTTCCGGCCGCGGAGGTGCGGTTTAGCGGCGGGTACACGCCCACCGAGCGCAAGGTGTTCGGCGTTTTGCCTGTCTCGGCGATGGACTTGGATGACGAGGAAGAGCTCGCCGCGCTGCTGGAGGAGGAAGCCGCGGCCGACGTCCAGGAAGAAGAGCATCTGATGGTGCTCGCCACCCTCGCCCAGCTGCTGGCGAGCAATGAAAAGCCGCGGCGAGGTGGCTCGGCGCTGGGGCGGGTGAAAGCAAAGAACCGGCATCGTCTCGAAGGCTACTGCATGCTCTACTCCGACTACTTCGCCGATGCTCCACTTCATGGCGAGAAAACATTTCGGCGCCGTTATCGGATGAGCCGAAAGCTCTTCCTCAGGATTGTGAATTCCATCCGGGAGTTCGACAACTACTTCAAGTGCAAGATGGATTGCACTGGCGCTCTTGGATTCACCTCCATCCAGAAGTGCACGACAGCAATGAGGATGCTTGCATATGGAGCTCCCAGTGATTCACTCGACGACTATGGGCGCATGGCCGAGTCCACCAGCATAGAGTGTTTCTACAAGTTCTGTCGGGCAGTGGTGGCAGTGTTTGGGCCACAATACTTGAGAACACCCAATGCGGAAGACACTGCTCGGATCCTAGCCCAGAATGCAGCAAGAGCATTTCCTGGGATGCTTGGAAGCATCGACTGCATGCATTGGAAATGGAAGAATTGCCCGTTTGGTTGGCAGGGGATGTACAAAGGCGCCAAAGGCGGTTGCAGTGTGGTGCTTGAGGCGGTAGCCACACAGGACCTCTGGATTTGGCACTCCTTCTTTGGTATGCCAGGAACTCACAATGACATCAACGTGCTGCAGTGCTCTCCTGTTTTTGCCAAGCTCGTTGAGGGCCATTCTCCTCCGGTGAACTTCAAGATCAATGGGCACCAATACAACAAGGGGTACTACCTAGTAGATGGCATCTATCTGAGATGGTCGACATTTGTGAAAACTATCTCAAACCCTGCGGCAGGAGGCAAGAACGCCTGGTTTGCGAAAGTTCAGGAGGCTTGCAGGAAGGATGTCGAGCGAGCGTTTGGTGTGCTCCAATCTCGATTCGCTGTTGTTCCGTACCCCGCTCAGACCTGGTCCAAAGATCAAATGTGGGAGATTATGACTTGCTGTGTCATCTTGCACAACATGATCATCGAGAGCGAGCAAGAAGACCCAATGTTAGACACTGAACCATACTATAGCCAGGGTCCTCTAGCCGAAGTTGATCACCATCTACCGGCAACTTGGACTGCCTATCTCAGTATGCGTCAGGAGATCCGAGACCCACAGGTGCATCATCAACTGCAGAAAGATCTGATTGAGCACCTATGGAGGCTCAAGGGGGACGCCTTGTGATGAAATACGAGTTTTTATTTGTTGAACTATATAATTTGTATTGAACTATTTGTTGTTGTACTATTTTGTTGAAGTATTTGAATTTTCTATGATGAAATATGTGATAAGAAATAATTGTGTTGATAATTGTACGCCGAGACACGGCGAAACCACGCCGAATATGGGCCTATTCTCGCCCATATGGGCCCTTTATTCGCCGAAATTAGGCTGCAAAGTGGGCCAATTTCGGCGCCTGGGGGCGACAACTGGGCGCAAAACCGCCCCCAGCGCCGATTGTATCGCCGGCTCGCCCCCAGGGGGCGATTTTTATGCGTCGTGGGGGGGCCAACGGCTGGAGATGCCCTTAGCTTGATGTTAAGAATATATTTCTTAATGATGAGTTGTGTGAGGATGTTTACATACAATCACCGCATGGGTATTCTGTTCATGATGGCACGATATCCAATCTTCCTCGCTCTCAATATGTCAATATGTCTTTAAGGAAGCCCCTCGTGCTTGGTTTTGAATTTCGCCTCCATGGTGACTACAACTACTCTTTTGATGATGCTCATGATCCTATGATGTTTGTCCACCTTTCTGCTCATGGTCGGACTCTTCTTCTATATATTGATGACATGATCATCACTGTGATGACCCTGAGTACATTGCCTTTGTGAAGGCACGTCTTAGTGAGCAACTTCTTATGTTTAATCCCTCTTCGCTACTTTCTTGGGATTGATTGTTCTACCTGTCCCATGAGAAGTATATTCAGGATCTTCTTACTCGTGATGCTCTTACTGATGAGTGTATTCTTGAGAATCCCATGGAGCTCAATGTTCACCTCTACTTCTGATGGTGCCCCCTTGTCTGATCCAATGTGTTATCGTCATTTTGTTGGGAGACTTGTCTATTTATCCGCCACTCATCCGGATATCTCCTATCCTATCCATATTTTGAATCGGTTTATTTTTTTGTCCCACTTCGGTTTACTATACTCACATTCTTCGCATTATACGATATCTTCGTGGCACGATTTCTCACCATCTTTTCTTCCTCGCTCAAGTTCGTTACAAATTCATGCCTATTCGGATGCTATTGTGCTTGTGATCCCTTTGATCGTCATTCACTTTCAGCTTACCGTGTTTTTCTTGGTGGTTCTCTTATTTCCTAGAAGGCAAAGAAATAAACTACAATTTCTTCTTCCTGTGCGGAGGTTTTACAAGCTATGGCTATTTTGACGAGAGAGGTGACTTGATTGTGATTACATTAGTTTTTTGGTTTTTATGTTACTGCACCTACCCCCCCCCCCCCCCTTAAGACAATACTTGTGCTATCTGTGAAGCATGAGCTCATTGAGCATATTGGTGTTGATGCTTTTTTGTGCGGTCGGTGTGGTGTGTAGTATTTGGTAATTGCTCTCCAGCATGCGCCTTCCATGTTACATTGGGCTAATGTCTTTACGAAGGCCCAGACTGGAACAACACAGTTTTTATCTCTCCAAACTACTGGTGTGGATCCACCCTGAGTTTGAGGGGGCAGGGTATTAGTTGTATCTATTTGTCGTGTAATATAACCATTATATAAGTGCTTTCCTGCTTATTTACCACACCTTTACATGTATGTATATCGTCCCATGGACACTTAAAAATACAAGTTGCATATTGCCTAACAACATGATCCAGGTTAAGGAACAACCTTTCTATTTCCTATGCGCAAAAGCAAAAGTTTTTTTTGTTATTGCATGCAATTAGCACCAGCAGGAAATTTGTATATTTCTACACTTACAAAAATTCAGAGCATGCCAAATAGGGAGATCATATTGTGCTTCAAATGAAGAGAATAAATCTACTATCTAAACTGGCCCATAAATGGTTCTTTTGTGACCTACGGCTGGGATTGCAAAATCTGCCCCATGACTAATTTAGTTTTCAGTTGTCACCTACGACCATGATCTGCCTTATTTGAATAATAGTGGACGCCCTACAATCATGGAGATTGTTTGCCTTGATTTTCGTATGGTTGTTACCTACAGACAAAACCATAAAATATCTGCTAATAAAAATTGTAAGTTAATTTATCTAAGAAAGCTGCATAATTTAACTAGAAACCATATTTTGGAAGCCTGGCAAGTTTAGTCTTGACTCAAGTTATGACAGGAAAGCTATTCTTTCCTGCATACAACACTAGCACCTTATTATGTCAAACAAGCACATATTTTTCTCGCAAAATAAGCACATAGTCCCTCTGTCCCAAAATACGTGACTCAACTTTATACTAGCTTTAGTACAAAGTTAGTACAAAGTTGAGTCACTTTTATTTTGGGACGGAGGGAGTATTCACAACAAGTTCACTGCCCCAAAACTTTAATTACTTTGTATTTGTTGCACCAAAATCCAAACACCATTTTCAGTCCCTTTAAGTTGTTGTGACATTTTGGCGGTGTTCTTCTAATACAAAATGGGATCTGTTCACAACTCCAATTCCTAGTAAATTAAAGGCTGGGTTTTGTTTGTTTAATTTTAAAAATGAGACCAGTCAATCTATTAAGAAGAAAGCACAAGACACATGCCCTGTGGAGCGCGCCTAGGGCCATAACGCGGGTGGCGAGCTGGGCGGCGGCGCGCCATTGAGTAACTGGTTGACGTCGAGTTTCATATTTAGTTTTATTTTGAGGGCAAATGTTCTGCTCAACTTCTGCTATGGTGTAAACTGTTTAAACTAGAGTGAACAACGGAAAAATAAATGCTGGTGCGCTAGTTTCACAGAAAACTGAGTAACTGACCATGAGTAAAAAAAAGTACTCTCCATACAGTTCAAGTACACCATATCGCATGCACCGGTTTCGTTTCTGAACAGCAAATTAGCTCTACTAGCAGCAACACAAGCAGTCTTAAAGTTGGCCCGAAAAACGATGTCCAGACAAGCATGTATTGCGTCCCAGCTAATTCTAGCCTGGCCAATAGTGGTACAAGTATTTTTCCTTTCGATTCATCCCAAATTCTTCTATTGGCTAGTACGTCCATATTGATAAAAAATCAGGCCAATAGGCACTAGGGCACTGAGTAGGCTACATGTACTAATCGTCCTTCATCCTGAGGCACATTAAAGTTTAGCCCAATTCGCAGCGATAGCAGGACGTACGGAGCAGAAATTTATCAGTTTAAAAACGGGTGGTCTCTGCAACCGAGGCAAGATTCTCGCAGCGAAGGAGGATGGAGGAGTGGGGAAACTTGGAGCCACCGGCCAAGTGGCTGGATAGGAAGGGCGCATCACGGGCGGAGGAGACTACTGGAGCAGAGGCTTCCGCCCCCCATTGGGCACTGGCCGGCGAGTTGCGTGCGCCTGCGCCGCTACAGGAGTTGGCGCAGGGGGGAGGGCACGCGAAGATCCGTCGGATTTCTCGCAGCGGCAGAGTAAACTAGTGGGATTCCCACGCCCGCATTCCGGCCCCAACCAGCAAACAAGCAGCAATTATAGTAAACAAAGACAAGGCGAATTAACTAGTCGCCTAATCGGGAGCGGAGGGGAGATTGGGGGAGCGGGTTACCTGGAGCTGGCGAATTCGTAGAGCCTGCCGCGGGGGGAGAAGACGACGAGCGCGACCTCGGCGTCGCAGAGGACGGAGAGCTCGAAGGCCTTCTTCAGCAGGCCGCCGCGGCGCTTGGAGAAGGTCACCTGCCGGCTCGTCGGGTTCTCTATCCGCTTCATCTGCGTCTTCCCCCTCACCATTTCCGCTCCCCTTCTCTTCTCCCACCACAAATCTAATCGGAAACCAAACCAAACCAGAAAAATCTCCCTCCTCCGATCAGCCGGCCTGCGGAACGAACACAAATAGAGGAGAGGGGAGAGGTAAATAAAAGGCGGGGTACTGTTATCCCAATTGGGGCGGCGAGGGGAGGGCGAAAAGTGGAAAACCCCAGCCCACCCACGCGAGGAGGAAGGGGATCTGGCCAGGACGGCAAGGGGAGACTGACCAAAAATGGCAAGCGCGGTGAGGTCGCTGCGGTGTAGGGTTCGCCCGTAGCTGGCCGCTGCTCCCTCCTCGCCCACCCACCCACCCACCCTCGCCCTCCTCCTCCCCCTCCTCTCCACCTTGGCTTTCCTTTTCGGTCCCTGGCCCTGACGGCGTTGCCGCGACGCCGTCACCAGTGGCCGGTGGGGAGGCACCGGGGCAACGAGAGGAGAAAAGGAAAGGAAATTTTGTGTCCTGGTACTGGGGTGGGGAGGGGCGCTCGGGTCGGTGGAGCTGCCGTTTTATGGAGATCCGGGGCTGGGCAACAAACGGCAAAATTTTCCATAGGTGGAAAATAAAGGCGGTCAGGCGGGCTGTGCAGTGACCCACCCTGGCCTGGGACACGCACTATGTATTGTATTTGCGCGCTTCGGTGGGTGGTGAATCAATTCCCTGCAGGGACGACTACAAATTCGACAGCCATTCAATGAACTTGGGGTTGGGGTTACGGTTCGTACAGTTTCGCTTTAAGAATCCACCCGAAAAAGAACATTTGCTTAATTAGGGGTGCACATCACACGATCTATGACGATGTTTAAGGCGTAATTGTACGTTGTGGTCCTGTGATCTGGACCTAGGATCTGATCCGCCCTAATGACCTCGCCTGCGACGTGACAAGTGGGTACTATTGTAAGTTAGTAAATCATAGCATGATGCTACTTTCACAGTGCATGGTATCATAAGTCAGTATCTTAGATGACATCATTAATTATTTTACATGACTCGTATTAATACATTGCTAACTGATTGCACATGCATTGCATATTCTATTGGTTCAGCGGCAATTGAGTCTGACAAAAATCTTATGCCCATCATCTTGTAGATTTTGATAAAATTTGATTGGAGTACGGGTTGGGAAAGACAAGGAAAGTTTTGATTTATGTGAGCTTTGGTAAGATTTGATTTGATTTGATTTGGGTATGGGTAGAGGAAGACAAGATTTTTTTGTATTTAGTTGAGGTTTCGATTAGATTTAATTTGATTGAGTTGATGTAGGATGTGAAGGGGGGCATGGGAAGGGGCGGAGGTGAAGACGAATGTAGAACGACCGATATTCTTTTTATTAAACATAGTACAGACGCAGATGCTCATACACCCGCCCTTATGAACGCACGCACGCACATTCCCCCCCCCCCCCTATGAGCACCTTAAAGAGACTGAGTCGGCACATCATCGCCTTCGTAGTCGACGAGAACGTTTTCTCCCACTAAAAGCACATCGCTGGAAGACCTGAAAAAATACAGGGAAATTCGAGCACTAGTGTCAAGTCTGGTACTTGAACCCTGATGGACTGGGATATCACTGTACTCCTAACCATTCAACCACATATTGATTCGCAACGACCAACAATTCTCTAATAATAGAAATTTAATATGATATGTCATCATGCAGCGATACCAGTACTTTCTCTTTCCTCACATAATACTATGACAAGTCGGCAATATGACTAGTTGGCATTGCATAGGGTGCAAGATGCTTGCTATTATATTGTCACTATGGGAGGTCTTAACCGCATGCTTAGCACCAAAACTTAACAACAAAACCAGGCATTTGGCGTAAGAATAGAAAATTGATTTTTGGACTATACATTTATGCAAGTGAAAGACATAGATTGTAGTATACTTGTAGAGTTATTTTTGCACTGGTTCCTCTCACATAAGGGGACTGCCGCTAGCCCTGGCGAGCCTTGACGACGTGGGAAATGGGTTAGTGCATTATATATCTTCGCGTAACAATTTGTTGCATGAATTTTTGCAATATACACATGTAGGTTGGAAAAAAAATATTATAGCATAATCGTAGGTTCATTGTTTTGAGTTTCATGCTGGTGCCTCTCACCTGAGAGGACCGGCCATGCCTAAGGTGAGCCTTGACAATGTGGAAAATGGTTGGGCCTCTCGAAACATTCATATTCAATGAACAATGTTTGACTAGGTTGAACGGCAGTGTATGTTTGGTTTATTGCGTTTGATTCACGTTTTCTTAAGAATGAGTTATTCAAGATGTATCGCAAAGAGTGCTGACTTGGAGGACTACAAAGAGGCAGACATGCAAGCACTTAGCAAAGTGCCAACCATATTAGCAATGATATGAAGAGGGGAGGAGAGAAATCTGTAGATCCTTTTGGGAATGAATGGGCTATTTGTCTGGGGCCTGTTTTTGTGAGAGAGAATCGATGAGTACAAAAATATGTGTAGATGTGCTTCAGCTCCACGCAATGTATATAGCTCGAATGAGATGTGTCGAGACGAGTGCCTTTTGTAAAAATGTCTCAAATCTGTTGTTGAAACCAGCAGTACCGAGATGCCAAATGAAGAAAACATATCGATGTCCCTAGGGGCGATGGACGTCGTCCTCCTAAATGGGTGTGGCGCGCTGTCGTCGCCTCTCCATCGCCGCATCCAACCTGTCATTGTTAATTACGGCCGAGAAGTGATCAATGTCAAGGTCATACCGCACCAGCACACTGTAGAGAAACTGTCAAAGCAGAAAAGGCACTCGTTTCGACACATCTCATTCGAGCTATATACATTGTGTGGAGCTGAAGCAAATCTGACACACATTTTTGTACTCATCTATTCTCTCTCACAAAAACAGGCCCCCGCAAAAATAAAAGAAAATGTCAAAGTCGTCCCCGTTGAAAGTTCCACAAACCTAATATCCCAACCTCTAAAAAAGCTCATAGGTGTCGCATCGGCACCGGAGGCCGTACTAATATGATGGAGGGGCAAATGACCTAACTGCAAAGGGGAGTTATCGTACGGCCACACCAGCAGACCCTAGCCTCACCGATCAGAGAGGCCGGTGAAAATCTACGCCAACAAGCCATCAACGCCACCGTAGCCAACCCCGTCATTGTAGTAGTATGCAATATGGATTTCAGATGACTCAAGAGGTACACAAGTGATACTCCTACTTGCGAAGACCTGTACCTCAGCTGCAATTTTTTTTAAACACAGTTAGACGCAAAGCGTTCATATATGCGCACATACACTCATTCCTATAAACTCAGACACGCACAGTCTTTTTTTTTTTGCGGGAAAACTTGTATTACTCACTTCACACAGGATTACAATCAAAGGAGTTAAGCTCAATGGCCTCCGGAGGTCCCGACCCAAGCCAGGTCATAGTTCTTCCCTCCACACGAGCAAAGTTTGCAAGAGAGTTACTAACTTTATTTTGAGCTCTACTAACGTGAGTAATACTAGTTTTACGAAGACCCATGAGATGCTTGATCTCCTTTACCAAAGCCGAATAGACTGATCTATCTTCATCACTGGATTTTATCATCTTCACTGCAACTGAAGAATCCATCTCGATCGCCACTGGAAGTTCCGAACGCATCAACGCCAATGATAGCCCTTCCATACACGCTCCTAGTTCAGCTTCGAGGGCTCCCCGACACGAGAACAATTCCCTGCAAGAGGAGAAGATAATGCAGCCCTGTTCATCACGGAGTACCATGCCTGATCCAGCTCTTCCATCCTCTGAAAACGACCCATCCGAGCTAAGTTTCACCCAGCCTCGATCTGGCCGAACCCAGTCGCAAGCTGCAGCCATTGTTCTTTTATGTGATATGCGTAGCAAGGCATCTGGCGACACAGCAGTTTTACCTTTGCACGGATCCGCAAACAGGTCATTTTTTATGCATAATAGCGATTCCAAGTAGCTGCATAAAAAACGTTTGGATACCTCTATCAGTGGTGGACACTTGTCATGAACAATCTCATTTCGTACATGCCAACATCTCCAAAGAAGCATCAGTAGCATGGCTCGATCAGTGTCTGGCAACACTTCCAGAGCTTGAAACAGCCACTCAACTCCAATGTTTTTTATTGATTCAATTGCAGGAAGCCGCCACACATTTGCCATCTCCTTCCACAGCTCAACTGAATTTGGACAGATACAAAAAGGATGGTAGTTGTCCTCAATTCCTTTGCCGCAAATTGGACATATGGGCATTGTCTCAAGACCCCTACGGTGCTTGTTTTGCCATGTTGGTAGGGAATTTGTGCATAGACGCCAAGCAAAATTCTTGACTGTAGGAGGAACTTCACAGGACCATACAAGCTTCCAACATTTTCTGCTACCATCCGGAGCCGAGCTTGATGAACCTGCAGCTTCACCGGCGGACAGTTGCAATGCTAGATTATAAGCACTTTTGACAAAAAAAATTCCGTGCACTCCTGGACCCCAAGCTAATACATCTTCATGCAATCTTGGAGATGCTCTGATCTTCAAGATTTCCACAACATCACAAGGTAGAAAGTATGTCTGCAGCAACTGTACATTCCATGAACCATTAGTGTTTAAAAGGTCTGCCACATACCTGATTCTGCACCTCCCTTGGATCGAGACCGGTTTATAGGAATCTGGTCTTGGAATCCAATTATCCCTCCACACTCTAATACTCTGTCCATTCCCAACTCTCCATATAAGCCCTCTCTTCAATAAATCTAGCCCATGACAAATTGCTGTCCATGATGACGAGGCATTACCAGAGAACACTGTATCTTCAATATTACCATCCGGATAGTAGCGAGCCTTCAGTAGTTTGACGGGAACGTCTCTATGAACACCTCGAGAGACTGAGCCAACATATTATCTTAAGATTTACGAAATCACTATAAACGTTTGACGGGAACGTCTCTGAACCCGTACAACTGTCCTTGGCTACCTCAGCTGCAAGTTGTCTGGGTTTTGCGTTCACCGTCGAGTCGCCATCTGCAGGAATGCTACACGCACCAAACAATCCAGTGTCCCAGACCACGGCGCAGACGGACGGGCGCGCGAGTCATGGCAGCACCCAGCCCGAACGTGACGCGCCCGGTAAAAGCAGGAAGTCGTCCCCCTGGGGCCCGCTCCACGAGGGAGCAGCGGCAAATGGCCAATCGGATGCGCGTGGGACCCACGGCAGTGTACGAGGCTCGGATACCCGTCGGTGTCCTCGGACCGAAGACCGTACGGAAAATCCAGTAGGGAGACAACACGTAGGCAGAGGAGGACGTGCTCTAAATTGTCGTCCGTGCCGTCCACAATTGGCTGGTGCCCACTGTGCGTCTGTGCCAAATTACCAGTGGTAGTACTCCTACGGGCGATTTATTAAGGCCGGTCACAATGGAGTGGAACTTAGGAGTAACATCACATATTTCAATACAACGTTGCTTATGTGGCACATATTTAATGAAGAGTGAGGTGCTTGTGGTAACTAGCTAAGTTACCGAAACATCACACACTTCAACAAACAATGAGTCTATAAGCTAATAAATGCATCGTTGCATGACACTACATATATGTTCCTACCCACTGTGGAGGTAGTAACATATTCTAGATAAATGTGTATGTTACTACCTTATGTTCCTACCCATTGTGACCAGCCTAACTTTTCACGTGCCCATGCTCCTCCTGACGCCGTCCATGGCAGCACGTCCTGTTTAGGTCTTTTCGGATCGTTTTCATCAGAGAAAAATATACTAACACAGAAGCCCAACAAAATTTTGCTAAACCAATATATTCTAATTAAAGTTTCGATTGTCTATATGTTCTCCACTGTTCCAAATTTTTTTTGGCTAGACTCCATAGTCATGTCAAATATTGAGCCAAAACTGGGATCAACTACGACCGCATCCTCAAGTTTAGACCTAGCCGTCGCCTCCTCTCAAAAAAGCTTAGGGTTCCTCTACCTCCCATTGGCGTCGCCGCCGGTCCGCCTCATCTTCGGTGGTCGTTCTCGAGCTCGAGGATAAAAACCCTAGGCCTGATCTGATTTCGTGTACCTGTCAATGACGTTTTTCTTTTGTCGTTACCTTTGTTGATGGTATTGCTTGGATATGTCCGGACTTGTTCTTCAAAGTGAAAACTTAGAATCTGACCTTTGGTGGTTGGATCCAGTGATGACGGCCCCTGAGCGTCGTTCCTTTCCTGAAGGCGTTGCTGTTGAAGACTTCTTTGTCCTTACATGTCAACAAATTGTTGGTGCGCAAATAGTTCTTTATGTATATATTTTTCATTGCTCAGGCATAGCTTTGGTTTATCTGACTTTTCTATTTTGCCAGCGTGTTTATTTGTGTGTGTGTCCGTGTTGGCGTTGGTTGTATGAATTCTAACTATGCAGAGACCGGGTGGTTTGTGCTCATGATGTTTTTATCCACTTAATACTACATTTTGAATGAACTAAATTCACGCTTTGATGGAAAAAAAATGTGGTCGTATTCTTAAATGGAAATTAAAGAGGGGTCTCATTGTTATAAAGAAACAATTGCTGAATTAAAACAGCATACATTCCTTCAAGCATCTACATGTGCTTGAGGTTATCGGGACGCACAGCTGTTTTACACCTGTCTGTTGTTTTTTATTTTTGAAATTAATACGTGTTTTCAAGTTGGGGACGCTCTCGTAACCCAGCCGCCTCCTCCCCAATTATGGTTTCTCTGCTTGCGTCCCCGCCGGTCCGCCTCGTCTCCAGTGGCCTTAGAGCCATGGGAGGCGCGGTGGATCCCTGCCCTTGCCGGTGGAAGGGCTCCGTTTTAAAATGTGTCTCCAGATTTGTTAGAGTTCCTGTTCTGCTAAAAAAGGCGAGACAACGGTGGCTTCTTGAAAATGGAATAGTGTTCTCCTCGCCTAGCCCCCGTTCCGGTGGCGCGTCGCATCGTCGGTGGGCGTATGGAGGTGTGTCTCCGGCGGATTTGTCCTTGGTTGATTTGCTCGGATCTGTTCGTCGTGTGTCTATGTTCGTGTCTCTTCCGGTTGGATCATTCCGATCTACGATATTCTTCATCGACGGCGGTTGCTGTTCTGGTGCATTGGTCCTATAAGGTCTTAGCACGACGACTTCACAATTATCTACCACAACAAGTTTTGCTCGATTCCGATGAGGGCGGGACGATGGCGGCGGCGCGCCTTCAGCTCGCTTCAGTGTTTATAGTCGTCGCTAGGTGGTCTACGGATTTAGATGTAATTTTTATCATTTCTGGTGTTCGTTATACTCTCATGATTAAAAAAGATGAATAGATGGGATGTTCTCTGAAAAAAGAAAGACGTGTTTGGTTAACAAAACGAAGCCGATAAAATTCGACCGTATGAGTTGTGACTACTCGAAACGGTCAGTCGTGGCAAAGCCTTGCGCGACAAATAGGGAAAGGACCACACCACCCCGCTCCCCACCGGGACCCTCCTGCTCGCATGGCTGGCTATAGGCAACTGTGGCGCGAACGCGGTGCGTGCCCACCACCGGAAGTAGGTCACGTCTTTTTTCCTTCAAGGACGTGGGGGGCCATTCTCTTGTGTTTCTACCTACCTACCTATAACTATAAGCACAGAAGCAGCTGCTGGTGTGGATGTGGTCCGACGATTTCCAGGTTTCACTCCAGTGTACGTACAGCACCATCTAACAAGCCGGTAACTGGCAGATGGATCTGCCCTTACCGGCGCTTGATGATGATGCCGTCGACGATTATCATCATTGCACACCCACACCACACGGCCAACGAGCTGAAGCTCTTTCGAAGTTTGACGAAGCGGACGCTGCTGGTCCGCACGTACGGCACCATCTCCAGGGACAAACACCTGACCTGATATTCTGGTTTATCTAGGGCATCTCCACCGTCAACCCGTAAATCGGACACCGCATCCCTCCACAGATCGGACACTGATGGCGGCCATTCAAAACTAGCCGCATTTGTTCGGTTGCATTTTGGTCAAACTTTAATCATATTGAAAAATCTGATGCATATCTATTTTTTCACGAATACACAAAAGTTGCATATCTTTCATTGATAGAAGTTGGAATGAGAACAGGGGTACAACATCGCACAATTAAACAACCCAGATGATATTCATACATACTCGGATAACTTTTACATAGAACCAGATGATTTTCGACATATTTAAACTAGACCGGACTCTAACCTAGCATAAAATGACCGCCGACACCCGTTCCCCCATCTCCGACCAACCATGAGCCCCAGAAAATGAATCTCCGCATCTGCCTCTGCAGCATGCCAGCGGCTAATCGGCCGACGATGATGAGCCCTCCAAACTTGGCTTCAACAGGACCGAAAGGGCAGTGGCCTTCCTAGGCAACCTTCCATGCTCTACTCTTCCCAGCTGCCAGTGGCGCCCTTGGACCTGCCGGCTTCATGGTCGCGCTGGAGCTGGCAACGTCATCCTCGCTCTTGCGTAGACTTCATCCGTCACCTAGTCGATCTCCTTGAAAATGGCTTCTAACTCCACCTGATGCTGGCGGTACCGCCAGCTGTTGCGGTGGATGTCGCGGGCGGAGCGATAGGAGTCGACCAACCCCTCCTGCTCGGCCACACCCACATCCGGCGCGATCGCCGTGCTCGTTGAGGAGGCGGAGGTTATTCTCCTGGTTGTCCAGCGCCTACCGGAGCAAGGCCTCCCGCTCGGCCCACACCATTTCGGTGTATTGAGCATGGGCCTCGTGCATGGTGATGTCGGCATGGACCGGCGAGGAGGGTGGTGCCGGCTCGTCGTTGACCATGTTCTCCATTGGGACGTCCACAACGCCGGCCTTCGTCTGCCTGCCAGCCTGCCAGCCGACAACAATGTCGGCGATCTTTGTCTTCTGCTCGGACGAGAGGTTGTCCCAAATGGCTTTGGAGCTCGAGGAGGCCATGGTGGGGGTGGTCTGGAGAGGAGAAAGGGGGCGGAGGAGGATGAATGCGGCTATGGCCGGGGTTAGAGTTTAAATAGTCGGTGGATGGCAGGACAAGAGCCGGGGTGGTTAATGGTTGACGGCAAACGGATGGACAGGTGGCTCCGGAGTAGGTTCTTCGGCAATCGTGCATGTTTAATGTATGGAGGCGAAACGACGGGTTGTCCTTTGAACTTATAGGAGCCGCGTGCACCGGGAAACGACACGGGCGGCGCTCTCAGTTGGCGTGCCGCTTCAATGTCGGCTCAAAGAGGCTGCATCGCTCCGAGCCGGCATGAATGCAACACTAGTGCTCTGGAGCGGCGCTAGCCACTTCGGGCAGGAAGGGGCGCGGGAGAGAGGGTTTTTTGGGTGGGCCAGGCAGTCAGAAGCGGGGGTAGCAGCGGTCCGGATGCCCGCAAAGCCCCCCCCCCCCCCTCAAGTTTGTTTTCGGTTTGCAAAAAAAATCAGCCCAGACCAATCGACGGACCAACATGGGCCTGCATTGAACGGCAAAACACGACCGCATGGTCCGGGCGGTTGCGAGCGGTTTGAGGGTCGTTGTTAGAGATGCCCTTACAACTTGCTTTGTTGATGTTTAGGTTGTGTCTACTGCACGGTAAGGGCAATTCCAATGGGAGTCCCGAATATCTGGACTAGCTGGTCCGAACACTTTTTCACCATTCAATGGGAGTCATCTTGTTCATGCTCTAGTCTGGAAGTCCGAAATTCGACAAGCGGCCGTCAAACTTAGGGAAGGTTTGGGGAGTATAGACACGCTGCGGACACGACAACTCAACTTTGAACCCCACCCACTCTGCAGTCTGTGGACATGTCTAGACGTGTCTCCGCACAATTTGAGGATGTATGTTGGTTACTCTTGTTGAACTTGCTCTAACCCTCATACGAGCTTGGTCAGCCAACCAACTAGCCGTTCTGTTTCAAGAAAAAAAAAACAGCCACTAATTGAGCAAACGATATGATAGAAGATAAACAAACATTTAGAAGGATGAGCTTAATGAGCTATAGATTCATTTCGATAAACACTTCCTGCTTCTAGCGTGTTTTTCGTCAAATATATGTATGTGTACATGATTAATATAGACTAATCCCTCGGTCTATTCACATATGAAAAACAAAAGCATCTTTAAATATCAAGCTTTTCATGTGGTTTATGCATAAGGGTGTTCTAAGTAATGACAATTTGGCAAAATATAGGTTGGAAGATAGTAAGTGTTGTTTTTTTACCACGAGGAAAGGATTCAACAATTTTTTTCTTAAGTGCCCGCTAGCCAAGTTATTATGGTGAACAATACATGTGTCCTTTAACGTACTTCCACCTAACAGTTATTCCTTTGTTTGATAACGGGTTAGATGGGGTAGAGACCAATACAGCGGCATGAGTTCGTCTGATTGTTTGTGCATTACTTTGGGCTACTTGAAACTCTCGAAACAATTGTGTGTTTAACATAACAAATGTTACTTTTTTTCAGGTTGTCTACCGAACGCCTGGATGGATCAACATATGATCATTACTACCACATGTGGAAACTAGGGAGCTTACAGTTTTGTGGGGCAACCGATGAGAGACGGTAGCTGATACGTCTTCAACGTATCTACAATTTTTTATTGTTCCATGCTATTATATTATCTGTTTTGGATGTTTTATATGCATTAATATGTTGTTTTATATTATTTTTGGGACTAACCATTTAACCTAGAGCCCAGTGCCAGTTTCTGTTTTTTCCTTGTTTTTGAGCTTGACAGAAAAGGAATACCAAACGGAGTCCAAACGAAATAGAACTTTCGCGATGATTTTTCTTGGGCCAGATGACACCCAGGAGACTTGGAGTTCAAGTCGGAAGAGGCACGAGGCGGTGACAAGGGTGGAGGGCGCGCCCCTACCTTGTGGGCCCCTCGTGACCTTCCTGACCTAGTTCTTCCTCCTATATATTCACATATATTTCCAAACCACCAGAAGCATCCACGAAAACACTTTTCACTACTGCAACCTTCTGTTCCTGTGAGATCCCATCTTGGGGCCTTTTCTGGCATCCTGCCAGAGGGGGATTCGATCATGGACGGCATCTACATCAACTCTATTGCCCTTCCGATGAAGCGTGAGTAGTTTACCTCAGACCTACGGGTCCATAGCTAGTAGCTAGATGGCTTCTTCTCGCTCTTTGATTCTCAATACCATGTTCTCCTCGATGTTCTTGGAGATCTATCCGATGTAATCTTCTTTTGCGGTCTGTTTGTCGAGATCCGATGAATTTTGAATTTATGATCAGCTTATCTATGAATATTATTTGAATCTTCTCTGAATTCTTATATGCATGATTTGATATCTTTGTATTTCTCTTCGAATGTACTATCGGTTTGGTTTGGCCAACTAGATTGATTTTTCTTGCGATGGGAGAGGTGCTTAGTTTTGGGTTCAATCTTGCGGTGTCCTCACCCAGTGAGAAAGTAGGGGTAGCGAGGCACGTATTGTATTGTTGCCATCGAGGATACAAAGATGGGGTTTTCATCATATTGCTTGAGTTTATTCCTCTACATCATGTCATGTTACTTAAAGTGTTACTCCATTCTTTATGAACTTAATACTCTAGATGCATGCTGGATACCGGTCGGTCTGTGGAGTAATAGTAGTAGATGCAGGCAGGAGTCGGTCTACTTGACACGGACATGATGCCTATATTACATAATCATTGCCTTAGATATCGTCATAACTTTGCGCTTTTCTATGAATTGCTCGACAGTAATTTGTTCACCCACCGTATTATTTGCCTTCAAGAGAGAAGCCTCTAGTGAAACCTATGGCCTCGGGGTCTATTTTCCATCATATTAGTTTCTGATATACTATTTTGCAATCTTTTACTTTCAAATCTATAAACCAAAAAAACCAAAAAATATTTTATATTTTGTTTAGATTTATTTATCTATCTTTATCAGATCTCACCTTTGCAAGTGACCGTGAAGGGATTGACAACCCCTTTATCGCGTTGAGTGCAAGCGTTTGATTTTTTGTGAAGGTATTGGTGATTTGCATGTTCTTCTCCTACTAGATTGATACCTTGGTTCTTAACTGAGGAAAATACTTATCTCTACTTTGCTGCATCACCCTTTCCTCTTCAAGGGAAAACCAACGCAAGCTCAAGAAGTAGTAGGAAGAATTTCTGGCGCCGTTGCCGGGGAGATCTACACCAAGTCAAGATCTACATCAAGCCTACCAAGTACCCATCATAAACTCTCATATCTTGCATTACATTATTCGCCATTTGCCTCTCGTTTTCCTCTCCCCCACTTCTAAAACGATTTTCGAAAAGATTTGCTCTTTTCTTCACCCTTCTTACGTTTGTCTTTTCATTTGCTTTTTGCTTGCCCGTGTGTTGGTGTGTTCGCCTGCCTTTATGGATCAACCAAATAATGTTGATCCTTACTATAGGAGGATGGAAGAAATTGAAAATAATGTTAGGAGCTTCATGTCTTTACAATTTTAGCATAATAGTTTCTTTAGAAACGAGCTTAAGGAGTAGAAAAGTTTTATGGAGTATATGAATAAGGAGCTCGATGATATGTCTAAGGAATTGTATGGTTTGAAATCTCAGCTTGCTCATCTTGAAAATTTAGTAGGCCAAATTTATGATAAACAAGCTACTTTAGTAAACAAGATGGCCGCTAAACCGGAGTCTTTAAATAATGATGAAGATCTTAAAGTGATTGATGTGACTCCTATTGAATATTTATTTTCTAAAATAAATCTTGACAAAGATGGGACTAGAGATGAGTCAACTTTAGCTAGAAGGTGTCCCAATGATTCGGAGTTTATAGATCTTGATGCAAAAATTGATAAAAGTGGGATTGGAGAGGTCAAAACTTTAAGTAGCAATGAACCCACTCTTTTGGATTTCAAGGACTTTAATTATGATAATTGTTCTTTAATAGGTATCTCCTTGTTGCAATCCATGTTGAATTCTCCTCATGCTTATAATCAGAATAAAGCTTTTACTAAACATATCGTTGATGTAATGATGAAATCTTCTGAGGAAAATCTTGAATTGGAAGTTTCTATTCCTAGAAAACTTTATGATGAGTGGGAGCCTACTATTAAGATTAAGATTAAAGATTATGAGTGCCATGCTTTGTGTGATTTGGGTGCTAGCGTTTCCACGATTCCAAAAACTTTATGTGATGTGTTAGGTTTCCGTGAATTTGATGATTGTTTTTTAAATTTGCATCTTGCGGATTCCACTATTAAGAAACCTATGGGAAGGATCAATGATGTTCTTATTGTTGCAAATAGGAACTATATGCCCGTAGATTTCATTGTTCTTGATATAGATTGCAATCCCGCATGTCCTATTATTCTTGGCAGACCTTTCCTTAGAATGATTAGTGCAATTGTTGATATGAAAGAAGGAAACATTAGATTTCAATTTCCGTTAAGGAAGGGCATGGAACGATTTCCTAGAAGGAAATTAAGTTGCCATATGAATCTATTATGAGAGCTACTTATGGATTGCATACCAAACATGGCAATAGTTAGATCTATGTTTTTGTGCCTAGCTAAGGGCGTTAAAAAACAACGCTTGTTGGGAGACAACCCAATTTTATGTTCTTGCTTTTTAGGTTTTGTTTTGCAAAAAAAAATCATCTATCCTCTGGTTAGATGTTTTTTTGTGTTTTAATTTGTGTTTGTGCCAAGTAAGACCTTTGGGATAGCTTACGATGATCGTTGATTTGATCTTGCTGAAAAACAGAAACTTTTGTGCTCAGGAAAATAATTCTCATTTTTAACAGAAGCTTAAAAAAATATTGATTCTTTTGCAAAAGATTAAGTTACAAATTTACTATGTTTTCCTAATTTTTCAGAATTTTTGGTGTTACATAAGTATTCGAGAGTTACAGATTACTACAGACTGTTTTGTTTTTGACAGGTTCTATTTTCTTTGTGTTGTTTGCTTATTTTGATGAATCTATGAGTAGTACCGGGGGGTATGAACCATGGAAAAGTTGGAGTACAATATATATTACACCAATATAAATAAAGAATGAGTTCACAACAGTACCATAAGTGGTGATTTATTTTCTTATACTAACAGATCTCCTGAGATTTTCTGTTGAGCTTTGTGTTGTGAAGTTTTCAAGTTTTGGGTAAGGATTTGATGGACTATGGAATAAGGAGTGGCAAGAGCCTAAGCTTGGGAAGGCACCCCAAGGTAATATTCAAGGACACCTAAGAGCCTAAGCTTGGGGATGCCCCGGAAGACACCCCCTCTATCGTCTTCGTCTACCGGTAACTTTACTTGAGGCTATATTTTTATTCACCACATGATATGTGTTTGGCTTGGAGTGTCTTGTATGATATGAGTCTTTGCTTTTTAGTTTGCCAAAATCATCCTTGATGTACACACATTTTTGAGAGGACACACATGAATCGTGATTTATTAGAATACTCTATGTGCTTCACTTATATCTTTTGAGCTAGGCAATTTTGCTCTAGTGCTTCACTTATATCTTTTTAGAGCATGGCGGTGGTTTTATTTTATAGAAATTGTTGAGCTCTCATGCTTCACTTATATTATTTTGAGAGTATTTCTAAATTTCATGGTAACTTGCTTTGGTTATGAATTTAGTCCTAATATGATAGACATCTTAGAGGGATATAATAAAAACTTTCATATAAAGTGCATTGAATACTATGAGAACTTTTATTCCTTATGATTGTTTTGAGATATGAGGATGGTGATATTTTTTTTGACCAAGTAACAGTAGGAAAGACTCCTACTGTGAAATTTTCATTAAAATAATAGTCTGTACAAAGATTACATGTTTAATTACAAGCTGCTCAGGGCCCCATTTTGGGCGCCAAGACGGTACACGAAAGGTAAAGTCCAAATGAGCTAGTGTAGTGTGTTGACAAAAGAGAGCACCAGAGGCCTATGTGCCTCTTTAACCCTGTTGTCGGTGTAAAACCGGCGGATCTCGGGTAGGGGGTCCCGAATTGTGCGTCTAAGGCGGATGGTAACAGGTGGCAAGGGACACAATGTTTACCCAGGTTCGGGCCCTCACGATGGAGGTAATACCCTACTTCCTGCTTGATTGATCTTGATGATATGAGTAGTACAAGAGTTGATCTACCACGAGATCGTAGAGGCTAAACCCTAGAAGCTAGCCTATGGTATGATTGTTGTTGTCCTATGGACTAAACCCTCCGGTTTATATAGACACCGGAGGGGGCTAGGGTTACACAAAGTCGGTTACAAGGGAGGAGATCTACATATCCGTATTTCCAAGCTTGCCTTCCATGCCAAGGAGAGTCTCATACGGACACGAGACGAAGTCTTCAATCTTGTATCTTCATAGTCCAATAGTCCGGCTGTCCGGATACCCCCTAATCCAGGACTCCCTCAGTAGCCCCCGAACCAGGCTTCAATGACGATGAGTCCGGCGCGCAGATTGTCATCGGCATTGCAAGGCGGGTTCTTCTCCAAATCCTGAATACCTGTTAAATAGTGTCCGGCTTCTCATAAATACTTGCGCTTCTTGGCTTCCACGCCTAAGAATGGCCATCTTCCACGCGTCAAACGAATGCGAGAAGCCATGGCATTTTTACATTTACCACCCTAGCTATGTGAATAAACTGCCTATTTAAAGAGACGAGGATTCTCAAATCCAAATCACACCATCTTCCTTCAGCGAGCATTCATTGGAGCGCGCCTGAACAAAATCCATCCCAACATGGCCGGCCAGCGCAGCTCCTCCTCTCGCTCCCGTAGCCCTAAGCCCAGAGATTGGATGAAGTGTTCCGTCCCGCACAACCAATTAGTGAAGCTACAGACCCAGGGATTCCTCCCCCCAGCGTACATGGTCCCTGTCCGAGCCGAGCTCGCCACCTATAATGGCGGAGAGCAAGCGGAGAGCTTTCCCGACCCCTCCAAGGGGGAGCGGGTATGCCTCGTTCCTTATTTATTAAGGGGACTTGGATTTCCAATCCATCCGTTCCTACGAGGGCTCCTGGAGTTTTACGGCCTCCAATTGCATAACCTCACCCCTGCCTCCATATTACACATCGCTGGTTATGTGGCCCTTTGCGAGCTGTTTCTGGACTGCGAGGCTCATTTCGCGTCGTGGAGGAGGCTATTCTGCGTCGTGCCCCGTACACAGAGGGGCTCAATATATCAAGTGGGCGGAGCCGAAATATGGCGCATCACCGGGACCGGATACCTATCCGGTACCCCGAAGAAGACGTCCGAAGACTGGCCTTCAGATTGGTTCTATATGGAGGACGCCCCCCTCCCGGATCCTATTCGGATTGGCCTTCCTGAGTTTGATAATGCTCCTTTGAAGAAGCGTCTAAGCTGGCGACCAAGGAGCCCTCAGGAGGAAGATGATAGAGACGTTTCTTACCTGATGGGCCGGATAAAGGCGCTGGCTCTATCAGGACTGACTACAATCGAGGTTATGTCAATATGCATTATGCGAGGGGTGCAGCCGCTTCAATATCGAGGCCACCCTATGTGGGATTTTAACGGGGAAGATGATGCCACCCGCAATGGCCGTAAGGGGCCGGACTCAGTTGCCGCTCTGGCAAAAATTCTATCCTGTCTGTACAAGGGAGAGGAAGAGGAGTTCCTCCGCCTCAAGCGTGGGACGGATTCTCCATGTACAATCCCCCGAGCTGGGTAAGCCGCCACTTTTTATACCCATCCTTTCCGCATTTTTGCAACAAATATTTCATCTTGCCATTTCATCGTAGGAGTTGCGTAAAGCTGTAGGGAAGATCAGCAGCCCACCTCCACAACCAGAGGTTCCCGAACGGTCCCTCGACCCCGGCCTTAAAGAAGATCTGGACATATTTGTGGAGCTGATTGACAGAATATTCTATCAATTAAGCTGCGATGAGGCCAGGGTGGCTATCACAGTCGACTATCCCGGACTACTCCCTGCTTCGTGGGTAAGTGAGACCAGAGTCCTAACCTTTAAGAAGTTCGTATGCCCTTCACCTACCATATATGTACGGTGTTTTACAGGGAAGGTCCTCGGGACAACATGCCGAGCCTGTGGCGAGTCGCCAACGAGGGGTGCCGAAGCCGGGCAGGCTGAAAAGGAAAGTGGTTCGGACTGAGATGCTGGCGCAGAGGTATGATACAAAACCTCGCTCCGTGGTTGTCGTCTTTAAAAACATAATAACGCCCATGTTTCCTAGAGGGAAAAACGCTCGCCGGACTATATCGGGAGAAGTTGTCGATCACGCCTCCACTAGTCGGGCTCCAGGGCCAGACACAGAGGCGGGGGCACGCGTCGGATGTTCCTCCTACAAAGGATGCGGATGAAATATCCACTAAAAATTCCGAAGTGGAGAGCGCCATGAACCACAGGCGTCGTCGGGACATACTCCGTGACGCTTGTTTCTCCCAAGAGGCGTTTGATGCCTTCAACTCGGGAGACGCGTACATCCGTGCCGCTCAAAACGGTCTTGCCACAGCCACGGGCCAGTATGTAAAGGATATACGGGTATGAAAATTTGATGATTATATATATCGGTAGCCCCTGAGACTTGAAACAGTTGGCACAACTGATTTAAGGATCATTATTGATGCAGGTTCTTACAGAGAAGAATACCCAATTGTCTCAAGAGCTGGAAGAGTGCAAGGCCCAGCTGCGGGCCGCAATGGCCGCATTGAAGGAGTCCGAGAAGGCCCCCTCTGGTAACACCTGTTTTAAAGAATGATAGGTACCATATAGGATGCGGCATGCACACAATTCTAACAATAAATATTGCAGATGACGCCGGAGTGAATCCAGATGAGCAACATGCCAGACGGCAGCTAGAGGCTAGCGAGCGCGCGCTTACAAAAGTTAGGCAGGAGAAAAACGATCTCCAAGATGCCAATACCCAGTTGAGCGTGGAACTAAAGGATGTTCGCGCCCAGCTGCCGGACTCCGTGAAGGAGAATAATCGGCTTCGACGCGGCATTTTCAGTAAGTGCTTGAGCGAACTTTAAAAAGAGTTCAGCAAAGAAGCCAGCTAACAGAGTTATGTATGTAGGTATGCTGACGGATCGTTCCGCGGATGAGATGCCCGGGTCTGCGGGTGATCTTCTACCAGAGCTCTCGCAGCTGCACGAACAAGTTCGACAGGTGATGCAAGGTATTGCCCAGGCCTTGTGGCCATCCGTCTCCCTGCCCGAAGGCCTTGGAGAGCTTGCGGAGAAGCTCAAGGGAGCGTGGCGGCGCTTCCGATTATGGAAGGTATCGGCCTGCCGTCAAGGTGCCAGGGAAGCCTGGGCCATGGTGAAGACGCGGTATACCAAGGCTGACCCAAACCACATGGCCGAGGTCGGACCTGTGGGGCCCGATGGGAAAGAAATCCCCGTCGGTTTGGTGTATCACCAAGTAGAGTTAGCCGCGAAGTATTCCCAACAGGATTGTAGGCTAGACAGCCTGTTGGATGGTATAGAAGAAGAATTTAGTCAGTCTAAGTGACTGTGTAATTTAAATGACATGTAGAATGTCGCTAGCCGGATTGTAATTCATTTGTCATGGCGGACCCTTTTGCTTCGACCTCGGGACCCAATAGTCCGGAGTGTATCCGAATACCCGCTCAGCTATGTAAAAACCGGGGTATGCGTGGAAACCAGGCGTAGGGGTCATAAGTGCTTGAACAGACAAGTACCCAACTAGTTATGTTATATTACATGGATAGTAAGAAACATCTTCCAGGGAGAATAGTTTCGTTAAGGGTTCCTTTACCTGGGTACGCATGCCCTAATGTGCATGTCCGGACTGCGAGAAGATACGCAGGCAAAAAACATCTGGGGGCGTGTATCAAAAAATAAATAAAAGTCATCTTTTGTTCACTGACCGAATATTCCCTTAAGAACGCTAGCTTTCGGCTTCACCCAGTCTGAGGTACACATCCGGCTGACCCGGCAGTAACAATCGCAGAGGTGCTCCCCTTATGCCCTAGCCGAATTAACGGGAACGTAGGGCATAAATACAAGAGCCAGGCAACCCAGCTTGGCCAAAACTTAAGTCATATCGATGCATATAATGGCGAAAAAAGGTACATGCGGAAGAATAACACATGTGCAGGGCATGAGGCCCAGTAAAATAATTAAGCTTCTGTGTAAGGAGCCCCCAGGTATCATGAGCGCGGCTAGCGCGTCAAAATTGTGTAGTCAAAACACATTTTAGCCTATTAAGGCCTTGAAATAAAAAAGGGGAAGAAAGAAAGAAATAAAAGACATATAACGAGTGTAATTTTTTTTGACAGAGGTAAGGATACGAACACGGAGTCCGACACTAGGCGTAGAATCTTCGGAGTCTGGCTGCGTTCCATGGATTTGGCTCGAGTCGATTGTCCGATGCATCTGGCAGACGGTACGCTCCACCAGTTAGAACCTGGTCAATAACGAAGGGACCTTCCCATTTGGGCTTGAGCTTGTCCTTTTTCTTCTCCGGTAGGCGTAGAACGAGTTCGCCAACGTTATAAGTTTTGGCCCGTACTTCTCTGCTTTGGTATCTTCTAGCATGTTGCTGATAGAATGAGGAACGGGCTTTTGCCACGTCACGCTCCTCCTCGAGGGCGTCCAAACTGACCTGCCGATCGAGCTTGGCCTCTCTTTCTTCATACATGCGCACTCGAGGTGAATCATGAATTATGTCGCAGGGCAGAACCATCTCTGCGCCGTACACCATAAATAACGGTGTGTATCCGGTGGTGCGATTCGGCGTGGTCCGCAGCCCCCAGAGTACGAAGTTGAGCTCCTCTACCCAGTGCGCGTTAGATTCCTTTAAGGACCGCACTAATCTGGGTTTGATGCCACTCATGATAAGACCATTTGCTCGCTTGACTTGACCGTTAGTTTGTGGGTGATAGACAGAAGCATAATCGACCTTGATACCCATGTTGCTGCACCAGTTTTTTTACCTCGTCAGCAGTGAAGTTCGTGCCGTTGTCGGTGATGATGCTGTGGGGGACGCCATAACGGTGTACAACCCCGGATATGAAGTCTATCACCGGTCCGGATTCGGCCATTTTAACAGGTTTGGCTTCTATCCATTTGGTGAATTTATCCACCATGACCAGTAGGTATTTTTTCTTATGGGTTCCCCCTTTAAGGGGTCCAATCATGTCAAGCCCCCAGACCGCAAAAGGACAGGTAATGGGGATTGTTTGTAGGGAGACGGGCGGCATATGGCTTTGGTTTGCAAAAGGCTAGCAACCGACGCAGCGTTGGACCAAGTCTTGTGCATCCGCCCGGGCCGTCGGCCAATAGAATCATGTACGGAAGGCCTTACTTACCAGGGCCCAGGTTGCGGCGTGGTGGCCGCCGAGTCCGGCGTGGATTTCTGCCAGAAGCTTTCGCCCTTCCTCTTCGGAGATGCACCTTTGAAGGACTCCGGTGGTGCTTTTCTTATAAAGCTCTCCCTCGTGGACCTTGTAGGCTTTAGATCGCCGCACAATGCAGCGTGCCTCATTTTGGTCCTTGGGAAGTTCCTGCCTAGTTAGGTAGGACAGGAATGGTTCGGTCCATGGGGCAATGACGGCCATTATTACATGGGCTGAAGGCGTTATCTCGGTGGCGGAGCCTCCGATTATGTCAGAGTGTTCGGTATCTGGCGTTGTAGCCGGGTCCGGACTATTGTTACCGGTGTCCCCTTCCCATACCACGGATGGCTTCAATAGTCTTTCCAAGAAGATGTTGGGTGGGACCGTATCGCTCTTAGCACCGATACGGGTGAGGATATCCGCCGCTTGGTTGTTTTCCCGAGCCACATGGTGGAATTCGAGCCCCTCGAACCGAGCTGACATCTTGAGGACGGCGTTGTGATAAGCCGCCATTTTCGGATCTTTGGCATCAAAGTCTCCATTTATTTGTGATATAGCAAGGTTCGAGTCCCCGCGCACCTCCAGGCATCGAATGCCCATGGAGACTGCCATCCGTAGGCCGTGTAACAAGGCATCGTATTCGGCTGCATTGTTGGAGTCTGTGTATAGTATTTGGAGTACATATTGGACTCTATCTCCGGTAGGGGACGTCAGAACGACGCCAGCCCCCAGACCAACCAGCATTTTAGAGCCGTCGAAGTGCATAATCCAATTGGAGTACGCGTCGTACTCTTTAGGGAGTTCGGCTTCTGTCCATTCGGCGACAAAATCGGCCAATACCTGCGACTTGATGGCTCGCCGGGGTTTGTATGTGATGTCGAACGGGAGGAGCTCAATGGCCCATTTGGCAATCCGTCCCGTGGTGTCGCGGTTGTTTATTATATCATTCAGTGGTACTTCCGAGGCCACTGTAGTTGAACACTCTTGGAAATAGTGTCATAGTTTCCGGGATGCCATGAATACCGCACATGCTATCTTTTGATAGTGCGGGTACCGTGATTTGCATGGAGTGAGGACAGTGGATACATAGTATACCGGCTTTTGAAGGGGAAATTTGTGTCCATCAGTTTCTCGTTCGACGACGAGCACTGCGCTTACAACTTGATGAGTTGCCGCTATATATAGCAGCATTGGTTCGCCGTTGCTTGGCATGACTAGGATTGGGTTTGTGGCTAGAATGGCCTTTATGTCTTCCAGTCCGGCCGTGGCCGCGTCCGTCCACTCAAAGTGTTCGGTGCGCTGAAGGAGGCGATAAAGCGGTAATGCCTTTTCTCCTAAGCGGGAGATAAAGCGGCTTAGGGCTGCCACGCATCCAATTAATTTCTGGATTTGCTTGAGGTCAGTTGGGATGGCCAACTATGACAGGGCTCGGATTTTAGCTGGATTTGCTTCAATTCCTCTATTGGAGACGATAAAACCCAGGAGCTTTCCGGCGGGTACGCCAAAGACGCATTTTTCCGGGTTGAGCTTAATGTCGTATGTTCGGAGATTGTCGAACGTGAGCCTCAAGTCGTTTATTAAGGAGTCGACGTGTCTGGTTTTAACGACCACATCGTCAACGTATGCTTCCACTGTTTTGCCGATCTGCTTTTCCAGACATGTTTGAATCATGCGCTGATACGTTGCGCCGACGTTTTTGAGCCCAAAAGGCATTGTATTGAAGAAGAAGGGGCCGTACGGCGTGATGAATGCCGTTGCGGCTTGGTCGGACTCCGCCATTTTTATTTGGTGGTAGCCGGAGTATGCGTCGTGGAAGCACAATGAGTCGTGTCCCGCGGTAGCATCAATAATTTGATCGATGCGGGGGAGAGGGAAGGGATCCTTTGGGTAAGCCTTGTTGAGGTCCTTGAAATCAACGCACAGGCGCCAGGATTGTCCTTCTTTGGTACCATCACCAGGTTTGCTAGCCAGTCCGGGTGTTTTATTTCTCTGATGAATTCGGCCTCCAATAACTTGGCTAGTTCCTCTCCCATAGCCAGTCTCTTAGGTTCAGAGAAACGCCGAAGAGTCTGTTTGACCGGCTTGAATCCTTTTAAAATGTTAAGGCTATGCTCGGCCAACCTGCGTGGGATTCCTGGCATATCTGAAGGATGCCAGGCGAATATGTCCCAATCCTCGCGCAGGAACTCTCGTAGTGTGGCGTCCACGGCAGGGTTTAACTGTGCCCCGATGGAGGCTATTTTTGCGGGGTCCGTTGGGTGGACTTGGAATTTGACTATCTCGTCCGCTGGTTTGAAAGAGGTGGACTTGGATCTCTTATCGAGTATCACGTCGTCCCTGTCCACGGTGGAGCGTAGCGCAGTTAACTCCTCTGCTGCGAGGGCTTCAGATAATGCCTCGAGGGCCAGTGCGGCTGTTTTGTTTTCGGCGCAGAGCCCTATGTCCTGATCACTAGCCAGGGTGATGATTCCATTGGGCCCGGGCATTTTGAGCTTCATGTACCCGTAATGGGGTACGGCTTGGAAGATCGTGAATGCCTCCCGCTCTAAAAGGGCGTGGTATCCGCTACTGAACGGGGCCACCTGGAATGTGATTTCTTCGGACCTATAATTCTTCGGCATGCCGAATACCACAAGTGTGATTTTCCCAGCGCAACGTGCTTCCCGACTGGGGATGATTCCCCTGAAGGTTGTGCTGCTTTGCTCAATGCGGTTCTTGTCTATTTCCATTTTTTGAAGAGTTTCCTCATAAATGAGGTTTAATCCACTGCCGCCGTCCATGAGCACTTTAGTGAGCCGAAAACCGTCTACAATTGGACTAAGGACCAATGCGGCTGGTGCTCAGGTTGTTCGGAATTTAGGTTCGTCACAAGCATTGAAGGTGATGGCAGTGTCACTCCATGGGTTTATTGTTGCCACCTGGCAGATTTCGGCAAGGCTACGGAGTGTTCGCTTGCGCCTATTGTTTGAGACGAATGTCTCGAAGACAGTTAATACCGTATTGTAATCCACGGGATGGTGCTCTGCAGTACTTTGAATGAGGAGATCCTCACCGCTCTTGGCCACCTGCCGGAGTACCCAACATGCTCTAAGGCTGTGTGTTGGTATGGTATCCGCTGTGCTATGAATTTTGCAGGGTCCATTAAGCCATCCCTCCAATACGGTTCGACGCCCTGTCGTGGTCTTTTGCTTTTTGGTGATTGAATCGGGCGACTTATGAGGATGCACCCTTTTAATTCGGACTGGGTGTTTAATCAGAGCCGGATTATCCCAAAATTTTGTTTCGGTTTTCCAGGCACTTTCCATCACACAGTACTTCCGTACTATGGCCGCCAAGTCAGCGAAGTGTGCTATGTCACGGCGACTTATGGCGTTAAGGATTCCCTTGTCCGTGCAATTATTGCAAAAGAATGAGATTGCGTCTTCCTCGCGACAGTCCTTGACCTTGTTCATTACAAGGAGGAATCTGGCCCAGTAGTGATGTACTGTTTCCTGGGGCTCTTGCCTAATGTGGGAAAGATCACTTATATCTGGGTGGGTGGGTAGACTTGAGTCCAAACCCTGACCCGATCTGAGACCCAGGGGTAGGGGAGTTTTCGATCTGGGAAGTTCGGGCTCCGGGATGTTGCCCGATAGGTCTGGCCCACTGCCTGATTCTAGGTTCAAGGCTTGGGCGGTGTCCTTCCGTAAACGGGTATCCGGCTCGGAGAGCTCTGGAATCCGGACATAGTTTGTCCTCAAGAAAGAGGAAGAATTTCCGCATTGTTCCTCCACCACCGCTAACTGATGGGTGACCGGCGGAGAGTTAATCTCCCTTTGGTCGGGTTTAAGCCCGATCCGATCATAGTCCATAGCGACTCCCAAAGCGGCGATGCGATCCAAGAGCTCGTTTAGGGAAGATAGCTCCATCGGATCCATCTGTTCGGCAAGTTCCAAGCCGATGTGGAGGCTGTTTTCGATGACCCGAGAAGTCATCATCGGCGCAGCAGCCGAACGGGCGGTCATGACGAAACCACCCAGTCGGAGAGTTTGGCCGACAGCCAGGGCTCCCCCAGAGGTAACGCTGTCCCTAACAGCGAGACGAGGCATCCTTCCTTATGGTGGCTGCACAGTGGAACTCTCAGTGAAAACACCAATGTCGGTGTCAAAACCGGCGGATCTCGGGTAGGGGTCCCGAACTGTGCGTCTAAGGCGGATGGTAACAGAAGGCAAGGGACACAATGTTTACCCAGGTTCAGGCCCTCACGATGGAGGTAATACCCTACTTCCTTCTTGATTGATCTTGATGATATGAGTAGTACAAGAGTTGATCTACCACGAGATCGTAGAGGCTAAACCCTAGAAGCTAGCCTATGGTATGATTGTTGTTGTCCTACGGACTAAACCCTCTGGTTTATATTGACACCAGAGGGGCCTAGGGTTACACAAAGTCGGTTACAAGGGAGGAGATCTACATATCCGTATTGACAAGCTTGCCTTCCACGCCAAGGAGAGTCCCATCCGGACACGAGACGAAGTCTTCAATCTTGTATCTTCATAGTCCAACAGTCCGACCAAAGGATATAGCCCGGCTGTCCGGATACCCCCTAATCCAGGACTCCCTCACCTGTGCTGAAGCAACTCAAAGTTTGTTTTAAACCTAGCCAACCAGGACACCAAGGTGGGACTAATTGCTCTGAAATGCTTATTGTTCATTTCCTTCCAGATACTCCAAGCAGCTGTCAATTTTTTCCATGAATAGTGCAGAGTCTTGCTTGTCTTTTTGAGCTTGGAGTAGTTGCAGCCGACAAGTAAGGGGGTTCCATTGTATGTCCAATTTCTCCCAACAAAGTTTGCTGAAGGTGCATGTGAATATCATGTGATCCACCGTTACCTCAATTTGTAGTCCACATAGTAAGCAGTTGTGATCATCCCCGATGTTGTAGTGACGTCTCAGCAGCATATATCTTGTGTTGAGCCTATCATTAAGCAGAAGCCAGCCAAAAACCTTGATCTTCGTTACACACTTTGATTTCCACAACCACGTGAATGCTTGATGAGCCGGTACATCCCGATAGTAAAAGCGGTAGTAGTCTATGGATTTAAAGTCAGCTTTCCCCCACGTGTAATGCCAAACGTCCGACGTGGTGGTTGTGGGAGAGATGCATGTGGAGAGCGCCTGAAGCTCTTTCACCTTTGCATGCACCTGCGGAGTAGGATGGTGATATTAGAGTCATGCTAATGAGTAATTGTGGATTGTAGAAATAATTGTGTTGAAGTTTGTGATTCCCGTAGCATGCAAGTATGGTGAAACGTTATGTGATGAAGTCGGAGCATGATTTATTTATTGATTGTGTTCCTTATGAGTGGCGGTCGGGGATGAGCGATGGTCTTTTCCTACCAATATATCCCGCTAGGAGCATGCACGTAGTACTTTGTTTCGATAACTAATAGATTTTTGCAATAAGTATGTGAGTTCTTTATGACTAATGTTGATTCCATGGATTATACACACTCTCACCCTTCCACCATTGCTAGCCTCTCTAGTACCACGCAACTTTCACCGGTACCATACACCCACCACATGCCTTCCTCAAAATAGCCACCATGCCTACCTATTATGGCATTTCTATAGCCATTCCGAGATATATTGCCATGCAACTTTCCACTGTTCCATTTATTATGACATGCTTCATCATTGCCATATTGCTTTGCATGATCATGTAGTTGACATCGTATTTGTGGCAAAACCACCATTCATCATTTTTTATACATGTCGCTCTTGAGTCATTGCACATCCCGGTACTCCACCGGAGGCATTCATATAGAGTCATATTTAAGTAGCGAGTTGTAATTCTTGAGTTGTAAGTAAATAAAAGTGTGATGAACTTCATTATTAGAGCATTGTTCCATGTGAGTAAAAAAATAAAAGAGGCCAAAGGAGCCAAAAAAAGAGAGGCCAAAGAAGCCCACCGAAAAAATGAGAGAAAAGAGAGAAGGGGCAATGTTACTATCCTTTTTCCACACTTGTGCTTCAAAGTAGCACCATGATCTTCATGATAGAGAGTCTCCTATGTTGTCACTTTCATATACTAGTGGCAAGTTTTCATTATAGAACTTGGCTTGTATATTCCAACGATGGGGCTCCTCCAATTGCCCTAGGTCTTCATGAGCAAGCAAGTTGGATGCACACCCGCTTAGTTTGTTTTTGAGCTTTCATAAACTTATAGCTCTAGTGCATCTGTTGCATGGCAATCCCTATTAACTCACATTGATATCTATTGATGGGCATCTTCATAGCCCGTTGATACGGCTAGTTGATGTGAGAATATCTCCTTCGTTTTGTCTTCTCCACAACCACCATATTCTATTCCACCTATAGTGCCATGTCCATGGCTCACGCTCATGTATTGCGTGAAAGTTGAAAAGGTTTGAGAACATCAAAAGTATGAAACAATTGCTTGGCTTGTCATCAAGGTTGTGCATGATTTGAATATTATGTGTGATGAAGATGGAGCATAGCTAGACTATATGATTTTGTAGGGATAACTTTCTTTGGCCATGTTATTTTGAGAAGACATGATTACTTTGTTAGTATGCTTGAAGTATTATCGTTTTTATGTCAATATTAAACTTTTGTTTTGAATCTTATGGATGTGAACATTCATGCCACAATAAAGAAAATTACATGGATAAATATGTTAGGTAGCATTCCACATAAAAAATTCTATTTTTTTCATTTACCTACTCGAGGACGAGCAGGAATTAAGCTTGGGGATGCTTGATACGTCTCCAATGTATCTATAATTTTTGATTGTTCCATGCTATTATATTATCTATTTTGGATGTTTTATATGCATTAATATGCTATTTTATATTATTTTTGGGACTAACCTATTAATCTAGAACCCACTGCCAGTTTTTGTTTTTCCTTGTTTTTGAGCTTCGCAGAAAAGGAATACCAAATGGAGTCCAAACGGAATAAAACTTTAACAATGATTTTTCTTGGACCAGAAGACATACAGGAGACTTGGAGCTCAAGTCAGAAGAGCCACGAGGCGGCGACAACAGTGGAGGGCGTGCCCAGGGGGTAGGGCACGCCCCCTACCTTGTGGGCCCCTCGTGACCTTCCTAACCTAGTTCTTCCTCCTATACATTCACATATATTCCCAAACCACTAGAAGCATCCACGAAAACACTTTTCCACCGCCGCAACCTTCTTTTCCTGTGAGATCCCATCTTGGGGCCTTTTCCGGCATCCTGCCGGAGGGGGATTCGATCACGGAGGGCATCTACATCAACTCTATTGCCCTTCCGATGAAGCGTGAGTAGTTTACCTCAGACCTATGGCTCCATAGCTAGTAGCTATATGGCTTCTTCTCTCTCTTTGATTCTCAATACCATGTTCTCCTTGATGTTCTTGGAGATCTATCCGATGTAATCTTCTTTTGCGGTGTGTTTGTCGAGGTCCGATGAATTGTGGATTTATGATCATCTTATCTAAGAATATTATTTGAATCTTCTCTGAATTCTTATATGCTTGATTTGATATCTTTGTATTTCTATTTGAGCTATCGGATTGGATTGGCCAACTCGATTGGTCTTTCTTGCAATGAGAGAGGTGCTTAGCTTTGGGTTCAATCTTGCGGTGTCCTCACCCAGTGACAAAGTAGGGGTAGCGAGGCACATATTCTATTGTTGCCATCGAGGATAAAACGATGGGGTTTTCATCATATCGCTTGAGTTTATTGCTCTACATCAGGTCATCTTACTTAAGGTGTTACTCCGTTCTTTATGAACTTCATACTCTAGATACATGCTAGATAGCGGTCGATGTGTGGAGTAATAGTAATAGATGCAGGCATGAGTCGGTCTACTTGACACGGACGTGATGCCTATATTACATAATTATTGCCTTGGATATCGTCATAACTTTGCGCTTTTCTATCAATTGCTCGACAGTAATTTTTTCACCCACCGTAATAATTTCTATCTCGAGAGAAGCCTCTAATGGAACCTATGGCCCCCGGGTCTATTTTCCATCATATAAGTTTCCGATCTACAATTCTAGTTTCCTATTTACTTTCTTTTACAATCTTTTACTTTCTGTTCCATAAACCAAAAATACCAAAAATATTACTTTACCATTTATCCATCTCTATGAGATCTCACTTTGCGAATAACCGTGAAGGGATTGACAACCCCTTTGTTGTGTTGGTTGCAAGGTGGTGTTTGTTTGTGCAGGTATTCGGTGGCTTGTTGCGTTGTCTCCTACTGGATTGATACCTTGGTTCTCAAAACTGAGGGAAATACTTACGCTACTTTGCTGCATCACCCTTTCCCCTTCAAGGGAAAAACCAACGCAAGCTCAAGAGGTAGCAAGAAGGATTTCTGGCGCCGTTGCCAGGGATATTTACGCCAAGTCAAGTCAAGATTTTATCTCCCGTCTACTTGCAAATTTCTGGCGCCGTTGCCGGGGAGATCTACGCCAAGCCAAGACATGCCAAGTACCCGTCATAAACTCTCATCCCTCGCATTACATTATTCACCATTCACCTCTCGTTTTCCTCTCCCACATTCTAAAACAATTTTCGAAAAGATTTGCCTTTTCTTCGCTCTTCTTCCGTTCGTCTTTTCGTTTGCCTTGATGTTTTATTTGGCTCGTTTGCTCGTTTGGTTGGAATAATTGTGTATTTATTGCAAAGCAGAGAACCTAAGATTTATGGATCCTCATCCGCTTGCTTATCATTTTAAGAGATCCAATTATGATGAATCAATTTCTAGTGAGTTTTGTGCACTAGATTATCTTTATGAAGTTTTGCTTGAAATTCGTGAATCTAAAAATTGTGATGAAGTACTTTATGAAGTGATTCACGATAGATCTTTGAATAAAAAGCATGATTGCAATGATTTTATTATAAATTCTATTAATGTCAATTGTGCTAATAATATGCAAAACCCTAAGCTTGGGGATGCTAGTTTTGCTATGTCCACTACTTGTCGCAATGATCATGATTGGGGTGATTCTTCTTATGATCTTGAAAATTTATTCAATCCCCATGATGAATATGAGATTGATAGTAGTGTTTGAAATAATATTTAAAGTGGGTTTGGAAGAGTGTCAACTTTATATCCCACATATTTGGAGAATGTTCAATCTTATGAATTTTTTGATAAAAGTGGGTTTGGAGAGGTCATGACTTTAGCTAATGTTAATCCCACTATTTTGGAAGAGTGTCAACTTCGCATGCATGTGGATCATGTTGAGAATATGTTATGTGATAGATATATTGTTGAATTTTCTTATGATCCTACATGTAATTATTATGAGAGAGGAAAATATGGTTGTAGAAAGTTTTGTGATACTAAATTACCTCCCTTCATGTTGAGATTGCTCTCCTCTCTTTCTTCTTCCTTGCATATGCTAATTTTTGCTTGCCTTGATAATTTGTTTGCTTATAAAATGCCTATGCATAGGAAGTATGTTAGACTTAAGTGTGTTTGTCACATGTTTTATGATGCTCTCTTTGTGCTTCAATTCTTGCCTTTCATGTGAGCATCATTGAAATCTCAATGCCTAGCTAAGAAGGCTTTAAAGAAAAGCGCTTGTTGGGAGACAACCCAATTTTTTCCTTGCTGTTTTGCAATAATTATTTCATCTAGCCTCTGGTTAGATGTGCTTTTGTGTTTCAATTAGTGTTTGGGCCAAGTAAGACCTATGGGATAGCCTACGGTGATAGTTGATTTGATTTTGCTGAAAAACAGAAACTTTTATGCTCACGAAAACAATTATTATTTTTAGATGTAGAGCCCTTTTTTGTTAATTCTTTTTGAGGAAGATTAACAGGCAAATTATCTAGGAATTCCTATTTTCTCAGGATTTTTAGAGTTACAGAAGTATTCGAAATATCCAGATTGCTACAGAATGTTCTGTTTTTGATAGATTCTGTTTTTCGCGTGTTGTTTGCTTATGTTGATGCATCTATGGCTAGTATCGGGGGGTATGAACCATGGAAAGGTTGTAATACACTAGATATTACACTAATATAAATAAAGAATGAGTTCACAACAGTACCAAAAGTGGTGATTTATTTTCTTATACTAACGGAGCTTGTCAGATTTTCTGTTGGAGTTTTGTGTTGTGAAGTTTTTAAGTTTTGGGTAAGGATTTGATGGACTATGGAATAAGGAGTGGCAAGATCCTAAGCTTGGGGATGCCCAAGGAACCCAAAGGTAATATTCAAGGATTGCAAAAAGCCTAAGCTTGGGAATGCCCTGGGAAAGCATCCCCTCTTTCATCTTCGTCTATCGGTAACTTTACTTGAGGCTATATTTTTATTCACCACATGATATGTGTTTTGCTTGGAGCATCTTGTATGATTTCAGTCTTTGCTTTTTATTTTGCCACAATCATCCTTGATGTACACACCTTTTGGGCGACACGCATGAATCGTGATTTATTAGAATATTCTATGTGCTTCAGTTATATCTTTTGAGCTAGGCAATTTTGCTCTAGTACTTCACTTATATTATTTTGAGAGTCTTTAGAACAGCATAGTAATTTGCTTTGGTTATAAAATTAGTCCTAATATGATAGGCATCCAAGAGGGATATAATAAAAACTTTCATATGAACTGCATTGAATACTATGAGAAGGTTGATTCCTTATGATTGTGTCGATGTACTAAAGTAGGGGTACCTTAGTACCCCAGACTTGTGCACGGGCAGTTGTAGCACCCCGCGGCGAGGCCCGCCCAGGAAGCGCCAAGAGAAGACCAAGCATTCAAGACAAGGCCCCCGGCAAGAGGAGCTTGCCGGGCCAAGAAGACAAGGCCCCCGGCAAGAGGAGCTTGCCGGGCCAAGAAGACAAGGCCCCGGCAAGAGGAGCTTGCCGGGACGACTAAGCCCATGTAATACCATCCAAGAACAAAGTATAAGAGACAGAAGATCGAGACCCCGACAAGAGGAGCTTGTCGGGAAGGCCGAACCCAGGCACCACAAGAGAAGCCCGCCGCGGCGCGCCATGCGCCCCGGCAAGGCCTGATAGCCGGCAAGCTATCAGGCGCAGGAAGACGACCCCCGCGGCAAGCCACTTGCCGCGGCAAATCGCCACCTCAGGACTGCGCTCCAGCTCGCCCGCCCACGCGTCGCTCCGGGGCATCCCCCAAGGGCACGTGGCGGGGCACCGCGCAGCCTGGGGCATGCGGAGGCATGCAGCCACCATCGTGGCGAGAGGTGGCGCACCTAACGGTCCGCCTCGGTGCTGTCCAGGCGACCGTGACGGGCATTTAATGCCCTTGTCCCCTACCGTCAGAAGTAGGTATGATAACACTGTGCCGCGCTGCAGCGCCACTGTTCCCGCACTGTTACAACATCCACCCCTTTTACACTTTTACCCCTTTCTCTTACGTTGACACCTGTCGGTGACCCCTTTGCGCTATAAAAGGAGGCCCGTGTGCAACGTAGAGGGGAGTCCGGGGTTCGGAGGTTCGGGTTCCGGGGTTCGGAGATTCGGGATCCAGACAGCCATACGCTCGGTGTAGCTAGCTCTCCAAGCTCCCGAGCTCCCCAGTTCAATACAACCAAGCAGGAGTAGGGTTTACGCGTCCATCGCGGCCCGAACCTGGGTAAACCGCTCGTGTGCTCGCCTCGATCTGCTCTCTGTGCTCCCTCCGCCCCCCTCACCGGACAACGAAAGGGGCTCCGGCCCCATAGGTGCTCGCGGGGGACGCCGTCCGCCCCGACATCTTTGGCGCGCCAGGTAGGGGGTGCGTCGAGGTTGTGCGGATCAGATCCGGCGTTCGCGCGGGCGCGCTCTTCGTCCGCTTCCCCGAATTCGTTAGCTTCATCAACACCATGGCCCCGAAGAAGAAGGCTTCGGAGGTCGCGGGCCTGTCCGCGTCTCTTCCACCGCTACCGGAGCCAACGGTGGGCGGGGGAGACGCCGTCGGAGGGGTGGCCACCGGCGAGAACACTCGCGGAGCCACCAAATCCAAGAACAGGGCGGACGACCGAGCCTCGGCCTCCGAGGGCGCGTCGCATCCGTTCCGACAAACGACGACCCAGCAGCGCCATGCCACAGGAGGTGGCATCCGCTTGCTGGACCAAGGGCAAACTGGAGGTTCACGGGACGCCCCGGGCCCCCGTCCGGACACAGGCAAGGCGAAGGCGCCGGGGAGGGACCCCGCTCTTTCTAACATTGTTAGGAGTCCGAGCGTATCCCGCTCCTCGCGCCACTCGCCCCCGTTCCCCTCCACTCCGGCAGAAGCACTCGCGAGAGCGCAACTGCTCCTCGACTACCCTCCAGCGGCTGACAAGGCCGAGGGCTGGAGGGCCACCATCCAGAGCCTGATCGCCTTCGCCAACGACGACACGCCGCAGCAGCCGGCGGCCTCACGGCCACGGCAGGTCAAGAAGACGAAGGCCGACGGCGACAAGACCGCCGGGGGTGCAACCACCATGCACTCCCCGGCGCAGAAGCAGAAGACGCCGCCCCACTGGAGCAACGCCGACGACGGCTCTACAGCGTCGTCAGACCCGCGGACTCGCCGGGACCAGCGCCGAGTCCTCGACGAGCGGCAGCAAGAAGACGCTCGAACAAGGATTGAGCGCCGCCGAGAAACTCGGCGGCAATCAGACCAGCGGGCTGGGAACGCTGTCGACGCGCACGCGCCCGGTGAACCAGGTGACTTACCGTACGCGGCAGGTTGCCCTGCGTTCACCCGTGAGCTGCGGCGCGTCCGGTGGCCCAGCACGAAGAACTTCAAGCCCGACGTACCGGAGAAGTACGACGGCAGGACGCACCCCTCGGAGTTTCTCAGCATCTACACGATCGCTGTGCAAGCTGCTGGGGGGCGCGACGAGAGGATATTGGCGAACTACTTCCCGCTCGTGCTTAAGCCGAACGTTCGTTCGTGGCTTATGCACTTGCCGGAAGGCTCCATCTCTTCCTGGGCGGATCTCTGCCATCAGTTTGTTGGCGCCTTCACAGGCGGCCACAAACCTCATGGCCAGGATAGCGACCTCCACATCCTCGCCCAGAAGGAAGGAGAACCCCTGCGCAAGTACATCCAGCGCTTCAGCCGCGTGCATCGCAACATCCCCGACGTTCACCCTGCCGCGGTTATCAGCGCGTTCCACCAGAACGTGCGTAACCGCCGCATGCGCGAAGAGATGGCCATGACCAAGATCCGGGACGTCAGCGAGCTATATGCCCTGGCTGACAAGTGCGCGCGCGCGGAGGAGGGGAGGAAACTCCCCGGGGAGGATGCTGGCGCAGGAGAAAGCGACAGTGACGACACCGCCCCGGCGAAGAGAAGCCAGCGGCGGAATAATAGGAGGAAGAACAGGAAAGAGGTGCTTGCCGTCGAGGAGTCCGGCAAGGAGGCTCCCGCCAAGCAAACGCAGGCTGGCGGCTCCGGCAAGGAGCCTGCCCCCGTGGCGGCAGCCGACAAGCAGGACGGCTCCGACAAGCAATACTGCAAGATCCACCGCACCAAGGGCCACGATCTCTCCAACTGCAAAAGCGTCGAGTACCTCGTCGTGCAGCAGAAGGCTGAGTACGAGAGGCGCGACAAGGGGAAGGCCCAGGGTGGAGGTGGCGAACCAAGCAAGAAGCGGCCGCCCATCGGCCGGGGAGGACGCCGCGGCAAGGCCAAGCAGCGGCAAGGCGATCGGCCTCCCCGGGGCCGCGACGAGGATGAAGAAGACGACGACGAAGACGTGGAAGACGAAGATAACAGCGAGCAGGAGTTCCAGAAGGCCACGGAGGTCCTGTGCGTTGACGGCGGCGCCTCTCTGCACACCTCCCACCGCCAGCTTAAGCGGTGGGTGCGAGAGGTGAACGCAGCAGAGCCGCCCGTGGAGTCGCGCAGGCTCCTCAAATGGTCCAGCACGCCCATCATTTTCGATCTTGAGGATCACCCCGACCGCACAACTGCGGTCGGGTGCTTGCCGATGCTGGTCTCACCCACCATCCGCAACCTCAAGGTCACCAAAATGTTGGTAGACGGCGGGGCCGGGCTGAACTTGATCTCCTCCGCTGTGATCAAGAAACTCCAAATCCCAGACGGCGAGCTCGAAGAGACCGGTTCTTTCCAAGGAATCAACCCGGGGAGGAGCAAGCCCAAGGGGAAGATTACGCTGCCTGTGACCTTCGGCGGCGAGCTCAACTTCAGGACTGAGCGCATCACGTTCGACGTCGCTGATATCCCGTTACCATACAATGGGATCCTCGGCCGTCCCGCTCTCGCCAAGTTCATGGCAGCTTCCCACCACGCCTACAACGTACTCAAGATGCCGGGGCCGATAAGCGTCATCACTGTCCATGGCGACAAAAAGGACGCGCTTATCTGCGCCGACAAGATCTACCGGGATGTAGCAGCCGCGGCAGAGAAGGACACTCTTGCCGCTGAAGCCCCCGGGGGGAAGAAGACAAGGACCAAGTCCGGTAAGTGCTCTGGGACCCACTCCGGCAACCGCACCTCTTCGGAGTGCTGCGCCGCCGTCGAGGACGTTCCATCGAGCTCCACCGGCAAGTACAAGAAGGGAATGACCGCTCCTCCGGCAACCAAGAAGGTGTCCGCCAAGGAGGACGGCGCTGGCGGTACCTTCACCATCAGTGCCACGCTTGACAGCAAATAGGAAAGCGCGCTCGTTGCCTTCCTGCGGGCGAATGTCGACGTGTTTGCATGGCAACCGTCCGACATCCCCGGTGTTCCCAGGAGGGTGATTGAGCACAAGCTCGCTGTCTGTCCTCACGCGCGACCCGTCAAGCAGAAAGTGAGAAAGCAAGCCGTGGAGCGCCAAGAATTCATCAGCGAAGAAATCAAGAAGCTAGAGGCAGCAGGCCTAGTGAGAGGTGTGATCCATCCAACGTGGCTGGCCAACCCGGTCGTCGTGCGCAAAGCCAATGGGAAGTGGAGACTGTGCGTAGACTTCACCGATGTGAATAAAGCATGTCCCAAGGATCCATTTCCCTTGCCGCGCATCGACCAGATTGTTGACTCCACTGCCGGATGTGAGCTACTCTCTTTTCTTGATGCATATTCAGGCTATCACCAAGTCTTTATGGCCAAAGAAGATGAAGAGAAGACCGCATTTATCACTCCGTGCGGCACCTATTACTTCATACGCATGCCGTTTGGACTGAAGAATGCGGGATCAACGTTTGCAAGGGTAGTGCACACTGCTTTCGAGCCACAGATCCATAGGAACGTGGAGGCCTACATGGATGACATTGTGGTGAAGAGCAGGAGCAAGGAAACCCTGGTCCAAGATCTGGAAGAGACATTTCAGAACCTGCGCAGAATACAGCTCAAGCTGAACCCCGAGAAGTGCGTTTTCGGAGTCCCCTCCGGCAAGCTTCTCGGGTTCTTTGTGTCACAGAGGGGGATTGAAGCTAATCCTGACAAGATCAAAGCCATCGAGCAGATCGAAGCCCCAGAGCGCGTCAAGGACGTCAGGAAGCTTGCGGGTTGTGTGGCCGCCCTCAGTCGGTTCATTTCAAGGTCCGCAGAACGCGCCCTGCCCTTCTTTAAAATCTTGAAGAAGGCAGGTCCCATGCAGTGGACTCCAGAAGCGGAGGCAGCGCTGCAAGATTTGAAAAGGTACCTATCCTCCACTCCAATACTTGTCGCACCTAGACCACAGGAGAAGTTGTTGCTATACCTAGCGGCAACCAACCAGGTGGTTAGTGCTGCGTTAGTGGCGGAGAGGGAGGCCGACGAGGAGTCTATACCACCTGCAAGCGAATCCAGCGACAAGCGGGGGGCTGCTCCGGCAAGCTCTGGCCCCGACAAGGACAACCCTGCGCAGGAACAGGATGGAACGCGGAAGAAGATGGTGCAGCGCCCGGTGTATTTTGTGAGTTCCCTCTTGCAGGGGGCTAGATCAAGATACTCTGGGGTGCAGAAATTGCTTTTCGGCCTCCTCATGGCCTCGAGAAAGCTGCGCCATTACTTCCAAGCACATGAGATAACAGTAGTCACTCGCTTTCCGCTGAAGAGGATATTGCACAATCCCGAGGCAACAGGCAGGATCGTCGAGTGGGCACTGGAGCTGTCGAGCTTTGGAATCAAGTTTGAAAGTACTTCAACCATTCAGAGCCGAGCTTTGGCAGAATTCATAGCTGAGTGGACCCCGACGCCAGATGGAGAAGCCCAAGAAACAAGCGCGCCCGTACAAGAAGCAACAAGCGAGTGGGTAATGTACTTCGATGGTGCCTTCTCGCTGCAAGGCGCCGGTGCTGGCGTGGTACTCATCGCGCCCACCGGAGAGCACCTCAAATATGTTATCCAGATGCACTTCCCAAGGGAGCAAGCAACCAACAATACTGCTGAGTATGAAGGCTTGCTCGCCGGCCTCAGGATTGCGGCCGAACTTGGGATCAGAAAGCTGATTGTGCGGGGAGATTCTCAACTGGTGGTCCGGCAAGTCAACAAGAGCTACCAGAGCCCTCTGATGGAAGCTTATGTAGATGAAGTGAGGAAGCTGGAAGAACACTTTGAAGGGCTGCAAATGGAGCACGTCCCGAGAGCTCAGAATGAGATAGCAGACGGCCTTTCGAAGTGTGCTTCGTTGAAGTTACCTGTGGAACCAGGGACCTTCTTACTCAAGCTGACTCAACCATCCGTTACACCATCAGTTGGGCAGTCCAAGAAAAGGAAGTTGGTCTCCGGCGACTACTTGCAGGCGGACCTTCCTGAGACCGCCGCCAAGGTCCCCAAGATCAACAACCAGAACACCGAGGGACAGCCCGCTCCTGCGGATCCCAGGATCCGTCCAGTCGAAGCAGGTGTCCCCGATAAGCCTTGCTCCGGCGAGCAGATCGGCAGTCTGAACGCCGAGGGACAGCCCGCTCCTGCGGATCTCAGGATCCGTCCAGTCGAAGCAGGTGTCCCCGATAAGCCTTGCCCCGGCAAGCAGATCAGCAGTCTGAACGCTGAGGAACAGTCCGCTCCTGCGGATCCGAGGATCTGTCCAGTTGAAGCGGGGGTTCCCGACAAGCTTTGCCCCGGCAAGCTTGCCGGGGGATCACCGGCTCCGGCGGAACCAGAGGTTCTTGCCGAAGAAGCCGGGGTCCCCGCAGCGGCCTTCACGCCTTTAGTCCTTGCCGTCGAGCCCCGGGCTCCGGCATGGGCGCAGCAGATCGTCCGTTTTCTGCAAACTGGAGAACTTCCCGACGACCCAGAAGAGATGGAGAAGATCACCAGGCAGTCAAGTATGTACCAGTTCGTGGACAACGAGCTGTACAGAAGGAGACTCAACGGTGTCAGATTGAAGTGCATCTCCAGGGAAGACGGACATGAGCTGTTGGCAGAGATACACGGAGGCATATGCGGCCATCACATTGGCGCAAGAGCACTTGTCGGGAAAGCCTTCCGGCAAGGGTTCTTCTGGCAAGAAGCCCTCCAAGATGCAACTGCACTAGTAACCAAGTGTGAAGCGTGCCAGTTCCATGCAAAACAGATTCATCAGCCAGCTCAAGCTCTCCAAACAATCCCTTTATCCTGGCCCTTCTCGGTCTGGGGGCTCGATATCCTCGGCCCTTTTCCCCGAGCCGTCGGGGGCTTCGAGTACTTGTACGTTGCAATCGACAAGTTCACGAAGTGGCCAGAAGTGGAGCCAGTGAGGAAGGTAACCGCGCAGTCAGCAGTCAAGTTCTTCCGGTCGATCGTCTGCCGTTTCGGAATCCCCAACCGAATCATCACCGACAACGGGACACAGTTCACAAGTCGCGCCTTCATGCAATACGCCCAGGATCTCGGCGCCAAGGTCTGTTTCGCTTCGGTTGCTCACCCCAGGAGCAACGGTCAAGCAGAAAGGGCCAACGCTGAAGTGCTGCGCGGACTCAAGACCAGGACCTTCGACAGGCTGCACGAGTGCAGAAGAAATTGGATTGAGGAGCTGCCGGCGGCTCTTTGGTCAATCAGAACGACACCGAGTCGAGCCACCGGACAGACACCCTTTGCTCTAGTCTATGGAGCGGAAGCAGTTATCCCCACGGAACTCGCATACGGATCTCCTCGGGTGCTCGCTTATGACGAGCTCGAGCAAGAGCGGCTGCGCCAAGATGACGCGCTGCTCCTTGAGGAAGGACGTCTCCAGGCTGCGGTACGAGCTGCTCGATACCAGCAAGCCTTGCGTCGCTACCATAGCCGCAAGGTCAAGGCCAGGAGTCTCGAAGAGGGCGACCTTGTTCTTCGGCGCACTCAGTCGACCAAGAATTCCAACAAGTTGACGCCAAAGTGGGAAGGACCTTATCGGGTGAGACAAGTCACGAGGCCTGGCGCTGTCCGCCTCGAGACCGAAGAAGGCGTACCAGTGAGCAACTCCTGGAACATAGAGCATCTTCGCAAGTTTCACCCATAAGGCGCGGTTTCCGTAACCCGCTCCGGCAACCATCGGTTTGCACAGGCCTTGCCGCTGTTGCATGTAACCCCTTGTGCAAAGCCAGGCGAAGCCCCTGGCACCAGATAAAGTTGCCCTGTTAGGCGACCTTGTTCTTAGGCACGTTCAGTCGGCCAAGAATTATAACAAGTCGACGCCGAAGCAGGAAGGCCCTTATCGGGTGAGACGAGTCGCGAGGCCCGGCGCTGTCCGCCTCAAGACCGAAGAGGGCCTACCAGTGAGCAACTCCTGGGAACATAGAGCATCTTCGCAAGTTTCACCCATAAGGCGCGGTTGCCGTGATCCGCTCCGGCAACCATCGGTTTGTACAGGCCTTGCCGCTGCTGCATGTAACCCCTTGTACAAAGCCAGGCGAAGCCCCTGGCATCAGATAAAGCTGCCCTGTTAGGCGACCTTGTTCTTAGGCACGTTCAGTCGGCCAAGAATTATAACAAGTCGACGTCGAAGCAGGAAGGCCCTTATCGGGTGAGACGAGTCGCGAGGTCCGGCGCTGTCCGCCTCAAGACCGAAGAGGGCCTACCAGTGAGCAACTCCTGGGAACATAGAGCATCTTCGCAAGTTTCGCCCATAAGGCGCGGTTGCCGTGATCCGCTCCGGCAACCACCGGTTTGTGCAGGCCTTGCCGATGTTGCATGTAACCCCTCGTACAAAGCCAGGCGAAGCCCCTGGCCGAAGATAAAGAAGCGCTGGCGCCCTAGATTTTAGCATGCATGCTGAGTCAGAGTCTCGTCCTTGGTTAGGGTTGTCAGTTCCTAACTGTCGCTAACCCCTAACTTAGAGGTCGAGTCCGCGTCTTTTTGCCGTCCTTTCCCTTTGGCTCGCAGGAATTGGGTGTCCTTGCCGGGCCGCTCAAGGACAAGGAAGAGGAGAAGGGCGAGCCAACACATACGCCCCGGCGAGCCAGAGTCGCCGGGGGCTGCAACCTCAGATAAGTTTTTGCATCCCTCATCATGCATTCTCTTATGGACTGTGGAATTTGAAAGCCTCCTTTCCTCCTGAAAAGCTACCGTGCTCTCTTAGCGGCAACCCCCAGAGCGCGTTCCTGGGGCCCGTTTCGATAGCAGCCGCGGCAGCAAGGGGGAGGGAAGCGAGGGGCCAGAACCCGCCTGCTCCCCACCTCCGCCAAGGGCGTGAGGAAGGTCGAGCAGTGCGGGGGAGCGGCTGGGCCTGTTGCCGGGCGAGAAACTGTCTATCTTAACGATGTAAAGGATTCGTTCCTTACCGCGGTTTCCACCCGCGAGACAAATGGTCCGGCAAACCTCCCCTTTTCATTAAAACATTCCACTCAGGTACAGTTCAGAGAGAATGAAAAACATGAAAGAAGGGATTACAAGGCTTAAACGCAACTAAGGCCCGAAGGCTTACAAGCTGAAAAGAGATAAGGTGCCCGTAATCCCTTTCTTGTCTCTCTCCTCAGGAGGTAGGGCAAGAAGGCGAAGAGGGAGAAAGGGGCACCTAGGCGAGCTACGGGTGCCAGAAGGCACCAAGAGAAGATCCGGGGGCTCCGCCCGGGGGTCTCCGGAGGCTGAAGAAGACGGAGGCGCCGGAGGCAGAGCTGGAAGATGAGGCAGCGGCCTTGCCGCCAGCCTCTTCCTCTTCCCCAGCCTCGCCACTCCGGCCGCCCGAGGAGATGAAGCCCCCGGCAAGAGGAGCTTGCCGGGCCGAAGAGAAGACCCCGGTGGTCGTCACCGAGAGCAAGGGTGATGACGGCGTCTGGGGCGCATCTGGAACACGAGGCACCGGAGCGTCAGCCGGCTGTCGAGGTCGGCCCGTACTCCGACTTCGCAGCCTTCGACGTCCGCCCTCTGTCCTCCTCAGCAGCCCCCCTACGCCAGCCGCCCAAGGAGACGACCCCGGGGAGTTCACGGAGCCCGGCGCGGACGATGGGGCGGCCGGCGCCACACGGAGCTGCGACCGACGCCTAGTCGGACCCGTCATCCCGGCGGCTGCTCCCCTCGTCGTCGCTGTCGCTCCCCTCCTCGTCACTCTCGCTCGAGGAGGAGCCTTCGCTGTCGGAGGAGCTATCTTCGCAGCACCGGGCCCGGATGCCGGAGCCCCAGAAGGCCTTGACGGAGAGGAGGTCCTCCCCCACCAGCTTAAAGTGGAGGGAGAACCCCTCCGTCAAACTGTGGATCCGGGCGAACGTCTTCCACCCACGGCCCAGACACACCACGCCGGGGGCTTGGGACTCGACGTGGACTCGCGTCCCACTGATCCCGCAGCCCCTCATGCGCAGGTTTAGCGTCTCAGGCTGCTCCACCTCCAACACGCTCGCGAATGGAGCGGGAAGCCGGAGGCGGCGACGAGGCGCCCGACGCAGCCTGATAATGAACTCACAGGGGTCGTCCCCGATATGGACCGCGGGAAGGAACGGAGCCGCTGGCGGAGGCGAGGACGGCGCACCGATCCGTCCGCCCCGAGCGCCCCGGCCCCGTCCACGACCTCGTCCGCGACCTCGCCCTCTCCCTCTTCCCCCGACGACCGGCTCCGCCGCCGCGGGCGCAAGGGGAGGAGGGGCGCGTTGCCTAGCAGACACCCTCGCGGCAACCGAAGAAGAACCAGGGTTCCCCCCCTCCATCGCAGATGGGGGAAGGAAACCAGAAGCAGAAGGAGGAAGGAGATGGAGTGCGGATTTCCGTTGCCCCCTTTCGCTCCTTATAAAGGGGCGGAGTGGGGACGCGGCCGCCTCGCTCCTCCAATAGAAGCGGAGGAAGGGCAGACGACTGGGGTCGACCCACTGCATCGACCCGCGCCGGCCCGACTCCCTGCCTCCGCCGCCGCAACTCCGAGTGCATGAGGACCACGCGGTGGGCGCGCAGGACCGAGGCGACGGGTGGGACGACCTGCCCCCATCCCGTGATTATGGGGAACGGACGCCTCGGAAGCCGCGCCTCACCCCCGTTCATTTATCGAGCCGCGCCTCCGTGCCTCCCTCCACTTAAGAGGGGGGGCGGGCGTTTCGCCCCCACGACGCCGCGATAAGCGCGCGCCGCCTGGGTAAGGCGCGACGGATGCGGAGTTAAGGAGCAGCGCGACCAAGGCCACGCGTGCCCGTCCACTGTTAGGGCCTGGCCCAACGACGCTCGGCACCGTGTGTGGCCCAGGCCCGGGGGCTCCTGTCGGTGTACTAAAGTAGGGGTACCTTAGTACCCCAGACTTGTGCACGGGCAGTTGTAGCACCCCGCGGCGAGGCCCGCCCAGGAAGCGCCAAGAGAAGACCAAGCATTCAAGACAAGGCCCCCGGCAAGAGGAGCTTGCCGGGCCAAGAAGACAAGGCCCCCGGCAAGAGGAGCTTGCCGGGCCAAGAAGACAAGGCCCCGGCAAGAGGAGCTTGCCGGGACGACTAAGCCCATGTAATACCATCCAAGAACAAAGTATAAGAGACAGAAGATCGAGACCCCGACAAGAGGAGCTTGTCGGGAAGGCCGAACCCAGGCACCACAAGAGAAGCCCGCCGCGGCGCGCCATGCGCCCCGGCAAGGCCTGATAGCCGGCAAGCTATCAGGCGCAGGAAGACGACCCCCGCGGCAAGCCACTTGCCGCGGCAAATCGCCACCTCAGGACTGCGCTCCAGCTCGCCCGCCCACGCGTCGCTCCGGGGCATCCCCCAAGGGCACGTGGCGGGGCACCGCGCAGCCTGGGGCATGCGGAGGCATGCAGCCACCATCGTGGCGAGCGGTGGCGCACCTAACGGTCCGCCTCGGTGCTGTCCAGGCGACCGTGACAGGCATTTAATGCCCTTGTCCCCTACCGTCAGAAGTAGGTATGATAACACTGTGCCGCGCTGCAGCGCCACTGTTCCCGCACTGTTACAACATCCACCCCTTTTACACTTTTACCCCTTTCTCTTACGTTGACACCTGTCGGTGACCCCTTTGCGCTATAAAAGGAGGCCCGTGTGCAATGTAGAGGGGAGTCCGGGGTTCGGAGGTTCGGGTTCCGGGGTTCGGAGATTCGGGATCCAGACAGCCATACGCTCGGTGTAGCTAGCTCTCCAAGCTCCCGAGCTCCCCAGTTCAATACAACCAAGCAGGAGTAGGGTTTACGCGTCCATCGCGGCCCGAACCTGGGTAAACCGCTCGTGTGCTCGCCTCGATCTGCTCTCTGTGCTCCCTCCGCCCCCCTCACCGGACAACGAAAGGGGCTCCGGCCCCATAGGTGCTCGCGGGGGACGCCGTCCGCCCCGACAGATTGTTTTGAGATATGAAGATGGTGATATTAGAGTCATGCTAGTAAGTAGTTGTGAATTTGAGAAATACTTGTGTTAAAGTTTGTGAGCCCCGTAGCATGCACGTATGGTGAACCGTTATGTGATGAAGTCGGAGCATGATTTATTTATAGATTGTCTTCCTTATTTGTGGCGGCCGGGGATGAGCAATGGTATTTTCCTACCAATCTACCCCCCTAGGAGCATGCACGTAGTACTTTGTATCGATGACTAATAGATTTTTGCAATAAGTATGTGAGTTCTTTAAGATTAATGTTGAGTCCATGGATTATACGCACTCTCACCTTTCCGCCTTTGCTAGCCTCTCTAGTACCGCGCAACATTAGCCAGTACCATAAACCCACTACATATCCTTCCTCAAAACAGCCACCATACCTACCTATTATGGCATTTCCATAGCCATTTCGAGATATATTGCCATGCAACTTTCCACCATTCTGTTTATTATGACACACATCATCATTGTCATATTGCTTTGCATGATCATGTAGTTGACATTGTATTTGTGGCAAAGCCACCATTCATCATTTTTAGACATGTCTCTCTTGATTCATTGCACATCCGGGTACACCGTCAGAGGCATTCACATAGAGTCGTATTTTTGTTCTAAGTATCGAGTTGTAATTTTTCAGTTGTAAGTAAATAAAAGTGTGACAATCTTCATTATTAGAGCATTGTACCAAGTGAGGAAAGGATGATGGAGACTATGATTCCCCCACAAGTCGGGATGAGACTCTGGACGAATAATAATAATAATAATAATAATAATAATAATAAAAGAGGCCAAAAAATGAGAGAAGGCCCAACAAAAAGAAAAAAAGAAAGAAATGAGAGAAAAGAGAGAAGGGACAATGTTACTATCCTTTTTGCCACACTTGTGCTTCAAAGTAGCACCGTGATCTTCATGATAGAGAGTCTCCTATGATATCACTTTTCATATACTAGTCGGAATTTTTCACTATAGAACTTCGCTTGTATATTCCAATGATGGGCCTCCTCAAAATGCCCTAGGTCTTCGTGAGCAAGCGAGTTGGATGCACACCCACTTAGTTTTCTTTTTGAGCTTTCATAAACTTATATCTCTAGTGCATCCGTTGCATGGCAATCCCTACTCACTCACCTTGATATCTATTGATGGGCATCTCCATAGGCGTTGATACGCCTAGTTGTTGTGAGACTATCTCCTTCTTTTTTGTCTTCTCCACAACCACCGTCTATTCCACATATAGTATTATGTCCATGGCTCATGCTCATGTATTGCGTGAAAGGTTGAAAAAGTTTGAGAACGTCAAAAGTATGAAACAATTGCTTGTCTTGTCATCGGGGTTGTGCATTATTTGAATATTTTGTGTGATGAAGATGGAGCATAGCCAGACTATATGATTTTGTAGAGATAAGGTTTCTTTCGCCATGTTATTTTGAGAAGACATAATTATTTTGTTAGTATGCTTGAAGTATTATTGTTTTTCTGTTAATATTAAACTTTTCTTTTGAATCTTACAGATATGAACATTCATGCCATGATAAAGAGAATTCCATGCATAAATATGGTAGGTAGCATTCCACATCAAAAATTCTATTTTTATCATTTACCTACTCGAGGACGACCAGGAATTAAGCTTGGGACGCTTGATACATCTCCAACGTATCTATAATTTTTGATTGATCCATGCTATTATATTATCTGTTTTGGATGTTTTATATGCATTAATATCCTATTTTATATGATTTTTGGGACTAACCAATTAACCTAGAGCCAGTGCCTGTTTTTGTTTTTTTTCCTTGTTTTAGAGTTTTGCAGAAAGGGAATACCAAATGGAGTCCAAACGGAATAAAACTTCCGCGATGATTTTTCTTGGACTAGAAGACACCGAGGAGACTTGGAGTGCAAGTCAGAAGAGCCATGAGGCGGCCACAAGGGTGGAGGGTGCGTCCAGAGGGGGTGGGGCGTGCCCCCAACCTTGTGGCCCCCTCGGTGGCCTCCTGACCTAGATCTTCCTCCTATATATACTCTTATACCCCAAAAACTTCCAGGGGAGCCACGAAACCACTTTTCCACCGTCGGAACCTTATGTACCTGTGAGATCCCATCTAGGGGCCTTCTCCGACATCCTGCCGGAGGGGATTCGATCACGGAGGGCTTCTATATCAACACCATTGCCTCTCCCATTAAGCGTGAGTAGTTTACTTTAGACCTATGGGTCCAAAGCTAGTATCTAGATGGCTTCTTCTCTCTCTTTGATTCTCAATACAAAGTTCTCCTCGATGTTCTTGGAGATCTATTCGATGTAATACTCTTTTGTGGTGTGTTTGCCGAGATCCGATGAATTGTGGATTTATGATCAGCTTGTCTATGAATATTATTTGAATCTCCTCTGAATTCTTATATGCATGATTTGATATCTTTGCAAGTCTCTTCGAACTATCGATTTGGTTTGGCCAACTAGATTGGTTTTTTCTTACAATGGGAGAAGTGCTTAGCTTTGGGTTCAATCTTGCGGTGGTCGATCCTAGTGACATAAGGGGAACCGACACGTATTATCTTATTGCCATCGAGATAAAAAGATGGGGTTTTCATCATATTGTTTGAGTTCATTCCTCTACATCACGTCATCTTGCTTCAGGCGTTACTCTGTTCTTTATGAACTTAATACTCTAGATGCATGCCGGATAGCGGTCGATGTGTGGAGTAATAGTAGTAGATGCAGAATCGTTTCGGTCTACTTGACACGGATGTGATGCCTATATTCATGATCATTGCCTTAGATATCGCTATAACTTTGCGCTTTTCTATCAATTGCTCGGCAGTAATTTGTTCACCCATCGTAATAATTTCTATCTCGAGAGAAGCCTCTAGTGAAACCTATGGCCCCCGGTCTATTTTCCATCATATATGTTTCTGATCTACAATTCTAGTTTCCTATTTACTTTCTTTTGCAATCTTTCACTTTCCGTTCCATAAACCAAAAATACCAAAATACTAAAAATATTACATTACTGTTTATCCATCTATATCAGATCTCACTTTGTGAATAACTGTGAAGGGATTGACAACCCCTTTGTCGCGTTGGTTGCAAGTTGGTGTTTGTTTGTGCAGGTATTCGGTGGCTTGTTGTGTTGTCTCCTACTGGATTGATACCTTGGTTCTCAAAACTGAGGGAAATACTTACGCTACTTTGCTGCATCATCCTTTTCTCTTCAAGGGAAAAACCAACGCAAGCTCAAGAGGTAGCAGGTCTATTTTCCATCATATTAGTTTCCGATCTACTATTTTGCAATCTTTTACTTTCAGATCTATAAACCAAAAAAACCCCAAAAATATTTTATCTTTTCTTTAGTTTTATTTATCTATCTCTATCAGGTCTCACCTTTGCAAGTGATTGTGAAGGGATTAACAACCCCTTTATCGCGTTGGGTGCAAGTGCTTGATTGTTTGTGCAGGTATTGGTGATTTGCGCGTTCTTCTCCTATTGGATTGATACCTTGGTTTTTAACTGAGGGAAATACTTATCTCTACTTTGTTGTATCATCCTTTCCTCTTCAAGGGAAAAACCAACGCAAGCTCAAGAAGTAGTAGTAGCACATGGTACATACAACCCATTTAAACGTGTGTACACTAATAGGATTAGTGTGTAGGCATAGTGTCCTATTTTCACCAGTTGTGGCTTTTCGTTATTTATCTTGTCCTTGTTTCACCTTCTAAGATGTTTTTGGCATTTTGATACTTGATTCGTTCTATTAATTGGTATGTTTGGTAACTACTTGGGAAGGGGAGTGGGAGTTTTTTTGCACGGTAATATGTGACTCATTAATAAAAAGATCCAGTTACAAGCTACGTAAACACCGACATTATGGATCCGAAAAGATAGGATAATCCTACGCAAAAAACCAGCGTCTGTCCCTCTCCACCACGGAAAAGGAGACATATCACCTTTTCACACGAGCTCGACGCGGCTCCATCGCTAATTTGCATCTTTACGGACCTCCAAAGTAGTTTGCATGAAGCAAAACCATTGTCGTTGAAAGAATTAGACCGGGGCAACGTGTCCCCGGACACACCATCAAACTCCAGAACCAACACCCCCGCACGGCTATGACGTCAGAAGAGGAAACCAGAATTGTCAGCATCCAACCACCAACCCAGCACAGGATGCACCTTCTTCCAGCTGTCACATTCGTAGCCAACCATATGCGCATACTACCGAACGACAAAACCTCCCTGCTCCACTGTGATGTTAGAGACAATACCGCAGCAACGGGGACACAACAGAAGCAGAGACACACCCGAAGGGGTTGCAGCCGCCGCCGCCTCGCTGACACCATCCATGAACACTGATACGTCTCCAACGTATCTATAATTTTTTCTTGTTCCATGTTGTTATACTATCATTCTTTGATGTTTTACAATCATATTATAGCAATTTTATATCATGTTTTGGGACTAACCTATTGACATAGTGCCCAGTGCAAGTTGTTGTTTTTTTGCTTGGTTTTTACTTCGCAGAATATCAATACCAAACGAAGTCCAAACACAGCGAAACTTTTTGAAGAATTTTTATGCACCAGAAGAAACAATATGGGCCAAAGAAGTACCAGAGGGATGCCCCGAGGGGGGCACAACCTAGATGGGCGCGCCTGGGTGCCCACCTCGGTGGCCTCCCGCACTGCCTCTTCGCCTTATAAATACTGAAATATTCCAGAAACCCTAGGGGAGTCGACGAAACACAATTCCAGCCGCCGCAAGTTCTGGAACCACGAGATCCAATCTAGACACCATCATGGAGGGGTTTATCATCCTCATTGGTGCCTCTCCGATGATGCGTGAGTAGTTCATCATAGACCTACGGGCCCGTAGGCAGTAGCTAGATGGCTTCTTCTCTCTTTTTGATTCTCAATACAATGGTCTCTTGGAGATCTATTTGATGTAACTCTTTTTGCGGTGTGTTTGTTGGGATCCAATGAACTTTGAGTTTATGATCAGATCTATATCCATGAATATTATTTGAGTCTTCTTTGATCTCTTATATGCATGATTATTTATAGTCTCGTATTTCTTCTTCGAATCTTTGGTTTAGTTAGGTCAACTAGATCGATTTTTCTTGCCATGGGAAGAGGTGCTTTGTGATGGGTTCGATCGTGCGATGTTCTTTCCCAGTGACAGAAGGGGCAGCAAGACACGCATGTGTTATTGCTATTAATAATAACAAGATTGGGGCTATTCCTACATGAATAGATGTCATCTACATCATGTCATCGTTCCTATTGCATTACTTTGTTTCTCCATGAACTTAATACACTAGATGCATGCTGGATAGAGGTCGATGTGTGGAGTAATAGTAGTAGATGCAGGCAGGAGTTGGTCTACTAATCTTGGATGTGATGCCTATATATTGATCATTTCCTTGGATATCTTCATAATTATTCGATCTTCTATCAATTGCCCAACAATAATTTATTTACCCACCGTGTGCCATTTCTTGAGAGAAGCCACTAGTGAAATCTACGGCCCCCGGGTCTATTCTTTATCATATTTGCTTTGAGATGTTTTTTTATTCGCTTTTGTTTTTAGATCTATTATTCCAAAAATCCAAAAATACCTTGCTGGAATTTATTTTATTTCGCGTTTTACCGAGATCTATTTATCCAATCTACACAATTTTTATCCCGTCAACTTGACAATTTCTGGCGCCGTTACCCGTAAGAGGGATTAACAACCCCTCATAAGCGTCGGGTTGCAAGTATTTGTTCTTTGTGTGCAGGTACCGTTTACACAGTGTTGCTTGGTTCTCCTACTGGATTGATACCTTGGTTTCATAACTAAGGGAAATACCTACCGTAGCTGTGCTGCATCATCCCTTCCTCTTTGGGGAAATACCAATGTAGTTCAAGCGACATCAAACACTAACGCCGTTGATCCTAAGGATCGGTAAACACACAATGCCAGCCATCAACTCCGAGACGCCGCCACAAAGGACACCGCCGGTGTGGGAGTGGAGCTGAGGCAGATTTATTTGTCTGGGCGCCGTTTCCACCACCCCAACCACGCACCACGACCTACAAAACCAAACCCTAACTACAAAGCGAAGGAACGGGGTCCCACTCCCTCCTGCTGCCGGAGCAACAGTCGAAGGGAGAGGGGACCAACCCTGGCAGGTGTAGATCGTGTTGGGAAACTTTGCATGGAAAACAAAAAACTCTACGCACACACAAGATCTATCCATGGAGATGCATAGCTACGACAGAGGAGAGTATGTGTCGTGGATTTGTCACGGCAGATGTCCTAGCGAAAGGACTTAGTCGTGGAGCCATCGCAACGGGTTAATTTGAAGGGGTTAAAGCGGACGCAAGGACACGGAGTTTATACTAGTTCGGCCCCTTCGATGAAGGTAAAAGCCTACGTCTAGTTGTGATGGGATTGATGTGTTTCGAGGGCTAGGGAGCGATAAGCTTCGCCTAAACCTCGAGTTGTTCTCTGTCTTCAAACCGCCGTCGGGTCGTCCCCTTATATACACGGTTGACGCCCGTCGGTCTGCAAAGTCCCAACCTCCGGTTCATAAACGTGCCCGGGTTGGTCTCTCTATTCCTAACTTACAATGCAAGTTTACCTCAGGCCGGTTTACGGCCGTAAACCTCTAAACCGATTATAGGCCTTGGGCCCTTCTATTTCTCCTTGGGCTTTATCATCTCGGGTCCATTGACAGAGCTAACCCGGGCCCTGTAGGCCGGTTTACCCCAAATAGCAATATCCCCAACATTAGGCCCCAGATTGATTTGAACAGGTTCATGTCAATCCTTAATAAGAATCTCTGTCTTCAAATGTCTTCTAGTGACTGTTAAACCGCCGTTTCTTCGTCTCCTCATGCTGCGGTAAACCGATATGACGTCAGCGCAAGTTACCGTCTCCTTTTGCTAATCCGCAATAATCAGGGCGACGGCTGGGCTCCCGAAATCACCGGCCCCTGGATTCGCGCGTGCCGCCTTATAAATAGGACTTGAAGGCCATCTTCCTTTCCTCCCTTTCGCCCCCTTCTTCGTCTTCCTCGCGACCCAGACCTCGGAGCTCCGCCGCCACCGCCGGCTACTGCATCAACTCCGGCCGCTGCATCGACCTGACCGGACTAGAGTACCGCGGCGACCCTCCACATCCGTTTGGATCCCGGTAAGGCTCCTGTTCTCCTTGATTTAGATCTGTTCTAGGGTTCGTCATCCTGCCACTGTTCCTTGTTCATCTCCATAGCAGCTTTTGCGAGCAGATTGTGATACTTATATTGTGATTTGTAGTCAACCTCAATATTCGCCATAAATCTGCACTCATCTCCTTAGATCCCACTCATTTCCCTGCTTGTCGAACTTATGCTGTTCTGCTGTGAGCCAAACCTCGTATTTTTACTTCTTTTTTGCCCTAGCTGTAGATCCATTGTTTTGAAAGAATCCGTACGGGATCTGTTTCTGCTTTCATATTCACAACTGTTAGATCTGGTCGGTTTAACTTTTAGCAGAGCGAACAACCCAAACCATATATCCATTAGTCTCCTCAACGAATCGCCAGATGATATCACTGTAGATAACTTCATTCTATATAAGAGCATCTTCGGTTTACAATCACACCTGTTCTCAAACCGGAATACCTTTGTCTTGTAGATTTCCTCATGGCAAAACAGGTGTACGAATGCAACTGGGTTCCCTCTCGCATCACCGAGACCCAACTAAACAACTTAGTTCTGACTGGCGCCTTGAGTAGCAAAAATGCCATCCATTGGAGGGTTCCAGGGGATGAATGTCCTCCTACCCCACAGGAAGGAGAAGTGGTGGTGTTTGCGGATCACCTGGCCCGGGGTTTTAATCCACCCGGTTCAAAATTTTATCGGGACGTCCTGGCTAATTTTAAATTGCGCCCCCAAGATGTTGGCCCAAACTCAGTCACGAATATCTGCCATTTTCAAGTGCTTTGTGAGGTGTACTTCCAGGAGGAACCTACTGTAGAGCTGTTCCGAGACTGTTTTCATTTGAACCGACGTACTGAATTCACCGACGGCCCTAATATGGAACTGGGTGGTATGGCGATTCAAAAGAGGAAAGAAGTGACTTATCCTCATGCCAAGTTGCATAGTCATCCGCAAGAATGGAACCACACTTGGTTCTATTGCAAGGATACTTCCCCTGCTGAAGAAAATCCTCTGCCTGGCTTCCGTCCAGAGAGACTTAGCAATACACACCCCTTCCCCCCAAGGCTAACCGCCAAAGAGAGGAGTAAGTACGCCCCTCAGCTGTCCAAGCTCAGAGCCTTCATGGCCAACGGTTTAACGGGGGTAGATCTTGCCCGTTGCTGGATTTCATGGAGCATCCTGCCCCTTAGCATCCGCTCCGTTTTAATGTGCCAATACACGGGCCGGGTTGATGATCCTTTGAGGCACTGCAACATTCAGCTGGCAGAAGACGAAGTTACTGAAGCTGTGAAAAAGATGCTGAATGAACCGGAATATGTTTGCGCCCGAACCGGCCTGCTTCCCTTTTGTGCTACAAACAAACCACCTGCTGTAAGCATCTCACCTCTGTTTGTTATAGAATTTATGATCTCCTTATATACATATTGTTAACTCCAGTCCTTTCCGAGACAGGGAGATGATCCGTTTTGGAGCAAGAAGTTTCAAGAGCCGACCGAAAAGGTAACCCGACCCAAAACAAGGGTGAAGAAGCCCGCTCAGAAGAAAAGGAACACCGCTTCCTCTACCCCGGATTTAGAGGAGGATGATGTGGGTAATCCGGACCTTGAAGTAGACCTCGATTCAGTCGGCTTACTTTTTATACGTCTTATTGATGATGATATTTGTCAGGACGACGCTGAAGCGAGTAATGCTGAAGGCCCAGAGGTAACTATTCTTTCTTCTGATGCAGTTCCTTTGCCTTTGAAAAAACCTCGCCAAGCAAACCGGAAAATTAAATTTTCTCATCCTCTTGCTTACTTGGATCCCAAATTTCTTGTGAAGACCCAGCAACATGAAGCTCGACGCACCACCCGGCATAGTGGCCAGGTAGTTACCTCCGCCGGTTTACCGAACAGCCCGGTTCGGAAACGCCGCTCAGAGGTCTCCGATTTATGCGCTAGCTTTCCTCCTAAAGCAGGTTTAACTCGTCAGCCTCTTAATCCATCTGATTCCGATTATCAGGTCACTTCCCATTCATCTTCTGGTGAATCTTCAGCCACTCAACTGTCACCGCTAAAGACAGTTATTGGGTAAGTTGGACCGATCACAACATATTTCTATATGGGTTTCTTAATCCATCTTACACCGTTCTTTCAATCTTTGGGTCTTTCCCAGGGCTAAACCTAGACCGAGCAAGAAGGCTCGTCTGGATAATCCGGCCGAAGGAACTGCCGCTCCTGAACCGGAGAGAACTCCTGGTGCTGATGTTCTAGTTCGTGAAGACATTCAGAATTATCTACCTCCACAAGATGACGCCTATGCTGAAGAAAGGCCTACCAATCCTGCCAGCCGTACTGATCAGCCTGCCAGTCCTGTTTGGGTTGAGGAATCCATCCCCCCTTCTGGAACTGTTGATAAACCGTCAGTGCCAATGCAGAGCAGCGACTCCAAAGATGATGATGTTGTGATTACCGGCATTGGTCGCTCTGAACCGGGGAACTCTGCTACTTTAGCCAAGCATACTGCCAAGGAAGAAATCTCGGCCATAAAGGGCAAATGGTACGTTGATTCCTCAACGTACGCCGCTTTAAGCGCCCAAGATCTTTATTCTGGGTACCTGAACCGACTGTACACCAGTCGCGATTATGAAGCTGGTATGATCAGGATGATGAAAGAAAAACTTGAGGTAACTCTCTTGTGCTTCATTCTGTTGCAACCTAGCTTCTCAATTTTTTCCAATCCGAGATGGTAATCCGAATCATGCTGCCTTGACAACTAAGGCCCGGTTTAAAAACCCAGGGCTTCAACATAGACCGTTAACCAGAAACATCATCAAATAACCATTAGCCCCCAAGTACCAAGTTTAAATACTTGTATTAATCCTGGGACTTTTGTAATGGAAAACATGCGTTAAGATCAAGTATGCATTAGCCCCCAAGTATCGAGCACATAACTTGCTTGTGTGGTTGATACTTCCAAACCGTGCAATATTTTCTGAACACTGCTGACGACCTGCTGCAGGGGGATCTGAAGACCAAAGAGAAACAAGTCTCGGACCTTCAGGAAACCCTAAAAACCCAGCAGGCTGAAACTGAAAAAGCGAAGGAGGAATTGACCAATGCCTTAACCGTTATGGAACAGCTGAAAGAAAGCCGCAAAAAGGAACAAGCTGATTGGGCTACTGAAAAGGCTCTTTTGATGAAAAGGGCTGAAAATGCCGAAGCTGCTCTCAAACCGGTGGTTGATGAATTATCCACCGTAAAGCGACAAATACACTCCATGACCTCTGCCGTCTTTGGTAAATTTCTTTCGATGCCCTTCTTCCAATTTGCACCTTGTTTGCTATATCCCATGTCCGGTTTGTAATCCATCTTGAAACACTGCAGGCACACGTATTGGACACTTGGGTTCTGATGTGCAGATGAAACTCAAAGCTGCCTATACTTTGATTGAACAGTTGTACACCGGAGCACAGAGAGCTATCACCACTGCATCGCATAACAACCCTGCACCGTCTCTGATTCAAGACACGTTAAAAAGGTTATCCATGCTTCCAGCCCGGATTGAAGAGTTAAAAAGATCAGCTGCTCGAACCGGAGCCATCACCGCCTTGATCCGGGCCAAAGCGTGGGTACCAGATTTTGATCCTGTCGAAGCGGCCCAAGGATACCCCAGCTTGAAAGAAGACGGTTCAGATTTCGGCGAAAACGACTTGAGGGCGATAAACCGGGCGGTGCGCCCCCTAGCTTGTCAATTGGCTGAAGAAGCAGATCTGACACATTATCAGGCCCAATATGATAACCAGAACAAGCGAGTAGCTGCCTCGGTCCCTGAAGCGGAAAACCTTATTCCTCCAATCCGTAAGCATACCTACGCCCCTGACATTGAACCGTCTTTGCTGATTCATGAAGAAGCTGTCTTTCAAGCGCTAATGGGAATCGACTGGACCACTGCTGATTTCCAGCCAATGGGTAGCCAAGAGAAAGCTGAAGCGGCGCAAGATGATCCACAGCCTTCGAACCGAGGCGGTGAACAGGCGTAACCAATGCTCCGGTTCACCTTAATTGCTGACGTTTAATCCGTCAAAAAACAATATATTTAGGCACTATGCTGCCTTGTAATAAGATAGTTAATACCTCTGTGTTTGAATGCGCCTTTGTGCACGGGTACTGATGCCCTTTCCATTGACTTTTTCGAACTTATGTTTCCTGTTTTTACTGAGTACAAAGGACGGTCTTTCGACCATACGAACCGTGTTGCGCCTTTGCCAAACCGAGCAACTTGCCTCCGGGTTAAAAAACGGACCAGGCTGTGTCAGCTGAATCGGTTTAAAAGTATTTGATGTTCCGAAGAACAAAAACACCACAATGAAAGCAGAAAACAAAAAACCAAATACGAGAGGACAACGCGATAGTAAAACGCATACAAATAGTGGTTGCTATGAACCGTTCAGAAGGCGTGACCATCGTCAAGACAAAAGAAACCAAGCCCCCAAGAGGTGTAGCTACGGTTTAAGTCGACTAGGTTCCTAACTGAATCGTGGCAAATATGCCGGTCAAATGGCATTGCATTGGTTCGGATTCGACCAAGCCCCCAAGTGACTCAGTGGCCAAGGGCCGATCAAGTGGCATTGCGTTGGTTCGGACACGACCAAGCCCCCAAATGACTCATTGGCTAAAAAGCCGATCAGAAGGCATTACCATCATCAAGACATGACCGAGCTCCCATAAGGTGTAACTACGGCTCAAGTCGATTAGGTCCCCAACTGACTTAGTGGCAAATGTGCCAGCCAGAAGGCATTACCGTCGTCAAGACATGACCAAGCTCCCCGGAGGTGTAGCTACGGTTCAGGTCGACTAGGTCCCCAACTGACTTTGTAAGGATAGCTATGTTCTCTTTGGTTCGAATACGACCTATGTTTGAACAGGAAGCCCCATGTTTGAACCGCGCATCATGTCAGCAGGTCCTCTTCAGTAATTTTTAACCTTTTTGCAAGAGATAAATTTTTCTTGAACCGGGATATTGAACCGGATATTAAGAGCTTCAAAGCTTTGTGGGAGACATCTTCCCTTGAACCGGATTTTAACCCGGATCTTCACTTTGATCTTCTGTGAAGCGACCTCAAGGGGTAAACCAGAAATTGCATTAAAGCGAATCCACTCCATGTAACCACGCATGATGTGAAGAACAGCAGAGACCCCGCTTTAATCGAGGCTCCGGTTTATTGTATTAATCATAATATATACATGGTCATGATATGTACATAAACAGAGCCCAAGGCTCATGTATAATAAGGTCGAAGATGAGCTATGTTCCACGGCCTGTTGGTCTCCTCCTCTGATGTGCGTGAATCTTTGCGCTCTCGAATATCAATCAGATAGTATGACCCATTATTCAGATTCTTGCTGACCACAAAAGGTCCTTCCCAAGGCGGGGATAATTTATGCTGATCAGACTGATCCTGGATGAGCCGAAGCACCAAATCCCCCTCCTGAAAGGTTCTGGTCTTAACCCGACGGCTGTGGTAACGGCGAAGATCCTGCTGGTAAATCGCTGAACGGGCAGCTGCTAATTCACGTTCCTCATCCAACAAGTCAAGAGCGTCCTGTCGTGCCTGCTCGTTGCCCGCTTCAACATAAGCTGCCACACGAGGTGAATCATGTCGTATATCACTGGGGAGAACCGCCTCTGCTCCATAGACCATAAAGAACGGCGTAAACCCCGTGGATCTGTTAGGCGTGGTGTTGATACTCCATAATACAGACGGTAGCTCCTCAACCCAACAACCCGGCGTCCATTGCAAAGGGACCAGAAGCCGGGGTTTGATACCTCTCAAGATCTCTTGATTCGCTCGTTCTGCTTGACCATTAGACTGTGGGTGAGCTACTGAAGAAACATCAAGCCGTATATGCTCACGTGCGCAGAACTCCTTCATGGCACCTTTGGATAGATTGGTACCATTATCTGTGATGATGCTGTGTGGAAAGCCAAACCGGAAGATCACCTTCTTTATAAACCGCACCGCCGTGGCCGCATCACATTTACTGACAGGTTCTGCCTCCACCCACTTTGTAAATTTGTCAACTGCCACCAATAGGTGGGTCTTCTTATCTTTGGAACGTTTAAAAGGTCCAACCATATCGAGCCCCCAAGTCGCAAACGGCCAAGTAATTGGAATCATCCTCAATTCTTGGGCCGGTATGTGCGCTCGTCTGGAAAATTTCTGGCAACCATCACATAACCTGACCAGGTCTTCTGCATCAGCATGAGCAGTTAACCAGTAGAAATCGTGGCGGAACGCTTTAGCCACCAATGATTTTGAACCGGCGTGGTGGCCGCAATCCCCTTCATGTATTTCACGTAGTATCTCGCACCCCTCCTCAGGGGATACGCACCGTTGCAGCGCTCCTGACACGCTGCGATGATGTAGCTCTCCTTTGAGAATGGTCATAGACTTGGACCGCCGTACTATCTGTCGAGCCAAGGTTTCGTCTTCTGGCAACTCACCCCGGTTCATATACGCCAGATAAGGAAGCGTCCAATCCGGGGTGACGTGAAGAGCCGCCACTAATTGAGCCTCCGGGTCAGGAATAGCCAACTCCAGCTCACCGGGTAGCTGTACCGATGGGTGATACAATACATCCAAGAAAACATTGGGTGGGACCGGTTTACGCTGAGAGCCCAAGCGGCTTAAAGCGTCCGCTGCCTCATTCTTTCTGCGGTCCACATGGTCCACTTGATAGCCTTTGAAATACCCAGCCACCATATCTACTTCACGACGGTATGCAGCCATGAGCGGGTCCTTAGAATCCCAGGTGCCAGATACCTGCTGAGCCACCAGATCCGAATCACCGAAGCACCTAACTCGGCTCAGATTCATCTCTTTAGCCATCCGAAGACCATGAAGCAAAGCTTCATACTCAGCCGCATTATTTGTACAGGGGAACATTAAACGGAGGACATAACAAAACTTATCTCCTCGTGGGGAAGTTAAAACGACTCCAGCCCCCGAGCCTTCCAATTGTCTGGACCCGTCAAAATGAATAGTCCAATATGTGTTATCTGGCTTCTCCTCAGGTGCTTGTAACTCTGTCCAATCGTTTATGAAGTCGACAAGTGCTTGTGACTTTATGGCCGTCCGGGGTACGTATCTTAAATCGTGCGGCCCAAGCTCGATAGCCCACTTGGCAATCCGACCGGTCGCCTCCCGGTTCTGTATGATGTCACCCAAAGGAGCAGAACTGACCACCGTGATGGGGTGTCCTTGAAAATATTGCCTCAGCTTCCGGCTTGCCATAAAAACACCATATACCAGCTTCTGCCAATGTGGATACCTTTGTTTGGACTCGATAAGCACTTCACTGATATAGTAAACCGGTCGCTGAACCGGATGTTCCTTCCCAGCCTCCTTTCGTTCTACCACCATCGCCACACTAACCGCTCTGGCATTCGCAGCAACGTATAACAGGAGTGGCTCTTTATCTACAGGGGCTGCCAACACTGGCGGATTGACTAGCTGTCACTTCAAGTCCTCAAACGCTTTATCAGCCTCCGGACTCCAGATAAATTGATCCGTCTTATTGAGCATTTGATACAAGGGGATCGCCTTTTCACCGAGGCGGCTGATAAACCGACTTAACGCTGCAATCCGTCCGGCCATGCGCTGAACATCATTGACGCATTTCGGTTTGGCCAGGGAGGTGATGGCTGTGATCTTTTCCGGATTGGCCTGAATTCCTCTATGGGACACTAAAAATCCCAACAACTTGCCTGCAGGTACACCAAAAACACATTTAGCTGGGTTGAGCATCATTTGGTACACTCTCAAGTTATCGAAAGTTTCCTTCAAATCGTCAACCAGGGTCTCCTTCTTTCGTGACTTGACCACAATATCGTCCACATAAGCATGCACATTACGACCAATCTGCTCGTGGAGGCAATTTTGCACACACCGTTGATAAGTAGCCTGCGCACTCTTAAGCCCGAAGGGCATAGAAACATAGCAGAAGGCTCCAAAGGGAGTAATGAACGCCGTCTTCTCCTGGTCCTTAACTGCCATCTTGATCTGATGATAACCCGAATAGGCATCCAAAAAACTCAAACGCTCGCAACCTGCCGTAGCATCAATGATTTGATCAATACGGGGGAGAGCAAAAGGATCCGCTGGACAGGCTTTATTCAAGTCTGTGTAATCCACACACATGCGCCAGGTGCCATTTTTCTTAAGAACCAGCACCGGATTAGCAAGCCACTCGGGATGAAAAACCTCAATAATAAACCCAGCTGCCAGGAGCCTGGCCACTTCCTCACCAATCACTTTACGTCTTTCTTCGTTAAACCGGCGTAAGAACTGTTTTACCGGTTTATACTTAGGATCCACATTAAGGGTGTGCTCAGCGAGTCACCTCGGTACACCAGGCATGTCAGACGGCTTCCATGCAAAGATGTCCCGATTCTCACGGATGAACTCGATGAGCGCGCTTTCCTATTTTGGATCCAGGTTTGCACTGATGCTGAACTGCTTGGACGAATCACCAGGTACGAAGTCAACAAGCTTAGTTTCGGCAGCCGATTTGAACTTCAAGGCCGGATCGTGGTCCGTAGTTGGCTTCTTCAACGAAGTCATGTCCTCCGGGTCAACACTGTCTTTGTACTGCTTTAGCTCCTCCGTAGCACAAACCGATTCTGCATAAGTCGCATCTCCTTCCTCGCATTCTAAAGCGATTCGACGGCTCCCATGAACCGTTATAGTGCCCTTGTAACCCGGCATCTTGAGTTGCAGATATACATAGCAGGGCCGTGCCATAAATTTTGCATAGGCTGGCCGTCCGAACAAAGCGTGGTATGGACTTTGGATTTTAACCACTTCGAACGTCAGCGTCTCTGATCTGGAATCATGACTATCGCCGAAGACCACTTCAAGGGCTATCTTACCAACCAGGTACGCAGACTTGCCAGGCACCACCCCGTGGAACACTGTATTGGTCGGTTTGAGATCCTTATCTACCAGTCCCATGCGACGGAAGGTCTCATAATACAAGATGTTAATGCTGCTCTCTCCGTCCATGAGCACCTTGGTGAGCTTATAACCTCCCACCTGAGGTGCCACCACCAATGCCAACTGACCCGGATTATAAACCCTGGGAGGATGATCTTCTCGGCTCCATATGATCGGTTGTTCCGACCAGCGCAGATATTGAGGCGTGGCCGGTTCAATGGCACTAACTGCCCGCCTCTGAAGCTTTCTATCCCGTTTATCCAAGCTTGTAGTAAAGACATGATATTGTCCACCACTCAACTGTTTCGGGTTGCTCTGATAACCTGATTGCTGCTGTCCGTAACCACTTTGATTACCTTGATTATTTTGGCTGTCCTGTCCGCCCGAGTTACCATGGAACCCTGGACCGGAATTTCCGCCGCCGTATCCTGATCCGGAACCTGAACCGCCGCCAGAGCTGTGATCATATTGGAAAGTGTTCGAACTTTTGAATTCCTTCATGATGTAACAATCCTTCCAAAGATGGGTTGCTGGCTCCTCTTTTGTTCCGTGCTTCGGACAGGGCTGGTTTAAGAAAAAGTTCAAACGCTCCGGATTAGGACCGGGATTTGCGCGAAAACTTGGCTGTTTCCCCTTACGCCGCTGGCCCTTATTCTGTGCACTTGTGTTGGCCACAAAATCCATGCTCCCATCCGGTTTACGCTTACCTCCGCCTCCATTACCTGTCGGTCGATGCTGCTGGCCTTTGGTGTTGCTATTCTTCTTTCCCTTCCCTGCTTTGTCATCACCAGAGTTAGGATCCTTGATACTGTCAGAATCCGCATACTTCACTAAAGCGGTCATGAGCGTTCCCATATCCGTGCAATCACGCTTCATCCGGCCTAACTTTAGCTTCAAAGGGCCAAACCGACAGTTGCTTTCCAACAGCACCACGGCGGTGTCTGCGTTGATGCGATCTGACGAGTGCAAAACTTCTGATACCCGGCGTACCCAATGGGTAGTTGATTCCCCTTCTTGCTGAACGCAAGCTGCTAGGTCAACTATCGACATTGGCTGTTTGCACGTGTCCTTGAAATTCTTGATAAACCGGGCGCGCAACTGGGCCCACGAATTAATGGAATTAGGCGGTAAGCTCTTTAGCCAAGTCCGGGCCGTTCCTTCTAACATCATAGTAAAATACTTGGCACACGCCGTGTCATCCACATCCAGCATCTCCATAGCCATCTCATAGCTCTCCACCCATGTCTCCGGAGGCTGATCTGCCGTGTAGTTTGGTACCTTGCGGGGGCCTTTGAAGTCTTTGGGCAGGCGTACGTTGCGCAAAGCGGGAACAAGGCACGGTACTCCCAAGGAACTAGAAACCACCCTCGGTTCAACCGTAGCCGCTGGGAAGATAGGTGTAAGCTGACGAGCCTGATGCTGCGCTGCTAATCCGGCCTCCTGCGCACGGGCGCGATCCACATTCTCCTGAGCATTGTCGAGGCCCGCCGGATTGTTGCCGCGGAGCGCTTCACGCCTGGCATTACTTGAAACAGCCGGCTCCTCCATGCGCCTACTATAGCTTCCGCTGGGGCGAGGGGTGGAATGAATCCGATCACGGCTTTGCGAATATGCTTCTTGTTGGGCCAACGCGGTCCTAAGGAGCTCCTTGACCCGGCGTGTCTCTACATCCTGCGGTGAATCGCCTTCAATCGGAATGGCTTCCAACCGAGCTGCCGCCGCGACGAGGTTATCCATCGGGTTGGAATAATGACCCGACGGTGTTGGCACGGCCTGTGGTGTACCAGTGTTGTGACGAGGCAGGTTTATTATCCGGTGCTGAACCGGGGCGCCAACTGTCGCCTCCGCACGGTTTACCCCCGGGGTGTTGAAGAGATTTCGGACATCGAGGGCTGCGGGCAATCGAGATCGGAATTTCCTCTTCAGGACTTCCTAAGACGCATTCTGGTCCATCATGAGCCTGTAAGCCTGTGCATCTAAAGCGGCGCGCTCCGCCGTCATCCTGGCCTCTTCTGCTGCCAGCTCCGCTTTAGCTTGAGTGATCTGTTCTCTCACTTTGGCAATCTCAGCATTGTGAACCTCCTGATCCACCGGGTTGGCTTCCGCCATGAGCGCTGCCAGTGCATCAAACAGGTCTGACAATACTTGGGCTGGTGAATCCGCAGGGCCTCCTGCCCGCGCGGCTGTTGCCGCTGCCGATCCGGAGATCACTGCTGCCGCAGTTGATGAATGTAGCGCCGCCTGTGTTCCAGCCATGAAGATCCCAACTCGATAGGGCAGATCAGAGGGGTCCGGAATACTGTCGCCATCGGAGCTGCCCCCAATCCGATCATCTTGCAGCTGGTAAAGAGATTCGGTTTCCCCGGTTGACGTTTCATCGCCGGAGTAGATGGCGGTTTCGTCACCGGATTCGGATCCTTCCTCGTAGCTTCCTCCGTGGATGACTCCCACGAAGGCGCGCTTCCTGGTCGGTTTAGCCAGGGTCGATCTCGTGCACTGAGCTGTCTCGACGAGGTCGGTGCAGACGCCCAGCTCGGGGCCCGGTTCACCGATCTTGCCGATGAAAACATGGATGCCGCCAAAGGGGACCCGGTACCCGTACTCGATCGAACCGGCGTCGGGGCCCCAGCCTGTGCTGTCGATGTAGAGTTTTCCGCGACGACTTTTGGTCATCCGACCCACAGCGTAACCCTCGAGTCCTTCGAAGCGGCCCTCCAAGAACTTTAAACCATCTCGCGATAGCCCCACGGTGGGCGCCAACTGTCGTGGATTTGTCACGGCAGATGTCCTAGCGAAAGGACTTAGTCGTGGAGCCATCGCAACGGGTTAATTTGAAGGGTTTAAAGCAGACGCAAGGACACGGAGTTTATACTAGTTCGGCCCCTTCGATGAAGGTAAAAGCCTACGTCTAGTTGTGATGGGATTGATGTGTTTCGAGGGCTAGGGAGCGATAAGCTTCGCCTAAACCTCGAGTTGTTCTCTGTCTTCAAACCGCCGTCGGGTCGTCCCCTTATATACATGGGTGACGCCCGTCGGTCTGCAAAGTCCCAACCTCCGGTTCATAAACGTGCCCGGGTTGGTCTCTCTATTCCTAACTTACAATGCAAGTTTACCTCAGGCCGGTTTACGGCCGTAAACCTCTAAACTGATTATAGGCCTTGGGCCCTTCTATTTCTCCTTGGGCTTTATCATCTCGGGTCCATTGACGGAGCTAACCCGGGCCCTGTAGGCCGGTTTACCCCAAATAGCAATATCCCCAACAGTATGTCTATGTACCCTCGTAGACCGTTTAGCGGAAGCATTTATCAACGCGGTTGATGTAGTCGTACACCTTCATGATCTACCCGATCAAGTACCGAACGTACGGCACCTCCGCGTTCAGCACACGTTCAGCTCGATGACGTCCTCGCCTTCTTGATCGAGCAAGACGGGCAAAGTAGTAGATGAGTTTCGGCAGCACGACGGCGTGTTGACGGTGGTGATGCAACTATCTCCGCGGGCTTGATACGCCTCCGACGTATCTATAATTTATGAAGTATTCATGCCATGTTTACAAAAAAATTATATGGTTTTGGTATGATTTGATTAGAACTAACCCGAACTGACGTTGTTTTTAGTAGAACTACCGTGATGTCTTTTTTTTGTGTAGAAATAAAAGTTCTTGGAATGGGCTGAAAAATTTACGGTGTTTTTTTTACATATCAAAAGAGAACCTCGAAGCACAAGAGTTGGACCAGAATCTTCACAAGGAAGCGGCAAGGGTGGAAGGCACTCCCTATGGCGTGCCCCTGGCTTGCAGCTGCCTCGTGGACCCCCTTGACATGAGACCGACGCAAAAAATTGCTATAAATACCAAACCCCCCAGAAAGAAACCTAGGTCGGGATTTCTGTCACGCAAGCCTCTATAGTCGCGAAAAATCAATCTAGACCCTCTCCGGCACCCTGCCGGAGGGGGCCATCATCACCGGAGGCCATGGAGGAGGATCCCGGAGGGGGCCATCATCACCATGGAGGCCAAGGACCAAAGGGGCAACCTCTCCCCATCTAGGGGGAGGCCATGGACGAGGAAGCACAAGGGGGAGACTCTCTCCCCCTCTCTCTCAGTGGCGCCGGAGTGCTGCCGGGGGAACCATCACCGCGGTGATCGTCTTCATCAACATCACCATCTTCACCACCTTCGTCATCTCTTTTAAGCGGTCCACTCTCCCGCAGCCCGTTGTAATCCCCTACTTGAACTTGGTGCTTTTATGCCACATATTATGATCCAATGATGTGGTTCCATCCTATGATGTTTTGAGTAGATTTCTTTTGTCCTTTGGGTTGATTGATGATCTAGATTGGTTTGAGTTGTATGTTTTATTTTGGTGTTGTCCTATGGTGCCTTCCATGCCGCGCACACGTGAAGAATTCCCGCTGTAGGGTGTTGCAATACGTTCATGATTCACTTATAGTGGGTTGCTAGAGTGACAGAGGCTTAAACTCGAGTAAGGGGGTTGTTGCGTATGAGATAAAGGGGACTTGATACTTTAATGCTATGGTTGGGTGTTACCTTAATGATCTTTAGTAGTTGCGGATGGTTGCTAGGGTTCCAATCATAAGTGCATATGATCCAAATAGAGAAAGATGTTAGCTTATGCCTCTCCCGCATATAAAATTACAATAATGATTACCGATCTTGTTAACAATTGCCTAGGATAATTCCGCACACCGATCCATCATTATTCCACACTCGCTATTTGTAATATATTGTAATATATTCTAACTTTATGTTAACAGCACCTATTTTATATTTGAGTTCTCCGATATCATGCAAAGCTATCCTCTTCATACCCATGACATAGTTTTATTTCTCGTTTCTAGATGGAAGCAAACATACAGTGTACATAGAGTCGTATCAGTGGCAGATAGGACTTGAGAGAATATTGACCTTACCTTTAGCTCCTTGTGGGTTCAACACTCCATACTTATCACGTCCACCTTTGTAAATTGCTACGATGATTCCTTGCACTTGGGGATTATCAAGCTCTTTTCTGGCGTCGTTGCCGGGGAGCAATAGCGTGGGGTTGATATTTTCGTGTATGCTTGATTCCTTTCTTCACTAAGTAGATTTTGTTTTCCCTTTTGTTTTTGTTTTCTTTAGATGTGGTTGAAATAAAAAAAATTAAAAAATGCAAAGTACAAAAAAATTTACTTGCCTCTTATGCCAAAAAACTTTTTTGAAAAGAGAAGTGATTGGAAGGTTGTACATTGGAGAAGTGAGGGTAGACCTTGAACACTTGTGTTCATGATCATGGAAACAATATAGCATTTTTCATGGAAGTTTCTAAAAAATATTTGTCCCCTTGTTTATATCCATTGTACTATAAAAATAATGTGTCAAGGCTTGGATTTAGAATGTTTAAATTGCTTGTTTGGTGTGTGCAGCAGAAAAAACAGAAACTTTTGCTGTAGTAATTGAATTTACATTTTTTTTACTGGAGCACGATAAAATGGTGGAATTTTTACATGGTACTGCTATGCAAATTCTTTAGGTTGTCCTAATGTTTTAGAATTTTTGGAGTTACAGAAGTATACGAAGTTTCCAAATTACTACAAACTGTCCTCTTTTTCATAGATTCTGCTTTCTATGTGTTGTCCGCTTATTTTGATGAATCTATGGGTAGTATCGGGGGGCTGTGAACCATGGTGAAGTTGGAATACAGTAGATATAATGCTAATATGAGATTGGAATGAGTTTAAAACAGTACCTAAAAGTAGTGGTTTGCTTTATTATACTAACGGATCTCACAAGGTTTTTGTTAAGTTTTGTGTGGATGAAGTGTTCGAAGATTGAGGAGTTGTCAACATGAGAAGAATAAGGGGACACAAGATTTCAAGCTTGGGGATGCCCAAGGCACCCCAAGTAAATATTTCAACAAGACTCAAGCATCTAAGTTTGGGGATGCCCCGAAAGGCATCCCATCTTTCTTCTTCAACAATTATCATTTTCAAGTTTTGGGTAAGATATTGATATGAGGAGAATAAGGAGTGACAAGTCACTAAGCTTGGGGATGCCTAAGACACCCCAACGTAATATTCAAGTAATACCCACGTAATTAAGCTTGGGGATGCCCCGGAAGGCATCCCCTCTTTCGTCTCCAACATTACCGGTAACCTTACTTGGAGCTATATTTTCATTCGTCACATGATATGATTTTTGCTTGGAGTGTCATTTTCTTTTATTTGTATTTGCTTGCTGTTATTTAGAGTAATGTTTTTGATCTTTTAGTTCAATAAAAAGGTCAAAGTATAGCCTTTACCATGCTTATTTTCAAGTCTATATGTTGCTGTTTGAAAACAGAAAGTTTGTTGTTATATTTTGAATATTGGTGAATAGTTAGAACATGATAAAATCTTGATATTTTTACATAGTAAGGTACAAAAAATTTGGCGCCTGCTAGGAGTCATACGGATGCACCGGGGAAAAAGAACATCCGTCTTCATGCGATTCATCCTGATCTGAGCGATTTTAGCCGTCCAAATCAATCAATGCAAAACAGGCACTCCTCGCCAAGCTTTATTGCTTCGTTTCTTCCCCATTGTGACATTAACTCCCAGCAAGCCGGCGTCCTCGCAGCACCGGATTGAAGCACGTCGGCGACATCACAACACTCGCTGCAGTGCTGCGAGGCGGCAGCGTCGCTGCACGGGCTCATGTCACGACAGCGACGACACAACACCGGCTTAAAGCCTGTCGGCAATGTCGCATCACCGGCTCGCAACACTGTGGTGCCATCGCAGCACCGACGAGCAGCACGGCGGCGCTGTCGCAGCATCCTCTTGCAGCACATCGACGGGCGTCGTAGCTCGCAGCACTGGCTCGCAGCACATCGATGGTCGTCGGAGCACCGGTGAGCAGCATGGCAGCATCGTCGCAGCATCCTCTGATGGCACATCGATGAATCATCACTGAAGGAAATATGCCCTAGAGGCAATAATAAAGTTATTATTTATTTCCTTATATCATGATAAATGTTTATTATTCGTGCTAGAATTGTATTAACTGGAAACATAACACATGTGTGAATACATAGACAAACAGAGTGTCACTAGTATGCCTCTACTTGACTAGCTCATTAATCAAAGATGGTTATGTTTCCTAACCATGAACAAAGAGTTGTTATTTGATTAACGAGATCACATCATTAGTTGAATGATCTGATTGACATGACCCATTCCATTAGCATAGCACCCGATCGTTTAGTATGTTGCTATTGCTTTTATCCATGACTTATACATGTTCCTTTAACTATGAGATTATGCAACTCCCGTTTACCGTAGGAACACTTTGTGTGCTACCAAACGTCACAACGTAACTGGGTGATTATAAAGGTGCTCTACAGGTGTCTCCGAAGGTACATGTTGGGTTGGCGTATTTCGAGATTAGGATTTGTCACTCCGATTGTCGAAGAGGTATCTCTGGGCCCTCTCGGTAATGCACATCACATAAGCCTTGCAAGCATTGCAACTAATGTGTTAGTTGTGAAATGATGTATTACAGAACGAGTAAAGAGACTTGCCGGTAACGAGATTGAACTAGGTATTGGATACCGACGATCGAATCTCGGGCAAGTAACATACCGATGACAAAGGGAACAACGTATGTTGTTATGCGGTCTGACCGATAAAGATCTTCGCAGAATATGTAGGAGCCAATATGGGCATCCAGGTCCCGCTATTGGTTATTGACCGGAGATGTGTCTCGATCATGTCTACATTGTTCTCGAACCGTAGGGTCCGCACGCTTAAGGTTTCGATGACAGTTATATTATGAGTTTATGAGTTTTTGATGTACCGAAGGAGTTCGGAGTCCCGGATGAGATCGGGGACATGACGAGGAGTCTCGAAATGGTCGAGACGTAAAGATCGATATATTGGACGACTATATTCGGACATCGGAAGGGTTCTGAGTGGTTCGGGTATTTTCGGAGGTACCGGGGAGTTACGGGATTACGGGAGAAGTAATGGGCCTTGATGGGCTTTAGTGGGAAGAGGAAAAAGGCTGTTGCGCCCCCCCTCCCCTCTAGTCCGAATTGGACTAGGGAAAAGGGGGCCGGCCACCTCTCCTTCTCCTCCTATTCCTTCTCCCTTCCTCCCCTCTTGGTGGACTCCTACTAGGACTTGGAGTCCTAGTAGGACTCCATATCTTGGCCGCACCAATTGGCTTGGCCGGCCTCCTCCTCCTCCATCCTTTATATACTGAGGCAAGGGGCACCCCTTGAACACACAATTGATCAACGTGATCGTTCCTTAGCCGTGTGCGGTGCCCCCCTCCACCATATTCCACCTCGGTCATATCGTTGCAGTGCTTAGGCGAAGCCCTGCGCCGGTAACACATCAAGATCGTCACCACGCCGTCGTGCTGACGGAACTCTTCCCCGACGCTTTGCTGGATCGGAGCCCGGGGATCGTCATCGAGCTGAACGTGTGCCAAGAACTCGGAGGTGCCGGAGTAACGGTGTTGTGATCGGTTGGATCGCGAGGAGAACGTACGACTACTTCCTCTACGTTGTGTCAACGCTTCCGCTTCGGTCTACGAGGGTACGTAGACAACACTCTCCCCTCTCGTTGCTATGCATCACCATGATCTTGCGTGTGCGTAGGAAATTTTTGAAATTACTACGTTCCCCAACAGTGGTATCAGAGCCTAGGTTTTTATGGTTTGATGCTATTTGCACGAGTAGAACACAAGTGAGTTGTGGACGATACAAGTCATACTGCCTACCAGCATGTCATACTTTGGTTCAGCGGTATTGTTGGACGAGACGATCCGGACCAACCTTACGCGTACTCTTACGCGAGACCGGTTCCCTCGACGTGCTTTGCACATAGATGGCTTGCGGAAGACTGTCTCTCCAACTTTAGTTGAACCAAGTGTGGCTACGCCCGGTCCTTGAGAAGGTTAAAACGGAGTCTATTTGACAAACTATCGTTGTGGTTTTGATGCGTAGGTAAGATGAGTTCTTGCTCAAGCCCGTAGCAGCCACGTAAAACTTGCAACAACAAAGTAGAGGACGTCTAACTTGTTTTTGCAGGGCATGTTGTGATGTGATATGGTCAAGACATGATGCTAAATTTTATTGTATGAGATGATCATGTTTTGTAACCAAGTTATCGGCAACTGGCAGGAGCCATATGGTTGTCGCTTTATTGTATGCAATGCAATCACGATGTAATGCTTTACTTTATTACTAAGCGGTAGTGATAGTCGTGGAAGCATAAGATTGGCGAGACGACAACGATGCTACGATGGAGATCAAGGTGTCGCGCCGGTGACGATGGTGATCATGACGGTGCTTCGGAGATGGAGATCACAAGCACAAGATGATGATGACCATATCATATCACTTATTTTGATTGCATGTGATGTTTATCTTTTTATGCATCTTATCTTGCTTTGATTGACGGTAGCATTATAAGATGATCTCTCACTAAATTATCAAGAAGTGTTCTCCCTGAGTATGCACCGTTGCGAAAGTTCTTCGTGCTGAGACACCACGTGATGATCGGGTGTGATAGGCTCTACGTTCAAATACAACGGGTGCAAAACAGTTGCACACGCGGAATACTCAGGTTATACTTGACGAGCTATGCATATAAGATATGACCTCGGAACACGGAGACCGAAAGGTCGAGCGTGAATCATATAGTAGATATGATCAACATAGTGATGTTCACCATTGAAACTACTCCATCTCACGTGATGATCGGACATGGTTTAGTTGATTTGGATCACGTGATCACTTAGAGGATTGGAGAGATATCTATCTAAGTGGGAGTTCTTAAGTAATATGATTAATTGAACTTAAATTTATCATGAACTTAGTCCTGGTAGTATTAGCATATCTATGTTGTAGATCAATAGCTCGCGTTGTTGCTTTCATGTGTTTATTTTGATATGTTCCTAGAGAAAATTGTGTTGAAAGATGTTAGTAGCAATGATGCAGATTGGATCCGTGATCTGAGGTTGATCCTCATTGCTGCACAGAAGAGTTATGTCCTTGATGCACCGCTAGGTGACGGACCTATTGCAGGAGCAGATGCAGACGTTATGAACGTTTTTGCTAGCTCAATATGATGACTACTTAATAGTTTAGTGCACCATGCTTAACAGCTTAGAATCGGGACTTCAAAGACGTTTTGAACGTCATGGAGCATATGAGATGTTCCAGGAGTTGAAGTTAATATTTCAAGCAAATACCCTAGTTGAGAGATATGAAGTCTCCAACAAGTTCTATAGCTAAAATATGGAGGAGAATCGCTCAACTAGTGAGCATGTGCTCAGATTGTCTGGGTACTACAATCGCTTGAATCAAGTGGGAATTAATCTTCTAGATGAGATAGTGATTGACAGAATTCTCTAGTCACCATCACCAAGTTAGTAGAACTTCATGATGAACTATAATATGGAAGGGATAACGGAAAATATTCCCAAGCTCTTCGCGATGCTAAAATCGGCGAAGGTAGAAATCAAAGAAAAACATCAAGTGTTGATGGTTGACAAGATCGCTAGTTTCAAGAAAAGGGCAAAAGGAAAGAAGGGGAACTTCAAGAAGAACAGCAAGCAAGTTGCTGCTCAAGTGAAAAAGCCCAAGTCTGGTCCTAAGCCTGAGACTAAGTGCTTCTACTGCAAAGGGACTGGTCACTAGAAGCGGAACTACCCCAAGTGATTGGTGGATAAGAAGGATGGCAAAATGAACATAAGTATATTTGATATACATGTTATTGATGTGTACTTTACTAGTGTTCATAGCAACCCTTCAGTATTTGGTACTAGTTCAAGTTGCTAAAGATTAGTAACTCGAAACGGGAGTTGCAGAATGAACAATGACTAGTTAAAGGGCAAGGTGACGATGTGTGTTGGAAGTGGTTCCAAGATTGATATGATCATCATCACACACTCCCTATATTTTCGGGATTAGTGTTGAAACTAAATAAGTGTTATTTGGTGTTTGCGTTGAGCATGATTTGATCATGTTAATTGTAATACAGTTATTCATTTAAGTTAGAGAACAATTGTTGTTCTGTTTACATGAATAAAACCTTCTATGGTCATACACACCAATGAAAATAGTTCATTGGATCTCGATCGTAGTGATACACATATTCATAATATTGAAACCAAAAGATGCGAAGTTAATAATGATAGTGCAACCTATTTGTGGCACTGCCGTTTAGGTCATAATGGTGTAAAGCGCATGAAGAAACTCCATGCTGATGGTTTTTTGGAATCACTTGATTATGAATCACTTGATGCTTGCGAACCATGCCTCTTGGGCAAGATGACTAAAACGCCGTTCTCCGGAACAATGGAGCAAGCAACAGATTTGTTGGAAATCATACATACTGATGTATATGGTCCGATGAATATTAAGGCTCGCGACAAGTATCATTATTTTCTAACCTTCATAGATGATTTGAGCAGATATGGGTATATCTACTTGATGAAACATAAGTCTGAAACGTTTGAAAAGTTCAAAGAATTTTAGAGTGAAGTGAAAATCATCGTGACAAGAAAATAAGGTTTCTACGATCTGATCGCGGAGACAAATATTTGAGTTACGAGTTTGGTCTTCAATTAAAACAATGTGGAATAGTTTCACAAATTCATGCCACCTGGAACACCACAGCATAATGGTGTGTCCGAACGTCATAACCGTACTTTATTGGATATAGTACAATCTATGATGTTTCTTACCGATTTACCAATATCATTTTGGGATCATGCATTAGAGACAGCTGCATTCACGTTAAAAGGGGCACCATCTAAAGTCCGTTGAGACGACACAAAATGAACTGTGGTTTGGCAAGAAACCAAAGTTGTCGTTTCTTAAAGTTTGGGGTTACGATGCTTATGTGAAAAAGTTTCATCCTGATAAGCTCAAACCCAAATCGGAGAAATGTGTCTTCATAGGTACCCAAAGGAGACTGTTGGGTACACCTTCTATCACAGATCCGAAGGCAAGATATTCGTTGCTGAGAATGGATCCTTTCTAGAGAAGGAGATTCTCTCGAAAGAAGTGAGTGGGAGGAAAGTAGAAAACTTGATAAGGTAATTGTACCTTCTCCCTTATTGGAAAGTAGTTCATCACAGAAATCTGTTCTTGTGACTACTACACCAATTAGTATGGAAGCTAATGATGATGATCATGTAACTTCAAGATCAAGTTACTACCGAATCTCGTAAGTAAACTAGAGTGAGATCCGCACCAGAGTGGTACGGTAATCCTGTTCTGGAAGTCATGTTACTAGACCATGACGAACTTGCGAACTATGAGGAAGCGATGATGAGCCCAGATTCCGTGAAATGGTTAGAGGCCATGAAATCTGAGATATGATCCATGTATGAGAACAAAGTATGGACTTTGATGGATTTGCCCGATGATCGGCAAGCCAAAGAAAATAAATGGATCTTGAAGAGGAAGACGGACACTGATAGTAGTGTTACTATCTACAAAGCTAGAATTGTCGCAAAAGGTTTTTCGACAAGTTCAAGGTGTTGACTACGATGAGAGTTTCTCACTCGTATCTATGCTTAAGTCTGTCCGAATCATGTTAGCAATTGCCGCATTTTATGAAATCCGGCAAATGGATAAACAAAACTACATTCCTTAATGGATTTATTAAAGAAGAGTTGTATACGATGCAACTAGAAGGTTTTGTCGATCCTGAAGGTGTTAACAAAATATGCAAGCTCCAGCGATCCATCTATGGACTGGTGCAAGCATCTCGGAGTTGGAATATACGCTTTGATAAGTTGATCAAAGCATATAGTTTTATACAGACTTGCGGTGAAGCCTGTATTTACAAGAAAGTGAGTGGGAGCACTACAGCATTTCTGATAAGTATATGTGAATGACATATTGTTGATCGGAAATAATGTAGAATTATTCTGCAAAGCATAAAGGAGTGTTTGAAAAGAGTTTTTCAAAGAAAGACCTCGGGGAAGCTACTTACATATTGAGCATCAAGATCTATAGAGATAGATCAAGACGCTTGATAAGTTTTTCAATAAGTACATACCTTGAATTTTTTTTGAAGTAGTTCAAAATGGAACAGTCAAAGAAAGAGTTCTTGCCTGTATTACAAGGTGTGAAATTGAGTAAGACTCAAAGCCCGACCACGGCAGAAGATAGAAAGAGAATGAAAGTCATTCCCTATGCTTTGGCTATAGGTTCTATAAAGTATGCCATGCTGTGTACCAGACCTATTGTATACCCTACCCTGAGATTGGCACGGGAGTACAATAGTGATCTAGGAGTAGATCACTGGACGGCGGTCAAAATTATCCTTAGTGGAATAAGGATATGTTTCTCGATTATGGAGGTGACAAAAAGGTTCGTCGTAAAGAGTTACGTCGATGCAAGTTTTGACACTGATCCAGATGACTCTAAAGTCTCAATCTGGATACATATTGAAAGTGGGAGCAATTAGCTAGAGTAGCTCCATGCAGAGCATTGTTGACATAGAAATTTGCAAAGTACATGCGGATCTGAATGTAGCAGACCCGTTGACTAAGATTCTCTCACAAGCAAAACATGATCACACCTTAGTACTCTTTGGGTGTTAAGTACATAGCGATGTAAACTAGATTACTGAATCTAGTAAACCCTTTGGGTGTCGGTCACATAGCGATGTGAACTATGGGTGTTAATCACATGATGATGTGAACTATTGATGTTAATCACATGGTGATATGATCTAGATTATTGACTCTAGTGCAAGTGGGAGACTGAAGGAAATATGCCCTAGAGGCAATAATAAAGTTATTATTTATTTCCTTATATCATGATAAATGTTTATTATTCATGCTAGAATTGTATTAACTGGAAACATAATACATGTGTGAATACATAGACAAACAGAGTGTCACTAGTATGCCTCTACTTGACTAGCTCATTAATCAAAGATGGTTATGTTTCCTAACCATGAACAAAGAGTTGTTATTTGATTAACGAGATCACATCATTAGTTGAATGATCTGATTGACATGACCCATTCCATTAGCATAGCACCCGATCGTTTAGTATGTTGCTATTGCTTTTATCCATGACTTATACATGTTCCTTTAACTATGAGATTATGCAACTCCCGTTTACCGTAGGAACACTTTGTGTGCTACCAAACGTCACAACGTAACTGGGTGATTATAAAGGTGCTCTACAGGTGTCTCCGAAGGTACATGTTGGGTTGGCGTGTTTCGAGATTAGGATTTGTCACTCCGATTGTCGGAGAGGTATCTCTGGGCCCTCTCGGTAATGCACATCACATAAGCCTTGCAAGCATTGCAACTAATGTGTTAGTTGTGAAATGATGTATTACGGAACGAGTAAAGAGACTTGCCGGTAACGAGATTGAACTAGGTATTGGATACCGACGATCGAATCTCGGGCAAGTAACATACCGATGACAAAGGGAACAATGTATGTTGTTATGCGGTCTGACCGATAAAGATCTTCGCAGAATATGTAGGAGCCAATATGGGCATCCAGGTCCCGCTATTGGTTATTGACCGTAGATGTGTCTCGATCATGTCTACATTGTTCTCGAACCATAGGGTCCGCACGCTTAAGGTTTCGATGACAGTTATATTATGAGTTTATGAGTTTTTGATGTACCGAAGGAGTTCGGAGTCCCGGATGAGATCGGGGACATGACGAGGAGTCTCGAAATGGTCGAGACGTAAAGATCGATATATTGGACGACTATATTCGGACATCGGAAGGGTTCTGAGTGGTTCGGGTATTTTCGGAGGTACCGGGGAGTTACGGGATTACGGGAGAAGTAATGGGCCTTGATGGGCTTTAGTGGGAAGAGGAAAAAGGCTGTTGCGCCCCCCCTCCCCTCTAGTTCGAATTGGACTAGGGAAAAGGGGGCCGGCCACCTCTCCTTCTCCTCCTATTCCTTCTCCCTTCTTCCCCTCTTGGTGGACTCCTACTAGGACTTGGAGTCCTAGTAGGACTCCATATCTTGGCCGCACCAATTGGCTTGGCCGGCCTCCTCCTCCTCCATCCTTTATATACTGAGGCAAGGGGCACCCCTTGAACACACAATTGATCAACGTGATCGTTCCTTAGCCGTGTGCGGTGCCCCCTCCACCATATTCCACCTCGGTCATATCGTTGCAGTGCTTAGGCGAAGCCCTGCGCCGGTAACACATCAAGATCGTCACCACGCCGTCGTGCTGACGGAACTCTTCCCCGACGCTTTGCTGGATCGGAGCCCGGGGATCGTCATCGAGCTGAACGTGTGCCAAGAACTCGGAGGTGCCGGAGTAATGGTGCTGTGATCGGTTGGATCGCGAGGAGAACGTACGACTACTTCCTCTACGTTGTGTCAACGCTTCCGCTTCGGTCTACGAGGGTACGTAGACAACACTCTCCCCTCTCGTTGCTATGCATCACCATGATCTTGCGTGTGCGTAGGAAAATTTTGAAATTACTACGTTCCCCAACAATCACAGCTTGTAGCACCGGCTCACAACACGTCGATCGTTGTCGCAGCACTGACTCACAGCACGACGGCGCCTCTACGGCATCGCCGGAGCTGCCGGGGCACCATGGAAGCAAACCGGGCCTCTCGCACCATGGAAGCAAATCGCGTTGTCGCTGCCCTAGATCAGTGAGGCGGCTTGTAGCAACTCATCCGAGCTTGTAGCATCCGGACCACCCTCGCAGCTCTCGCGCGTCGCTCAAAGGAGCTTATGGAGGTTGTCCATGGCGGACGAGATTCCCATGGGATGTGGAGAAGATGGGTTGACCAGCGAAGATGAAAGAATGAGTGGATGGAATGGACAACATGTGGAAGGATAAGGAAAGAAAAGGATACAATGGTGGGCATGTGGGCGGGCCCCACTGGACACGTGTCGCATGCACGAGACGACTGCCCAAGGGAGCGTCTACATCTGGATGAAAGGAAGCAGTTTCCAACAAATTTTCTACACTGTGGCAATTTTTCAGAATTTTTGGAGTTAAAGTATTGATTTTCTTGCATTCTTTACAGACTGTTTTGTTTAGATAGATTGTTGTTATGTTTACATATGTTTGCTTGTTTAATGATTCTATTTGAGGATAGGAGTGTTAAATATGCAGAGGCATTTAGTATGCAATGTCAAATCATAATTTTAGTAATTTTCTACAGTGGAGAATGATAATGTTTTGCATTGATTTATACTCTTATCTCACGAGTTCTTTTTGAGTTTTGTGTGGATTAAGTTTTTAAGATTTAGGGAAACCATGGGATAAAAGGAATTAAGAAGACACAAAAGCTCAATCTTGGGGATGCCCAAGGCATCCCTAGTTAATATTTCAAGAGGTCTCAAGCATCTAAGCTTGGGGATGCCCCGGTAGGCATCCCACCTTTCTTCATTACAAATTATCGCTTAGCCTCGATTGATCCTAAGTTTTTGCTTCTTCACATGATATGTGCTATCCTTGGAATGTCATTTTATTTTTCTTTGCTTGCTGTTTGAATAATATCCCAAGATCTATTTTTTTAATGAGAGAGAGCCCTCACATAGCTACATAATTATTCAACTACTCATTATTCTTCACTTATATCTTTTTGGAGTAGTTTGTCATTTACTATCCTATGAGTAAATGGTTGAATGAGTTGAATATCATAAATCTGAAATTATATATGTTTCATATGCTTATCCCATGGGGAGTAATGACTTCACATATGAGAAGTATAGGTCGTAAAATTTATTGAAAGTTAGCAAACACCGCATTGGTCACTTGAACAATTCATGAAATAATATTGAAGGAAGAGAGATTTCACATACAAATATACTATCTTGGACATGTTCTATGATTATGAGCCCCATTAATTATTTTCAAACTTGAGCAAATTAGTTGAAGTTGGACAATGAAGATAACGTAATGAGTTATGTTTGGGTATATTTGTATATAAGTTATATTGTTATGGATCCTCCAACACGTGGTACTTGCTTAGGATCTTTTGCTAGCCAAAATTTTGTACTAAGTAGAGATACTACTTCTGCATCCAAAACCCTTAAACCCAGTTTCTTGCCATAAGCGTCCACCATATCTACCTATGGATTGAATAGGATTCTTCAAGTAAGTTGTCATCGATGCAAAAAGCAATAAAAATTGCTCCTAAATATGTATGCTCTTTTATTGCAAGGGAAAATAAGTGGTGTACGAACTTGTGATGGTAAAGAAATAAAAGTGACGGACTGCATAATAAAGGTTGCTGTCACAAAGGGCAATACAACATGACGTTCTTTTGCATTAAGAGTTTGCACATCCAAAATTAAAAAGCGCATGACAACCTCTGCTTCCCTCTACGAAGGGCATATCTTTTACTTTCATGTATTTAGTTTTATGTAAGAGTCAATATATTCCTTCTTATTTCAACCACAATCATTCTTTAGTTGGCAATCATCATGTGGTGGGAATGATCCAAGCATATATGGCCATTCAAATATATTTGATCATGAATTATTATTGTTGACAATTATCTATATGATAAATAAGTTGGGAGGTGAAACATTAAGCCCCTATCTTTCTCTGTGTTCAATGGATGCTATTTCTTCTAAAAATATGCTTTGAGTGTTGATACGTCTCCAAAGTATCTATAATTTTTGATTGCTCCATGCTATATTATCTACTGTTTTGGACTATATTGGGCTTTATTTTCCACTTTTACATTACTTTTGGGGCTAACCTATTAACCGGAGGCCCAGCCCAGAATTGCTGTTTTTTTTGCCTATTTCAGTGTTTCGAAGAAACGGAATATCAAACGGAGTCCAAACGGAATGAAACCTTCGGGAACGTGATTTTCTCAACAAATAAGATGCAGGAGACTTGGACCCTCCGTCAAGAAAGCCACGAGGCGGTCACGAGGGTGGAGGGCGCCCCCCCTAGGGCGCGCCCCCTGCCTCGTGGGCCCCTTGAAGCTCCACCAATGTACTCCTTCCTCCTATATATACCTACGTACCCCCAAACGATCAGATACGGAGCCAAAAACCTAATTCCACCGCCACAACCTTCTGTACCCACGAGATCCCGTCTTGGGGCCTGTTCCGGAGCTTCGCCGGATGGGGCCATCATCACGGAGGGCTTCTACATCATCATAGCCCCTCCGATGAAGTGTGAGTAGTTTACCTCGGACCTTCGGGTCCATAGTTAGTAGCTAGATGGCGTTTTCTCTCTTTTTGGATCTCAATACAATGTTCTCCCCCTCTCTCGTGGAGATCTATTCGATGTAATCTTCTTTTTGCGGTGTGTTTTTCGAGACCGATGAATTGTGGGTTTATGATCAAGTCTATCTATGAACAATATTTAAATCTTCTCTGAATTCTTTTATGTATGATTGGTTATCTTTGCAAGTCTATTCAAATTATCAGTTTGGTTTGGCCTACTAGATTGGTTCTTCTTGCAATGGGAGAAGTGCTTAGCTTTGGGTTCAATCTTGCGGTGTCCTTTCCCAGTGACAGTAGGGGCAGCAAGGCATGTATTGTATTGTTGCCATCGAGGATAACAAGATGGGGTTTTTATCATATTGCATGAAACTATCCCTCTACATCATGTCATCTTGCTTAAGGCGTTACTCTCTTTTTACTTAATACTCTAGATGCATGCTGGATAGCGGTCGATGAGTGGAGTAATAGTAGTAGATGCAGGAAGGAGTCGGTCTACTTGTCTCGGACGTGATACCTATATACATGATCATACCTAGATATTCTCATAACTATGCTCAATTCTGTCAATTGCTCAACAGTAATTTGTTCACCCACCGTAGAATACTTATGCTCTTGAGAGAAGCCACTAGTGAAATCTATGGCCCCCGGGTCTATTCTCATCATATCAATCTCCAATCACTTTATTATTGCTTTGCTTTTTTACTTTGCCTTTTATTTTACCTTGCATCTTTATATCAAAAATACCAAAAATACTATCTATCAGATCTCACTTTCGTAAGTGAACGTGAAGGGATTGACAACCCCTAATCGCGTTGGTTGCATTGAGCTATTTGTTTTGTGTAGGTACGAGGGACTCGCGCGTGGCCTCCTACTGGATTGATACCTTGGTTCTCAAAAACTGAGGGGAAATACTTACGCTACTTTGCTGCATCATCCTCTCCTCTTCGGGGAAATCCAACGCAGTGCTCAAGAGGTAGCAAGAAGAATTTCTGGCGGCATTGCCGGGGAGTCTACGCAAAAGTCAACATACCAAGTACCCATCATAATCCCTATCTCTCGCACTACATTATTTGCCATTTGCCTCTCGTTTTCCTCTCCCCCACTTCACCCTTGCCATTTTATTCGCCCTCTCTTTTCCGCTTGCCTTTTGTTTACTCATGTGTTGGATTGCTTGTTTGTCGCAATGGCTCAAGATAATACCAAATTGTGTGACTTTACCAATACCAACAACAATGATTTCCTTAGCACTCCGATTGCTCCTCTTACCAATACTGAATCTTGTGAAATCAATACTGCTTTGTTAAATCTTGTTATGAAAGATCAATTCGCCGGCCTTCCTAGTGAAGATGTCGCTACTCATCTGAATAGCTTCATTGATTTATGTGATATGCAAAAGAAGAAACATGTCAATAATGATATTGTTAAATTGAAGCTATTTCCTTTTTCGCTTAGAGACCATGCTAAAGCTTGGTTTTCGTCTTTGCCTAAAAATAGTATTGATTCTTGGAACAAGTGCAAAGATGCTTTTATCTCTAAGTATTTTCCTCCCGCTAAGATCATCTCTATTAGAAACGATATTATGAATTTTAAGCAACTTGATCATGAACATGTTGCACAAGCTTGGGAGAGAATGAAATTAATGATACGTAATTGCCCTACTAATGCTTTGAACTTGTGGATGATTATACAAAAAATTTATGTCGGATTGAATTTTGGTTCTAGAAATCTTTTAGATTCGGCCACGGGAGGAACTTTTATGGAAATCACTTTAGGAGATGCTACTAAACTCCTAGATAATATTATGGTTAATTATTCTCAATGGCACACTGAAAGATCTACTAACCAAAAAGTGCATGCAATAGAAGAAATCAATGTTTTGAGTGAAAAGATGGATGAACTTATGAAATTATTTTCTACTAAGAGTGTTTCTTCTGATCCTAATGATATGCCTGTGTCTACCTGAGTGAGAATAATAATGAATCTATGGATGTGAATTTTGTTGGTAGGAATAATTTTAGTAACAACGCGTAGAGGGAACTTTAATCCTAGGCGTTATCCTAGTAATCCTTCTAATAATTATGGAATTTATACAACAACTCTTATGGAAATTTTAATAAGATGCCCTCTGAATTTGAGAATTGTGTTAAAGAGTTTATGAATTCACAAAAGAATTTTAGTGCTTTGCTTGAAGAGAAATTGCTTAAAGTTGATGATTTGGCTAGGAACGTTGATAGAATTTCTCTTGACGTTGATTCTTTAAAGCTTAGATCTATTCCTCCTAAGCATGATATCAATGAGTCTCTCAAAGCCATGATAATTTCCATTGATAAGTGCAAGGAAAGGACTGCTAGGATGCGTGCCACGAAAGATGCCTTTATTAAAGCGTGTTCTTCCAATTCCTATGAAAATCAAGATGAAGATCTAAGAGTTATTGATGTGTCCCCTATTAAATTTTTGTTTTGCAATATGAATCTTGATGAAACTGAATATGATCTTCCTTTACCTAGAAGGCGTTCCAAAAATTCGGAGTTTTTAGATCTTGATGATGAAATTGATAAAAGTGGGATTGAAAAGAATAAAATCCTAGATGTTGCTAAACCCACTATATTGGATTTCATGGAATTTAGTTATGAAAGTTGCTCTTTAATTGATTGTATTTCCTTGTTGCAATCCGTGCTAAATTCTCCTCATGCTTATAGTCAAAATAAAGCCTTTACCGAACATATCGTTGATGCCTTGATGCAATCTTATGAAAAAAAAACTTGAGTTGAAAGTTTCTAGATGCAATCTTATAAAGTTTCTATTTTAACGGCGGCTTGTCGTGTCGCCCCGACTGGGCCGGCCGATTCAGATAGCGTGTCCTGTGCGGAAGTTTGACGCTAGCGAGCGTCAGCTAGCGTGTCCCATCCATGCTCCCATGGGCGAGACTAGGCCGACCATTTTTCTTCTTCTTTTTCTTTCGCTAGCAATGCTTCACTGGTTCGTTTAAACATTTCCTGTCGGGGTCGCTTATGCTGTGTTTTCCGCTTGGATCGTTCCTTTTCTTTTACTTGTTGTTTCATTTTTTCGCTTTCTTTATTTCTTCAATGGGTATCTTTGGTTTATTTCTTTGTTCACCAGATTTTCATATGTTTTTCATTGGTTTTCTATATTTTGCATCATTTTTTACGGTGTTTACCGGTTTTCTATGTTTTCCATTGTTCTTTGTATTTTTTGGTTTTTTTTTCTTTTTTATCGGTTTTCAATGTAGTTTTCTTTTCTTTATCATTAAATTGTTCCTTGGTTTTATTGTTTCCTTTTCTTCTTTTTTGGGTTTCGTCGGTTTTCAGTACGTATGCAACAATTTTCGTATACATCAGAAACATTTTTATGTATACATTTAACATTTTTCAATACATGATTAACGTGAATTGAAATTTTATTGTTATTATGCCTACTTTTTTATGTATGAGTTGTTCATTTTGGTAAATTCTTAATACATTTGAACTAATACATGTTTAATCCTTTTCGAATACAAGTTATTGTTTTGGGAATACATGGTCTATATTTTTTTCAATACACATTTTTAAAATTTACAAATGCTTGATTAATATTTGTCATATACAAAATTAATATTTTTTAAATGAATAACATGGTCAAAGAAATTTCTGTACACATTTAACACTTTTATCCAAATGTTTGACATTTTTTAGTTACAAGATTAACATTTTTAATACATGTTCAACATATTTCTATACACATTTAATATTTTTCAAATGCTTAAACAACATATTTTAAATGAATATTAACATTTTTAATACAAGAACAACAATTTTTGTATACACATTTCACATTTTACAAATACTTTTGTTTACCTTTTTTCAATACATGTTCAACATATTTTTTCACTATTTTTTAATAGATATCAACTTTTTTCGCAAACATTTTATATTTTTTAATACAATTTGGGTATACATTCTCAACATTTTTATACACATTTAACATTTTGAAATTCATTATTATGAAAATTCAAAACATGATGGAAACTATATATATATATAGTGTTACTATTCATCACCCAGGGTGCAGAATAAATTATTCTTCACCCGAGGTAATCTTACGATCATTTCATAATTAAATTACGTTTAGATTTCAAATAGTTACATTCTTATTGATTCACTACGTAAAATTTGGCATAAAAAATAAAAAAATAGCACATAAGACAAGAAAATTTGCAGTTTATGTGTATTTTACACTATGTTTTTACATTTGTAATTTTACATAACATAAAATATTTTTTACGACGATTATATATTTTCTTACGGTCTCTTTTTACGTCAGAAATACGACAAAACTTACGAAACGTAAAATTACGATGCATTGATGGTAAAATACATGGGGGTCACCCCCCCTCTATTTTTACCACCTATGCACTGTAATTTTACGTTCTGTAAGTTTTGTCTTATTTCTGACGTAAAAAGAGACCGTAAGAAAATATATAATCGTCGTAAAAATATTTTATGTTATGTAAAATTACAAACGTAAAACCATAGTGTAAAATATACATAAACTCTAAATTTTCTTGTCTTATGACCTATATTTTTATTTTCTTATACCAAAATTTACGTAGTGAATCAATAGGAATGTAACTATTTGAATTCCAAATGTAATTTAATTATGAAGTGATCGTAAGATTACCTCGGGTGAAGAATAACTTATTATGCACCCTAGGTGATGAATAGCATCACTATATATATATATATATATATATATATATATATATATATATATATATATATATATATGTATGTATGTATGTATGTATATGTATATGTATATGTATGTATGTATGTATATGCTGAATTTTTTTGGAAGTTTAAAAAAATCAAATCACAAAAACAAAAAATGTGAATAAAAACAGAAGAAAAACGAGGCTGTGGCCTCGAGGGCACCAAGGCCGGTCCATCTCGCGCTGCAACGGGACATAAGGGCTGGCTTATATGGGCCGCGAGATCCCCAAGTATCTATTTCCTTTTGATTTTATGTTTTATTCATGTTTTTTGTTTTTGTTTTCTATTTTCATTTTTATTCTTTTTTTAAATTTTCAAGAATCATTTAAATTTGTGAACAGTTTTGAAAGTTTGGACATTTCCTGAATTCAGGAACATTTTGTCAAAATCATGATTTTTTTTACAAATTAATGAACATTTGTTGAAATTGATGAACAATTTTTAGAAATAGTGAATACTGTTCAAATACCTGAACATTCTTTTCATTCATGAACATATTTATATCATAAAATTACTTTGAAAATTGTTTATTGCATATTTCAAAAATGTTAATGCAGTGTAAAGATAATGTTTGGAGAACTTATAGAAAATGGTGATAGTTAAAAATGTTTGTTACATTAAAAAAATGTTCATGCATTTTCAAAAGTGTTAGTCACAATTTTTGAAAACGTTTGCAGCATTGAAAAATTGTTCACTTGTTTTATGAATATGGCCATCGTATATTTAAAAAATGGTTATGCAATGTAAAACAGCTGTTCACTTGGTTTTAAAACAAATCATACTGTTCTGAAAATTATTCAATTTATATTTTAACATTTAGTTGAAAGAAATGCTCGCCGTGTATTTGAGAAAAGTTTAACATGTATGTAAAAATGTTACGCGGGCATACGAAAAATGTACAACATGTAATGAAAAAAGTTGAGATGTAGTTCAAAAAAAAATTAAAATAAATGAATGAAATGAAACTAATGAGAAAGAAAAACCCAAACCGACAAAAGGAACTCTAGCAAAACATTAACAGAAAAAACAACACATGGAAGGTTCTAAAACTTGCACCGCGGTTTCTTTTAAAGAGGCCCGACCTGCAGTTTACCATCTTTCTCTACTAAAACTACACCTCGGTTGAAAGTGCCAACCCAAACTACGAATTTACTACTCAAATGGTATCCTCGAATATTAGAAACTGAGGTGCACCCTTAGGGCTACTGGGTATTTTGACATGCTGAGAACAAAACAAGGTGCGGAAGAGAAAAGTCATACCTCCATTCCTTTGGTGAAGCTGAGGAGCGTCTCCATCACCACGACCTCACGAGACCGAAATCTTCTCGAGGCGGCGTCAAAGTTGGTGCGGTGATCGAGAAGGAGGCTGAGCTCTTCAAGGCCACTTCGACCTCCTAGCGGCGCTCCGCCAATTAGGCCTCGGAAGTCGTCGAGGCCCTTCTCGAGGAGTCAGGCGTGCCATCGCCGGCCGCTAGAGACAAGAAGGTGGTTGGCAGAGCATGCGGCTTCAAAAACGCATGAGCGGAGGAGGCTAGGCTGACTTCTAGCCTTTCTGCAAAAGCAATTGAGGGATCCTCTCTCCGGTCGACGTCCTTGCCACTGCCTGCTGAGGCGTCGACCTCGGTCATGGGAATGTTGGTCTCTCCCCCAACATTGGATGTTGGTGGTGGGGTATTAGGCTCACCTTCCATTTTACCAGCTTGGGCAAGGGGGGCAACTTGTACCATCAGAGTAGTATGGGAACCCCCGTGTTACAATGAAGGGTAATTCTTGCACCGGGAGACGACACCACGTCCGTGATAAGATGAGACGGCCTGTAAAAAAGGTGTCGAGGATGTTAAATCAATGATGTAGACTTAGCCTGCGGTGAGCAGTCTGAAGGCCACGAATCCTCCTGGGGCACCCAGGGTGAAATGGGAGCCTGGTCAATGGGTGTCGTGGAGTGGCTTGGCACCGGGTGGCCTTGCATCTTCCAACATTTGGCAGCCTTGGCCGGAGCAGGTGGCTCGGCATCCGAGATGGATGCCGCACCTAGTGCTCTGATGTCTGGTTGTGGCAAGGGATCGCTGATCTCGGCATGTTGATCCCCATTACTGGATCCAACATCCGAGCCCTAGTCGCCTTGGCTGGTAGGCTCAACGCAGTTGCCTCAGATGACCACGCCTGTGGAGGCCCTTGTAGTCTTGGCCTTGATCGTGCCCGAGGACTCGTACACGGACAGAAGCCGGGCCATAATGAGACCCTTTTGCCTCGATCGAGGAGCAGGTGATTTGACCTCAACTAAGAAGGTGACCACTTCTGCACCAAATCAAGATGGTAGAATTTGATTAACTCAATTTTCCTAGTTTCTACCCAACACTTTGAACAAAGGAGAATGCCTTATTGTACCTTGTTGGGTTGCAGGTACTGCCGGTAGCCGATGTCATCCTCGTCGGCCTTGAAGATCTCAGTATCCCCCCTAAATAGGAGAGGGACTACATCACCCTCATGAAACTCTTCCCGTAGAGATCACCTCGAATAACACAGGTGTGGTCATCCTCTCCAGTGTATACCCACATGTGACGATGTCGGGCTTGGAGCGGTTGTGTCCCTCGGCTTAGAGCCACATACATCACATCCATCAAGGTGACCTTCTTCTCCATGAAGTAGGCCACCCTCTTCATGAGGCTTTTCACCTCATCTGTCTCCTTGATACATCTCCGACGTATCTATAATTTTTTATTGTTCCATGCTATTATATTCTCTGTTTTGGATGTTTTATATGCATTAATATGCTATTTTATAGTATTTTTGGGACTAACCTATTAACCTAGAGCGCAGTGCTAGTTTCTGTTTTTTCCTTGTTTTTGAGTTTCACAAAAAAGGAATACCAAACGGAGTCCAAACGGAATAAAACCTTCGCGATGATTTTTCTTGGACCAGAAGAAAACCAGGAGACTTGGAGATGAAGTCGGAGGAGCCACGAGGCTGCCACAAGGACGAAGGGCGCGCCCCCACCCTTGTGGGCCCCTCGTGACCCTCCTGACCTAATTATTTCGCCTATATATTCACATATATTTCCAAACCACCAGAGGCATCCACGAAAACACTGTTCCACCGCCGCAACCTTCTGTACCCGTGTGATCCCATATAGGGACCTTTTCCGGCACCCTGTCGAAGGGGTTCAAAGTATCTGAGATATGCAGATCTAGGCATTCGACGTGATTGTTATATTGTATCACATTATCCACCAATGGGCCTAATCTTATCTGCAAAAGAAGAAAACGTGTTAGTGCCTACATGCAGTTTTGAACATTACTACATGCCTACCTATTTGGTTTGCAGGATTTGTAAAATGCACTAACAAGCCATCTTCGATCTGACATGATTAACATGGCATTTGATTAGATTCTAGAAAAATGTAGCCTTCTTCACAAGAGGTTGGGGTGGATGAAAAGTTCCCTAAGAAAACTAGTACAGATGAATCCAAAGGAGAAATGCTTATTGAATGTAACCATATGGATCAAGCAACCAATAGGGGGGCATGTATGTACTGAAATCCTCCAAAAGAACCTTTAGAAATCATAGTACATTGTCATTGTAAACTTGGAAAAAGGAGTCACAAATTGAACTCCCTTATGGTTAACATTTAACAAGAAAGGAACATCACCTCGATATATAGCTTCTCCAGGCACGAAAAGCATCTCAGGAAACTGAAAACTTGCTCCAGGTCGGGCCCGATAGATTCTAGTGCCAAGACCTTCACTGTGCGCAGTTTCGGGTCAAGCTTGTCGAAATCATTTTCTGAATGACAGACGAACAAACATCTTCAAAATTAGAAATAATGTTAATTTGTAGAAGGAGAGGTAGAAGGCGGCTGTTGTACCTGAACGGGTGTGGATCTAATAACAAGTTCGGAGTATTTGTCAGACGAGTAGCCCACCACTCTTAATTTCAACGCAGAAATGACATTGATTCTTGTTGGACCTTCTTGATCAACACTGTTCCACCGCCGCAACCTTCTGTACCCGTGTGATCCCATCTAGGGACCTTTTCCAGCACCCTGTCGAAGGGGGATTCGATCACGGAGGGCTTCTACATCAACTCTATTGCCCTTCCGATGAAGTGTGAGTAGTTTACCACAGACCTACGGGTCCATAGCTAGTAGCTAGATCGCTTGTTCTCTCTCTCTTTGATTCTCAATACAATGTTCACCTCGATGTTCTTGGAGATCTATCCGATGTAATACTCTTTTGCGGTGTGTTTGCCGAGATCCGATGAATTGTGGATTTATGATCAACTTATCTATGAATATTATTTGGATCTTCTCTGAATTATTTTATGCATGATTTGATATCTTTGTAATTTCTTCGAACTATCGGTTTGGTTTGGCCATTTAGATTGATTTTTCTTGCAATGGGAGAAGCGCTTAGCTTTGGGTTCAATCTTGTGGTGTCCTTTCCCAGTGACAGTAGAGGCAGCAAGGCACGTATTGTATTGTTGCCATTGAGGTTAAAAACATGGGGTTTTCATCATATTTCTTGAGTTAATTACTCCACATCATGTCATCTTACTTAATGCGTTACTCTGTTCTTCATGAACTTAATACTCTAGATGCAGACATGAGTTGGTCGATGTGTGGAGTAATAGTAGTAGATGCAGAATCGTTTCGGTCTACTTGACACGGACATGATGCCTATATTTCATAATCATTGCCTTAGATATCGTCATAACTTTGCGCTTTTATAACAATTGCTCGACAGTAATTTGTTCACCCACCGTATTATTTGTTGTCTTGAGTGAAGCCTCTAGTGAAACCTATGGCCCCCGGGTCTATTTTCCATCATATAAGTTTGCGATATACAATATTAGTTTCCGATCTACTATTTTTGCAATCTTTTACATTTACTTTATCATTTATCTATCTCTATCAGATCTCACTTTTGCAAGTAACCGTGAAGGGATTGACAACCCCTTTATCGCGTTGGGTGCAAGTTGTTTGATTGTTTGTGCAGGTACACTACTTCAGGATGCTGCTAATGCGACACTACGATCAAAGACCCTTCGAGAAATTGTGTGCAATGCCATAATCGCAAACGGTGCTGTATGAAAACCGTCAGAAATGTGTAAAATGTTTGCGATGACGGATGCATCAAACATGGTTCAGGTTTTAGTTGCGTGTGCGATGAAGGGCATACGGTTCAGTTCAATGAACTGTTTGCGATGAGGAGGAACAAAAGAAATGGGCAGCCAGATGGAGGCGTGTGCGATGCACAGCATACGGTTCACTCGGATGAACTGTCTGTGATTAGTTAACACAAAAGAAACGGTCGGCCAGATCAAAGGTGTGTGTGATATACGGCATGCGGTTCACTCGGATGAACTATTTGCGTTGAGACATGAGAACAGAAACGGTTCAAATGAACAAGATGTGTGTGATACGTGGCAAACAGGTCTGTAATCGGAGACGTGTGCGAAGACCGATAACAACACAGACGATTACTGCTAACAAGTCCTATGTGTTGTGAGCAAACGATTGCTGGTATACAATTGTGAGTGATTGATGAAAACATCACCGACGGGTTCCATGGTTTAGTCCGTGTGCGATGTGATTCTATTTGTCCGCACAACATCTACGCTCTGTCGACAACATCAACATATATACTTAAAAAGACAGCATTGCATAACCAAATTAAGCATACAATTACACAAGTGACTACACACATAACATTTCCACACACCAAAGAAAGCAATTACATGCATACTAAAGTAGGAGAAACGAGGATCTAATCATCTACTTATTGTTGCGACGATGCTTGCCATTGCTCTGCTTCTTGCTGGATCCCTGGCCGTTTTGGGGAAGGAGGGACTTCCTCATGTCAATGATCCGCCTGTACATGTCGTAGCTCGTGTATGCCTCCTTGGCCGCGTACACGACGTGAGCTTTGTCGAGTTTCTCCATCCAGGCCGAGTGCGAGGCACGCTTGTCCTTGTTGCACGAATCCTTCATGTCTCTGTAGTAGGGGTCGATGATGGCCTCAGCGAGGTGAACCAGTGAGTCCTTCTCATGCTCCTTGCTACCCCTGATCTTGTATTTGCCCTGGATGTCGACAAGATTCTGGCAGGCGATGCCCGAATTCTCGAGCGCCTTTACATCGTTGGTGATGTCCACCGTAGCGAACATGTAGTGGGGGTTGTTGACAAACCTGGTGAAACGCTCGCAAGGCCTTGTGGCCAGGCAGTAGTGGTAGACGAGGACGTGGTGGCGCACGCACATCTGGGCGACGGCGACCTTGGGACGAGACCCGGCACGAGCGCGGGTGTACTCGAGGTCGAACCCGACCACCTTGTACTTCTCCTCGGCAAGCAACAGCTCCATGATGTGGATGGAGTGCTCCGCCCAGACCGGGTCGTTGGTGTACACCACCGAGAGGTCCATGCACCTTCTGTGGGTGTCCACCACGACACGCATGGTGAACTGCTGCTCGTCGTCGGCAGCCACTCGGAGCGCCATTGGAGCCGCGCAGGATACCCTCTAAGAATTTCTTGTGGTGGGTGTGCTTCTTGCAATGGTGAGGCACGATCGAAAGGTTGAAGAGACACAAGGGTAGGTTAAATGGCCGCTGTAATAAATGGGGGCCGACCGGCCTATAATCGTCACGTCTTGTCAAGGCGTTCATAGCGGAGGATTCCAGAATCCAGTGCACGCTTGACAACACCGCACCCCAGGCATGGGCTCGAAGAGCCTGTTCCCGCGCTACCGCGCTGTTTACCGGGCAAGCTTCCCGCCCGGCTAGTTTGCCCATGCGTTGGCTAGAAGCGGGACAACTCGTGGGCGTTTATTGGCAAAAAACTTTGTAAAAACGAAGTGTGTGTAATGACTTCGGTCATAAGTTTATCCTTGGGTGATGAGGTCAAAGTTACATAGAAGGGTGATGATGGACACTCGAGTGCGATAATTAATTCTGCGCTCTACAGTGCACACGGTGGAAGAAACCAACTGTGTGCAATATTGTCGAAGATCGCAGTCGAGTTAGCTATACAGATCGTGTGCTGTGAGATCGACAAGGTAAACTGATTCGAGAAAATGGTTAATAAAATCTAAGACCATTGCATATTAAGGTCAAAATAGTGCTAGCAATATACGAGTCTCATATGATGTCATTTCAACGATTGTACCACAAAAGCTCGAAATGTTAAAGGTTCAAATTCCAGAGTTATATGGCTCAAATTCGAAGATTACAAGGTTCGAACTGATATTAGAAATGAAATTCAGCTCATCAGCTGCAAACACTCGCGCTGATGCACTGAACATGGATATCAGAGAGGTTCAAACTAATATCATCGCTTCTAAGTCTGGCTTCGAAACCTCACAATTTTTGCAAAGGGGTCAGCCACTGAGAAGTCATGTATGGGGTTGACCCGATGACTTCCGATTACTCTGTCATCTGAAGTTCCAAAATGGAATTCAGCATTTTTGGAGCCTACTCCATTCTACCGCAGGCGCCGGTGCTGATCAATAGACCATTCATTTTTGTGAAATAAATGCAGGGCAAACCTCATTTCCTTCTGCACCCTTGCTCTGAGAACAAAGAACCTGGGAATATAATCTCTGGTAAGGTCCCTCGGTAGGAGTTCAAAGTATCTGAGATATGCAGATCTAGGCATTCAACGTGATTGTTATATTGTATCACATTATCCACCAATGGGCCTAATCTTATCTGCAAAAGAAGAAAACGTGTTAGTGCCTACATGCAGTTTTGAACATTACTACATGCCTACCTATTTGGTTTGCAGGATTTGTAAAATGCACTAACAAGCCATCTTCGATCTGACATGATTAACATGGCATTTGATTAGATTCTAGAAAAATGTAGCCTTCTTCACAAGAGGTTGGAGTGGATGAAAAGTTCCCTAAGAAAACTAGTACAGATGAATCCAAAGGAGAAATGCTTATCGAATGTAACCATATGGATCAAGCAACCAATAGGGGGGCATGTATGTACTGAAATCCTCCAAAAGAACCTTTAGAAATCGTAGTACATTGTCATTGTAAACTTGGAAAAAGGAGTCACAAATTGAACTCCCTTATGGTTAACATTTAACAAGAAAGGAACATCACCTCGATATATAGCTTCTCCAGGCACGAAAAGCATCTCAGGAAACTGACAACTTGCTCCAGGTCGGGCCCGATAGATTCTAGTGCCAAGACCTTCACTGTGCGCAGTTTCGGGGTCAAGCTTGTCGGAATCATTTTCTGAATGACAGACGAACAAACATCTTCAAAATTAGAAATAATGTTAATTTGTAGAAGGAGAGGTAGAAGGCGGCTGTTGTACCTGAACGGGTGTGGATCTAATAACAAGTTCGGAGTATTTGTCAGACGAGTAGCCCACCACTCTTAATTTCAACGCAGAAATGACATTGATTCTTGTTGGACCTTCTTGATCAACACTGTTTGAAAACACTGTTCCACCGCCGCAACCTTCTGTACCCGTGTGATCCCATCTAGGGACCTTTTCCGGCACCCTGTCGAAGGGGGATTCGATCACGGAGGGCTTCTACATCAACTCTATTGCCCTTCTGGTGAAGTGTGAGTAGTTTACCACAGACCTACGGGTCCATAGCTAGTAGCTAGATCGCTTGTTCTCTCTCTCTTTGATTCTCAATACAATGTTCTCTCGATGTTCTTGGAGATCTATCCGATGTAATACTCTTTTGTGGTGTGTTTGCTGAGATCCGATGAATTGTGGATTTATGATCAACTTATCTATGAATATTATTTGAATCTTCTCTGAATTATTTTATGCATGATTTGATACCTTTGTAATTTCTTCGAACTATCGGTTTGGTTTGGCCAACTAGATTGATTTTTCTTGCAATGGGAGAAGTGCTTAGCTTTGGGTTCAATCTTGTGGTGTCCTTTCCCAGTGACAGTAGAGGCAGCAAGGCACGTATTGTATTGTTGCCACTGAGGTTAAAAACATGGGGTTTTCATCATATTTCTTGAGTTAATTACTCCACATCATGTCATCTTACTTAATGCGTTACTCTGTTCTTCATGAACTTAATACTCTAGATGCAGACATGAGTTGGTCGATGTGTGGAGTAACAGTAGTAGATGCAGAATCGTTTCGGTCTACTTGACACGGACATGATGCCTATATTTCATAATCATTGCCTTAGATATCGTCATAACTTTGCGCTTTTCTAACAATTGCTCGACAGTAATTTGTTCACCCACCGTATTATTTGTTGTCTTGAGTGAAGCCTCTAGTGAAACCTATGGCCCCCGGGTCTATTTTCCATCATATAAGTTTGCGATATACAATATTAGTTTCCGATCTACTATTTTTGCAATCTTTTACTTTCCGATGTATAAACCAAAAATACCAAAAACATTTACTTTATCATTTATCTATCTCTATCAGATCTCACTTTTGCAAGTAACCGTGAAGGGATTGACAACCCCTTTATCGCGTTGGGTGCAAGTTGTTTGATTGTTTGTGCAGGTACACTACTGCAGGATGCTGCTAATGTGACACTATGATCAAAGACCCTTCGAGAAACTGTTGCAATGCCATAATCGCAAACGGTGCTGTATGAAAACCGTCAGAAATGTGTAAAACGTTTGCGATGACGGATGCATCAAACATGGTTCAGGTTTTAGTTGAGTGTGCGATGAAGGGCATACGGTTTAGTTCAATGAACTGTTTGCGATGAGGAGGAACAAAAGAAATGGGCAGCCAGATGGAGGCGTGTGCGATGCACAGCATACGGTTCACTCGGATGAACTGTCTGTGATTAGTTAACACAAAAGAAACGGTCGGCCAGATCAAAGGTGTGTGTGATATACGGCATGCGGTTCACTCGGATGAACTATTTGCGTTGAGACATGAGAACAGAAACGGTTCAAATGAACAAGATGTGTGTGATACGTGGCAAACAGGTCTGTAATCGGAGACGTGTGCGAAGACCGATAACAACACAGACGATTACTGCTAACAAGTCCTGTGTGTTGTGAGCAAACGATTGCTGGTATACAATTGTGAGTGATTGATGAAAACATCACCGACAGGTTCCATGGTTTAGTCCGTGTGCGATGTGATTCTCTTTGTCCGCACAACATCTACGCTCTGTCGACAACATCAACATATATACTTAAAAAGACAACATTGCATAACCAAATTAAGCATACATTTACACAAGTGACTACACACATAACATTTCCACACACCAAAGAAAGCAATTACATGCATACTAAAGTAGGAGAAACGAGGATCTAATCATCTACTTATTGTTGCGACGATGCTTGCCATTGCTCTGCTTCTTGCTGGATCCCTGGCCGTTTTGGGGAAGGAGGGACTTCCTCATGTCAATGATCCGCATGTACATGTCGTAGCTCGTGTATGCCTCCTTGGCCGCGTACACGACGTGAGCTTTGTCGAGTTTCTCCATCCAGGCCGAGTGCGAGGCACGCTTGTCCTTGTTGCACGAATCCTTCATGTCTCTGTAGTAGGGGTCGATGATGGCCTCAGCGAGGTGAACCAGTGAGTCCTTCTCATGCTCCTTGCTACCCCTGATCTTGTATTTGCCCTGGATGTCGACAAGATTCTGGCAGGCGATGCCCGAATTCTCGAGCGCCTTTACATCGTTGGTGATGTCCACCGTAGCGAACATGTAGTGGGGGTTGTTGACAAACCTGGTGAAACGCTCGCAAGGCCTTGTGGCCCGGCAGTAGTGGTAGACGAGGACGTGGTGGCGCACGCACATCTGGGCGACGGCGACCTTGGGACGAGACCCGGCACGAGCGCGGGTGTACTCGAGGTCGAACCCGACCACCTTGTACTTCTCCTCGGCAAGCAACATCTCCATGATGTGGATGGAGTGCTCCGCCCAGACCGGGTCGTTGGTGTACACCACCGAGAGGTCCATGCACCTTCTGTGGGTGTCCACCACGACACGCATGGTGAACTGCTGCTCGTCGTCGGCAGCCACTCGGAGCGCCATTGGAGCCGCGCAGGATACCCTCTAAGAATTTCTTGTGGTGGGTGTGCTTCTTGCAATGGTGAGGCACGATCGAAAGGTTGAAGAGACACAAGGGTAGGTTAAATGGCCGCTGTAATAAATGGGGGCCGACCGGCCTATAATCGTCACGTCTTGTCAAGGCGTTCATAGCGGAGGATTCCAGAATCCAGTGCACGCTTGACAACACCGCACCCCAGGCATGGGCTCGAAGAGCCTGTTCCCGCGCTACCGCGCTGTTTACCGGGCAAGCTTCCCGCCCGGCTAGTTTGCCCATGCGTTGGCTAGAAGCGGGACAACTCGTGGGCGTTTATTGGCAAAAAACTTTGTAAAAACGAAGTGTGTGTAATGACTTCGGTCATAAGTTTATCCTTGGGTGATGAGGTCAAAGTTACATAGAAGGGTGATGATGGACACTCGAGTGCGATAATTAATTCTGCGCTCTACAGTGCACACGGTGGAAGAAACCAACTGTGTGCAATATTGTCGAAGATCGCAGTCGAGTTAGCTATACAGATCGTGTGCTGTGAGATCGACAAGGTAAACTGATTCGAGAAAATGGTTAATAAAATCTAAGACCATTGCATATTAAGGTCAAAATAGTGCTAGCAATATACGAGTCTCATATGATGTCATTTCAACGATTGTACCACAAAAGCTCGAAATGTTAAAGGTTCAAATTCCAGAGTTATATGGCTCAAATTCGAAGATTACAAGGTTCGAACTGATATTAGAAATGAAATTCAGCTCATCAGCTGCAAACACTCGCGCTGATGCGCTGAACATGGATATCAGAGAGGTTCAAACTAATATCACCGCTTCTAAGTCTGGCTTCGAAACCTCACAATTTTTGCAAAGGGGTCAGCCACTGAGAAGTCATGTATGGGGTTGACCCGATGACTTCCGATTACTCTATTATCTGAAGTTCCAAAATGGAATTCAGCATTTTTGGAGCCTACTCCATTCTACCGCAGGCGCCGGTGCTGATCAATAGACCATTCATTTTTGTGAAATAAATGCAGGGCAAACCTCATTTCCTTCTGCACCCTTGCTCTGAGAACAAAGAACCTGGGAATATAATCTCTGGTAAGGTCCCTCGGTAGGAGTTCAAAGTATCTGAGATATGCAGATCTAGGCATTCAACGTGATTGTTATATTGTATCACATTATCCACCAATGGGCCTAATCTTATCTGCAAAAGAAGAAAACGTGTTAGTGCCTACATGCAGTTTTGAACATTACTACATGCCTACCTATTTGGTTTGCAGGATTTGTAAAATGCACTAACAAGCCATCTTCGATCTGACATGATTAACATGGCATTTGATTAGATTCTAGAAAAATGTAGCCTTCTTCACAAGAGGTTGGAGTGGATGAAAAGTTCCCTAAGAAAACTAGTACAGATGAATCCAAAGGAGAAATGCTTATCGAATGTAACCATATGGATCAAGCAACCAATAGGGGGGCATGTATGTACTGAAATCCTCCAAAAGAACCTTTAGAAATCGTAGTACATTGTCATTGTAAACTTGGAAAAAGGAGTCACAAATTGAACTCCCTTATGGTTAACATTTAACAAGAAAGGAACATCACCTCGATATATAGCTTCTCCAGGCACGAAAAGCATCTCAGGAAACTGACAACTTGCTCCAGGTCGGGCCCGATAGATTCTAGTGCCAAGACCTTCACTGTGCGCAGTTTCGGGGTCAAGCTTGTCGGAATCATTTTCTGAATGACAGACGAACAAACATCTTCAAAATTAGAAATAATGTTAATTTGTAGAAGGAGAGGTAGAAGGCGGCTGTTGTACCTGAACGGGTGTGGATCTAATAACAAGTTCGGAGTATTTGTCAGACGAGTAGCCCACCACTCTTAATTTCAACGCAGAAATGACATTGATTCTTGTTGGACCTTCTTGATCAACACTGTTTGAAAACACTGTTCCACCGCCGCAACCTTCTGTACCCGTGTGATCCCATCTAGGGACCTTTTCCGGCACCCTGTCGAAGGGGGATTCGATCACGGAGGGCTTCTACATCAACTCTATTGCCCTTCTGGTGAAGTGTGAGTAGTTTACCACAGACCTACGGATCCATAGCTAGTAGCTAGATCGCTTGTTCTCTCTCTCTTTGATTCTCAATACAATGTTCTCTCGATGTTCTTGGAGATCTATCCGATGTAATACTCTTTTGTGGTGTGTTTGCCGAGATCCGATGAATTGTGGATTTATGATCAACTTATCTATGAATATTATTTGAATCTTCTCTGAATTATTTTATGCATGATTTGATACCTTTGTAATTTCTTCGAACTATCGGTTTGGTTTGGCCAACTAGATTGATTTTTCTTGCAATGGGAGAAGTGCTTAGCTTTGGGTTCAATCTTGTGGTGTCCTTTCCCAGTGACAGTAGAGGCAGCAAGGCACGTATTGTATTGTTGCCACTGAGGTTAAAAACATGGGGTTTTCATCATATTTCTTGAGTTAATTACTCCACATCATGTCATCTTACTTAATGCGTTACTCTGTTCTTCATGAACTTAATACTCTAGATGCAGACATGAGTTGGTCGATGTGTGGAGTAACAGTAGTAGATGCAGAATCGTTTCGGTCTACTTGACACGGACATGATGCCTATATTTCATAATCATTGCCTTAGATATCGTCATAACTTTGCGCTTTTCTAACAATTGCTCGACAGTAATTTGTTCACCCACCGTATTATTTGTTGTCTTGAGTGAAGCCTCTAGTGAAACCTATGGCCCCCGGGTCTATTTTCCATCATATAAGTTTGCGATATACAATATTAGTTTCCGATCTACTATTTTTGCAATCTTTTACTTTCCGATGTATAAACCAAAAATACCAAAAACATTTACTTTATCATTTATCTATCTCTATCAGATCTCACTTTTGCAAGTAACCGTGAAGGGATTGACAACCCCTTTATCGCGTTGGGTGCAAGTTGTTTGATTGTTTGTGCAGGTACACTATTGCAGGATGCTGCTAATGCGACACTATGATCAAAGACCCTTCGAGAAACTGTTGCAATGCCATAATCGCAAACGGTGCTGTATGAAAACCGTCAGAAATGTGTAAAACGTTTGCGATGACGGATGCATCAAACATGGTTCAGGTTTTAGTTGAGTGTGCGATGAAGGGCATACGGTTCAGTTCAATGAACTGTTTGCGATGAGGAGGAACAAAAGAAATGGGCAGCCAGATGGAGGCGTGTGCGATGCACAGCATACGGTTCACTCGGATGAACTGTCTGTGATTAGTTAACACAAAAGAAACGGTCGGCCAGATCAAAGGTGTGTGTGATATACGGCATGCGGTTCACTCGGATGAACTATTTGCGTTGAGACATGAGAACAGAAACGGTTCAAATGAACAAGATGTGTGTGATACGTGGCAAACAGGTCTGTAATCGGAGACGTGTGCGAAGACCGATAACAACACAGACGATTACTGCTAACAAGTCCTGTGTGTTGTGAGCAAACGATTGCTGGTATACAATTGTGAGTGATTGATGAAAACATCACCGACAGGTTCCATGGTTTAGTCCGTGTGCGATGTGATTCTCTTTGTCCGCACAACATCTACGCTCTGTCGACAACATCAACATATATACTTAAAAAGACAACATTGCATAACCAAATTAAGCATACATTTACACAAGTGACTACACACATAACATTTCCACACACCAAAGAAAGCAATTACATGCATACTAAAGTAGGAGAAACGAGGATCTAATCATCTACTTATTGTTGCGACGATGCTTGCCATTGCTCTGCTTCTTGCTGGATCCCTGGCCGTTTTGGGGAAGGAGGGACTTCCTCATGTCAATGATCCGCATGTACATGTCGTAGCTCGTGTATGCCTCCTTGGCCGCGTACACGACGTGAGCTTTGTCGAGTTTCTCCATCCAGGCCGAGTGCGAGGCACGCTTGTCCTTGTTGCACGAATCCTTCATGTCTCTGTAGTAGGGGTCGATGATGGCCTCAGCGAGGTGAACCAGTGAGTCCTTCTCATGCTCCTTGCTACCCCTGATCTTGTATTTGCCCTGGATGTCGACAAGATTCTGGCAGGCGATGCCCGAATTCTCGAGCGCCTTTACATCGTTGGTGATGTCCACCGTAGCGAACATGTAGTGGGGGTTGTTGACAAACCTGGTGAAACGCTCGCAAGGCCTTGTGGCCCGGCAGTAGTGGTAGACGAGGACGTGGTGGCGCACGCACATCTGGGCGACGGCGACCTTGGGACGAGACCCGGCACGAGCGCGGGTGTACTCGAGGTCGAACCCGACCACCTTGTACTTCTCCTCGGCAAGCAACATCTCCATGATGTGGATGGAGTGCTCCGCCCAGACCGGGTCGTTGGTGTACACCACCGAGAGGTCCATGCACCTTCTGTGGGTGTCCACCACGACACGCATGGTGAACTGCTGCTCGTCGTCGGCAGCCACTCGGAGCGCCATTGGAGCCGCGCAGGATACCCTCTAAGAATTTCTTGTGGTGGGTGTGCTTCTTGCAATGGTGAGGCACGATCGAAAGGTTGAAGAGACACAAGGGTAGGTTAAATGGCCGCTGTAATAAATGGGGGCCGACCGGCCTGTAATCGTCACGTCTTGTCAAGGCGTTCATAGCGGAGGATTCCAGAATCCAGTGTACGCTTGACAACACCGCACCCCAGGCATGGGCTCGAAGAGCCTGTTCCCGCGCTACCGCGCTGTTTACCGGGCAAGCTTCCCGCCCGGCTAGTTTGCCCATGCGTCGGCTAGAAGCGGGACAACTCGTGGGCGTTTATTGGCAAAAAACTTTATAAAAACGAAGTGTGTGGAATGACTTCGGTCATAAGTTTATCCTTGGGTGATGAGGTCAAAGTTACATAGAAGGGTGATGATGGACACTCGAGTGCGATAATTAATTCTGCGCTCTACAGTGCACACGGTGGAAGAAACCAACTGTGTGCAATATTGTCGAAGATCGCAGTCGAGTTAGCTATACAGATCGTGTGCTGTGAGATCGACAAGGTAAACTGATTCGAGAAAATGGTTAATAAAATCTAAGACCATTGCATATTAAGGTCAAAATAGTGCTAGCAATATACGAGTCTCATATGATGTCATTTCAACGATTGTACCACAAAAGCTCGAAATGTTAAAGGTTCAAATTCCAGAGTTATATGGCTCAAATTCGAAGATTACAAGGTTCGAACTGATATTAGAAATGAAATTCAGCTCATCAGCTGCAAACACTCGCGCTGATGCGCTGAACATGGATATCAGAGAGGTTCAAACTAATATCACCGCTTCTAAGTCTGGCTTCGAAACCTCACAATTTTTGCAAAGGGGTCAGCCACTGAGAAGTCATGTATGGGGTTGACCCGATGACTTCCGATTACTCTATTATCTGAAGTTCCAAAATGGAATTCAACATTTTTGGAGCCCACTCCATTCTACCGCAGGCGCCGGTGCTGATCAATAGACCATTCATTTTTGTGAAATAAATGCAGGGCAAACCTCATTTCCTTCTGCACCCTTGCTCTGAGAACAAAGAACCTGGCGAATATAATCTCTGGTAAGGTCCCTCGGCAGGAGTTCAAAGTATCTGAGATATGCAGATCTAGGCATTCGACGTGATTGTTATATTGTATCACATTATCCACCAATGGGCCTAATCTTATCTGCAAAAGAAGAAAACGTGTTAGTGCCTACATGCAGTTTTGAACATTACTACATGCCTACCTATTTGGTTTGCAGGATTTGTAAAATGCACTAACAAGCCATCTTCGATCTGACATGATTAACATGGCATTTGATTAGATTCTAGAAAAATGTAGCCTTCTTCACAAGAGGTTGGAGTGGATGAAAAGTTCCCTAAGAAAACTAGTACAGATGAATCCAAAGGAGAAATGCTTATTGAATGTAACCATATGGATCCAGCAACCAATAGGGGGGCATGTATGTACTGAAATCCTCCAAAAGAACCTTTAGAAATCGTAGTACATTGTCATTGTAAACTTGGAAAAAGGAGTCACAAATTGAACTCCCTTATGGTTAACATTTAACAAGAAAGGAACATCACCTCGATATATAGCTTCTCCAGGCACGAAAAGCATCTCAGGAAACTGACAACTTGCTCCAGGTCGGGCCCGATAGATTCTAGTGCCAAGACCTTCACTGTGCGCAGTTTCGGGTCAAGCTTGTCGGAATCATTTTCTGAATGATTGACGAACAAACATCTTCAAACTTAGAAATAATGTTAATTTGTAGAAGGAGAGGTAGAAGGCGGCTGTTGTACCTGAACGGGTGTGGATCTAATAACAAGTTCGGAGTATTTGTCAGACGAGAAGCCCACCACTCTTAATTTCAACGCAGAAATGACATTGATTCTTGTTGGACCTTCTTGATCAACACTGTTCGAAAACACTGTTCCACCGCCGCAACCTTCTGTACCCGTGTGATCCCATCTAGGGACCTTTTCCGGCACCCTGTCGAAGGGGGATTCGATCACGGAGGGCTTCTACATCAACTCTATTGCCCTTCCGATGAAGTGTGAGTAGTTTACCACAGACCTACGGGTCCATAGCTAGTAGCTAGATCGCTTGTTCTCTCTCTCTTTGATTCTCAATACAATGTTCTCCTCGATGTTCTTGGAGATCTATCCGATGTAATACTCTTTTGCGGTGTGTTTGCCGAGATCCGATGAATTGTGGATTTATGATCAACTTATCTATGAATATTATTTGGATCTTCTCTGAATTATTTTATGCATGATTTAATATCTTTGTAATTTCTTCGAACTATCGGTTTGGTTTGGCCATTTAGATTGATTTTTCTTGCAATGGGAGAAGCGCTTAGCTTTGGGTTCACTCTTGTGGTGTCCTTTCCCAGTGACAGTAGAGGCAGCAAGGCACGTATTGTATTGTTGCCATTGAGGTTAAAAACATGGGGTTTTCATCATATTTCTTGAGTTAATTACTCCACATCATGTCATCTTACTTAATGCGTTACTCTGTTCTTCATGAACTTAATACTCTAGATGCAGACATGAGTTGGTCGATGTGTGGAGTAATAGTAGTAGATGCAGAATTGTTTCGGTCTACTTGACACGGACATGATGCCTATATTTCATAATCATTGCCTTAGATATCGTCATAACTTTGCGCTTTTCTAACAATTGCTCGACAGTAATTTGTTCACCCACCGTATTATTTATTGTCTTGAGTGAAGCCTCTAGTGAAACCTATGGCCCCCGGGTCTATTTTCCATCATATAAGTTTGCGATATACAATATTAGTTTCCGATCTACTATTTTTGCAATCTTTTACTTTCCGATGTATAAACCAAAAATACCAAAAACATTTACTTTATCATTTATCTATCTCTATCAGATCTCACTTTTGCAAGTAACCGTGAAGGGATTGACAACCCCTTTATCGCGTTGGGTGCAAGTTGTTTGATTGTTTGTGCAGGTACACTACTGCAGGATGCTGCTAATGCGACACTATGATCAAAGACCCTTCGAGAAACTGTGTGCAATGCCATAATCGCAAACGGTGCTGTATGAAAACCGTCAGAAATGTGTAAAACGTTTGCGATGACGGATGCATCAAACATGGTTCAGGTTTTAGTTGCGTGTGCGATGAAGGGCATACGGTTCAGTTCAATGAACTGTTTGCGATGAGGAGGAACAAAAGAAATGGGCAGCCAGATGGAGGCGTGTGCGATGCACAGCATACGGTTCACTCGGATGAACTGTCTGTGATTAGTTAACACAAAAGAAACGGTCGGCCAGATCAAAGGTGTGTGTGATATACGGCATGCGGTTCACTCGGATGAACTATTTGCGTTGAGACATGAGAACAGAAACGGTTCAAATGAACAAGATGTGTGTGATACGTGGCAAACAGGTCTGTAATCGGAGACGTGTGCGAAGACCGATAACAACACAGACGATTACTGCTAACAAGTCCTATGTGTTGTGAGCAAACGATTGCTGGTATACAATTGTGAGTGATTGATGAAAACATCACCGACGGGTTCCATGGTTTAGTCCGTGTGCGATGTGATTCTATTTGTCCGCACAACATCTACGCTCTGTCGACAACATCAACATATATACTTAAAAAGACAGCATTGCATAACCAAATTAAGCATACAATTACACAAGTGACTACACACATAACATTTCCACACACCAAAGAAAGCAATTACATGCATACTAAAGTAGGAGAAACGAGGATCTAATCATCTACTTATTGTTGCGACGATGCTTGCCATTGCTCTGCTTCTTGCTGGATCCCTGGCCGTTTTGGGGAAGGAGGGACTTCCTCATGTCAATGATCCGCCTGTACATGTCGTAGCTCGTGTATGCCTCCTTGGCCGCGTACACGACGTGAGCTTTGTCGAGTTTCTCCATCCAGGCCGAGTGCGAGGCACGCTTGTCCTTGTTGCACGAATCCTTCATGTCTCTGTAGTAGGGGTCGATGATGGCCTCAGCGAGGTGAACCAGTGAGTCCTTCTCATGCTCCTTGCTACCCCTGATCTTGTATTTGCCCTGGATGTCGACAAGATTCTGGCAGGCGATGCCCGAATTCTCGAGCGCCTTTACATCGTTGGTGATGTCCACCGTAGCGAACATGTAGTGGGGGTTGTTGACAAACCTGGTGAAACGCTCGCAAGGCCTTGTGGCCAGGCAGTAGTGGTAGACGAGGACGTGGTGGCGCACGCACATCTGGGCGACGGCGACCTTGGGACGAGACCCGGCACGAGCGCGGGTGTACTCGAGGTCGAACCCGACCACCTTGTACTTCTCCTCGGCAAGCAACAGCTCCATGATGTGGATGGAGTGCTCCGCCCAGACCGGGTCGTTGGTGTACACCACCGAGAGGTCCATGCACCTTCTGTGGGTGTCCACCACGACACGCATGGTGAACTGCTGCTCGTCGTCGGCAGCCACTCGGAGCGCCATTGGAGCCGCGCAGGATACCCTCTAAGAATTTCTTGTGGTGGGTGTGCTTCTTGCAATGGTGAGGCACGATCGAAAGGTTGAAGAGACACAAGGGTAGGTTAAATGGCCGCTGTAATAAATGGGGGCCGACCGGCCTATAATCGTCACGTCTTGTCAAGGCGTTCATAGCGGAGGATTCCAGAATCCAGTGCACGCTTGACAACACCGCACCCCAGGCATGGGCTCGAAGAGCCTGTTCCCGCGCTACCGCGCTGTTTACCGGGCAAGCTTCCCGCCCGGCTAGTTTGCCCATGCGTCGGCTAGAAGCGGGACAACTCGTGGGCGTTTATTGGCAAAAAACTTTGTAAAAACGAAGTGTGTGTAATGACTTCGGTCATAAGTTTATCCTTGGGTGATGAGGTCAAAGTTACATAGAAGGGTGATGATGGACACTCGAGTGCGATAATTAATTCTGCGCTCTACAGTGCACACGGTGGAAGAAACCAACTGTGTGCAATATTGTCGAAGATCGCAGTCGAGTTAGCTATACAGATCGTGTGCTGTGAGATCGACAAGGTAAACTGATTCGAGAAAATGGTTAATAAAATCTAAGACCATTGCATATTAAGGTCAAAATAGTGCTAGCAATATACGAGTCTCATATGATGTCATTTCAACGATTGTACCACAAAAGCTCGAAATGTTAAAGGTTCAAATTCCAGAGTTATATGGCTCAAATTCGAAGATTACAAGGTTCGAACTGATATTAGAAATGAAATTCAGCTCATCAGCTGCAAACACTCGCGCTGATGCACTGAACATGGATATCAGAGAGGTTCAAACTAATATCATCGCTTCTAAGTCTGGCTTCGAAACCTCACAATTTTTGCAAAGGGGTCAGCCACTGAGAAGTCATGTATGGGGTTGACCCGATGACTTCCGATTACTCTGTCATCTGAAGTTCCAAAATGGAATTCAGCATTTTTGGAGCCTACTCCATTCTACCGCAGGCGCCGGTGCTGATCAATAGACCATTCATTTTTGTGAAATAAATGCAGGGCAAACCTCATTTCCTTCTGCACCCTTGCTCTGAGAACAAAGAACCTGGGAATATAATCTCTGGTAAGGTCCCTCGGTAGGAGTTCAAAGTATCTGAGATATGCAGATCTAGGCATTCAACGTGATTGTTATATTGTATCACATTATCCACCAATGGGCCTAATCTTATCTGCAAAAGAAGAAAACGTGTTAGTGCCTACATGCAGTTTTGAACATTACTACATGCCTACCTATTTGGTTTGCAGGATTTGTAAAATGCACTAACAAGCCATCTTCGATCTGACATGATTAACATGGCATTTGATTAGATTCTAGAAAAATGTAGCCTTCTTCACAAGAGGTTGGAGTGGATGAAAAGTTCCCTAAGAAAACTAGTACAGATGAATCCAAAGGAGAAATGCTTATCGAATGTAACCATATGGATCAAGCAACCAATAGGGGGGCATGTATGTACTGAAATCCTCCAAAAGAACCTTTAGAAATCGTAGTACATTGTCATTGTAAACTTGGAAAAAGGAGTCACAAATTGAACTCCCTTATGGTTAACATTTAACAAGACAGGAACATCACCTCGATATATAGCTTCTCCAGGCACGAAAAGCATCTCAGGAAACTGACAACTTGCTCCAGGTCGGGCCCGATAGATTCTAGTGCCAAGACCTTCACTGTGCGCAGTTTCGGGGTCAAGCTTGTCGGAATCATTTTCTGAATGACAGACGAACAAACATCTTCAAAATTAGAAATAATGTTAATTTGTAGAAGGAGAGGTAGAAGGCGGCTGTTGTACCTGAACGGGTGTGGATCTAATAACAAGTTCGGAGTATTTGTCAGACGAGTAGCCCACCACTCTTAATTTCAACGCAGAAATGACATTGATTCTTGTTGGACCTTCTTGATCAACACTGTTTGAAAACACTGTTCCACCGCCGCAACCTTCTGTACCCGTGTGATCCCATCTAGGGACCTTTTCCGGCACCCTGTCGAAGGGGGATTCGATCACGGAGGGCTTCTACATCAACTCTATTGCCCTTCTGGTGAAGTGTGAGTAGTTTACCACAGACCTACGGGTCCATAGCTAGTAGCTAGATCGCTTGTTCTCTCTCTCTTTGATTCTCAATACAATGTTCTCTCGATGTTCTTGGAGATCTATCCGATGTAATACTCTTTTGTGGTGTGTTTGCCGAGATCCGATGAATTGTGGATTTATGATCAACTTATCTATGAATATTATTTGAATCTTCTCTGAATTATTTTATGCATGATTTGATACCTTTGTAATTTCTTCGAACTATCGGTTTGGTTTGGCCAACTAGATTGATTTTTCTTGCAATGGGAGAAGTGCTTAGCTTTGGGTTCAATCTTGTGGTGTCCTTTCCCAGTGACAGTAGAGGCAGCAAGGCACGTATTGTATTGTTGCCACTGAGGTTAAAAACATGGGGTTTTCATCATATTTCTTGAGTTAATTACTCCACATCATGTCATCTTACTTAATGCGTTACTCTGTTCTTCATGAACTTAATACTCTAGATGCAGACATGAGTTGGTCGATGTGTGGAGTAACAGTAGTAGATGCAGAATCGTTTCGGTCTACTTGACACGGACATGATGCCTATATTTCATAATCATTGCCTTAGATATCGTCATAACTTTGCGCTTTTGTAACAATTGCTCGACAGTAATTTGTTCACCCACAGTATTATTTGTTGTCTTGAGTGAAGCCTCTAGTGAAACCTATGGCCCCCGGGTCTATTTTCCATCATATAAGTTTGCGATATACAATATTAGTTTCCGATCTACTATTTTTGCAATCTTTTACTTTCCGATGTATAAACCAAAAATACCAAAAACATTTACTTTATCATTTATCTATCTCTATCAGATCTCACTTTTGCAAGTAACCGTGAAGGGATTGACAACCCCTTTATCGCGTTGGGTGCAAGTTGTTTGATTGTTTGTGCAGGTACACTACTGCAGGATGCTGCTAATGCGACACTATGATCAAAGACCCTTCGAGAAACTGTTGCAATGCCATAATCGCAAACGGTGCTGTATGAAAACCGTCAGAAATGTGTAAAACGTTTGCGATGACGGATGCATCAAACATGGTTCAGGTTTTAGTTGAGTGTGCGATGAAGGGCATACGGTTCAGTTCAATGAACTGTTTGCGATGAGGAGGAACAAAAGAAATGGGCAGCCAGATGGAGGCGTGTGCGATGCACAGCATACGGTTCACTCGGATGAACTGTCTGTGATTAGTTAACACAAAAGAAACGGTCGGCCAGATCAAAGGTGTGTGTGATATACGGCATGCGGTTCACTCGGATGAACTATTTGCGTTGAGACATGAGAACAGAAACGGTTCAAATGAACAAGATGTGTGTGATACGTGGCAAACAGGTCTGTAATCGGAGACGTGTGCGAAGACCGATAACAACACAGACGATTACTGCTAACAAGTCCTGTGTGTTGTGAGCAAACGATTGCTGGTATACAATTGTGAGTGATTGATGAAAACATCACCGACAGGTTCCATGGTTTAGTCCGTGTGCGATGTGATTCTCTTTGTCCGCACAACATCTACGCTCTGTCGACAACATCAACATATATACTTAAAAAGACAGCATTGCATAACCAAATTAAGCATACATTTACACAAGTGACTACACACATAACATTTCGACACACCAAAGAAAGCAATTACATGCATACTAAAGTAGGAGAAACGAGGATCTAATCATCTACTTATTGTTGCGACGATGCTTGCCATTGCTCTGCTTCTTGCTGGATCCCTGGCCGTTTTGGGGAAGGAGGGACTTCCTCATGTCAATGATCCGCATGTACATGTCGTAGCTCATGTATGCCTCCTTGGCCGCGTACACGACGTGAGCTTTGTCGAGTTTCTCCATCCAGGCCGAGTGCGAGGCACGCTTGTCCTTGTTGCACGAATCCTTCATGTCTCTGTAGTAGGGGTCGATGATGGCCTCAGCGAGGTGAACCAGTGAGTCCTTCTCATGCTCCTTGCTACCCCTGATCTTGTATTTGCCCTGGATGTCGACAAGATTCTGGCAGGCGATGCCCGAATTCTCGAGCGCCTTTACATCGTTGGTGATGTCCACCGTAGCGAACATGTAGTGGGGGTTGTTGACAAACCTGGTGAAACGCTCGCAAGGCCTTGTGGCCAGGCAGTAGTGGTAGACGAGGACGTGGTGGCGCACGCACATCTGGGCGACGGCGACCTTGGGACGAGACCCGGCACGAGCGCGGGTGTACTCGAGGTCGAACCCGACCACCTTGTACTTCTCCTCGGCAAGCAACATCTCCATGATGTGGATGGAGTGCTCCGCCCAGACCGGGTCGTTGGTGTACACCACCGAGAGGTCCATGCACCTTCTGTGGGTGTCCACCACGACACGCATGGTGAACTGCTGCTCGTCGTCGGCAGCCACTCGGAGCGCCATTGGAGCCGCGCAGGATACCCTCTAAGAATTTCTTGTGGTGGGTGTGCTTCTTGCAATGGTGAGGCACGATCGAAAGGTTGAAGAGACACAAGGGTAGGTTAAATGGCCGCTGTAATAAATGGGGGCCGACCGGCCTATAATCGTCACGTCTTGTCAAGGCGTTCATAGCGGAGGATTCCAGAATCCAGTGTACGCTTGACAACACCGCACCCCAGGCATGGGCTCGAAGAGCCTGTTCCCGCGCTACCGCGCTGTTTACCGGGCAAGCTTCCCGCCCGGCTAGTTTGCCCATGCGTCAGCTAGAAGCGGGACAACTCGTGGGCGTTTATTGGCAAAAAACTTTATAAAAACGAAGTGTGTGGAATGACTTCGGTCATAAGTTTATCCTTGGGTGATGAGGTCAAAGTTACATAGAAGGGTGATGATGGACACTCGAGTGCGATAATTAATTCTGCGCTCTACAGTGCACACGGTGGAAGAAACCAACTGTGTGCAATATTGTCGAAGATCGCAGTCGAGTTAGCTATACAGATCGTGTGCTGTGAGATCGACAAGGTAAACTGATTCGAGAAAATGGTTAATAAAATCTAAGACCATTGCATATTAAGGTCAAAATAGTGCTAGCAATATACGAGTCTCATATGATGTCATTTCAACGATTGTACCACAAAAGCTCGAAATGTTAAAGGTTCAAATTCCAGAGTTATATGGCTCAAATTCGAAGATTACAAGGTTCGAACTGATATTAGAAATGAAATTCAGCTCATCAGCTGCAAACACTCGCGCTGATGCGCTGAACATGGATATCAGAGAGGTTCAAACTAATATCACCGCTTCTAAGTCTGGCTTCGAAACCTCACAATTTTTGCAAAGGGGTCAGCCACTGAGAAGTCATGTATGGGGTTGACCCGATGACTTCCGATTACTCTATCATCTGAAGTTCCAAAATGGAATTCAACATTTTTGGAGCCTACTCCATTCTACCGCAGGCGCCGGTGCTGAACAATAGACCATTCATTTTTGTGAAATAAATGCAGGGCAAACCTCATTTCCTTCTGCACCCTTGCTCTGAGAACAAAGAACCTGGCGAATATAATCTCTGGTAAGGTCCCTCGGTAGGAGTTCAAAGTATCTGAGATATGCAGATCTAGGCATTCGACGTGATTGTTATATTGTATCACATTATCCACCAATGGGCCTAATCTTATCTGCAAAAGAAGAAAACGTGTTAGTGCCTACATGCAGTTTTGAACATTACTACATGCCTACCTATTTGGTTTGCAGGATTTGTAAAATGCACTAACAAGCCATCTTCGATCTGACATGATTAACATGGCATTTGATTAGATTCTAGAAAAATGTAGCCTTCTTCACAAGAGGTTGGAGTGGATGAAAAGTTCCCTAAGAAAACTAGTACAGATGAATCCAAAGGAGAAATGCTTATTGAATGTAACCATATGGATCCAGCAACCAATAGGGGGGCATGTATGTACTGAAATCCTCCAAAAGAACCTTTAGAAATCGTAGTACATTGTCATTGTAAACTTGGAAAAAGGAGTCACAAATTGAACTCCCTTATGGTTAACATTTAACAAGAAAGGAACATCACCTCGATATATAGCTTCTCCAGGCACGAAAAGCATCTCAGGAAACTGACAACTTGCTCCAGGTCGGGCCCGATAGATTCTAGTGCCAAGACCTTCACTGTGCGCAGTTTCGGGTCAAGCTTGTCGGAATCATTTTCTGAATGATAGACGAACAAACATCTTCAAACTTAGAAATAATGTTAATTTGTAGAAGGAGAGGTAGAAGGCGGCTGTTGTACCTGAACGGGTGTGGATCTAATAACAAGTTCGGAGTATTTGTCAGACGAGAAGCCCACCACTCTTAATTTCAACGCAGAAATGACATTGATTCTTGTTGGACCTTCTTGATCAACACTGTTCGAAAACACTGTTCCACCGCCGCAACCTTCTGTACCCGTGTGATCCCATCTAGGGACCTTTTCCGGCACCCTGTCGAAGGGGGATTCGATCACGGAGGGCTTCTACATCAACTCTATTGCCCTTCCGATGAAGTGTGAGTAGTTTACCACAGACCTACGGGTCCATAGCTAGTAGCTAGATCGCTTGTTCTCTCTCTCTTTGATTCTCAATACAATGTTCTCCTCGATGTTCTTGGAGATCTATCCGATGTAATACTCTTTTGCGGTGTGTTTGCCGAGATCCGATGAATTGTGGATTTATGATCAACTTATCTATGAATATTATTTGGATCTTCTCTGAATTATTTTATGCATGATTTAATATCTTTGTAATTTCTTCGAACTATCGGTTTGGTTTGGCCATTTAGATTGATTTTTCTTGCAATGGGAGAAGCGCTTAGCTTTGGGTTCAATCTTGTGGTGTCCTTTCCCAGTGACAGTAGAGGCAGCAAGGCACGTATTGTATTGTTGCCATTGAGGTTAAAAACATGGGGTTTTCATCATATTTCTTGAGTTAATTACTCCACATCATGTCATCTTACTTAATGCGTTACTCTGTTCTTCATGAACTTAATACTCTAGATGCAGACATGAGTTGGTCGATGTGTGGAGTAATAGTAGTAGATGCAGAATTGTTTCGGTCTACTTGACACGGACATGATGCCTATATTTCATAATCATTGCCTTAGATATCGTCATAACTTTGCGCTTTTCTAACAATTGCTCGACAGTAATTTGTTCACCCACCGTATTATTTATTGTCTTGAGTGAAGCCTCTAGTGAAACCTATGGCCCCCGGGTCTATTTTCCATCATATAAGTTTGCGATATACAATATTAGTTTCCGATCTACTATTTTTGCAATCTTTTACTTTCCGATGTATAAACCAAAAATACCAAAAACATTTACTTTATCATTTATCTATCTCTATCAGATCTCACTTTTGCAAGTAACCGTGAAGGGATTGACAACCCCTTTATCGCGTTGGGTGCAAGTTGTTTGATTGTTTGTGCAGGTACACTACTGCAGGATGCTGCTAATGCGACACTATGATCAAAGACCCTTCGAGAAACTGTTGCAATGCCATAATCGCAAACGGTGCTGTATGAAAACCGTCAGAAATGTGTAAAACGTTTGCGATGACGGATGCATCAAACATGGTTCAGGTTTTAGTTGCGTGTGCGATGAAGGGCATACGGTTCAGTTCAATGAACTGTTTGCGATGAGGAGGAACAAAAGAAATGGGCAGCCAGATGGAGGCGTGTGCGATGCACAGCATACGGTTCACTCGGATGAACTGTCTGTGATTAGTTAACACAAAAGAAACGGTCGGCCAGATCAAAGGTGTGTGTGATATACGGCATGCGGTTCACTCGGATGAACTATTTGCGTTGAGACATGAGAACAGAAACGGTTCAAATGAACAAGATGTGTGTGATACGTGGCAAACAGGTCTGTAATCGGAGACGTGTGTGAAGACCGATAACAACACAGACGATTACTGCTAATAAGTCCTGTGTGTTGTGAGCAAACGATTGCTGGTATACAATTGTGAGTGATTGATGAAAACATCACCGACGGGTTCCATGGTTTAGTCCGTGTGCGATGTGATTCTCTTTGTCCGCACAACATCTACGCTCTGTCTACAACATCAACATATATACTTAAAAAGATAACATTGCATAACCAAATTAAGCATACAATTACACAAGTGACTACACACATAACATTTCCACACACCAAAGAAAGCAATTACATGCATACTAAAGTAGGAGAAACGAGGATCTAATCATCTACTTATTGTTGCGACGATGCTTGCCGTTGCTCTGCTTCTTGCTGGATCCCTGGCCGTTTTGGGGAAGGAGGGACTTCCTCATGTCAATGATCCGCCTGTACATGTCGTAGCTCGTGTATGCCTCCTTGGCCGCGTACACGACGTGAGCTTTGTCGAGTTTCTCCATCCAGGCCGAGTGCGAGGCACGCTTGTCCTTGTTGCACGAATCCTTCATGTCTCTGTAGTAGGGGTCGATGATGGCCTCAGCGAGGTGAACCAGTGAGTCCTTCTCATGCTCCTTGCTACCCCTGATCTTGTATTTGCCCTGGATGTCGACAAGATTCTTGCAGGCGATGCCCGAATTCTCGAGCGCCTTTACATCGTTGGTGATGTCCACCGTAGCGAACATGTAGTGGGGGTTGTTGACAAACCTGGTGAAACGCTCGCAAGGCCTTGTGGCCAGGCAGTAGTGGTAGACGAGGACGTGGTGGCGCACGCACATCTGGGCGACGGCGACCTTGGGACGAGACCCGGCACGAGCGCGGGTGTACTCGAGGTCGAACCCGACCACCTTGTACTTCTCCTCGGCAAGCAACAGCTCCATGATGTGGATGGAGTGCTCCGCCCAGACCGGGTCGTTGGTGTACACCACCGAGAGGTCCATGCACCTTCTGTGGGTGTCCACCACGACACGCATGGTGAACTGCTGCTCGTCGTCGGCAGCCACTCGGAGCGCCATTGGAGCCGCGCAGGATACCCTCTAAGAATTTCTTGTGGTGGGTGTGCTTCTTGCAATGGTGAGGCACGATCGAAAGGTTGAAGAGACACAAGGGTAGGTTAAATGGCCGCTGTAATAAATGGGGGCCGACCGGCCTGTAATCGTCATGTCTTGTCACGACGTTCATAGCGGAGGATTCCAGAATCCAGTGCACGCTTGACAACAACGCACCCCAGGCATGGGCTCGAAGAGCCTGTTCCCGCGCTACCGCGCTGTTTACCGGGCAAGCTTCCCGCCCGGCTAGTTTGCCCATGCGTCAGCTAGAAGCGGGACAACTCGTGGGCGTTTATTGGCAAAAAACTTTATAAAAACGAAGTGTGTGGAATGACTTCGGTCATAAGTTTATCCTTGGGTGATGAGGTCAAAGTTACATAGAAGGGTGATGATGGACACTCGAGTGCGATAATTAATTCTGCGCTCTACAGTGCACACGGTGGAAGAAACCAACTGTGTGCAATATTGTCGAAGATCGCAGTCGAGTTAGCTATACAGATCGTGTGCTGTGAGATCGACAAGGTAAACTGATTCGAGAAAATGGTTAATAAAATCTAAGACCATTGCATATTAAGGTCAAAATAGTGCTAGCAATATACGAGTCTCATATGATGTCATTTCAACGATTGTACCACAAAAGCTCGAAATGTTAAAGGTTCAAATTCCAGAGTTATATGGCTCAAATACGAAGATTACAAGGTTCGAACTGATATTAGAAATGAAATTCAGCTCATCAGCTGCAAACACTCACGCTGATGCGCTGAACATGGATATCAGAGAGGTTCAAACTAATATCACCGCTTCTAAGTCTGGCTTCGAAACCTCACAATTTTTGCAAAGGGGTCAGCCACTGAGAAGTCATGTATGGGGTTGACCCGATGACTTCCGATTACTCTATCATGTGAAGTTCCAAAATGGAATTCAGCATTTTTGGAGCCTACTCCATTCTACCGCAGGTGCCGGTGCTGATCAATAGACCATTCATTTTTGTGAAATAAATGCAGGGCAAACCTCATTTCCTTCTGCACCCTTGCTCTGTGAACAAAGAACCTGGCGAATATAATCTCTGGTAAGGTCCCTCGGTAGGAGTTCAAAGTATCTGAGATATGCAGATCTAGGCATTCGACGTGATTGTTATATTGTATCACATTATCCACCAATGGGCCTAATCTTATCTGCAAAAGAAGAAAACGTGTTAGTGCCTACATGCAGTTTTGAACATTACTACATGCCTACCTATTTGGTTTGCAGGATTTGTAAAATGCACTAACAAGCCATCTTCGATCTGACATGATTAACATGGCATTTGATTAGATTCTAGAAAAATGTAGCCTTCTTCACAAGAGGTTGGACTGGATGAAAAGTTCCCTAAGAAAACTAGTACAGATGAATCCAAAGGAGAAATGCTTATTGAATGTAACCATAGGGATCAAGCAACCAATAGGGGGGCATGTATGTACTGAAATCCTCCAAAAGAACCTTTAGAAATCGTAGTACATTGTCATTGTAAACTTGGAAAAAGGAGTCACAAATTGAACTCCCTTATGGTTAACATTTAACAAGAAAGGAACATCACCTCGATATATAGCTTCTCCAGGCACGAAAAGCATCTCAGGAAACTGACAACTTGCTCCAGGTCGGGCCCGATAGATTCTAGTGCCAAGACCTTCACTGTGCGCAGTTTCGGGTCAAGCTTGTCGGAATCATTTTCTGAATGACAGACGAACAAACATCTTCAAAATTATAAATAATGTTAATTTGTAGAAGGAGAGGTAGAAGGCGGCTGTTGTACCTGAACGGGTGTGGATCTAATAACAAGTTCGGAGTATTTGTTAGACGAGTCGCCCACCACTCTTAATTTCAACGCAGAAATGACATTGATTCTTGTTGGACCTTCTTGATCAACACTGTTCGAAAACACTGTTCCACCGCCGCAACCTTCTGTACCCGTGTGATCCCATCTAGGGACCTTTTCCGGCACCCTGTCGAAGGGGGATTCGATCACGGAGGGCTTCGACATCAACTCTATTGCCCTTCCGATGAAGTGTGAGTAGTTTACCACAGACCTACGGGTCCATAGCTAGTAGCTAGATCGCTTGTTATCTCTCTCTTTGATTCTCAATACAATGTTCTTGGAGATCTATCCGATGTAATACTCTTTTGCGGTGTGTTTGCCGAGATCCGATGAATTGTGGATTTATGATCAACTTATCTATGAATATTATTTGGATCTTCTCTGAATTATTTTATGCATGATTTGATATCTTTGTAATTTCTTCGAACTATCGGTTTGGTTTGGCCAACTAGATTGATTTTTCTTGCAATGGGAGAAGTGCTTAGCTTTGGGTTCAATCTTGTGGTGTCCTTTCCCAGTGACAGTAGAGGCAGCAAGGCACGTATTGTATTGTTGCCATTGAGGTTAAAAACATGGGGTTTTCATCATATTTCTTGAGTTAATTACTCCACATCATGTCATCTTACTTAATGCGTTACTCTGTTCTTCATGAACTTAATACTCTAGATGCAGACATGAGTTGGTCGATGTGTGGAGTAACAGTAGTAGATGCAGAATCGTTTCGGTCTACTTGACACGGACATGATGCCTATATTTCATAATCATTGCCTTTGATATCGTCATAACTTTGCGCTTTTCTAACAATTGCTCGACAGTAATTTGTTCACCCACCGTATTATTTATTGTCTTGAGTGAAGCCTCTAGTGAAACCTATGGCCCCCGGGTCTATTTTCCATCATATAAGTTTGCGATATACAATATTAGTTTCCGATCTACTATTTTTGCAATCTTTTACTTTCCGATGTATAAACCAAAAATACCAAAAACATTTACTTTATCATTTATCTATCTCTATCAGATCTCACTTTTGCAAGTAACCGTGAAGGGATTGACAACCCCTTTATCGCGTTGGGTGCAAGTTGTTTGATTGTTTGTGCAGGTACACTACTGCAGGATGCTGCTAATGCGACACTATGATCAAAGACCCTTCGAGAAACTGTTGCAATGCCATAATCGCAAACGGTGCTGTATGAAAACCGTCAGAAATGTGTAAAACGTTTGCGATGACGGATGCATCAAACATGGTTCAGGTTTTAGTTGCGTGTGCGATGAAGGGCATACGGTTCAGTTCAATGAACTGTTTGCGATGAGGAGGAACAAAAGAAATGGGCAGCCAGATGGAGGCGTGTGCGATGCACAGCATACGGTTCACTCGGATGAACTGTCTGTGATTAGTTAACACAAAAGAAACGGTCGGCCAGATCAAAGGTGTGTGTGATATACGGCATGCGGTTCACTCGGATGAACTATTTGCGTTGAGACATGAGAACAGAAACGGTTCAAATGAACAAGATGTGTGTGATACGTGGCAAACAGGTCTGTAATCGGAGACGTGTGCGAAGACCGATAACAACAAAGACGATTACTGCTAATAAGTCCTGTGTGTTGTGAGCAAACGATTGCTGGTATACAATTGTGAGTGATTGATGAAAACATCACCGACGGGTTCCATGGTTTAGTCCGTGTGCGATGTGATTCTCTTTGTCCGCACAACATCTACGCTCTGTCTACAACATCAACATATATACTTAAAAAGATAACATTGCATAACCAAATTAAGCATACAATTACACAAGTGACTACACACATAACATTTCCACACACCAAAGAAAGCAATTACATGCATACTAAAGTAGGAGAAACGAGGATCTAATCATCTACTTATTGTTGCGACGATGCTTGCCGTTGCTCTGCTTCTTGCTGGATCCCTGGCCGTTTTGGGGAAGGAGGGACTTCCTCATGTCAATGATCCGCCTGTACATGTCGTAGCTCGTGTATGCCTCCTTGGCCGCGTACACGACGTGAGCTTTGTCGAGTTTCTCCATCCAGGCCGAGTGCGAGGCACGCTTGTCCTTGTTGCATGAATCCTTCATGTCTCTGTAGTAGGGGTCGATGATGGCCTCAGCGAGGTGAACCAGTGAGTCCTTCTCATGCTCCTTGCTACCCCTGATCTTGTATTTGCCCTGGATGTCGACAAGATTCTGGCAGGCGATGCCCGAATTCTCGAGCGCCTTTACATCGTTGGTGATGTCCACCGTAGCGAACATGTAGTGGGGGTTGTTGACAAACCTGGTGAAACGCTCGCAAGGCCTTGTGGCCAGGCAGTAGTGGTAGACGAGGACGTGGTGGCGCACGCACATCTGGGCGATGGCGACCTTGGGACGAGACCCGGCACGAGCGCGGGTGTACTCGAGGTCGAACCCGACCACCTTGTACTTCTCCTCGGCAAGCAACAGCTCCATGATGTGGATGGAGTGCTCCGCCCAGACCGGGTCGTTGGTGTACACCACCGAGAGGTCCATGCACCTTCTGTGGGTGTCCACCACGACACGCATGGTGAACTGCTGCTCGTCGTCGGCAGCCACTCGGAGCGCCATTGGAGCCGCGCAGGATACCCTCTAAGAATTTCTTGTGGTGGGTGTGCTTCTTGCAATGGTGAGGCACGATCGAAAGGTTGAAGAGACACAAGGGTAGGTTAAATGGCCGCTGTAATAAATGGGGGCCGACCGGCCTGTAATCGTCATGTCTTGTCACGGCGTTCATAGCGTAGGATTCCAGAATCCAGTGCACGCTTGACAACAACGCACCCCAGGCATGGGCTCGAAGAGCCTGTTCCCGCGCTACCGCGCTGTTTACCGGGCAAGCTTCCCGCCCGGCTAGTTTGGCCATGCGTCGGCTTGAAGCGGGACAACTCATGGGCGTTTATTGGCAAAAAGCTTTGTAAAAACGAAGTGTGTGGAATGACTTCGGTCATAAGTTTATCCTTGGGTCATGAGGTCAAAGTTACATCGAAGGGTGATGATGGAAACTCGAGTGCGATAATTAATTCTGTGCTCTACAGTGGACAAGGTGGAAGAAACCAACTGTGTGCAATATTGTCGAAGATCGCAGTCGAGTTAGCTATACAGATCGTGTGCTGTGAGATCGACAAGGTAAACTGATTCGAGAAAATGGTTAATAAAATCTAAGACCATTGCATATTAAGGTCAAAATAGTGCTAGCAATATATGAGTCTCATATGATGTCATTTCAACGATTGTACCACAAAAGCTCGAAATGTTAAAGGTTCAAATTCCAGAGTTATATGGCTCAAATACGAAGATTACAAGGTTCGAACTGATATTAGAAATGAAATTCAGCTCATCAGCTGCAAACACTCGCGCTGATGCGCTGAACATGGATATCAGAGAGGTTCAAACTAATATCACCGCTTCTAAGTCTGGCTTCGAAACCTCACAATTTTTGCAAAGGGGTCAGCCACTGAGAAGTCATGTATGGGGTTGACCCGATGACTTCCGATTACTCTGTCATCTGAAGTTCCAAAATGGAATTCAGCATTTTTGGAGCCTACTCCATTCTACCGCAGGCGCCGGTGCTGATCAATAGACTATTCATTTTTGTGAAATAAATGCATGGCAAACCTCATTTCCTTCTGCACCCTTGCTCTGAGAACAAAGAACCTGGCGAATATAATCTCCGGTAAGGTCCCTCGGTAGGAGTTCAAAGTATCTGAGATATGCAGATCTAGGCATTCGACGTGATTGTTATATTGTATCACATTATCCACCAATGGGCCTAATCTTATCTGCAAAAGAATAAAACGTGTTAGTGCCTACATGCAGTTTTGAACATTACTACATGCCTACCTATTTGGTTTGCAGGATTTGTAAAATGCACTAACAAGCCATCTTCGATCTGACATGATTAACATGGCATTTGATTAGATTCTAAAAAAATGTAGCCTTCTTCACAAGAGGTTGGACTGGATGAAAAGTTCCCTAAGAAAACTAGTACAGATGAATCCAAAGGAGAAATGCTTATTGAATGTAACCATATGGATCAAGCAACCAATAGGGGGGCATGTATGTACTGAAATCCTCCAAAAGAACCTTTAGAAATTGTAGTACATTGTCATTGTAAACTTGGAAAAAGGAGTCACAAATTGAACTCCCTTATGGTTAACATTTAACAAGAAAGGAACATCACCTCGATATATAGCTTCTCTAGGCACGAAAAGCATCTCAGGAAACTGACAACTTGCTCCAGGTCGGGACCGATAGATTCTAGTGCCAAGACCTTCACTGTGCGCAGTTTTGGGGTCAAGCTTGTTGGAATCATTTTCTGAATGACAGACGAACAAACATCTTCAAAATTAGAAATAATGTTAATTTGTAGAAGGAGAGGTAGAAGGCGGCTGTTGTACCTGAACGGGTGTGGATCTAATAACAAGTTCGGAGTATTTGTCATACGAGTAGCCCACCACTCTTAATTTCAACGCATAAATGACATTGATTCTTGTTGGACCTTCTTGATCAACTACAAGTAATTTTGAAGACGAGTAGCCCACCACTCTTAATTTCAACACAGAAATGACATTGATTCTTGTTGGACCTTGTTGATCAACTAAAAGTAATCTCTCGAGTGCATGTGACTGCCAAGTAACATTATTTCTAATTTTGAAGATGTTTGTTGGACGAGTAGCCCACCACCTTTTGTGATGTCTTCCTGCCGCACCAGCAACACACATAAATAGTCTGGAGAATCATGGAGGTGATGTGGAAGGTACTCAACCCATTGATCGCCTGAAGATGAAGGTACTCGAGTGCAGTACAGCCACGGAGCAGGCGCTCCATGTCACCCTTTGAGAGGCATACGACGACGAGCTCGAGGTGCTTTAGTCATGGTAGAATAAGAGTGGGCGCGTCACTAAGGGACGGGAAATGGCAGTTCCAAATTTGGCGACGCGCAGCATGGGCGCGAGGCGGAGTGCTGACGTTGGCAGCGACTGCATATGCCCATCATCAAAAGCGAGCTCCTCGAGCTGATCTAGGGCGGGGGATCGGAACCAGTCGTCAAGCTTGGCTCGGTCCTTGCCGTTGGAACGGAACTTGCCCATTCTAAGGCCTTTGGTTGGGCCAAGGTGACTGCCAAGGATCTTGGTGAATGCATCCAAGCTTTTGCGATAGCCATAGCACAGCTCGTGGGTGTCGATGAGGTCGAGAGGGCTGGAGTTCCATAGGAGGAACCACCGCCGGGAAAGGAGGGTTGTCCGTGCCCCATATTTGATTGGGAGGAGGGAGATGATGACTCTCAACATATCATCGGGGAGGCCGCTGATTAAGTCTAGGCCTGCTGGAGTCGCTTGCGGTTCTAGCTCGCCCTGCCTCCGCTTGTTGGCAGCCCCGTTCTCCACCTCCGGAGTCTCCTTGTCAGCGGCGCTTTCAGATAGAAATGAGAGTACAGGGAATATTTAGTTAAAACAGGGCAATAGAAAAGTGTATTGGTAACTCGAAGTTATTAGGTAGGAATATAGTAAGATAAGGGAACAACAGTTGGTTGCTTAAATACTACACAATTCATTTGACATTGCTGGGTAAGTCAACATATGCAGATAGTTGAAAAGAAAACTTACTTCGAACAAAGTCTGGATGGATGATTTTGTCGGGGAAGTTAGCATATATCTCATGACCAGGCTCTTCTATGTGCAGTGCAATTTTAGTGCCAGCTTTCAGTACATAAAACTTTGCAATTTCATTCCAAAAGGCAGTGCCAAAATAGGAGTCACCACGTTCATCAAGTCTTACAGTAGCAACGATTGTAAATTCATGGTTTGTGCGCAGTATGACATTCATGGAGCCTTGATGTATGTAAAGGGAAAATTTATGCACTACATAATCTATTGCATAGCGAGGGATGTCCTGCAGAAAATGGTAGGGTTGTTAAAGAAAATATGGTAACATGCAAATATGGGCCCAAATTGAAATAATTGTACAGCAGTTGAAATCGAAGGACAAAAGTCTATAGGGTAAACATGATGTCATGGAAATATGAGAGTAATCAAAAGAACAATACATCATTAAATTGCCTAATATAGAAAGAAGAGGGGAAAAAATCCCCTTTGACGTATATGGTGCATGTGGCACCTTTTATCCAAATGTAGCAATATTTAGAATATGTTCAGGAAAGTAGGCCATGCCAACCGATTCAGGGTGAGATTGAACATACCGCGCGCATCCTCAAGTTATCTGGTACGATGAGATGGAATCTCTGGTGGCGGTCACCAAGTCCTGAAGTATCGGCGCACTGTACATTCTATGAATGAAAGAAAACCCTCAAATCATCTCGAATAAAAATGAATTCACGGCGATTTCCATCGGGTGATTAAAGGAGGCAGATGGACTGGGATAAGAGATGAGACAATATCTCGTTAAATTAGTTACCTTGTCGTCCATGAGAAAGAACCCTCAGTATGACAGATTCCCGAACCGAGCGGAGCTGGGTCGACCGTGAGTAGCGTCGAGAAAGTCGATGCGATAGGCGGCGACAAGCGGAAGTGGCGAAATGCGGTGGGCTTGCCGGCAGCCTGGCGGCGGCGGCATGCGTTGAGCTAAGTGTTTACCTCCGCGATAGGCGGTGCCATGGCATAGACGCGGAGGAGCTTGTGCAGGTGTCAATGGGGAACATACCGGAGGGGTCGAGGTGGGTGACGGGCGGGTGAGGGTTTTTGTGACGTGGGGATGGTGAGGGTTTTCTTTTTTGTTTTTTGAATTGGGTGGTGAGGGTTTTCTGTCCCACAAAGAATTTTCGGGCGACGCTTTGCTAGAGTGAACCGTGTGTGATTGACGCAGCAGGCAAAATGATAGTCATTGCACACGGTCCCAATTTTGGGAACCGTGTGTGGTTGACGTACTACCTCCGTCCTGGTTTATTGGTCCCCCGTTGTAATTTTTACCAAAATTGGGCGAAATATTTAACATACTCAGACATTGATAATAAGCGTACACTTACATAAGCATAGTTCAACCATAAGTACATAGTTCAACCGTCATTAAGCATACTCAAGCGTACATAGTTCGGTCCATCCCACATCTCATCTCACATGCGGCCGACACGATCCTGAAGCTTCTCCAGGTACTGGGCGTACGCGCCGTGCGCCACCCTGCGAGAATACTTCCGCTTGAAGGAGCCAACGGCCCGTCCTCTTGCACGCGCAAAAACACTTAGATACGCGTCATGAATCTTGTGGTTGCAAATTGCGCATCCATAGCCGTCGTTCCAGGCCCTAATACGACTATTATGCATTCCCGCATAAAGCTCCCTCAGGATTCGCCTCTTGTACCTCCTCTGGGCGTCTTCATCCTCGCTGTCCACATCGTCAGACAACACCTATACATATAGTAAAACAAATTTGGCATCAAATCATTGATTACATGCCGTGAAGTAGGATTAGGAATTTATGGCTATTTATTTATACATATTCAGAGATTATGGTTCGATTTTTAATCACAGTCATTTATGTAGAAACCAATCTTGAAGAAAATAATGGCACAAACATATGTAGGTCATTCAAAATCAATTGTCAAGTCCTGGCTAGGAATTATTAGCACGAACACTAACCCTATTCGGATTACTAGCAGGAATCATTTGCACAGATGAAACAACTAATCACTTATCACCTGTACCATTCAAACAATCAATACACTACACGGATCTAACGAAACTTACTTAGATTTCATGGATTGGGAGAACATAACCATAGGATTTCTATTCCAAAAGGGGGGAGGCAGGAGTAACCAGAGAAACCCTATGATCTATTTGACACATAAATGGGTATAGATGACTAACCAACTGCCCGTCGTCATCGGAGTGGTCATCCGAGTCGGTGTGGAACTCTGCCTCCGGCTGTGGAAGCTTGACGCCGTCGACGACGTCAGGGTGCAGTGATAACTCGCCGGCGGTGACGGCAACCTCTGTCTCCATCTCCACGCCGTGCTCCGGTGCTTTAGCAGCCCCGGCGTCACCACCCCCTCCGATGGGGCGCTTCGGCGGTATCCTCATACACTGACGACTTTGAGGACTGAGAGCGGGGTCGAGGTTGCGAGCGGAGAGAGAGGATTATGTGTGCGTAGAGAGGATGGGGGTGCTGATGGGGAACGTAGTAATTTCAAAAAAATTCCTACGCACATGCAAGATCATGCTGATGCATAGCAACGAGAGGGGAGAGTGTGTCCACGTACCCTCGTAGACCGAAAGCGGAAGCTTTAGCACAACGCGGTTGATGTAGTCGTATGTCTTCACGATCCGACCGATCAAGTACCGAACACACGGTACCTCCGAGTTCAACACACGTTCAGCCCGATGACGTCCCTCGAACTCCGATCCAGCCGAGTGTTGAGGGAGAGTTTCGTCAGCACGACGGCGTGGTGACGATGATGATGTTCTACCGACGCAGGGCTTCGCCTAAGCACCGCTACAGTATTATCGAGGTGGACTATGGTGGAGGGGGGCACCGCACACGGCTTAAAGATCAAACGATCAATTATTGTGTCCCTAGGGTGCCCCCTGCCCCCGTATATAAAGGAGCAAGGGGGGAGGTGCGGCCGGCCTAGAGGGGCGTGCCAGGAGGAGTCCTACTCCCACCGGGAGTAGGACTCCCCCCTTTTCCTTGTTGGATTAGGACTTGGGGGGAAGAGGAGGGAGACAGGAAGGGGGCTGCCGCCCCCCTCTCCTTGTCCTATTCGGACCAGGGGGAGGGGCGCGCGGCCCAGCCCTGGACGCCTCTCCTCTTCTCCACAAAGGCCCACTAAGGCCCATTAACCCCCCGGGGGTTCCGGTAACCCCTCCGGTACTCCGGTAAAATCCCGATTTCACCTGGAACACTTTCGATATCCAAACATACGATTCCAATATATCAATCTTCATGTCTCGACCATTTCGAGACTCCTCGTCATGTCGGTGATCACATCCGGGACTCCGAACAACCTTCAGTACATCAAAACATATAAACTCATAATATAACTGTCATCGAAACGTTAAGCGTGCGGACCCTACGGGTTCGAGAACTATGTAGACATGACCGAGACACGTCTCCAGTCAATAACCAATAGTGGAACCTGGATGCTCATATTGGCTCCCACATATTCTACGAAGATCTTTATCGGTCAGAGCGGATAACAACATACGTTGTTCCCTTTGTCATCGGTATGTTGCTTGCGCGAGATTCAATCGTCGGTATCTCAATACCTTGTTCAATCTCGTTACCGGCAAGTCTCTTTACTCGTTCCGTAATACATCATCCCACAACTAACTCATTAGTTGCAATGCTTGCAAGGCTTAAGTGATGTGCATTGCCGAGAGGGCCCAGAGATACCTCTCTAACAATCGGAGTGACAAATCCTAATCTCGAAATACGCCAACACAACAAGTACCTTCGGAGACACCTGTAGAGCACCTTTATAATCACCCAGTTACGTTGTGATGTTTGGTAGCACAGAAAGTGTTCCTCCGGTAAACGGGAGTTGCATAATCTCATAGTCATAGGAACATGTATAAGTCATGAAGAAAGCAATAGCAACATACTAAACGATCGTGTGCTAAGCTAACGGAATGGGTCATGTCAATCACATCATTCTCCTAATGATGTGATCCCGTTAATCAAATGACAACTCATGTCTATGGCTAGGAAACATAACCATCTTTGATCAACGAGCTAGTCAAGTAGAGGCATACTAGTGACACTCTGTTTGTCTATGTATTCACACATGTATTATGTTTCCGGTTAATACATTTCTAGCATGAATAATAAACATTTATCATGATATAAGGAAATAAATAATAACTTTATTATTGCCTCTAGGGCATATTTCCTTCAGTCTCCCACTTGCACTAGAGTCAATAATCTAGATTACATAGTAATGATCCTAACACCCATGGAGTCTTGGTGCTGATCATGTTTTGCTCGTGCAAGAGGCTTAGTCAACGGGTCTGCAACATTCAGATCCGTCAAATTTCTATGTCTCCCACCTAGACTAGATCCCGGATGGAATTGAAGCGTCTCTTGATGTGCTTGGTTCTCTTGTGAAATCTGGATTCCTTCGCCAAGGCAATTGCACCAGTATTGTCACAAAAGATTTTCATCGGACCCGATGCACTAGGTATGACACCTAGATCGGATATGAACTCCTTCATCCAGACTCCTTCATTTGCTGCTTCCGAAGCAGCTATGTACTCCGCTTCACACGTAGATCCCTCCACAACACTTTGTTTAGAACTGCACCAACTGACAGCTCCACCGTTCAATGTAAACACGTATCCGGTTTGCGATTTAGAATCGTCCGGATCAGTGTCAAAGCTTGCATCAACGTAACCATTTACGATGAGCTCTTTGTCACCTCCATAAACGATAAACATATCCTTAGTCCTTTTTAGGTATTTCAGGATGTTCTTGACCGTTGTCCACTGATTCACTCCTGGATTACTTTGGTACCTGTCGTGGAATTGTCACGGCAGATGTCCTCTTGCAAGGACTTAGTCGTGGAGCCATCGCAGCTAGGAAGCTTGAAGGGGTTAATCGGGACAAAGGACACGAGAGAGTTATACTAGTTCGGCCCCTTACAGTGAAGGTAAAGCCTACGTCTAGTTGGGTTGGTATTGCTTGAGGTTTCGATGACCAGGGAGCGAGATACGCTATGCCCGGCTCTCGATGAGTTGTTTCTTGCCCTAAGCCGCCAATGAGTCGTCCCCTTATATACACGGGTTGACGCCCCGCGGCCTACAGAGTCCCGGCTGGCTCATAAACAATGTCCGGCTCGGTGACTAGTTAGTTCTACCTTATGTTACAAGCCATGTCATCATGGCGGTTTACCAATATGGGCCTTAAGCCGCCTGCGGGCCTTTAGACCCTTTATGAACCGCCATCTTCATGCTTGGTCTTGGGCTTCTTTCTGATGAGTCTTCTTTGCATAACCCGGCCCCTCCTGGGTGGCTTACACAAATAGTTATATCCCCAACATTAGGCCCCAGATTGATTTGAACCGGTTCATGTCAATCTTAAAATACCTTAAGAAATAAACCTTCAGTCTTCTACCTGTTCAGAGGTTTTAACCCGCCATGACGTCATCTTCTGGATCTGCGTTAACCCGCCGTGACGTCATCTTCAATTAAATTCATATTTTACTCCGTCATATCCTCCAACGGATCTTTGTCTTTACTGACCCTTCCGAAAACCGAGGTGTCACCTCGAATAAATTGATAATGCTCTTCTCCGGGTTATGAGTTAAACCGGAAATTTTTACTTTGTCTTAGGCTTCCACTTACACCATGGCACCTAAGGCTCCCAAGGCTCCTGTGACTTGCAATTGGGTCCCGTCAATTGTCACAGATAGCAAACTGACTGAATTTGTGAAGTCTGGTTACCTGCCTAAGAAGGAGGTCATCTCTTATCGTGCCCCTGACCCGTCTGAAGAGAAACCTCATCCCAAAGAGGGGGAAGTGATCATTTTCACTGATCATATGAGCTGGGGATTTGCTCCACCCGGTTCAAAATTCTTCAGGGATGTTCTGAAATTCTTTGACTTGAGACCTCAAGACATCGGGCCCAATTCCGTGTCAAATATTTGTAATTTCCAAGTCTTCTATGAGGTCTACCTTGGAGAAGAGCCCAGCCTACTTTTGTTCAGGGAATTGTTCTATTTAAACCGGCAGAACGAATGTGCCAACGGGCCCAGTTTAGAACTCGGGGGCATTTCGATTCAGCGGCAGAGAGACTGTCTTTTCCCTTACGCTGAACTGCCGAGTCATCCAAAGGATTGGAACCAGACGTGGTTCTATTGCCAGGATACTTCTCCGGCTGGTGAAAACCCACTGCCCGGCTTTCGTGCCTTGCGCCTTGAATCCAACCACCCGCTGCCGGATAAATTGACTGCTGTTGAACGTCTGCCACTCAAACCCACTATTAAGAAAATCAAAGATCTTTTGGGGAATGGCTTAGACGGCATCGATTTGGTCCGAGTCTGGGTTGCTTGGCGAGTGATTCCATTAAGCCACCACCCCGGCTTAATGTATACTTACTCAGGCGATAAGGATGACCCCCTGCGTCATAGTCCTGACGACTTACCGGGCGATGCAGTGGAAGCTATGACCCAGACCTTGTTGAAAGAGGACATGATGACTAGTAATGCCTTTGGCTTACTTCCGTTTTGCAAGAAGAACCTGGCCCCTGCTGTGAGTCATCAACCTCAATAAATACTCTTTACTATGTTATACCTTGCGTTTACTCATAACTCTTTATCATTTTTCACAGGCAAATGACGACTTCTGGAAGGTCAAGTATGACCATGGGCGGCCAAACAAGCCAGAGCGGCCAAGAGAGCCGAAAGAAAAGCCGCCAAGCCTACAACTTCAAAGAAGAGGAAGCCAAGCGCCTTAGAGATGTTCAAACTTGATGATTCTGACGATGATGAGGAAGAGGTAACTTTAAACTTCCCTGACTCTTTTATCATCACCTTACTGATATTTAACAATTTCCAGGAGGACACGGGAAGCAGCCAAGCCATCGAGGAAGAGGTAACTATAATCTCCTCCGACTCCGAGCCCCTGCCGCGTCAGAAAATTCGAAGAGTAACCCGAAAAGTAAGATTTTCACATCCTTTGGCTTACCAAGATCCTGACTTTCTTTTGAAGCGACAGCAACTTGAAAGCCGGAGGCAGACCCAAACCAGCAAGGATGCAGAGCTCTCCTCCGGCTTACCTGACATAACCAGGAAGCGTCGGAATGAGGTTACCTTCAACTTACGTTCTGTTTCACCTTTGGCGGGTTTAATTCGTCAACCTCTCAATTCATCTGACTCCAATTATCAGGACACCTCTCCTTCTTCCGGCGAGTCTATGCAATCCAACTTGCCGGCTTTCAAAACCGCCCCTGGGTAATATAGTTTGCCTGTCTTATATTTTACTTTACTCATGCTTTTGTATTTACTCTTCTACCTTGTCCACAGCGTGCAAGTGAAACCCAGGAAGAAAACAAAGAAGGATAAGTCGGCCTAGGACCCTGTTGTAACAGAGCCGGCGCTTGGAGCGGCTGCTCCTGATGCCTGTGCTCACGAGCCGCCGCCTCAATCGTCTCATGATGTTCCTGTAACTTCTTCTGACCCGCCTGCTGAGCAAGCCATCAATGATTCTGATAACCCGGAGGCTCCTAGCCCTGCCAAGGCAGACAATCCGGAAGTTGAAATTCTCAAGACTCAATTTGTTGAGCCGGCTCAGCCCACTGTACTCGCCAAATGTTCTGCTAAGGAGGAAATATAAGAACGCTGCAAAGCCAAGCTATACATCTCTGACTATACTCATTTGAGTATTGGAGAGATCGTTTTCGGCTATATCAACCAAGTACATAGCAGCCGTGACCTGGAAATTGACATGGTGAAGCAGATACAACAAAAATCTGAGGTATGATTAATGTTACTTTTTCTTAATCATACCTACTGTACCAGCCCCCAAGTCTATTGCTTATGAATAAATATGCTGTAGACTTAGAAAACTACTTAGCACTGCTTGTCCGGCTTTAGAAAGAAAATATTTAATCCGGCTGTAGCATAATGTCTTAAACTTGCGATACACATTAGCCCCCAAGTGTCAAGTGTCTTTGCTTGCAAAGTGCTTGGGACTTAATTTTCATGAACCGGCGTAGCAATTTAGAGTTCTTCAACACACATTAGCCCCCAAGTGTCAACTATCTTTGCTTGCAAAGTGCTTGGGACTTAATGTTATTTTATCATGATCCTGACTATAACCCGGCACCAATGCAGGCTACCATAAGTCAATTTGAGTCAGAGATTGCTGACCTGAAGAGCCGCCTGGCAGCCCATGAACTTGAAATTCAAAAAGCCAACTCCAAGTTTGAATTCAGCGTCTTTGAACAAGAGAAGTTGAAGAAGAATTTTGAGACGGAGAAGAAAACCTGGGCTGATGAAAAGGCCTCGTTGGTGACCCGGGCCGAGACAGCAGAAGCATCAGTTGCAGAAGCAAACACCGAGCTGTCCGGCTTAAAGCACCAGATATCTCACATGGTCTCAGCCATCTTCGGTAAGTGACAATACATATAAAACTTAAATACTGCAAACCTTTCTTTGATGAACACCTTAATTATTACCATAGGCCCCAGGAGCACAAACCTCAAGCAGAATATGTTGATCAAGCTGAAGACAGTGTATACTCTGGTGGAACAACTCTACACCGGGTCACAACATGCTCTGGCCGTTGTGGCTTTATCAAATGACGTTCCTTATCTCCTTCAAGATGTGCTGAAGCGGCTTGCTGTGCTCCCTCAGCGGGTTCAAGAGCTAAGGCGGGCATCTGCAAGAGCCGGAGCTATAGCTGCATTGAGCCGAGCTAAAGCATGGATTCCAGAGCTAGACCCGGCCGATCTCACTCTTGGATACCCGAGTCTAAAGGAGGATGGAACCTTGTTTGATGAAGCAGACTTCACCGCCTGTGTGAAAGACATATGCCCTGTAGCTACTCTTATTGGGAATGATACTGATCTTACCAAGTATCAGACGGGTTATGACAGTGAGGACCGGAGGATTCCAACACCTCATTACAATGAAGTCAGCCTGATCCCTCCAACTCGTAAGCATACCTTTGCCCCTGAAGTCGACCCAACCGGTTTAATAGATGATGAAGCTGAGTTTGAAGCCTTGAGTGACATTGACTGGGCCTCATCAATCTTCCAGGACAGGGCAGCCGACGAAGAGGCGGAGAAGGATAACCCGGAATCTTCAAGTCAACCAAAGGAGTAAAAACGCCAGGCGTCATATGCTCATGTCTTTGTGAAAACAATGCCTCACTTATTCAGACTCGGGGAGTCTTGTAATAGAGCAGAAAAACTTCTCGATTTTTGTCATGCCTTCGTGCATGTTTATGGTGCTCAATACTTCCTTAAGCCGTCGTGATTATATACCTCCCGCTTTTATTGACCTTCCACTTCCTTTATGTTAAAAAAAAGTTGCCTGCCTTATCCTGCATAGGAAACAAACAGAAATCCTTTGGCGATTTATCGCATCGGGGGTCACATAAGGTATTGATAACCCGGAGTATATATCAAACAATTTTTAGGAAGGCCGACTTACAATTGTACCTATTAGACATAATCATAATATCATACCTTTGATTCTTGCGGTTATCTTACCGGCTTACATGACCCAACCCATGAGGGTAAGTTTAACTCCCGAAGGTTGGCATATAAGGTTCACCTGGCACTTAACAACCTGAGGTAACCAATATTAAACCGGTGAAACGAAATTCACTCTATAGCACTTTCAAGAGGGTCTCAAGATAGTTAAGTATTTACAGTTACAAAGTACGATGAAAAGTAAATTAAATATAAAGGCCTCTGATTCGAATACGATCAGTGAACCGCTCCAAAGGGGTTAAGATAAGATTCGAATATGATCATATAGCCCCCAGTGGCTTTGGCGACGCCGATCAAGTGGGTATCGACAGCTATGTTCTCTTTGGTTCGAATACGACCTATGTTTGAACAGGAAGCCCCCAAGTGACCATAAGAGTTGTTTAATGACGATGATTCGAATACGATCCACGTCAGACCCAAAGGAGTTAAGCGATGATTCAAATATGATCAAGAAGCCCTCAAGTGGGTTTGGCAGTATGCCGATCAAGTGGGTATCGACAGCTATGTTCTCTTTGGTTCGAATACGACCTACGTTTGAACAAGAAGCCCCCAAGTGATCATGGCTAGATTCAGATATGATCATGAGCCGGACCAAAGGGAAAGACGGATTCAGATACGATCCGCTCCCTGTTGGTTGTTTCCACCACATGATAAAGAATATATGTAAACCTTTGAGGGTGAAAAGGACAGAGGTCCTGCTTTATTACTTTATATAATATATAATATATACATCTTGAGAGCCGGTGGCTTAAGTATAGTAAGGCCGAAGATGAGCGATATTCCACAGCCGGCGGGTCTCCTCCTCCGACTTACGTGAATCTTTGTGCTCTCGAACATTGATGAGGTAATATGACCCATTGTTCAGGTTCTTGCTGACCACGAAGCGTCCTTCCCAAGGAGGGGATAGCTTGTGCATATCAGATTGATCCTGGATGAGCCAGAGCACTAAGTCGCCTTCTTGAAAGGTCCTGGACCTAACCCGATGGATGTGGTAGCGGTGCAGGTCTTGCTGGTAAATCGTTGAGCGGGCTACAACCAAGTCTCGCTCTTCGTCCAACAAGTCAAGTGCATCTTGACTTGCTTTTTCATTGTCAGCCTCAACGTAAGCCACCACGCGGGGTGGGTCGTGACGGATGTCAGTTGGCAGGACCGCCTCTGCTCCGTACACCATGAAGAAAGGTGTGTAACCCGTAGATCTTTTAGGTGTAGTGTTGATGCTCCAAAGTACAGAGGGTAACTCCTCCACCCAACAACCCGGCATCCGCTGTAAGGGGACCAAGAGCCGGGGTTTAGTGCCCTACAAAATCTCCTGGTTTGCTATTTCTGCTTGACCATTGGATTGCGGATGGGCAACAGCCGAAACAACAAGCCGGATTTGTTCTCGTTGGCAGAACTCTTCCATGGCACCTTTGGAGGGATTGGTACCATTATCAGTTATGATGCTGTGTGGAAAACCAAAATGAAAGATTCTTCATGAATTGAACTGCCGTGGCTGCATCACACTTACTGACCGGCTCTGCCTCAACCCACTTTGTAAACTTATCCACTGCCACCAGGAGGTGCGTCTTTTTGTCTTTAGACCTTTTGAAAGGTCCAACCATATCAAGCCCCCAGACTGCAAACGTCCAAGTAATTGGAATCATCCTCAACTCTTGAGCCAGCACATGAGCTCGTCGTGAGAATTTTTGACATCCGTCACATTTGCTGACTAGATCTTCTGCATCAGCATGAGCCGTCAGCCAATAGAAACCATGACGGAAAGCCTTGGCCACAAGAGATTTTGAACCGGCATGATGACCACAATCTCCTTCATGGATCTCACGAAGTATCTCCTGACTCTTCGCAGGCGACACACAACGTTGAAACGCCCCAGTAACACTGCGGTGATGTAACTCGCCATGAACAATCGTCATAGATTTGGACCGCCTGATGACTTGTCTCGCCAAGGTCTCATCCTCAGATAACTCTCCCCGGGTCATGTAAGCCAAATAAGGCACCGTCCAATCTGGGATGACATGAAGAGCCGCTACCAGCTGTGCCTCCGGGTCTGGCACTGCCAAATCTTCTTCTGTGGGCAACTTGACAGAAGGATTATGTAAGACATCGAGAAAGGTGTTAGGCGGCACCGGCTTACGCTGATATCCTAGCCGGCTTAAGGCATCAGCCGCCTCATTCTTCCTTCGATCAATGTGCTCCACTTGATAACCTTTGAAGTGTCCTGCCACCGCATCAACCTCACGACGGTAAGCCGCCATAAGGGGATCCTTGGAGTCCCACTTGCCTGATACCTATTGAGCCACGAGATCTGAGTCGCCCAAGCACCTTACCCGGCTCAAATTCATCTCTTTGGCCATCCGGAGACCATGCAGTAAGCCTCATATTCAGCTGCATTGCTAGTACAAGGAAACATAAGCCGGAGCACATAACAAAATTTGTCACCTCGAGGGGAAGTTAAAACAACTCCAGCCCCCGAGCCTTCTAACTGCATGGACCCATCAAAGTGAATAGTCCAATATGTGTTATCTGGCTTCTCCTTAGGTGCCTGCAACTCTGTCCAATCATTGATAAAATCCACCAGGACTTGAGATTTGATAGCAGTCCGAGGCATGTATTTCAAACCATGAGGCCCAAGCTCAATGGCCCACTTGGCGACTCGTCATGTGTCCTCTCTATTCTGTATGATATCTCCCAAGGGGGCGGAACTTACGACAGTGATAGGATGACCTTGGAAGTACTGCTTCAGCTTCCGGCTTGCCATAAATACTCCACAAACAAGTTTCTGCCAATGTGGATACCTTTGTTTAGACTCAATGAGTACCTCACTGATGTAGTAAACCGGTCGTTGTACCGGATGCTCCTTGCCTGCCTCCTTGCGCTCCACCACGATAGCAACACTGACGGTTCATGAGTTAGCAGCCACATATAACAGTAACGGCTCTCTGTCAATGGGAGCCGCAAGGACCGGTGGCTCAGACAACTGTCTCTTTAAATCCTCAAAGGCGGTATTAGCAGCGTCACTCCAGACAAAGGTATCTGTTTTCTTCATCATCTGATACAACGGTAGGGCCTTCTCACCTAACCGGCTTATGAACCGGCTTAAAGCGGCGACACGACCTGCCAATCGCTGAACATCATTGATGCACGCCGGCTTAGAAAAAGAGGTAATTGCCTTGATATTCTCCGGATTAGCTTCAATGCCTCTGTTTGAAACCAGAAAACCCAAAAGCTTGCCTGCAGGTACCCCAAATACACACTTGTCCGGGTTAAGCATCATCTTATAAACCCGGAGATTGTCAAAGGTTTCTTTCAAATCAGATATCAAGGTTTCCTTTTCTCTGGACTTCACCACTATGTCATCCACATAAGCATGAACATTGCGCTCAATCTGATCGTGAAGACAGTTCTGCACACACCGCTGGTAAGTCACCTGGGCACTTTTAAGCCCAAATGGCATAGATACATAGCAGAAGGCTCCAAACGGAGTGATGAAGGTCGTCTTCTCCTGGTCCTTAACTGCCATCTTGATCTGATGATAACCAGAGTAAGCATCCAAAAAGCTCAAGCGCTCACAACCCGCCGTAGCATCAATGATTTGATCAATACGGGGGAGAGCAAAGGGATCAGCCGGACAAGCCTTATTTAAGTCCGTGAAATCCACACACATCCGCCAGGTGCCGTTCTTCTTGAGCACGAGCACCGGGTTAGCCAACCACTCCAGGTGAAAAACTTCAAAAATAAACCCGGCCGCCAAGAGCCGGGCCACCTCTTCTCCAATGGCTTTTCGTCTCTCCTCATTGAACCGTCAAAGAAACTGCCTGACCAGCTTATACTTCGGATCAATATTAAGAGTGTGCTCAGCGAGTCCTCTCGGTACACCCAGCATGCAAAGATGTCCTGGTTCTCACGGATGAACTCAATGAGCACGCTTTCCTATTTAGGATCCAAATTGGCACTGATACTGAACTGCTTAGACGAATCACCCGGAGTAAAATCAACGAGCTTGGTTTCAGCAGCCGACTTAAACTTCATTGCCGGGTCATGCTCTGTGGTTGGCTTCTTCAGGGAGGTCATATCTGCCGGGTCAACATTATCTTGATAGAATTTCAGCTCCTTTGCTGCACAAACAGACTCAGCATAAGCCGCATCGCCTTCCTCACATTCCAAGGCCACCTTTCGACTTCCATGCACGGTGATGGTGCCCTTGTGACCTGGCATCTTCAGCTGCAGATAAACATAAAACGGCCATGCAATAAACTTGGCATAAGCCGGCCGCCCAAATAGAGCATGATATGGACTCTTGATTTTAACCACCTCAAACGTCAATTTCTCAGCCCTGGAATCATATTCATCTCCAAAGGCCACCTCCAGTTCAATCTTACCGACTGGGTAAGCCGACTTACCAGGCACCACTCCATGGAAAACAGTGTTAGACGTCTTCAAATTCTTATCAGTCAACCCCATGCGTTGAAAGGTCTCATAATAGAGGATATTGATGCTGCTACCTCCGTCCATGAGTACCTTAGTGAATTTATATCCACCAACCTGAGGCGCTACCACTAGGGCTAACTGACCCGGATTATCAACCCGGGGATGGTGATCTTCCCTGCTCCATACAATGGGCTGTTCTGACCATCTCAGGTAACGAGGAACTGCCGGCTCAACAGAGTTCACAACCCTTTTATGAACTTTTTGGTCATGTTTGCACAAGCTGGTGGTGAACACATGATACTGCCCACTATTCAGTTGCTTCGGATGACTTTGGTAACCCGACTGCTGCTGCTGTTGTCCTCCTTGACCAGACTGCTGTTGATTATAGCCGCCTTGATTTCCCTGAAAGCCGGAACTTGAACCGCCGCCCGGGCCATGAAAGCCACCGGCACCTGAACCGCCTCCCGACCCATGATTGCCATCAAACGTATTGGAATTCTTGAAGGCCTTCATGATTGCGCAGTCTTTCCACAAGTGGGTGGCGGGTCATTCCCGGGTGCCGTGTCTTGGGCAGGGCTCATTGAGTAGCTGCTCAAGAGATCGGCCTGACCCTCCAGATCGAGGGGGCGGTTTTCCCTTACGTCTCTGATTGTTACCCTGCACGTTGGTGTTGGCCACGAACTCCGGGTTACCCTCCGTCTTACGTTTATTGCCTCCTTGATTTGCCGGGTTATGCTGCTGACCCTTTCCATTGTCGTTCTTCTTTCCCTTCCCTGTCTTTTCCTCATCAGACGCGGGATCCTTGGTACTATCAGAGTCGACGTATTTGACTAAAGCTGCCATCAGCGTACCCATATCGTTGCAATCACGCTTAAGGCGCCCCAGTTTCTGTCTTAGCGGCTCAAAGCAGCAATTCTTCTCTAACATGAGGACTGCAGAGCCGACATCCATCCTATCGGACGAATGTATTATCTCCTTGACCCGGCGCACCCAATGAGTTGTGGACTCACCCTCCTCCTGCTTACAATTTGTCAAATCCACAATCGACATAGATTGCTTGCAAGTATCCTTGAAGTTCTGGATGAATCGGGCCTTTAGCTCTACCCATGAACTAATGGAATTGGGTGGCAAACCATTTAACCAAGACCGGGCCGTTCCAGCCAACATCATGGTGAAGTACTTAGCCATTGCTGCGTCGCTGACCTCCAACAGCTCCATGGCCACATCATAACTTTCGATCCATGCTGCGGGCTGTAAGTCGGCCGTGTAATTCGGCACCTTTCAAGGTCCCTTGAAGTCTTTGGGCATACGTACTTTACGCAGAGCCGACACCAAACAAGGAACACCGCCGATTCTAGTAGCCACTCCTGTTGGAAATATGCCCTAGAGGCAATAATAAAAGGATTATTATATTTCCTTGTTCATGATAATTGTCTATTGTTCATGCTATAATTGTATTGTCCGGAAATCATAATACATGTGTGAATACATAGACCACAATGTGTCCCTAGTAAGCCTCTAGTTGACTAGCTCGTTGATCAATCGATAGTCATGGTTTCCTGACTATGGACATGGGGATGTCATTGATAACGGGATCACATCATTAGGAGAATGATGTGATGGACAAGACCCAAACCTAAGCATAGCACAAAGATCGTGTAGTTCGTTTGCTAGAGCTTTTCTGAATGTCAAGTATCATTCCTTAGACCATGAGATTATGCAACTCCCGGATGCCGTAGGAGTGCTTTGGGTGTATCAAACGTCACAACGTAACTGGGTGACTATAAAGGTGCACTACAGGTATCTCCGGAAGTGTTTGTTGGGTTGGCATGAATCGAGACTGGGATTTGTCACTCCGTATGACGGAGAGGTATCTCTGGGCCCACTCGGTAAGACATCATCATAATGAGCTCAATGTGATCAAGGTGTTGTTCACGGGATGATGTGTTACGGGAACGAGTAAAGAGACTTGCCGGTAACGAGATTGAACAAGGTATCGGTATACCGACGATCGAATCTCGGGCAAGTATCGTACCGATAGACGAAGGGAATTGAGTACGGGATTGATTAAGTCCTCGACATCGTGGTTCATCCGATGAGATCATCGAGGAGCATGTGGGAGCCAACATGGGTATCCAGATTCCGCTGTTGGTTATTGACCGGAGATCGTCTCGGTCATGTCTGCATGTCTCCCGAACCCATAGGGTCTACACACTTAAGGTTCGGTGACGCTAGGGTTGTAAAGATATTAGTATGCAGCAAACCGAAGGTTGTTCGGAGTCCCGGATGAGATCCCGGACGTCACGAGAGGTTCCGGAATGGTCCGGAGGTAAAGAATTATATATAGGAAGTGTCGTTTCGGCCATCGGGAAGGATTCGGGGGTCACCGGTATTGTACCGGGACCACCGGATGGGTCCCAGGGGTCCACCGGGTAGGGCCACCCATCCCGGAGGGCCCCGTGGGCTGAAGTGGGGAGGGAACCAGCCCATAGTGGGATGGTGCACCCCCCATGGGCCTCCCCCCTGTGCCTAGGGTTGGAAACCCTAGGGTAGGGGGCGCCCCACTTGCCTTGGGGGGCAAGCCTCCCCCCTGGCCGCCGCCCCCCCTTGGAGATGGATCTCCAGGGCCGGCGCCCCCCCTAGGGGGCCTATATAAAGGGGGGAGGGAGGGCAGCCGTACCCTGCAGGCTTGGCGCCTCCCTCTCCCCTGTTACACCTCTCCCTCTCTCCGTAGACGCTTGGCGAAGCCCTGCGGGAATTCTGCTGCATCCACCACCACGCCGTCGTGCTGCTGGATCTTCATCAACCTCTCCTTCCCCCTTGCTGGATCAAGAAGGAGGAGACGTCATCCCGACCGTACGTGTGTTGAACGCGGAGGTACCGTCCGTTCGGCGCTGGTCATCGGTGATTTGGATCACGACGAGTACGACTCCATCATCCACGTTCTTCTTGAACGCTTCCGTTGCGATCTACAAGTGGTATGTAGATGCTCTCCTATCCCCTCGTTGCTAGAATACTCCATGGATAGATCTTGGTGATGCGTAGGAAAATTTAAATTTCTGCTACGATCCCCAACAGTGGCATCATGAGCTAGGTCTATGCGTAGTTTCTATGCACGAGTAGAACACAAAGAAGTTGTGGGCTTCGAATTGTCAATTCTTCTTGCCGTTACTAGTCCTATCTTGATTCAGCGGTATTGTGGGATGAAGCGGCCCGGACCAACCTTACACGTACGCTTACGTGAGACCGGTTCCACCGACTGACATGCACTAGTTGCATAAGGTGGCTGGCGGGTGTCTGTCTCTCCCACTTTAGTTGGATCGGATTCGATGAACAGGGTCCTTATGAAGGGTAAATAGAGATTGACAATTCACGTTGTGGTTTTAACGTAGGTAAGAAACGTTCTTGCTAGCAACCTATAACAGCCACATAAAAACTTGCAATAACAATTAGAGGACGTCTAACTTGTTTTTGCAGCAAGTGCTTTGTGATGTGATATGGCCAGAAGTTGTGATGAATCATGTATGTGATGTATGAGATGATCTTGTTATTGTAATAGGAATCACGACTTGCATGTCGATGAGTATGACAACCGGCAGGAGCCATAGGAGTTGTCTTTATTTATTTATGACCTGCGTGTCAACTTAAATCGTCATGTAATTAATTTACTTTATTGCTAAAGCGTTAGCCATAGTAGTAGAAGTAATAGTTGACGTGACAACTTCACGAAGACACGATGATGGAGATCATGATGATGGAGATCATGGTGTCATGCCGGTGACGACGATGAACATGGCGCCCCGAAGATGGAGATCAAAGGAGCGAAATGATGTTGGCCATATCATGTCACTATTTGATTGCATGTGATGTTTATCATGTTTTTACATCTTATTTGCTTAGAAGGACGGTAGCATAAATAAGATGATCCCTCATTAAAATATCAAAAATGTGTTCTCCCTAACTGTGCACCGTTGCTAAGGTTCGTCGTTCCGAAGCACCACGTGATGATCGGGTGTGATAGGTTCTTAGGTTCGCATACAACGGGTGTAAGCCAGATTTACACACGCAATACACTTAGGTTGGATTGACGAGCCTAGCATGTACAGACATGGCCTCGGAACACGGAGGACCGAAAGGTCGAACATGAGTCGTATAGAAGATACGATCAACATGGAGATGTTCACCGATGATAACTAGTCCGTCTGACGTGATGATCGGACACGGCCTAGTTGACTCGGATCATGTATCACTTAGATGACTAGAGGGATGTCAAATCTGAGTGGGAGTTCATTCATTAATTTGATTAGATGAACTTAATTATCATGAACTTAGTCTAAATCTTTACAATATGTCTTGTAGATCAAATGGCCCACGCTAATGTCACCCTCAACTTCAACGCGTTCCTAGAGAAAACCAAGCTGAAAGATGATGGCAACAACTATGCGGACTGGGTCCGGAACCTGAGGATCATTCTCATAGCTGCCAAGAAAGATTATGTCCTAGAAGCACCGCTAGGTGAAGCACCATTCCCAGAAAACCAGGACGTTATGAACGCCCATCAGTCTCGTGCTGATGATTACTCCCTTGTTCAGTGCGGCATGCTTTACAGCTTAGAACCGGGGCTCCAAAAGCGTTTTGAGAAACACGGAGCATATGAGATGTTCGAGGAGCTGAAATTGATTTTCCAAGCTCATGCCCGGGTCGAGAGATATGATGTCTCCGACAAGTTCTTTAGCTGCAAGATGGAGGAAAATAGCTCTGTCGGTGAACACATACTCAAGATGTCCGGGTTGCACAACCGCTTGACTCAACTGGAAGTTAATCTCCCGGATGAGGCGGTCATTGACAGAATCCTTCAGTCGCTCCCACCTAGCTACAAGAGCTTCGTGATGAACTACAATATGCAGGGCATGGAAAAGACCATTCCCGAGTTGTATTCAATGCTGAAATCTGCGGAGGTGGAGATCAAAAAGGAACATCAAGTGTTGATGGTGAATAAAACCACTAAGTTCAAGAAAGGCAAGGGTAAGAAGAACTTCAAGAAGGACGGCAAGGAGGTTGCCGCGCCTGGTAAATCAGTTGCCAGGAAGAAGTCAAAGAATGGACCCAAACCTGAAACTGAGTGCTTTTATTGCAAGGGAAATGGTCACTGGAAGTGGAATTGCCCCAAGTACTTAGCGGATAAGAAGGCCGGCAACACTAAAGGTATATGTGATATACATGTAATTGATGTGTACCTTACCAGTGCTCGTAGTAGCTCCTGGGTATTTGATACCGGTGCCGTTGCTCATATTTGTAACTCAAAACAGGAGCTGCGGAATAAACGGAGACTGGCGAAGGACGAGGTGACGATGCGCGTCGGGAATGGTTCCAGGGTCGATGTGATCGCCGTCGGCACGCTACCTCTACATTTACCTACCGGATTAGTTTTAAACCTAAATAATTGTTATTTAGTGCCAAGTTTGAGCATGAACATTGTATCTAGATCTCGTTTAATGCGAGATGGCTACTCATTTAAATCCAAGAATAATGGTTGTTCTATTTATATGAGTGATATGTTTTATGGTCATGCACCGATGGTTAATGGTTTATTCTTAATGAATCTCGTACGTGATGTTACACATATTCATAGTGTGAATACCAAAAGATGTAAAGTTAATAACGATAGTCCCACATACTTGTGGCACTGCCGCCTTGGTCACATTGGTGTCAAGCGCATGAAGAAGCTCCATGCTGATGGACTTTTGGAGTCTCTCCATTATGAATCATTTGACACATGCGAACCATGCCTCATGGGCAAAATGACCAAGACTCCATTCTCAGGGACAATGGAGCGAGCAACCAACTTGTTGGAAATCATACATACAGATGTGTGTGGTCCAATGAGCGTTGAGGCTCGCGGAGGCTATCGTTATGTTCTCACTCTCACTGATGATTTGAGTAGATATGGGTATGTCTACTTAATGAAACACAAGTCTGAGACATTTGAAAAGTTCAAGGAGTTTCAGAGTGAGGTTGAGAATCAACGTGACAGAAAAATAAAGTTCTTATGATCAGATCTTGGGGGAGAATATTTAAGTCACGGATTTGGCACACACTTAAGAAAATGTGGAATTGTTTCACAACTCACGCCGCCTGGAACACCTCAGCGTAACGGTGTGTCCGAACGTCGTAATCGCACTCTATTGGATATGGTGCGATCTATGATGTCTCTTACCGATCTACCGCTCTCATTTTGGGGCTATGCTTTAGAGACTGCTGTATTCACTTTAAATAGGGCTCCATCAAAATCCGTTGAGATGACACCGTATGAATTATGGTTTGGAAAGAAACCTAAGCTGTCGTTTCTGAAAGTTTGGGGTTGCGATGCTTATGTCAAGAAACTTCAACCTGAAAAGCTCGAACCCAAATCGGAAGAATGCGTCTTCATAGGATATCCCAAAGAAACAGTTGGGTATACCTTCTACCTAAGATCCGAGGGCAAGATCTTTGTTGCCAAGAATGGGTCCTTTCTAGAGAAAGAGTTTCTCGTGAAAGAAGTAAGTGGGAGGAAAGTAGAGCTTGATGAAGTACTACCTCTTGAAAATCAGAGTAGCACAGCTCAGGAAAATGTTCCTGTGGTGCCTGCACCGATTCAAGAGGAGGTTAATGATGATGATCAAAATACTTCTGATCAAGCTCCTACTGAACTTCGTAGGTCCACAAGGACACGTTCCACACAAGAGTGGTACGACAACCCTGTCCTGGAAATCATGTTGTTGGACAACGGTGAACCTTCGAACTATGAAGAAGCAATGGCGGGCCCAGATTCCGACAAATGGCTAGAAGCCTTGAAATCCGAGATAGAATCCATGTATGAAAACAAAGTATGGACTTTGAATGACTTGCCCGATGATCGGCGAGCCATAGAAAATAAATGGATCTTTAAGAAGAAGACAGACACGGATGGTAATGTGACCATCTATAAGGCTCGACTTGTCGCTAAGGGTTATCGACAAGTTCAAGGGGTTGACTACGATGAGACTTTCTCACCCGTAGCGAAGCTGAAGTCCGTCCAAATCATGTTAGCAATTGCCGCATTCTATGATTATGAGATATGGCAAATGGACGTCAAAACGGCATTCCTTAACGGCTTTCTTAAGGAAGAATTGTATATGATGCAGCCGGAAGGTTTTGTCGATCCTAAGAATGCTAACAAAGTATGCAAGCTCCAGCGCTCTATCTATGGGCTGGTGCAAGCATCTCGGAGTTGGAACATTCGCTTTGATGAGATGATCAAAGCGTTTGGGTTTATGCAGACTTATGGAGAAGCCTGCGTTTACAAGAAAGTGAGTGGGAGCTCCGTAGCATTTCTCATATTATATGTGGATGACATACTATTGATGGGAAATGATATAGAATTCTTGGAAAGCATAAAGGCCTATTTGAACAAATGTTTTTCAATGAAGGACCTTGGAGAAGCTGCTTATATAATAGGCATCAAGATCTATAGAGATAGATCGAGACGCCTCATCGGTCTTTCACAAAGTACGTACCTTGACAAGATTATGAAGAAGTTCAAAATGGATCAGTCCAAGAAGGGGTTCTTGCCTGTATTGCAAGGTGTGCGATTGAGCACGGCTCAACTCCCGACCACGGCAAAAGATATATAAGAGATGAGTGTCATCCCCTATGCCTCAGCCATAGGGTCTATTATGTATGCCATGCTATATACCAGACCCGATGTAAACCTTGCCGTAAGTTTGGTAGGTAGGTACCAAAGTAATCCCGGCAAGGAACACTGGACAACGGTCAAAAACATCCTGAAGTACCTGAAAAGGACAAAGGATTTGTTTCTCGTTTATGGAGGTGTCGAAGAGCTCGTCGTAAAGGGTTACGTCGACGCCAGCTTCGACACAGATCTGGATGACTCCAAGTCACAAACCGGATACGTGTATATTTTGAATGGAGGGGCAGTAAGCTGGTGCAGTTGCAAGCAAAGCGTCGTGGCGGGATCTACATGTGAAGCAGAGTATATGGCAGCCTCAGAGGCAGCACAAGAAGCAGTCTGGGTGAAGGAGTTCATTACCGACCTAGGAGTCATACCCAATGCGTCGGACCCGAGGAATCTCTTCTGTGAGAACACTGGAGCAATTGCCCTTGCGAAGGAGCCCAGGTTTCACAGGAAGACCAGGCATATCAAGCGTCGCTTCAACTCCATTCGTGAAAGTGTTCAAAACGGAGACATAGAGATTTGTAAAGTATATACGGACCTGAATGTGGCAGATCCATTGACTAAACCTCTCCCTAGAGCAAAACATGATCAACACCAAAATTCCATGGGTGTGCGATTCATCACAATGTAACTAGACTATTGTCTCTAGTGCAAGTGGGAGACTATTGGAAATATGCCCTAGAGGCAATAATAAAAGGATTATTATATTTCCTTGTTCATCATAATTGTCTATTGTTCATGCTATAATTGTATTGTCCGGAAATCATAATACATGTGTGAATACATAGACCACAATGTGTCCCTAGTAAGCCTCTAGTTGACTAGCTCGTTGATCAATAGATAGTCATGGTTTCCTGACTATGGACATGGGGATGTCATTGATAACGGGATCACATCATTAGGAGAATGATGTGATGGACAAGACCCAAACCTAAGCATAGCACAAAGATCGTGTAGTTCGTTTGCTAGAGCTTTTCTGAATGTCAAGTATCATTCCTTAGACCATGAGATTATGCAACTCCCGGATGCCGTAGGAGTGCTTTGGGTGTATCAAACGTCACAACGTAACTGGGTGACTATAAAGGTGCACTACAGGTATCTCCAAAAGTGTTTGTTGGGTTGGCATGAATCGAGACTGGGATTTGTCACTCCGTATGACGGAGAGGTATCTCTGGGCCCACTCGGTAAGACATCATCATAATGAGCTCAATGTGATCAAGGTGTTGTTCACGGGATGATGTGTTACGGGAACGAGTAAAGAGACTTACCGGTAACGAGATTGAACAAGGTATCGGTATACCGATGATCGAATCTCGGGCAAGTATCGTACCGATAGACGAAGGGAATTGAGTACGGGATTGATTAAGTCCTCGACATCGTGGTTCATCCGATGAGATCATCGAGGAGCATGTGGGAGCCAACATGGGTATCCAGATCCCGCTGTTGGTTATTGACCGGAGATCGTCTCGGTCATGTCTGCATGTCTCCCGAACCCGTAGGGTCTACACACTTAAGGTTCGGTGACGCTAGGGTTGTAAAGATATTAGTATGCAGCAAACCGAAGGTTGTTCGGAGTCCCGGATGAGATCCCGGACGTCACGAGAGGTTCCGGAATGGTCCGCAGGTAAAGAATTATATATAGGAAGTGTCGTTTCGGCCATCGGGAAGGATTCGGGGGTCACCGGTATTGTACCGGGACCACCGGATGGGTCCCAGGGGTCCACCGGGTGGGGCCACCCATCCCGAAGGGCCCCGTGGGCTGAAGTGGGGAGGGAACCAGCCCATAGTGGGCTGGTGCGCCCCCCCCCATGGGCCTCCCCCCTGCGCCTAGGGTTGGAAACCCTAGGGCAGGGGGCGCCCCACTTGCCTTGGGGGGCAAGCCTCCCCCCTGGCCGCCGCCCCCCCTTGGAGATGGATCTCCAGGGCCGGCGCCCCCCCCTAGGGGGCCTATATAAAGGGGGGAGGGAGGGCAGCCGTACCCTGCAGCCTTGGCGCCTCCCTCTCCCCTGTTACACCTCTCCCTCTCTCCGTAGACGCTTGGCGAAGCCCTGCGGGAATTCTGCTGCATCCACCACCACGCCGTCATGCTGCTGGATCTTCATCAACCTCTCCTTCCCCCTTGCTGGATCAAGAAGGAGGAGACGTCATCCCGACCGTACGTGTGTTGAACGAGGAGGTGCCGTTCGTTCGACGCTGGTCATCGGTGATTTGGATCACGACGAGTACGACTCCATCATCCACGTTCTTCTTGAACGCTTCCGTTGCGATCTACAAGTGGTATGTAGATGCTCTCCTATCCCCTCGTTGCTAGAATACTCCATGGATAGATCTTGGTGATGCGTAGGAAAATTTTAATTTCTGCTACGATCCCCAACAACTCCCGCCTCAACGGAAGTCGTCGGATACTCTGGGAAATCCTGATGAGCCGTGTGTTGAGCCGCCAGCTGAGCCGCCCGCTCGTCCTCCTGACGTATCCGGTCTTGTACCAGGTTATAGCCACCGGGCTGGTTACGGCGCTGGGTGTTGCTAGACAAGGCTTCTGACTCCATGTGCCTACTGTAACTCGGACTCCAGTTTTGACGAGGCGGTGCTAACCAAGGCGGAGGAGTCGAATGAATCATGTCCCGACTATAGGAATAAGTCTCTTGTTGCGCCAGAGCCGTCTGGACGAGTTCTCTAATCCTCCGGGTCTCCACCGCCGTCGAATCATCACCGTCCACTGGGAGAGCCGCCAAACGTGTCGATGCTGCGATTAATTTCTCCATGGGATTGGAAAAGTGACCCCGTGGTATTGGTACACAGCGGGGCGGTGCCATATTCCCATGGGGAGGTACTGTCACCTGAGGTTGAACTGATCCCCCAGCTGTCATGAATTGATTGACCTCTGGCGGGTTACTTGGACCTGCTCCGGGTGTAGCGAAGAGATTCCGCGGATCGTAAGCTGGGGGCAAACGAGATTGGGTTTTCTGATGTCTCCTCCTCATCAGCTCATTAGATGCGTTCAGGCTCATCATAAGCTGGAAAGCCTCAGATTGAAGCTGTTGTGCCCGAGCATCTAAAGCCGCCCGTTCTGTGGCTAACCTGATGTCCTCAGCTGCCAAGGCCTCCTTAGCCCGAGCTATCTCCTCACGAACCTGTGCCACCTCTGCATTATGCTCATCTTGATTCGCAGGGATAACTATGGCGGTTAACAGGGTCGTAAGCTTATCCATGAGATCCATCAGCACCTGAGCCGGCGGGCGCACGGGGCCTCCTGCCCCGGCTGCTCCTGACCCGGACGTTATGGTCGCTGCGGCTGTGGAATTTTGGCCGGGTTGAGTACCAGCCATGAAGACTCCTGCCCAGCTTGGCGGCTCATAGGGGTCCGGAATACTGGAACCATCGGAACAACCCCCGAGCCCGCCGTCTTGTAATGGATATAGCGAATCCGTTGAACCGGCGGACGAATCACCGTCGGAGAGGACGGCCATCTCATCACCAGCTTCAGATCCTTCAGAAAGCTCCCCTCCATGGACGCAACTCACGAAGGCACGCTTCACGGCGGGTTGAGCTCGGGCGGGTCTTGCGCGCTGAGCCGTCTCGACGAGGTCGGTGCAGCTATCCGGCTCAGGGCCCGGCTCACCAATCCGGCCGATGAAAACGTGGATTCCGCCAAAGGGAACCCAGTACCCGTACTCAATTGAGCCGGCGTCGGGGCCCCAGCCTTCATCGTCGATGTAGATCTTGCCGCGACGACTCTTGGTCATCCTGCCGACTGCGTATCCCTCGAGCCCCTCGAAGCTGCCCTTCAAGAACTCAAATCCACCGTGTGCTGGCCCCACGGTGGGCGCCAACTGTCGTGGAATTGTCATGGCAGATGTTCTCTTGCAAGGACTTAGTCGTGGAGCCATCGCAGCTAGGAAGCTTGAAGGGGTTAGTTGGGACAAAGGACACGAGAGAGTTATGCTAGTTCGGCCCCTTACGGTGAAGGTAAAGCCTACGTCTAGTTGGGTTGGTATTGCTTGAGGTTTCGATGACCAGGGAGCGAGATACGCTATGCCCGGCTCTCGATGAGTTGTTTCTTGCCCTAAGCCGCCGGCGGGTCGTCCCCTTATATACACGGGTTGACGCCCTCCGGCCTACTGAGTCCCGGCCGGCTCATAAACAATGTCCGGCTCGGTGACTAGTTAGTTCTACCTTATGTTACAAGCCATGTCATCATGGCGGTTTACCAATATGGGCCTTAAGCCGCCTGCGGGCCTTTAGACCCTTTATGAACCGCCATTTTCATGCTTGGTCTTGGGCTTCTTTCTGATGAGTCTTCTTTGCGTAACCCGACCCCTCCTGGGCGGCTTACACAAATAGTTATATCCCCAACAGTACCTCCCAGCTAAACTTATAGCAAGGCACACATCAGGTCTGGTACACAGCATTGCATACATGATAGAGCCTATGGCCGAAGCATAGGGAACATCTTTCATCTTCTCTCTATCTTCTGCAGTGGTCGGGCATTGAGTCTTACTCAACTTCACACCTTGTAACACAGGCAAGAACCCTTTCTTTGCTTGATCCATTTTGAACTTCTTCAAAACTTTGTCAAGTTATGTGCTTTGTGAAAGTCCAATTAAGCGTCTTGATCTATCTCTATAGATCTTGATGCCCAATATATAAGAAGCTTCACCGAGGTCTTTCATTGAAAAACTCTTATTCAAGTATCCCTTTATGCTATCCAGAAATTCTATATCATTTCCAATTAGCAATATGTCATCCACATATAATATCAGAAATGCTACAGAGCTCCCACTCACTTTCTTGTAAATACAGGCTTCTCCAAAAGTCTGTACAAAACCAAATGCTTTGATCACACTATCAACACCTTTATTCCAACTCCGAGAGGCTTGCACCAGTCCATAAATGGATCGCTGGAGCTTGCACGCTTTGTTAGCTCCCTTTGGATCGACAAAACCTTCTGGTTGCATCATATACAACTCTTCTTCCATAAATCCATTGAGGAATGCAGTTTTGACATCCATCTGCCATATTTCATAATCATAAAATGCGGCAATTGCTAACATGATTCGAACAGACTTATGCATTGCTACGGGTGAGAAGGTCTCATCGTAGTCAATCCCTTCAACTTGTTGAAAACCTTTCGCAACAAGTCGAGATTTCTAGACAGTAACATTACCGTCAGCGTCGGTCTTCTTCTTGAAGATCCATTTATTCTCAATTGCTTGCCGATCATCGGGCAAGTCAACCAAAGTCCACACTTTGCTCTCATACATGGATCCCATCTCAGGTTTCATGGCCTCAAGCCATTTTGCAGAATCTGGGCTCACCATCGCTTCTTCATAGTTCGTAGGTTCATCATGGTCTAGTAACATGACTTCCAGAACAGGATTACCGTACCACTCTGGTGCGGATCTTACTCTGGTTGATCTATGAGGTTTAGTAATAACTTGATCTGAATTTTCATGATCATCATCATTAACTTCCTCACTAGTTGGTATAGACGTCACAGGAACCGGTTTCTGTGATGAACTACTTTCCAATAAGGGAGCAGGTACAGTTACCTCATCAAGTTCTGCTTTCCTCCCACTCACTTCTTTCGAGAGAAACTCCTTCTCTAGAAAGGATCCATTCTTAGCAACGAATGTCTTGCCTTCGGATCTGTGATAGAGGTGTACCCAACAGTTTCCTTTGGGTATCCTATGAAGACACATTTCTCCGATTTGGGTTCGAGCTTATCAGGTTGAAGCTTTTTCACATAAGCATCACAGCCCCAAACTTTAAGAAACGACAACTTTGGTTTCTTGCCAAACCATAGTTCATAAGGCGTTGTCTCAACGGATTTTAATGGTGCCCTATTTAACGTGAATGCGGCCATCTCTAAAGCATAACCCCAAAACGATAGCGGTAAATCAGTAAGAGACATCATAGATCGCACCATATCCAGTAAAGTACGATTACGTCGTTCGGACACACCATTACGCTGTGGTGTTCCGGGTGGCGTGAGTTGCGAAACTATTCCGCATTGTTTCAAATGTAGACCAAACTCGTAACTCAAATATTCTCCTCCACGATCTGATCGTAGAAACTTTATTTTCTTGTTATGATGATTTTCAACTTCACTCTGAAATTCTTTGAACTTTTCAAATGTTTCAGACTTATGTTTCATTAAGTAGATATACCCATATCTGCTTAAATCATCTGTGAAGGTGACAAAATAACGATATCCGCCATGATCCTCAACATTCATCGGACCACTTACATCTGTATGTATGATTTCCAACAAATCTGTTGCTCTCTCCATAGTTTCGGAGAACGGCGTTTTAGTCATCTTGCCGATAAGGCACGGTTCGCAAGTACCAAGTGATTCATAATCAAGTAGTTCCAAAAGTCCATCAGTATGGAGTTTCTTCATGCGCTTTACACCGATATGACCTAAACGGCAATGCCACAAATAAGTTGCACTATCATTATCAACTCTGCATCTTTTGGCTTCAACATTATGAATATGTGTATCACTACTATCGAGATTCATCAAAAATAGACCACTCTTCAAGGGTGCATGACCATAAAAGATATTACTCATATAAATAGAACAACCATTATTCTATGATTTAAATGAATAACCGTATCGTATCAAACAAGATCCAGATATAATGTTCGTGCTCAACGCTGGCACCAAATAACAATTATTTAGGTCTAAAACTAATCCCGAAGGTAGATGTAGAGGTAGCGTGCTGACCGCGATCACATCGACTTTGGAACCATTTCCCACGCGCATCGTCACCTCGTCCTTGGCCAGTGTTCGCTTAATCCGTAGTCCCTGTTTCGAGTTGCAAATATTAGCAACAGAACCAGTATCAAATACCCAGGTGCTAATGCGACCTCTAGTAAGGTACACATCAATAACATGTATATCACATATACCTTTGTTCACCTTGCCATCCTTCTTATCCGCCAAATACTTGGGGCAGTTCCACTTCCAGTGACCAGTCTGCTTGCAGTAGAAGTACTCAGTTTCAGGCTTAGGTCCAGACTTGGGTTTCTTCTCCTGAGCAGCAACTTGCTTGCTGTTCTTCTTGAAGGTCCCCTTCTTCTTCTCTTTGCCCTTTTTCTTGAAACTAGTGGTCTTATTGACCATCAACACTTGATGCTCCTTTTTGATTTCTACCTCCGCAGCCTTTAGCATTGTGAAGAACTCAGGAATCGTCTTATCCATCCCTTGCATGTTATAGTTCATCACGAAGCTCTTGTAGCTTGGTGGCAGTGATTGGAGAATTCTGTCAATGACGCTATCATCCGGAAGATTAACTCCCAGTTGAATCAAGTGATTATTATACCCAGACATTTTGAGTATATGCTCACTGACAGAACTGTTCTCCTCCATCTTGCAGCTCTAGAACTTATTGGAGACTTCATATCTCTCAATCCGGGCATTTGCTTGAAATATTAACTTCAACTCCTAGAACATATCATATGCTCCATGACGTTCAAAACATCGTTGAAGTCTAGGTTCTAAGCCGTAAAGCATGGCACATTGAACTATCGAGTAGTCATCAGCTTTGCTCTTCCAGACGTCTTAACGTCGTCAGTTGCATCAGCAGCAGGCCTGGCACCTAGCGGTGCTTCCAGGACGTATTTCTTCTGTGCAGCAATGAGGATAATCCTCAAGTTACGGACCCAGTCCGTGTAATTGCTACCATCATCTTTCAACTTTGCTTTCTCAAGGAACGCATTAAAATTCAACGGCACAATAGCACGGGCCATCTATCTACAGTCAACATAGACAAGCAAGATACTATCAGGTACTAAGTTCATGATAAATTTAAGTTCAATTAATCATATTACTTAAGAACTCCCACTTAGATAGACATCCCTCTAATCTTCTAAGTGATCACGTGATCCAAATCAACTAAACCATAATCGATCATCACGTGAAATGGAGTAGTTTTCAATGGTGAACATCACTATGTTGATCATATCTACTATATGATTCACGCTCGACCTTTCGGTCTCAGTGTTCCGAGGCCATATTTGCATATGCTAGGCTCGTCAAGTTTAACCTGAGTATTCTGCGTGTGCAAAACTGGCTTGCACTTGTTGTAGATGGACGTAGAGCTTATCACACCTGATCATCACATGGTGTCTGGGCACGACGAACTTTGGCAACGGTGCATACTCAGGGAGAACACTTTTATCTTGAAATTTAGTGAGAGATCGTCTTATAATACTACCGTCAATCAAAGCAAGATAAGATGCATAAAAGATAAACATCACATGCAATCAATATAAGTGATATGATATGGCCATCATCATCTTGTGCTTGTGATCTCCATCTCCGAAGCACCGTCATGATCACCATCGTCACCGGCGCGGCACCTTGATCTCCATCGTAGCATCGTTGTCGTCTCGCCAATCTTATGCTTCTACGACTATCGCTACCGCTTAGTGATAAAGTAAAGCATTACAGGGCGATTGTACTGCATACAATAAAGCGACAACCATATAGCTCCTGCCAGTTGCCGATAACTCGGTTAAAAACATGATCATCTCATACAATAAAATTTAGCATCATGTCTTGACCATATCACATCACAACATGCCCTGCAAAATCAAGTTAGACGTCCTCTACTTTGTTGTTGCAAGTTTTACATGGCTGCTACGGGCTTAGCAAGAACCGTTCTTACCAACGCATCAAAACCACAATGATAGTTTGTCAAGTTGATGCTGTTTTAACCTTCGCAAGGACCGGACGTAGCCACACTCGGTTCAACTGAAGTTGGAGAAACTGACACCCGCCAGCCACCTATGTGCAAAGCACGTCGGTAGAACCAGTCTCGCATAAGCGTACGCGTAATGTCGGTCCGGGCCGCTTCATCCAACAATACCGCCGAACCAAAGTATGACATGCTGGTAAGCAGTATGACTTATATCGCCAGCAACTCACTTGTGTTCTACTCGTGCATATAACATCAACACATAAAACCTGGCTCAGATGCCACTGATGGGGAACGTAGTAATTTCAAAAAAATTCCTACGCACACGCAAGATCATGGTGATGCATAGCAACGAGAGGGGAGAGTGTGTCCATGTACCCTCATAGACCGAAAGCGGAAGCGTTAGCACAACACGGTTGATGTAGTCGTACGTCTTCACGATCCGACCGATCAAGTACCGAATGCACGGTACCTCCGAGTTCAGCACACGTTCAGCCCGATGACGTCCCTCGAACTCCGATCCAGCCGAGTGTTAAGGGAGTGTTTCGTCAGCACGATGGCGTGGTGACGATGATAATGTTGTACCGACGTAGGGCTTCGCCTAAGCATCGCTACAGTATTATCGAGGTGGACTATGGAGGAGGGGGGCACCGCACACGGCTAAAAGATCAAACGATCAATTGTTGTGTCTCTAGGATGCACCCTGCCCTCGTATATGAAGGATCAAGGGGGGAGGTGCGGCCGACCTAGACGGGCGTGCCAGGAGGAGTCCTACTCCCACCGAGAGTAGGACTCCCCCCATTTCCTTGTTGGATTAGGACTTGGGGGGAGGAGGGAGAGAGGAAGGAAGGGGGGCGCCGCCCCCCTCTCCTTGTCCTATTCGGACTAGGGGGAGGGGCGTGCGGCCCAGCCCTGGCCGCCTATCGTCTTCTCCGCAAAGGCCCACTAAGGCCCATTAACCCCCGGGGGGTAGCGGTAACCCCTCCGGTACTCCGGTAAAATCCCGATTTCACCTGGAACACTTCCGATATCCAAACATAGGCTTCCAATATATCAATCTTCATGTCTCGACCATTTCGAGACTCCTCGTCATGTCCGTGATCACATCCGGGACTCCGAACAACCTTCGGTACATCAAAACATATAAACTCATAACGTTAAGCGTGCGGACCCTACGGGTTCGAGAACTATGTAGACATGACCGAGACACGTCTCCGGTCAATAACCAATAGCGGAACCTGGATGCTCATATTGGCTCCCACATATTCTACGAAGATCTTTATCGGTCAGACCGCATAACAACATACGTTGTTCCCTTTGTCATCGGTATGTTACTTTCCCGAGATTCGATCGTCGGTATCTCAATACCTAGTTCAATCTCATTACAGGTAAGTCTCTTTACTCGTTTCCGTAATACATCATCCCGCAACTAACTCATTAGCTGCAATGCTTGCAAGGCTTAAGTGATGTGCATTGCCGAGAGGGCCCATAGATACCTCTCCAACAATCGGAGTGACAAATCCTAATCTCGAAATACGCCAACCCAACAAGTACCTTTGGAGACACCTGTAGAGCACCTTTATAATCACCCAGTTACGTTGTGACGTTTGGTAGCACAGAAAGTGTTCCTCCGGTAAACGGGAGTTGCATAATCTCATAGTCATAGGAACATGTATAAGTCATGAAGAAAGCAATAGCAACATACTAAACGATCATGTGCTAAGCTAACGGAATGGGTCATGTCAATCACATCATTCTCCTAAGATGTGATCCCGTTAATCAAATGACAACTCATGTCTATGGCTAGGAAACATAACCATCTTTGATCAACGAGCTAGTCAAGTAGAGGCATACTAGTGACACTCTGTTTGTCTATGTATTGACACATGTATTATGTTTCCAGTTAATACAATTCTAGCATGAATAATAAACATTTATCATGATATAAGGAAATAAATAATAACTTTATTATTGCCTCTAGGGCATATTTCCTTCAGTCTCCCACTTGCACTAGAGTCAATAATCTAGATTACATAGTAATGATCCTAACACCCATGGAGTCTTGGTGCTAATCATGTTTTGCTCGTGCAAGAGGCTTACATATTGTATAAGTCATGAAGAAAGCAATAGTGCTACCTCTTGAGCACTGCCTTGGATTTCCCCGAAGAGGAGAGGATGATGTAGCAAAGTAGCGTAAGTATTTCCCTCAGTTTTTGAGAACACGGGTATCAATCCAGTAGGAGGCCACGCGCAAGTCCCTCGTACCTACACAAAACAAATAGCTCAACGCAACCAACGTGATTAGGGGTTGTCAATCCCTTCACGGTCACTTACAAGAGTGAGATCTGATAGATAATATTTTTGGTATTTTTGATATAAAGATGCAAGGTAAAGTAAAAAAGTAAAGCAATAATAAAGTGATTGGAGATTGATATGATGAGAATAGACCCGGGGGCCATAGATTTCACTGGTGGCTTCTCTCAAGAGCATAAGTATTCTACGGTGCGTGAACAAATTACTGTTGAGCAATTGACAGAATTGAGCATAGTTATGAGAATATCTAGGTATGGTCATGTATATAGGCATAACGTCCGAGACAAGTAGACCGACTCCTGCCTGCATCTACTACTATTACTCCACTCATCGACCGCTATCCAGCATGCATCTAGAGTATTAAATTAAAAACAGAGTAAAGCCTTAAGCAAGATGACATGATGTAGAGGGATAGTTTCATGCAATATGATAACAACCCCATCTTGTTATCCTCGATGGCAAGAATACTATACGTGCCTTGCTGCCCCTACTGTCACTGGGAAAGGACACCGCAAGATTGAACCCAAAGCTAAGCACTTCTCCCATTGCAAGAAGAACCAATCTAGTAGGACAAACCAAACTGATAATTCAAAGAGACTTGCAAAGATAACCGATCATACATAAAAGAATTCAAAGAAGATTCAAATAGTGTTCATAGATAGACTTGATCATAAACCCACAATTCATGGGTCTCAACAAACACACCGCAAAAAGAAGATTACATCGAATAGATCTCCATGAGAGAGGGGGAGAACATTGTATTGAGATCCAAAAAGAGAAAAGAAGCCATCTAGCTACTAACTATGGACCCGAAGGTCTGAGGTAAACTACTCACACTTCATCAGAGGGGCTATGATGATGTAGAAGCCCTCCGTGATGATGGCCCCCTTCGGCGGAGCTCCGGAACAGGCCCCAAGAAGGGATCTCGTGGGTACAAAAGGTTACGATGGTTCAATTAGGTTTTTGGCTCCGTATCTGATCGTTTGGGGGTACGTAGTTATATATAGGAGGAAGGAGTACATCGGTGGAGCTTCGAGGGGCCCATGAGGCAGGGGACGCGCCCTAGGGGGGCGTGCCCTCCACCCTCGCGACCGCCTCGTGGCTTTCTTGACGGAGGGTCCAAGTCTCCTGGATCTTATTCGTTGAAAAAATCACGTCACCGAAGGTTTCATTCCGTTTGGACTCCGTTTGATATTTTGTTTCTTCGAAACAATGAAATAGGCAAAAAACAGCAATTCTGGGCTGGGCCTCCGGTTAATAGGTTAGTCCCAAAAGTAATATAAAAGTGGAAAATAAAGCCCAATATAGTCCAAAACAGTAGATAATATAGCATGGAGCAATCAAAAATTATAAATACGTTGGAGACATATCAGGCATCCCCAAGCTTAATTCTTGCTCGTCCTCGAGTAGGTAAATGATAAAAAGAGAATTTTTGATGCGGAGTGCTACTTGGCATAATTTCAATGTAATTCTTCTTAACTGTGGTATGAATATTCAGATCCGAAAGATTCAAGACAAAAGTTCATGTTGACATAAAAAAATAATACTTCAAGCAGACTAACAAAGCAATTATGTCTTCTCAAAGTAACATGGCCAAAGAAAGTTATCCCTACAAAATCATATAGTCTGGCAATGCTCTATTTTCACCACACAAAGTATTTAAATCATGCACAACCCCGATGACAAGCCAAGAAATTGTTTCGTACTTTTGACATTTTCAAAACTTTTTCGATCTTCACGCAATACATGAGCGTGAGCCATGGATATAACACTACATGTGGAATAGAATGGTGGTTGTGGAGAAGACAAAAAGGGAGAAAATAGTCTCACATCAACTAGGCGTATCAACGGGCTATGGAGATGCCCATCAATAGATATCAATGTGAGTGAGTAGGGATTGCCATGCAACGGATGCACTAGAGCTATAAGTATATGAAAGCTCAACAAAAGAAACTAAGTGGGTGTGCATCCAACTTGCTTGCTCACGAAGACCTAGGGCATTTTGAGGAAGCCCATCATTGGAATATACAAGCCTAGTTCTATAATGAAAAATTCCCACTAGTATATGAAAGTGACAAACTGAGAGACTCTCTATCATGAAGATCATGGTGCTACTTTAAAGCACAAGTGTGGTAAAAGGATAGTAACATTGTCCCTTCTCTCTTTTTCTCTCATTTTTTTCTCTTTTTTTATTTGGGCCTTTTTTATGGCCTTTTTTTCGTCCGGAGTCTCATCCCGACTTGTGGGGGAATCATAGTCTCCATCATCCTTTCCTCACTTGGGACAATGCTCTAAAAATGATGATCATCACACTTTATTTTTCTTACAACTCAACAATTACAACTCGAAACTTAAAACAAAATATGACTTAATGTGAATGCCTCCGGCAGTGTACCGGGATATGCAATGATTCAAGAGTGACATGTATGAAAGAATTATGAATGGTGGCTTTGCCACGAACACGATGTCAACTACATGATCATGCTAGCAATATGGCAATGATGGAGCGTGTCATAATAAACGGAACGGTGGAAAGTTGCATGGCAATATATCTCGGAATGGCTATGGAAATGCCACAATAGGTAGGTATGGTGGCTGTTTTGAGGAAGGTATATGGTGGTTGTATGATACCGGCGAAAGGTGCGCGGTATTAAAGAGGCTAGCAATGGTGGAAGGAAGAAAAGTGCGTATAATCCATGGACTCAACATTAGTCATAAAGAACTCATATACTTATTGCAAAAATCTAGAAGTTATCAAAGCGAAGTATTACGCGCATGCTCCTAGGGGGATAGATTGGTAGGAAAAGACCATCGCTCGTCCCCGACCGCCACTCATAAGGAAGACAATCAATAAATAAATCATCCTCCGACTTCATCACATAACGGTTCACCATACGTGCATGCTACGGGAATCACAAACTTTAACGCAAGTATTGCTCAAATTCACAACTACTCAACTAGCATGACTCTAATATCACCATCTTCATATCTCAAAACAATTATCAGGCATCAATCTTTTCTTAGTATTCAACGCACTCAAAAGAAAGTTTTACAAATCTTGAATACCAAGAATATTATTATTATTAAGCAAATTACCATGTTATTTAAGACTCTCAAAATAATCTAAGTGAAGCATGAGAGATCAATAGTTTCTATAAAACAAATCCACCACCGTGCTCTAAAAGATATAAGTGAAGCACTAGAGCAAAACTATATAGCTCAAAAGATATAAGTGAAGCACATAGAGTATTCTATCAATTCTAATTCATGTATGGCTTTCTCAAAAGTTGTGTACAGCAAGGATGATTGTGGCACACTAACAAACAAAGACACAAATAATACAAGACGCTCCAAGAAAAACACATATCATGTGGTGAATAAAAATATAGCTCCAAGTAAAATTACCGATGGAAGTAGACAAAAGAGGGGATGCCTTCCGGGGCATCCCCAAGCTTTAACTTTTTGGTGTCCTTGGATTATCTTGGGGGTGCCATGGGCATCCCCAAGCTTAGGCTATTGCCACTCCTTGTTCCATAATCCATCAAAATATTTCACCCAAAACTTGAAAACTTCACAACACAAAACTCAACAGAAATCTCGTGAGCTCTGTTAGCGAAAGAAAACAAAAGACCACTTCAAGGTACTGTAATGAAATCATTATTTATTTATATTGGTGTTAAACCTACTGTATTCCAACTTCTCTATGGTTTTTAAACTATTTTACTAGCCATAGATTCATCAAAATAAGCAAACAACACACGAAAAACAGAATCTGTCAAAAACAGAACAGTGTGTAGTAATCTGTAACTAACACAAACTTATGGAACTCCAAAATATCTACCAAAATAGGAAGACCTAGACAATTTGTTTATTGATCAGCAGAAATTGGAATCAGTATTTTATCACGTTCTGGTGATTTTTAACAATTGTTTTCATGAACAGAAAGATTCTGGAAATTACAGCAACATCAAATAACTATCATCCAAGAAGATCCTATAGGTTTAACTTGGCACAAACACAAATTAAAACACAAAACCACATCTAAACAGAAGGTAGATTGGTTATTTATTGCTAAACAGAAGCAAAAACAAAAAAACTAAAAATAAAATCGGGTTGCCTCCCAACAAGCGCTATCATTTAACGCCCCTAGCTAGGCATAAAAGCAAGGATAGATCTAGGTATTGCCATCTTTGGTAGGCAATCCATAAGTGTCTCTCATGATAGATTCATATGGTAATTTTATTTTCTTCCTAGGGAAGTGTTCCATGCCCTTTATTATGGAAATTGAAACCTAATATTCCCTTCCTTCATATCAATAATTGCACCAACTGTTCTAAGGAAAGGTCTACCAAGAATAATAGGGCATGAAGGATTGCAATCTATATCAAGAACGATAAAATCTACGGGCACATAATTCCTATTTGCAACGATAAGAACATCATTAATTCATCCCATAGGTTTCTTAATAGTGGAATCCGCGTGGTGCAAGTTTAGAGAGCAATCATCAAAATCACAGTAATCTAGCAAATCACACAAAGTTTTTGGAATAGTGGAGACACTAGCACCCAAATCACACAAAGCATAAAACTCATGATCTTTAATTTTAATTTTAATAGTAGGTTCCCACTCATCATAAAGTTTTCTAGGGATAGAAACTTTCAACTCAAGTTTTTCTTCATAAGATTGCATCAAGGCATCAACGATATGTTCGGTGAAGTCTTTATTTTGACTATAAGCATGAGGTGAATTTAGCACGGATTGCAACATGGAATTACAATCAATTAAAGAGCAACTTTCATAATTAAATTCCTTGAAATCCAATATAGTGGGTTTAGCAACATCTAGGGTTTTATTCTTTTCAGTCCCACTTTTATCAATTTCATCATCAAGATCTAAAAACTCCGAATTTTTGGAACGCCTTCTAGGTAAAGGAAGATCATATTCAGTTTCATCAAGATTCATATTGCAAAACAAAAAATTAATAGGGGATACATCAATAACTTTTAGATCTTCATCTTGATTTTCATAGGAATTGGAAGAACACGCTTTAATAAAGGCATCTTTCGTAGCACGCATCCTAGCGGTTCTTTCCTTACACTCATCAATGGAAATTCTCATGGCTTTGAGAGACTCATTGATATCATGCTTAGGAGGAATAGATCTAAGCTTTAAGGAATCAACCTCAAGAGAAATTCTATCAACGTTCCTAGCCAAATCATCAACTTTAAGCAATTTCTCTTCAAGCAAAGCATTAAAATTCTTTTGTGAATTCATATAGTCTTTAACACTATTCTCAAATTCAGAGGGCATCTTATTAAAATTTCCATAAGAGTTGTTGTAGGAATTTCCATAATTATTAGAAGGATTACTAGGATAAGGCCTAGGATTAAAATTCCCTCTATATGCGTTGTTACCAAAATTATTCCTACTAACAAAATTCACATCCATAGATTCATTATTATTCTCAATCAAGGTAGACAAAGTCATATCATTAGGATCAGAAGAAACACTCTTAGTAGCAAATAATTTCATAAGTTCATCCATCTTTTCACTCAAAACATTGATTTCTTCTATCGCATGCACTTTTTTGTTAGTAGATCTTTCAGTGTGCCTGTCGGTGTCAAAACCGGCGGACCTCCAGTAGGGGGTCCCGAACTGCGCGTCTAGGCGGATGGTAATAGGAGACAAGGGACACGATGTTTTGACCCAGGTTCGGGCCCTCTCGATGGAGGTAAAACCCTACTCCTGCTTGATTAATATTGATGATATGGGTAGTACAAGAGTAGATCTACCACGAGATTAGAGAGGCTAAACCCTAGAAGCTAGCCTATGGTATGATTGTTGTTCGTCCTACGGACTAAAACCCTCCGGTTTATGTAGACACCGGAGAGGGTTAGGGTTACACAGAGTCGGTTACAACGGAAGGAGATCTACATATCCGTATCGCCAAGCTTGCCTTCCACGCCAAGGAAAGTCCTATCCGGACACGGGACGAAGTCCTCAATCTTGTATCTTCATAGTCCAGGAGTCCAGCCAATGGTTATAGTCCGGCTATCCGGACACCCCCTAATCCAGGACTCCCTCAGTAGCCCCTGAACCAGGCTTCAATGACGACAAGTCCGGCGCGCAAATTGTCTTCGGCATTGCAAGGCGGGTTCCTCCTCCGAATACTTCGTAGAAGATTGCGAACACTAGGATAGTGTCCGGCTCTGCAAAATAAGTTCCACATATCGCCATAGAGAGAATAACATTTACACAAATCTGATCTGCCGACGTACCCCGCAGTGTGACATCACACCACGGCCAAGTCTTTATTCGAATTGTTTTGTTGTTCCATCTCAGCGTGTTTAGCGAGGTGGTTTCCTTGGCACGTCTTGTCAAAGCAGAGATCGTGTCCCCTTATTCCGGGATTCTCATCAATATGGGCGTGGGTAACCCAACCGCGCCATTGATTACGGCGCTTGGGAGATAAGCGAGTTTTACTAGGCTGGTGGGGGTACTGTCGTGGGTTTGTCACGACAGATGTCCTAGCAAAAGGACTTAGTCGTGGAGCCATCGCAACAGGTTAACTCGAAGGGGTTAAAGCGGACACAGGGACACAGAGAGTTTATACTAGTTCGGCCCCTTCGATGAAGGTAAAAGCCTACGTCTAGTTTGTGATGGAATTGATGGGGTTTCGATGACTAGGGAGCAAACAAGCTTCGCCTAGGCCTTGAGTTGTGGTTGTCTGTCCTTGAACCGCTATCGGGTCGTCCCCTTATATACACGGGTGACGCCCGTCGGTTCACAGAGTCCCAATCTCCGGTTCATACTCGTATCCGGGTTGGTCTCTCCCTATTCCTAACTTATAATACAAGTTCATATACACGCCAGTTTACGGCTACAGATGCTGAACCGACTATGGCCTTGGGCCTTTATCTAACTTCTGGGCTTTAACACCTTTGGACTACTGATGAAGTTAACCCGGCCCAGGTAGGCCGGTTTACGCCCAGTAGTAATATCCCCAACATTAGGCCCCAGATTGATTTGAACGGGTTCATGTCAATCCTTAGCCAAAATCTTTGTCTTCAACGTCTTCCTGTAGTTGTTGAACCATCGTGTCGTCATCTTCTCTGGTTGTTGTAAACCGGCATGACTTCATCATGAAGCTAACTTTTATGATGCCTTCTTTGTTTAATAGATCCGCAATAATCGAGGCGACAGCTCCGCTTCCGAAATTTGTGGCTCCTGGATTCGCGCGCCTGACACATGTCTTTTGCCTTATAAATAGGACCGAAGGGTCATTTCCTTTTCTCCCCTTCATCCCCTTTCTCTTCGTCTTCTTTGCATCGCCAGCCTCGGAGTTCTGCCGCCGTTGCTGACCTCTGCATCATCTTGGGCCGCTGCATCAACCTGACCGTATCAGAAAACCGCGGCGTCCTTCCGCGTCTCCCCAAGCTCCGGTAAGACCTCTGCTTTTATCAACCTAGATCTGTTCTAGGGTTTCATGTTCTTGCAGTGTTCTTGCTCACTGTTCATACTCATGCTCATACCTCTGGATAGATCCATGAAACCCTATTGTGATTACCAATGGCCCTTTAGCATTCATCTTGTAGATTCATACTTAAGTTCATAGATCTCAATAATTTTTCTGCTCTTTGAATCAATACTGTTCCGCCTTAAGCTTTTAAATATTTTCCTTTTTCTGAACTGGCTTTAGATCCATCGTTGTAGAGAAATCTTGTGAAATCTGTTTCTGTACACTTATACAACCTCAATTGCTTTCAATGTTTAGATCCGGCGGTTTAACTTTGGCGTAGCAAATGTAATGAACCAGTATATATCATTAGTCCCCTTGTTGAACCGCCAGACGTTGTCACCTTGCATAACTCCGGTTTAAATAGGGCTGCCTCCGGTTTAAATAGATATGCATCCGGTTTATCAAACGTACTCTTGAACCGGAACCACTTGTCTTGTAGATTTCATCATGGCCAAGCAAATATATGAATGCAACTGGGTTCCTTCTCATGTTATGGAAACACAGCTGAACAATTTAGTTCTAACCGGCGCTTTAAGAAGTAAAAACACCATCCACTGGAGAGTCCCAGGCACAGAATGTCCTCCCACCCCTAAAGAAGGAGAGGTTGTTGTTTTTGCGGATCACTTAGCCCGGGGTTTTAATCCGCCCGGTTCAAAATTTTATCGGGATGTCTTAGCCAACTTTCAACTGCGCCCACAAGATACCGGTCCCAATTCTGTTACCAATATATGCCACTTCCAAGTGCTTTGCGAAGTGTACTTCCAAGAGGAACCCACAGTTGAGCTGTTCCGAGACTGCTTTCATTTGAACCACCGCACAGAGCATACTGATGGCCCCAATATGGAACTGGGTGGCATGGCGATTCAAAAAAGAAAAGAAGTCACTTATCCTCATGCGAAACTGCACAGTCATCCCAAGGAGTGGAATAACACCTGGTTCTATTGCAAAGACACCTCCCCTGCTGAAGAGAATCCCTTGCCTGGATTTCGTCCGGAACGGCTTAGCAACACTCACCCCTTTCCTCAGAGGTTGACTGGCAAAGAGAGGAGTAAGTATGCTCCCCAATTGTCCAAGCTCAGAGATTTCATGGGCAACGGTTTAACAGGAGTTGATCTTGCCCGTTGCTGGATATCCTGGAGTATACTGCCCCTCAGCCAACGCTCCGGTTTGATGTGTGAATATACGGGCAGTGTTGACGATCCGCTGCGGCATGTAAACATCCAGCTTACTGATGAAGAAGTCACAGAAGCTGTGAAGAAAATTTTGAACGAACCGGAGCACGTCTGCGCTCGTACCGGCCTGCTTCCTTTCTGTGCTACCAACAAACCGCCAGCTGTAAGTCTGCATTTTTCCTTTGTACTAGCGCTGATACTATTGTACTTGCTTATTACTGATACCGATATCTGTTTGATACAGGGCAATGATCCGTCTTGGAGCAATAAACTCCCGCAAGAGAAAGCAGATAAACCGGACAAACCAACCCGGCCTAAGACAAAGGTCGTTAAGAAGTCTGCTCACAAAAGGAAAACCACCGCCTCCTCTGATCCGCCCGCTGATGACGATGTGGGTAATCCAGACCTTGAGGCGGAACTTGATTCCCTCGGTTTACTTTTTATATACCTTATTGATGATGATATTTGTCAGGATGATGCCGAAGCTAGCCACGCTGACGATGCGGAGGTAATTATTCTTTCTTCTGATTCAAGCCTTCCGCCCTCACATAAAATCCGTCAGGCAAACCGAAAAGTTAAATTTTCTCATCATCTTGCTTATTTGGATCCCAACTTTCTTATGAAGACCCAACAACATGAGGTGCGCCGCACAACTCGACACAGCGGTCAGGTAGTTACCTCCGCCGGTTTACCGAACAATCCGGTTCGGAGACGTTGTTCAGAGGTCTCTAATTTGCTTGTCAGTATTCGTCCTAAAGCAGGCTGTTTTCGTCAACCACTTAACCCATCTGACTCCGATTATCAGGTTACTTCTCACTCATCCTCTGGCGAGTCAACTGGCACCCAGCTGCCTCCACTAAAAGCCGTGCTTGGGTAAACTTGTACTTATCGTACGGTTCCTGGTATTTTATCTTGCAACATAAACCGTTTTTAACTTTGCATATCTTTTCAGGGCTAAACCGAGGCCGAGCAAAAAAGCCCGCCTGGATAAAGCGTCTGGAGAAGAAACTGCTCCTGAACCGAGTGCCACCCCAAATGTTGAAGCGGTCATCCAGGAAGATGTGGCCAATGACCCGCTAATGCAAGATGAAGTTATTCCTGCTGAAGAAGGTTTTGTTAACGCCTCCGGTCCTGCTGACCAGCCTACCAGCCCTATCCGGATTGAGAGATCCACCAGTCCCTCCAAACCTGCTGATAAATCGACTGCGCCAGTACAAACCGGCGAGTCTAAGGATGAGGAAGTTGTAATCACTGGCATTGGTCGTTCAGAGCCAGGGAATCCCGTCGCTTTAGCCAAGCATACTGCCAAAGAAGAATTTTCTGCCATGAGCAAAGGCAAATGGGATGTTGACCTGGCGACATATACTGCTCTAAGCGCCCAAGATGTTCATTCTGGATATTTGAACCGGTTACATACTAGTCGTGATTATGAGGCTGCTCTGGTAAAGATGATGAAGGAAAAACTTGAGGTAATTTCGCCAATGTAGCCCCCAAGGGCCGGTCCAACTCATTATAGTTGAAGCGGATCTTGACATAAGACTCAATACTCCAAAATTCATTGATGTAGCCCCCAAGGGTCAGTTCAACTTGATGTAGTGAAACCGAGACTTTAATCTTCATACCGTGGCATTAGAAAATTTATCAGAGCAAATAGCCATTAGCACCCAAGTGCCAAGCTGAATACTTGTATTGAGCTTGGGACTTGACAAATAATTGATAGCTGTAGATCAAATAGGCATTAGCCCCCAAGTACAAAGTGCATAACTTGTTATGTGGTTGGTACTTCATTGTCCGCATCATTTGTTAAACCGTATAACTGTTGGAATGCAGGCTGAACTAAAGGCCAAAGAAAACCAAGTCGCCGACCTTCAAGAGAACTTGAAATCCCAACAAGCTGAAACCTCCAAGGCAAAGGAGGAGTTAACCAGCGCTTTAAGCATCATGGAACAGCTGAAGGAGGGTTTCAAGAAGGAACGGGCTGATTGGGCCACAGAGAAAACCGCTTTAACCAAGAAGATTGGAGATGCTGAGGTTGCCCTTAAACCGATAACAGATGAATTGACCAGTGTGAAACGACTGTCGCCATCTTTGGTAAGCATCCTGTGACTTCTATGATAATCTTGATCCTCTTATAATAGGTCCGGTTTGTGAACCGCTCTATCATGTTGCAGGCACCCGCATTAGCCACTTGGGGTCGGACGTGCGAATGAAGTTGGAAGCTGCCTACACTTTAATCGAGCAGCTGTACACTGGAGCGCAGCGGATTATCTCAACCGCGTCACATAATAATCCAGCACCCACCTTGATCCAAGATACGCTGAAAAGATTGTCAATGCTTCCTGCTCGGATTGAAGAGCTAAAAAAGTCTGTTGCTCGAACCGGAGCCATCAATGCCTTAATCCGGGCCAAAGCATGGGTGCCCGATTTTGATCCTGTTGAGGCAGCTCAAGGCTATCCCAGCTTGAAAGAAGATGGTTCATAATTCAATGAAGAAGATTTAAGAGCGATAAACCGGGCGGTGCGCCCTCTGGCCTTCCAATTGGCAGAAGAAGCTGATTTGTCGCATTATCAAGCTCAGTATAATGATCAGAACAAACGAGTGGCTGCACCAATCCCTGAAGCAGAAAACCTGATTCCTCCAATCCGTAAGCATACTTACGCTCCTGATATTGAATCGTCTTCACTGATCCATGAGGAGGCTGTCTTTCAAGCATTAATGGGAATCGACTGGACCACTGTTGACTTCCAGCCACTAGGTAGGGATGAAGAAGCTGAAGCGGCGCAGGATGACCCACAACAGGCAAACCGGGGCGGCGAGCAGGCGTGAACCGGAAGCAGGATTAATTAGCTGCCTTATTATATTCCGCCAAGCGAACAATGACCTTATTCGGGTACCATGCTGCCTTGTAATAGGATAGATAATAGTTTTGCTTCTTGAGATGCCTTCGTGCATCTGTGCTGATACTTTTATTCCGAAGATCGACATTGCCAATTAATATCTCCTGCAATCATAAAATCTTAAACTACCAGGGCGGTTGTACCGCCATCCGGTTTATGAATCTTTATATATATACGCAAGGAGACTTGCAGACATGATCAAAATTTGTGATACGAAATACCTGCCATTATTGGGCATGAAGTAGGCGTTAGCCAGTCTTGGAACGGAGGTTTAATAATCCTAAACGGTTATGGGAGAAAGCAGCTCCTGTATATATAACGCCGGTTTACTGTGTAAACTGTGCTTTTGTCATAATAAATATTTAGTTACTCCAAAAAAGGATGTTAACAGAAAAAACCAAACCGGGTAAATAATCTCCGGTGTAAAATGGACCGTGTTCCACCAATTTGGCTGCTTGAACCGGTGTAAAACACTGTCAGTTTAAGAACGCAACCAAAACAAAACAGCAATTTTATCAAGAAAAGATATGTGAAGCAAAAGGCAATGATAGAACCATTTGCAAGAAAGAGGCTTTACTGAGCCGATCAGATGGTGTTACCGTGGTCGGACACGACCAAGCTCCCAATAGGCGTAGCTGTGGTTCAAGTCAGCCAGGTCCCCAAACGAAACCGTGGCATTACGCCGATCAATTGGCATGGCAATGGTTCGGGTTCGACCAAGCCCCCAAGTGACTCTAAGGCCTTTAGGCCGATCAAGAGGCGTGACCGGTTCAGACTTGACCGTGTCCCCAAGTGATCTGGTGGCTTTCGCCGATCCAAAGGTGTTGCATCGGTTCGGACACGACCGAGCCCCCAAGTGATCTAGTGGCTTTCGCCGATCAAAAGGTGTTGCATCGGTTCGGACACGACCGATCCCCCAAGTGATCTAGTGGCTTTCGCCTATCAAAAGGTATTGCATTGGTTCAGATATGACCGAGCCCCCAGGTGATATTTATAATTGTTTGCAAGGGGTAAACTGGAGGTCGCTTTAAACAGAACAACTCCATGTAACCACACATGATAAGAACAAACAGATACCCCGCTTTAGCTGAGGATCCAGTTTATTGTATTTATAATATATACATTGTCATAATATGTACATAAGCACAGCCAATGGCTCAAGTATAGTAAGGCCGAAGGTGAGCTATGTTCCACGGCCTGTTGGTCTCCTCCTCTGACTTCCGTGAGTCTTTACGCTCTCGAATATCAATCAGATAGTATGACCCGTTGTGCAGGTTCTTGCTAACCACGAAAGGTCCTTCCCAAGGCGGAGATAACTTATGCATATCGGTTTGATCTTGAATGAGTCGAAGCACCAAATCTCCTTCTTGAAAAGTTCGGGTCCTGACCCGACGACTGTGATAGCGACGAAGATCTTGTTGGTAAATCGCCGAGCGGGCAGCTGCTATGTCTCGCTCCTCATCCAACCGGTCCAAAGTGTCTTGTCGAGCCATCTCATTGTCCACTTCAACATAAGCCACAACCCGAGGTGAACCGTGACGGATATCACTAGGGAGAACCGCCTCTGCTCCATAAACCATGAAGAACGGCATGTATCCTGTCGATCTGTTGGGTGTAGTATTAATACTCCATAGCACAGATGGTAACTCTTCAACCCAACAACCCGGCGTCCGCTGCAAAGGAACCATAAACCGGGGCTTGATGCCTCTCAAGATCTCCTGATTAGCTCTTTCTGCTTGACCATTGGACTGTGGGTGCACCACTAATGACACGTCAAGGCGGATGTGCTCTCGTTCACAGAACTCTTTCATGGCACCCTTGGACAAATTTGGTACCATTGTCTGTGATGATACTGTGTGGAAAACCAAACCGGAAAATCACCTTTTTGATGAATTGAACCGCGGTGGCTGCGTCACACTTACTAACAGGTTCTGCCTCCACCCACTTTGTAAATTTATCAACCGCCACCAGGAGGTGGGTCTTCTTGTCCTTGGACCTTTTGAAAGGCCCAACCATATCCAGCCCCCAGGTTGCAAACGACCAAGTGATTGGAATCATCCTCAATTCTTGAGCCGGAACATGAACGCGTCTTGAAAACTTTTGGCAACCATCACATCGTCGGGCCAGATCTTCCGCATCAGCATGGGCAGTTAACCAAAAGAAACCATGGCGGAACGCTTTAGCCACCAGAGATTTTGAACCGGCGTGGTGACCACAATACCCTTCATGGATCTCACGCAAAATTTCACAGCCTTCCTCAGGAGACACACAGCGTTGAAATGCTCCTGATACACTGCAATGATGCAACTCGCCTTTGATGATTGTTATGGACTTGGACCGCCGTATTATTTGTCTGGACAGAGTCTCATCCTCTGGTAACTCGCCCCGGTTCATGTACGCCAGGTAGGGAAGTGTCCAATCCAGAATGACGTGGAGTGCTGCCACCAACTGAGCCTCCGGATCAGGAACGGCCAAATCTGCTTCCCCAGGTAGTTGAACCGATGGGTTGTGTAGTATATCGAGAAAAACATTGGGCGGAACCGGTTTACGCTGTGAACCTAGCCAGCTCAAAGCGTCCGCCGCTTTGTTCTTCCGACGGTCCACGTGGTCCACCTGATAACCCTTGAAGTGACCTGCAACAGTATCAACCTCATGACGATATGCATCCATGAGTGGGTCTTTAGAATCCCAAGTACCAGACACCTGTTGAGCCACCAGGCCCGAGTCACCGAAGCACTTAACCCGGCTTAAGTTCATCTCTTTAGCCATCCGGAGACCATGGAGCAAGGCTTCGTACTCAGCTGCATTGTTAGTACAAGGGAACATTAAGCGGAGAACATAACAAAACTTGTCACCTCGTGGGGAAGTTAATACGACTCCAGCCCCCGAGCCCTCCAATTGCCGTGATCCGTCAAAATGGATGGTCCAATATGTGTGATCTGGCTTCTCTTCAGGGGCCTGCAGCTCCGTCCAGTCATTGATGAAATCGACAAGTGCTTGGGACTTCACCGCCGTCCGAGGCACGTATTTCAAACCGTGCGGCCCAAGCTCTATAGCCCACTTGGCAATCCGACCTGTTGCTTCCCGGTTCTGGATGATATCGTCCAAAGGGGCAGAGCTGACCACTGTGATGGGATGCCCTTGGAAGTACTGCTTCAGCTTCCGGCTTGCCATAAAAACTCCGTATACCAGCTTCTGCCAATGCGGATATCTTTGTTTGGATTCAATAAGCACCTCGCTGATATAATAAACCGGACGCTGAACCGGGTACTCTTTGCCCGCCTCCTTCTGCTCCACCACTATAGCTACACTGACCGCGCGAGCATTAGCAGCAACATACAGCAACAATGGTTCCTTGTCAATGGGAGCGGCGAGTACAGGCGGATTGGCCAATTGCCGCTTTAAATCCTCCAACGCTTGATCAGCGGCAGAACTCCAGACGAACTGATCCGTCTTCTTCAACATCTGATACAACGGGATTGCTTTCTCACCAAGGCGGCTGATAAACCGGCTCAACGCGGCAATCCGGCCAGCCAAACGTTGAACATCATTAATACATTTCAGTTTAGCCAGAGAAGTAATAGCCGTGATCTTCTCCGGATTAGCCTCAATTCCCCTGTTGGACACCAGAAAACCCAATAACTTGCCTGCCGGTACACCAAAGACACATTTGGCCGGATTGAGCATCATCTTGTACGTCCTCAGGTTATCAAAGGTTTCCTTCAAGTCATCGACCAAAGTCTCCTTCTTCCTTGATTTAACAACAATATCATCCACATAAGCATGCACATTACGGCCAATCTGTTTGTGGAGACAATTTTGCACACATCGTTGATAAGTTGCCTGGGCACTTTTGAGCCCAAAAGGCATAGATACATAGCAGAAGGCTCCAAAGGGAGTTATGAATGTTGTCTTCTCCTGGTCCTTAACTGCCATTTTGATATGATGATAGCCGGAATATGCATCCAGGAAACATAAACGCTCGCAACCCGCTGTAGAATCAATAATCTGATCAATACGGGGGAGGGCAAAAGGATCTGCAGGACAGGCTTTATTAAGATCAGTATAATCCACACACATGCGCCAGGTGCCGTTTTTCTGAAGGACCAGCACCGGATTAGCAAGCCAGTCAGGGTGGAAAACTTCAACAATGAAGCCAGCTGCTAAGAGCCTGGCCACCTCTTCTCCAATAGCTTTTCGCCTCTCCTCGTTGAACCGGCGGAGGAACTGTTTCACCGGTTTGTATTTAGGATCCACATTAAGAGTGTGCTCAGCGAGTTGCCTCGGTACACCTGGCATGTCAGAAGGCTTCCATGCAAAGATGTCCCGATTCTCACGGATGAACTCGATGAGCGCGCTTTCCTATTTCGGATCCAGATTGGCACTGATGCTGAACTGCTTGGACGAATCGCCAGGTACGAAGTCAACAAGCTTAGTCTCAGCGGCTGATGTAAACTTCAGGGCCGGATCATGCTCCGTAGTAGGCTTGTTTAAAGGAGTCATATCCGTCGGATCAACATTGTCTTTATAATACTTGAGTTCCTCGGTGGTACAAACCGACTCTGCGTAAGCCGCATCTCCTTCTTCACATTCCAAAGCGACCTTGCGGCTTCCGTGAACCGTGATGGTCCCCTTATGACCTGGCATCTTGAGCTGCAGGTACACATAGCAGGGCCGTGCCATGAATTTGGCATAGGCCGGTCTACCGAACAGGGCGTGATACGGGCTTTGGATTTTCACCACCTAGAACGTCAGTGTCTCTGACCGGGAATCGTGATCATCTCCAAAGGCCACTTCCAACGCTATCTTCCCAACGGGGTACGCTGACTTGCCAGGTACCACACCATGAAAAACCTTATGCGACGGCCAGAGTTCTTTATCTGTTAGCCCCATTCGACGGAAAGTCTCATAGTACAGGATGTTAATGCTGCTACCTCCATCCATGAGTACCTTGGTGAACTTATAACCTCCCACCTGAGGCGCCACCACTAAAGCCAGCTGACCCGGATTGTCAACCCGGGGAGGGTGATCCTCTCTACTCCATATGATTGGCTGCTCTGACCAGCGCAGACCGGGGCACGGCCGGTTCAACAGAATTAACTGCCCGCTTCTGGACCTTCCGGTCCCGCTTGTCCAAGCTAGTGTTGAATACTTGATACTGCCCACTATTTAGTTGCTTTGGATTACTCCGGTAACCCGACCGCTGCTGTTGCTGATTGTGACCACCCTGGTTATTCTGATTATGCTGATTGCTATGTCCGCCCGGATTACCATTAAATCCTGAACCGGAATTTCCACCACCGTGACCCGGCCCAGATCCAGAACCACCACCAGAGTCGGGGTCATACCGGAAGGCACTGGAGCTCTTGAACTCCTGCATAATATAGCAATCTTTCCAAAGGTGGTTTGCTGGTTCCTCCCTTGTCCCATGCTTTGGACAGGGCTGGTTCAACAGATAATTTAGACGTTCCGGATTAGGACTGGGCGCTCCACTGCGGTTTTTGCCCTTACGTCGCTGGCCCCCGTTCTGCACGTTAGTATTAGCCACAAAATCCATGCTGCCATCCGCTTTACGCTTGCCTCCGCCACCGTTTCCTGCTGAGTGGTGCTGCTGACCTTTGAAGTTGTCGTTCTTCTTTTCCTTCCCTGTCTTCTCATCGCCAGACTCGGGATCCTTGGTACTATCAGAATCAGCGTATTTTACCAAAGCGCCCATGAGGGTCCCCATGTCAGTACAATGGCGTTTCATCCGTCCTAACTTCAGCTTCAAGGGTCCAAACCGGCAATTGCCTTCCAAGGTTATAACTGTGGTGTCCGCATTGATGCGATCTGAGGAATGCAGAACTCGTGAGACCCTGCACACCCAATGAGTCGTTTGATTCTCCTTCCTCCTGGACACAGGCAGCTAAATCCACTATCGACATATGCTGCTTACACGTGTCTTTGAAATTATTGATGAACCGGTCTCGCAACTGGGCCCATGAACCGATAGAATTGGGCGGCAGGCTTTTTAACCAAGTACGGGTTGTCCCTTCAAGCATCATGGTGAAATATTTTGCACAAGCCGCCTCATCCACATCAAGCATCTCCATGGCCATCTCATAACTCTCCACCCACGTCTCTGGGGGTTGATCCGCCGTATAGTTCGGCACCTTGCGCGGGCCTTTAAAATCCTTAGGCAGGCGCACATTGCGTAAAGCGGGGACAAGGCAAGGCACTCCCAAAGCGCTATAAGTGAGTCCCGGTTCAACCGAAGTGGTGGGACTAACCGGCGTGAGCTGACGAGTCTGATACTGCGCTGCTAACTCGGCTTCCCTGCGCGCTCGGGCCCGGTCTACCACCTCCTGGGCATCGGGAGCCGGATTGTTGCCACGGGGCGCTTCACGCCGCGCGTTACTTGACACAGCTGGTTCCTCCATATGCCGCAGTCGTCGATGAGTGAAGCACCGCTTGTGTACCGGCCATGAATATCCCAACCCGGTTGGGCAGATCAGAGGGGTCCGGAATACTGTCGCCATCGGAACAGCCCCCAATCCGGCCATCTTGTAGATGATACAATGATTCAGTTTCTCCGGTCGATGACTCGTCGCCAGAGTAAACGACGGTTTCACCGCAAGATCCTGATCCGTCCTCATAGCTTCCTCCATGGATGACTCCCACAAAGGCACGTTTCACGGCCGGTTTAGCCCGGGCAGGTCGTGCGCGCTGAGCTGTCTCGACGAGGTCGGTGCAGGTGTCCAGCTCAGGGCCCGGTTCACCGATCTTGCCGATGAAGACGTGTATGCCACCAAAGGGGACCCGGTACCCGTACTCAATTGAGCCGGCCTCGGGGCCCCAGCCTGCGTCGTCGATGTAGATCTTGCCGCGACGACTCTTGGTCATCCGGCCCACGGCGTATCCCTCGAGTCCTTCAAAGCGGCCCTCCAAGAACTTGAAACCATCGTGCGATAGCCCCACGGTGGGCGCCAACTGCCGTGGGTTTGTCACGGCAGATGTCCTAGCGAAAGGACTTAGTCGTGGAGCCATCGCAACGGGTTAACTCGAAGGGGTTAAAGCGGACACAGGGACACAGAGAGTTTATACTAGTTCGGCCCATTCGATGAAGGTAAAATCCTACATCTAGTTTGTGATGGAATTGATGGGGTTTCGATGACTAGGGAGCAAACAAGCTTCGTCTAGGCCTCGAGTTGTGGTTGTCTGTCCTTGAACCGCTATCGGGTCATCCCATTATATACACGGGTGACGCCCGTCGGTTCACAGAGTCCCAATCTCCGGTTCATACTCGTATCCGGGTTGGTCTCTCCCTATTCCTAACTTATAATGCAAGTTCATATACACGCCGGTTTATGGCTACAGATGCTGAACCGACTATGGCCTTGGGCCTTTATCTAACTTCTGGGCTTTAACACCTTTGGACTACTGATGAAGTTAACCCGGCCCAGGTAGGCCGGTTTACGCCCAGTAGTAATATCCCCAACAGGTACGCAATTTCGTCCGCCCATATAAGGGGATAAGGATCCACCTTTTCACCTACGCCTTCTTCCTCCTTGGCTCATCCGTTTTCGCATACTCGAGCTCCAGCGCCCAAGTTTGCACTCCCCACCTCGGCCTTCTCCAGCCATGTCCGAAGCGGGAGGCAAGTGGATGGTCTCCTCCGTAACGGAGGGACACATCAAAAAGCTGAGGAAGGCCGGATACTTGTCTGATGACATCGCGCACCGGCTTCCCGAAAAGGGGCAGCTCCTCCCCACCCCAAGGCCCCATGAGAGGGTGGTGTTCCTCACCCGTTTCCTCCGCGGACTAGGTTTCCTCTCCACCCATTTGTCCGGGGTCTCATGTTCTACTACGGCCTAGATTTCCACGATCTGGCCCCAAACTTTATCCTCAACATCTCGGCGTTCATCGTTGTGTGCGAGGCCTTCCTCTGCATTCCACCCCACTTCGGTTTATGGCTGAAGACCTTTAACGTCAAGCCGAAGGTAGTGCGCGGCTGCCAGGCGGAGTGCGGAGGTGTCATGGTGGGCAAAATTCCCAACGTTCTATGGCTCGAGGGCTCTTTCGTGGAGACCCTAAAGGGGTGGCAATCGGGGTGGTTCTACATCACCGAACCACGTGACCCTAAGTGGGTCGCAGCCCTCGAGTTCCGATCCAGAGCTCCTACGCCGCTCACCTCCTGGAAGGAGACGGGCCTATCGTGGGGCAAAAAGGGAGAGCTGACCGGACTCCAAACATGCGTCCAAACCCTGGTGAAAAAGAAGCTCAAGCTTGTCAATGTAGTCCAGGTCATGCTCATCTGTCGGATACTCCCGTGCCAACAACGGGCTTTCACCTTGTGGGAGTTCAATCCGGCCCAGCACCAAACCATGAGCAGGCTCTTCGACACAACGTACGAAGATGCCTGGAAGGTGCTATTGAAGGGTGCCGAAGCTCCCGCATCCGCTACTGAGGATCGCGGTTTCAACGCGCAGCGTCAAGCCAGCGCGGTAAGCTATTTTTACTTTTTATAGGATATTTATTTTTCACAGTTTGACTCTATGCAGGATCTAAACTCCCTTACCTTCAGCAGGACTGGCAGGAGACGTCCGGATAGATCAACTGTTCGGCTCCTTTGCCCGAAGACCCAGCGGGCGCCTGCTTGACGGGGCTGCTGGTTCCGGCACCCTACATGGTGCCGGAGAAGAAGGCCAAGAAGAAGGCCACGGGAACTCGAAAGAGTTCCCGGCATCTGGTGGTGTCGGAGTCGTCGTCCGACGACTCCGAGACGCACTCCTCCCGTGAAGACGAGGAGGAGGAAGAAGAGGCCTCTCCCCCTCCAGCGGGGGGAGGAAAGAAAAGGAAGGCCGCCCCAACTGGGGAGGCCGGAGGGTCCAAGAAGGGGAAAACCCTTCTTCCGGACTACTTCACCAACGCCGACGATGGCGAAGAGGAGTGGCCGCACAGGGCCAAGCCCCTGGCGAAATCGTAAGTGTTCGGATACCAGAATGACTCATGGCGTTCCTTTATTGCATAGCTTTTCCTGACGCCGAATATATTTATGCAGTCCGCCCAAAGACGGGCTTGACACGTCGTCAAGCGGTTCCCTAGATTCGTCGGGTGTGAACAGTACTTCACTTCCGGCCGCTTCCTCCCCTCACCTTACGGATAACGCCGAGGTGTTGTCCCAGGAGGCTCCAGGCCAGGAGGAGGTGGTCCTGGAGGCGCCGCAAGGCGACCTCCCGGACTCCAGGTGCCCAGGGAACAAAGCCCCCAAGGGCTCCAAGTCCGGCCCTGGGCCGGACACCGCTTCGGAACCTTCAAAGGTTCCGGAGTCCGGCGGGCGGCCCCCTAAGAAGAAGGGCAAGCCTACAACGCCGGTGACCTCCGCCCAACCGAAGGCACCGGATAACTTGCTGGAGGTGCTTACACTAGTAGAAAAAGGGTCAAACGTGAAGCACATTAGTGCCGGTTTGTATTTGAGCCGGCACTAATGTGTACATTAGTGCCGGTTCCAATGGCTAGCCGGGCCGGTTTCATTAGTACCGGTTCGTGGCGAACCTTTAGCACCGGTTCGTGCCACGAACCGGTACTAATGAGAGTGGTGGCAGGATGTTGTCAGAATGGGGCCCCTCCAGCCCATTTAGTGCCGGTTCTTGGCACGAACCGGTACTAAAGGTCGTCCTACATAAACCCTTCATCCACCCGAGCTCGCTCTGTTCTTCCCCTTTCCCCTCTCCTCTTTGTTCTTCCCCTCTTCCTCTCGAGCTCATCACACATTTTGCCCAAATTTTGTCAAGATTTGAAGGCCCCCATCCACTGAAATGATCGCAAAGGTTGGCAACTTTGTCCTTTCATCTCTCATTGCTAGATTTACTCTTGCAATGCTTTATATAGTGATTAATTTGTGAGTTTAGTAATTTGGGAGGAAATATATATATATATATATGTGTGCTAGTATTTGATTTATATGCAATTTGAGGTCAAAAATAACACTTAGTTTGCATATGTAGGTGTGGTTTACTTAGTGCCTTCTAAATCTCCGTCGTAACCACCGTCGATCGCCCGCACCGTCCCGTCGCCGGCACCACCTTGTGGTGAGCCTCTTTGTTCATGAAATGTTATATAAAAATTGATGTTTGTGTGATTTGGATATATAGCTAGTTACTCGTATAATTATCTTACCCGTACGTTGTTTATTATACATATAGTGCCATGGTTTTGATATCCGTCCCCGTCGGCCCTCGTCCTTGTTATGATTCGGATGTGGTATATATATTCTCTTTTAAAACTAGTTGCATTTCGTGTTTATGACAAATTATGCCCATCAAGTTGACATAGAAATTTTTTCTAGGAGGTATGTGAACCGGAAATTCCGACCGACCCTATTGTCGAGAGGTTAAATTTAGTTGAAAGAGAAAACGAGTACTTGAAAGAAAAATTGAAAAGAATTGAGGGGGAGAAGATGGAATTGGAGTTGCATGTTGCCGATGTCGTCGATGATCACAAGATCAAGATGGAGAAAATGCGCTTGAAGATTAGAAAGATTAGAAAATATGCCATCGATAGTGAGGCTTGGTATCATTATGCTGTTGGATCCATTGTTACCTTAGTTGCAATCTTGATCGCATTTGTTGTTGCATTTAAATGCTTTAGCTAGAGAGTTATTTGTTTGTTGCATTTAAGTGTTGTATGAACTTGTATTAATTTGGTCTATTCGGTGTTGTGTAATGAAGATGAGCCGGCAATGGATGTACGATGACCGATGCTCTCCCGAGTTCATTAATGGCGTGCAAACTTTTCTGCTTGCGGCTGAGGCAAACAAGCGGGCGGATGGTTTTATGCCTTGTCCATGTGCTGTCTGTAAGAATGGTCAAAATTACTCTAAGTCAAGAACCATTCACTTCCACCTGTTTAAGTCCGGTTTCATGCCCCACTATAATGTTTGGACCAAGCACGGAGAAAGAGGGGTTATGATGGAAGACAATGAAGAAGAAGAGGACGACAACAGCTATCCTGGCCATGGGTTCCCTGAATACGATGATACAACAATGGGGGAAGAAGCTGAGCCGGTAATGCGGGAAGAAGCTGAGCCGGCAATGCGGGAAGAAGCTGAAGAAGAGGCATCAGATGAGCCCGTTGATGATCTAGGTCGGGCCATTGCCGATGCAAAGAGAAACTGCGCAAGTGATTTGGAGAAGAAGAAGTTGCAGCGCATGTTAGAGGATCACAAAAAATTGTTGTACCCGAATTGCGTAGGTGACAAGAAATAGCTGGGCACCACACTGGAATTGCTGCAATGGAAGGCAGAGAATGGTGTATCTGACAAGGGATTTGGAAAGTTGCTGGTAATGATAAAGGATATGCTTCCAAAGGACAACGAATTGCCCGAGAGTTCGTACGAAGCAAAGAAGGTTGTCTGCCCTCTAGGGTTAGAGGTGCAGAAGATACATGCATGCCCTAATGATTGCATCCTCTACCGCGGTGAGTACGAGGATTTGAACGCTTGCCCGGTATGTGGTGCATTGCGCTATAAGATCAGCCGCGATGACCCTGGTGATGTCGAGGGCCAGCGCCCCAGGAAGAAGATTCCTGCCAAGGTGATGTTGTATGCTCCTATAATACCACGGTTGAAACGTTTGTTCCAAAACAAAGAGCATGCCAAGGCGATGCGATGGCACAAAGAAGACCGTAAGAAAGACGGAAAGTTGAGAGTACCCGCTGATGGGTCGCAGTGGAGAAAAATCGTAAGAAAGTACGGGAAGGAGTTTGCAGATGACGCAAGGAGCGTATGGTTTGGTCTAAGCGCAGATGGCATTAATCCTTTTGGGGAGCAGAGCAGCAACCATGGCACCTGGCATGTGACTCTATGTTTGTATAACCTTCCTCCTTGGTTGTGCATGAAGCGGAAGTTCATTATGATGCCAGTGCTCATCCAAGGCCCTAAGCAACCCGGCAACGACATTGATGTGTACCTAAGGCCATTAGTTGAAGAACTCTTACAACTGTGAAATGGAACAGGTGTACGTGCGTGGGATGAGCACATGGGGGAAGAATTTGACCTAAAGGCGTTGCTGTTCGTGACCACCAATGATTGGCCTGCTCTCAGTAACCTTTCAGGACAGACAAACAAGGGATACCGCGCATGCACGCACTGTTTGGACGATACCGACAGCATATATTTGGCTAATAAGAATGTGTACCTGGGACATCGTCGATTTCTTCCAAGCAGGCATCCCGTAAGAAAGAAAGGCAAGCATTTCAAAGGTGAGGCGGATCACCGCACGAAGCCTGGCCACCGTACTGGTGCTGATGTACATGATATGGTCAAGGATTTGAAGGTGGTCTTTGGAAAGGGTCCTGGTGGACAACCTGTTCCGAATGACGCTGACGGACGCGCACCCATGTGGAAGAAGAAATCTATATTTTGGGACCTGCCCTATTGGAAAGACCTCGAGGTCCGCTCCGCAATCGACGTGATGCACGTGACGAAGAATCTTTGTGTGACCCTGCTTGGCTTTTTGGGCGTGTGTGGGAAGACAAAAGATACACCTGAAGCACGGGAGGACCAGCAACGTATGCACGGAAAAGACGGCACACATCAGGGTCATGCAAGCTACGCTCTTACCAAAGAAGAGAAGGAAATCGTCTTTGAATGCCTGCTCAGTATTAAGGTACCGTCTGGCTTCTTGTCGAATATAAAGGAAATAATAAACATGGCAGAGAAAAAGTTCCAAAACCTAAAGTCTCATGACTGCCACGTGATTATGACGCAACTGCTTCCGGTTGCATTGAGGGGGCTTCTACCGGAAAACGTTCGATTAGCCATTGTGAAGCTATGTGCATTTCTCAATGCAATCTCTCAGAAGGTAATCGATCCAGAAATCATACCAAGGTTACAGAATGATTTGGTGCAATGTCTTGTCAGTTTCGAGTTGGTGTTCCCACCATCCTTCTTCAACATCATGACGCACGTCCTAGTTCACCTATGCGAAGAGATTAACGTTTTGGGTCCTGTATTTCTACACAATATGTTCCCCTTTGAGAGGTTCATGGGAGTCTTAAAGAAATATGTTCATAACCGTGCTAGGCCAGAAGGAAGCATCTCTAAGGGCCGTCAAAATGAGGAGGTCATTGAGTTTTGTATTGACTTTATTCCTGACCTTAAGCCGATTGGTGTTCCTGAATCGCGACATAAGGGCAGACTGGATGGAAAAGGCACGCTAGGAGGGGAACAAATAATATGTATGGACGGACATTCTCTCACTGAAGCACACTACACAGTTCTACAGAATTCCGCCTTGGTGGCTCCGTATATGGATGAACACAAGAATTTGCTACGCTCCAAACACCCGGAGCGGTCTGATGACTGGATTACATGTGAACAAACCAGGAGTTTCGCCAGCTGGTTGCAAGCACGTGCCATGCATGACACCTCTATTGAAGATGACCTGTACTTGCTGTCCCAGTTACCATCTTCGAATATAATGACTTTCAAAGGGTACGAGATAAATGGTAATACATTTTACACGATCGCCCAAGATAAGAAGAGCACCAACCAAAACAGTGGTATCCGCTTTGATGCAGAAACCAAGACGGGAAAGGAAACATATTATGGTTATATACAGGACATATGGGAACTTGACTATCGACGTGGTTTGAAGGTCCCTTTGTTTCGGTGCAAATGGGTCAATATGACACGAGGCGGGGTAATGGAAGACCCGCGGTACGGAATGACAACAGTGGATCTCAACAATCTTGCGTATGCAGACGAACCATTCGTCCTAGCCAATGATGTGGCACAGGTTTTCTATGTGAAGGACATGTCTACCAAGCCAAGAAAAAGAAAAGATAAGGAAGCGAATGCATCGTACGATGAGCCAAAGCGGCACATAGTTCTTTCTGGGAAGACAAACATCGTGGGAGTGGATGACAAGACAGACAAGTCAGAAGATTATGAAAAGTTTGATGAAATTGCTCCATTCACAGTGAATATTGACCCGAGCATCCCGTTAAATGATGAAGATTTTCCATGGCTACGACGCAAAGGGACACATGCGAAGAAAAAGTTTCACACCCAAAGATCTGGGATGTGATCGGCTTAACTATCATCACTTTCTTCTGTGTTTCACACCCAGGAGGGATCTCTGTAATAGTTAGGGTAGCTAGTTATGTGTTTTGGCATTTGAAACGCGAAGAAATTTTATGTGCAAGCAAATTCTCTCATGCATTTACTGATTTTTTCCAGCTAAATGACCCTGAAATTGAAAAGAATTTCAAATGAACTCAGAAAAGGTTGAAAGTTGGCATGGTATCATAATTTCACCCACATAGCATGTGCAAAAAAGTAGAGAGGGTTACCGCAAAAACTGGATGCACTTCGTGTACAAAATGGACAATCTGTTTCGAAGTATCAGGGTTTCAGACGAAAACTCATCCGTTACAAAGGCATTTCATTTTTTAAATAACCTAAGCATTACCAAATTGAATATAATGATAAAACACACTAATATTAAATATAAGAAAAAAGAATCACTGAAAAATCTATTTTCAAAGTTAAGTTATTCACAAAAATAAATAAAGCAAAAAAAATAAGAAAAAAAAGCCCACCTATTGGGCCACAGCGGCCTGCATACGACTAGAAACCCAAATTCAAGTTGGGCCAAGATGCAGGCCTGCTAGCCCGGTAGGCCCAATAGGGCATCGCAGAAGAGGTAGGCCCATAAGGCCTTCTTAAGAGAGGAGCTCGAGACAGCAGCGACGGCGGGGCTTATAAGCAGGTGCGAGTGCCCCTTGGCTAGCGAGGTGGGACTAAACTTTTGTGCCCCTCGCCAGGTGCCGTTTTTCTTAAGGACCAGCACCGGATTAGCAAGCCAGTCAGGGTGGAAAACTTCAACAATGAAGCCAGCTGCTAAGAGCCTGGCCACCTCTTCTCCAATAGCTTTTTGCCTCTCCTCGTTGAACCGGCGGAGGAACCGTTTCACCGGTTTGTATTTAGGATCCACATTAAGAGTGTGCTCAGCGAGTTGCCTCGGTACACCTGGCATGTCAGAAGGCTTCCATGCAAAGATGTCCCGATTCTCACGGATGAACTCGATGAGCGCGCTTTCCTATTTCAGATCCAGATTGGCACTGATGCTGAACTGCTTGGACGAATCGCCAGGTACGAAGTCAACAAGCTTAGTCTCAGCGGCTGATGTAAACTTCAGGGCCGGATCATGCTCCGTAGTAGGCTTCTTTAAAGGAGTCATATCCGTCGGATCAACATTGTCTTTATAATACTTGAGTTCCTCGGTGGTACAAACCGACTCTGCGTAAGCCGCATCTCCTTCTTCACATTCCAAAGCGACCTTGCGGCTTCCGTGAACCGTGATGGTCCCCTTATGACCTGGCATCTTGAGCTGCAGGTACACATAGCAGGGCCGTGCCATGAATTTGGCATAGGCCGGTCTACCGAACAGGGCGTGATACGGGCTTTGGATTTTCACCACCTAGAACGTCAGTGTCTCTGACCGGGAATCGTGATCATCTCCAAAGGCCACTTCCAACGCTATCTTCCCAACGGGGTACGCTGACTTGCCAGGTACCACACCATGAAAAACCTTATGCGACGGCCAGAGTTCTTTATCTGTTAGCCCCATTCGACGGAAAGTCTCATAGTACAGGATGTTAATGCTGCTACCTCCATCCATGAGTACCTTGGTGAACTTATAACCTCCCACCTGAGGCGCCACCACTAAAGCCAGCTGACCCGGATTGTCAACCCGGGGAGGGTGATCCTCTCTACTCCATATGATTGGCTGCTCTGACCAGCGCAGATACCGGGGCACGGTCGGTTCAACAGAATTAACTGCCCGCTTTTGGACCTTCCGGTCCCGCTTGTCCAAGCTAGTGTTGAATACATGATACTGCCCACTATTTAGTTGCTTTGGATTACTCCGGTAACCCGACTGCTGCTGTTGCTGATTGTGACCACCCTGGTTATTCTGGTTATGCTGATTGCTATGTCCGCCCGGATTACCATTAAATCCTGAACCGGAATTTCCACCACCGTGACCCGGCCCAGATCCAGAACCACCACCAGAGCCGGGGTCATACCGGAAGGCACTGGAGCTCTTGAACTCCTGCATAATATAGCAATCTTTCCAAAGGTGGTTTGCTGGTTCCTCCCTTGTCCCATGCTTTGGACAGGGCTGGTTCAACAGATAATTTAGGCGTTCCGGATTAGGACTGGGCGCTCCACTGCGGTTTTTGCCCTTACGTCGCTGGCCCCCGTTCTGCACGTTAGTATTAGCCACAAAATCCATGCTGCCATCCACTTTACGCTTGCCTCCGCCACTGTTTCCTGCTGAGTGGTGCTGCGGACCTTTGAAGTTGTCGTTCTTCTTTTCCTTCCCTGTCTTCTCATCGTCAGACTCGGGATCCTTGGTACTATCAGAATCAGCGTATTTTACCAAAGCGCCCATGAGGGTCCCCATGTCAGTACAATGGCGTTTCATCCGTCCTAACTTCAGCTTCAAGGGTCCAAACCGGCAATTGCCTTCCAAGGTTATAACTGTGGTGTCCGCATTGATGCGATCTGAGGAATGCAGAACTCGTGAGACCCTGCACACCCAATGAGTCGTTTGATTCTCCTTCCTCCTGGACACAGGCAGCTAAATCCACTATCGACATATGCTGCTTACACGTGTCTTTGAAATTATTGATGAACCGGTCTCGCAACTGGGCCCATGAACCGATAGAATTGGGCGGCAGGCTTTTTAACCAAGTACGGGTTGTCCCTTCAAGCATCATGGTGAAATATTTTGCACAAGCCGCCTCATCCACATCAAGCATCTCCATGGCCATCTCATAACTCTCCACCCACGTCTCTGGGGGTTGATCCGCCGTATAGTTCGGCACCTTGCGCGGGCCTTTAAAATCCTTAGGCAGGCGCACATTGCGTAAAGCGGGGACAAGGCAAGGCACTCCCAAAGCGCTAGAAGTGAGTCCCGGTTCAACCGAAGTGGTGGGACTAACCGGCGTGAGCTGACGAGTCTGATACTGCGCTGCTAACTCGGCTTCCCTGCGCGCTCGGGCCCGGTCTACCACCTCCTGGGCATCGGGAGCCGGATTGTTGCCACGGGGCGCTTCACGCCGCGCGTTACTTGACACAGCTGGTTCCTCCATATGCCTGCTATAACTCTGGGCCGGACGTGGGGTAGAATGAATCCGGTCGCGGCTGTATGAATATGCTTCCTGTTGGATCAAAGCCGTCCTAAGGAGCTCCTTAACCCGGCGCGTCTCTATCGCCTGTAATGAATCACCTTCAACCGGAATAGCCTCCAGTCATGCCGCAGCCGCAACGAGGTTATCCAGCGGATTGGAGTAGTGACCCGGAGGTGTAGGCACAGCTTGCGGTACACCAGTATTATGACGAGGCAGATCTATTAAACGGGGCTGAACCGGCGCTCCTGTCGCAGGTGCCTCTGCCCGGTTTACCATCGGCGGATTATTGGTTCCCGCTCCAGGGGTGTTGAAAAGGTCCCTTCCTTCAAAAACTGAGGGCAAACGAGATCGGTACTTCCTCCTCATGACTTCCTGTGAGGCGCTCTAGTCCAGCATGATTTTATAAGCTTGTGCGTCCAAAGCGGCCCGCTCCGCCGTCATCCTGACCTCTTCTGTTGCAAGATCCGCTTTGGCCTGGGTAATCTGCTCTCTCACCTTTGCGATCTCTGCGTTATGAGCATCCTGATCCGCTGGATTAGCCTCCGCCATGAGTGCAGCCAATGCGTCGAATAGATCGGATAACACTTGAGCCGGCGGGCGCACAGAGCCTCCTGCTCTGGCAGCCGTTGCCGCTGCTGAACCGGAAACCAATGCCGCAGTCGTCGATGAGTGAAGCGCCGCTTGTGTACCGGCCATGAATATCCCAACCCGGTTGGGCAGATCAGAGGGGTCCGGAATACTGTCGCCATCGGAACAGCCCCCAATCCGGCCATCTTGTAGCTGATACAATGATTCAGTTTCTCCGGTCGATGACTCGTCGCCAGAGTAAACGACGGTTTCACCGCCAGATCCTGATCCGTCCTCATAGCTTCCTCCATGGATGACTCCCACAAAGGCACGTTTCACGGCCGGTTTAGCCCGGGCAAGTCGCGCGCGCTGAGCTGTCTCGACGAGGTCGGTGCAGGTGTCCAGCTCAGGGCCCGGTTCACCGATCTTGCCGATGAAGACGTGTATGCCACCAAAGGGGACCCGGTACCCGTACTCAATTGAGCCGGCCTCGGGGCCCCAGCCTGCGTCGTCGATGTAGATCTTGCCGCGACGACTCTTGGTCATCCGGCCCACGGCGTATCCCTCGAGTCCTTCAAAGCGGCCCTCCAAGAACTTGAAACCATCGTGCGATAGCCCCACGGTGGGCGCCAACTGCCGTGGGTTTGTCACGGCAGATGTCCTAGCGAAAGGACTTAGTCATGGAGCCATCGCAACGGGTTAACTCGAAGGGGTTAAAGCGGACACAGGGACACAGAGAGTTTATACTAGTTCGGCCCATTCGATGAAGGTAAAATCCTACATCTAGTTTGTGATGGAATTGATGGGGTTTAGATGACTAGGGAGCAAACAAGCTTCGTCTAGGCCTCGAGTTGTGGTTGTCTGTCCTTGAACCGCTATCGGGTCATCCCCTTATATACACGGGTGACGCCCGTCGGTTCACAGAGTCCCAATCTCCGGTTCATACTCGTATCCGGGTTGGTCTCTCCCTATTCCTAACTTATAATGCAAGTTCATATACACGCCGGTTTACGGCTACAGATGCTGAACCGACTATGGCCTTGGGCCTTTATCTAACTTCTGGGCTTTAACACCTTTGGACTACTGATGAAGTTAACCCGGCCCAGGTAGGCCGGTTTACGCCCAGTAGTAATATCCCCAACAGGTACGCAATTTCGTCCGCCCATATAAGGGGATAAGGATCCACCTTTTCACCTACGCCTTCTTCCTCCTTGGCTCATCCGTTTTCGCCTACTCGAGCTCCAGCGCCCAAGTTTGCACTCCCCACCTCGGCCTTCTCCAGCCATGTCCGAAGCGGGAGGCAAGTGGATGGTCTCCTCCGTAACGGAGGGACACATCAAAAAGCTGAGGAAGGCCGGATACTTGTCTGATGACATCGCGCACCGGCTTCCCGAAAAGGGGCAGCTCCTCCCCACCCCAAGGCCCCATGAGAGGGTGGTGTTCCTCACCCGTTTCCTCCGCGGACTAGGTTTCCTCTCCACCCATTTGTCCGGGGTCTCATGTTCTACTACGGCCTAGATTTCCACGATCTGGCCCCAAACTTTATCCTCAACATCTCGGCGTTCATCGTTGTGTGCGAGGCCTTCCTCTGCATTCCACCCCACTTCGGTTTATGGCTGAAGACCTTTAACGTCAAGCCGAAGGTAGTGCGCGGCTGCCAGGCGGAGTGCGGAGGTGTCATGGTGGGCAAAATTCCCAACGTTCTATGGCTCGAGGGCTCTTTCGTGGAGACCCTAAAGGGGTGGCAATCGGGGTGGTTCTACATCACCGAGCCACGTGACCCTAAGTGGGTCGCAGCCCTCGAGTTCCGATCCGGAGCTCCTACGCCGCTCACCTCCTGGAAGGAGACGGGCCTATCATGGGGCAAAAAGGGAGAGCTGACCGGACTCCAAACATGCGTCCAAACCCTGGTGAAAAAGAAGCTCAAGCTTGTCAATGTAGTCCAGGTCATGCTCATCTGTCGGATACTCCCGTGCCAACAACGGGCTTTCACCTTGTGGGAGTTAAATCCGGCCTAGCACCAAACCATGAGCAGGCTCTTCGACACAACGTACGAAGATGCCTGGAAGGTGCTATTGAAGGGTGCCGAAGCTCCCGCATCCGCTACTGAGGATCGCGGTTTCAACGCGCAGCGTCAAGCCAGCGCGGTAAGCTATTTTTACTTTTTATAGGATATTTATTTTTCACAGTTTGACTCTATGCGGGATCTAAACTCCCTTACCTTCAGCAGGACTGGCAGGAGACGTCCGGATAGATCAACTGTTCGGCTCCTTTGCCCGAAGACCCAGCGGGCGCCCGCTTGACGGGGCTGCTGGTTCCCGCACCCTACGTGGTGCCGGAGAAGAAGGCCAAGAAGAAGGCCACGGGAACTCGAAAGAGTTCCCGGCATCTGGTGGTGTCGGAGTCGTCGTCCGACGACTCCGAGACGCACTCCTCCCGTGAAGACGAGGAGGAGGAAGAAGAGGCCTCTCCCCCTCCAGCGGGGGGAGGAAAGAAAAGGAAGGCCGCCCCAACTGGGGAGGCCGGAGGGTCCAAGAAGGGGAAAACCCTTCTTCCGGACTACTTCACCAACGCCACGATGGCGAAGAGGAGTGGCCGCACAGGGCCAAGCCCCTGGCGAAATTGTAAGTGTTCGGATACCAGAATGACTCATGGCGTTCCTTTATTGCATAGCTTTTCCTGACACCGAATATATTTATGCAGTCCGCCCAAAGACGGGCTCGACACGTCGTCAAGCGGTTCCCTAGATTCGTCGGGTGTGAACAGTACTTCACTTCCGGCCGCTTCCTCCCCTCACCTTACGGATAACGCCGAGGTGTTGTCCCAGGAGGAGGTGGTCCTGGAGGCGCCGCAAGGCGACCTCCCGGACTCCAGGTGCCCAGGGGACAAAGCCCCCAAGGGCTCCAAGTCCGGCCCTGGGCCGGACACCGCTTCGGAACCTTCAAAGGTTCCGGAGTCCGGCGGGCGGCCCCCTAAGAAGAAGGGCAAGCCTACAACGCCGGTGACCTCCGCCCAACCGGAGGCACCGGATAACTTGCTGGAGGTGCTTACACTAGTAGAAAAGGGTCAAACGTGAAGCACATTAGTGCCGGTTTGTATTTGAGCCGGCACTAATGTGTACATTAGTGCCGGATCCAATGGCTAGCCGGGCCGGTTTCATTAGTACCGGTTCGTGGCGAACCTTTAGCACCGGTTCGTGCCATGAACCGGTACTAATGAGAGTGGTGGAAGGATGTTGTCAGAATGGGGCCCCTCCAGCCCATTTAGTGTCGGTTCTTGGCACGAACCGGTACTAAAGGTCGTCCTACATAAACCCTTCATCCACCCGAGCTCGCTCTGTTCTTCCCCTTTCCCCTCTCCTCTTTGTTCTTCCCCTCTTCCTCTCGAGCTCATCACACATTTTGCCCAAATTTTTTCAAGATTTGAAGGCCCCCATCCACTGAAATGATCACAAAGGTTGGCAACTTTGTCCTTTCATCTCTCATTGCTAGATTTACTCTTGCAATGCTTTATATAGTGATTAATTTGTGAGTTTAGTAATTTGGGAGGAAATATATATATATATATATATATATATATATATATATATATATATATATATATATATATATATATATATATATGCGCTAGTATTTGATTTATATGCAATTTGAGGTCAAAAATAACACTTAGTTTGCATATGTAGGTGTGGTTTACTTAGTGCCTTCTAAATCTCCGTCGTAACCACCGTCGATCGCCCGCACCGTCCCGTCGCCGGCACCACCTTGTGGTGAGCCTCTTTGTTCATGAAATTTTATATAAAAATTGATGTTTGTGTGATTTGGATATATAGCTAGTTACTCGTATAATTATCTTACCCGTACGTTGTTTGTTATACATATAGTGCCATGGTTTTGATATCCGTCCCCGTCGGCCCTCGTCCTTGTTATGATTCGGATGTGGTATATATATTCTCTTTTAAAACTAGTTGCATTTCGTGTTTATGACAAATTATGCCCATCAAGTTGACATAGAAATTTTTTCTAGGAGGTATGTGAACCGGAAATTCCGACCGACCCTATTGTCGAGAGGTTAAATTTAGTTGAAAGAGAAAACGAGTACTTGAAAGAAAAATTGAAAAGAATTGAGGGGGAGAAGATGGAATTGGAGTTGCATGTTGCCGATGTCGTCGATGATCACAAGATCAAGATGGAGAAAATGCGCTTGAAGATTAGAAAGATTAGAAAATATGCCATCGATAGTGAGGCTTGGTATCATTATGCTGTTGGATCCATTGTTACCTTAGTTGCAATCTTGATCGCATTTGTTGTTGCATTTAAATGCTTTAGCTAGAGAGTTATTTGTTTGTTGCATTTAAGTGTTGTATGAACTTGTATTAATTTGGTCTATTCGGTGTTGTGTAATGAAGATGAGCCGGCAATGGATGTACGATGACCGATGCTCTCCCGAGTTCATTAATGGCGTGCAAACTTTTCTGCTTGCGGCTGAGGCAAACAAGCGGGCGGATGGTTTTATGCCTTGTCCATGTGCTGTCTGTAAGAATGGTCAAAATTACTCTAAGTCAAGAACCATTCACTTCCACCTGTTTAAGTCCGGTTTCGTGCCCCACTATAATGTTTGGACCAAGCACGGAGAAAGAGGGGTTATGATGGAAGACAATGAAGAAGAAGAGGACGACAACAGCTATCCTGGCCATGGGTTCCCTGAATACGATGATACAACAATGGGGGAAGAAGCTGAGCCGGTAATGCGGGAAGAAGCTGAGCCGGCAATGCGGGAAGAAGCTGAAGAAGAGGCATCAGATGAGCCCGTTGATGATCTAGGTCGGGCCATTGCCGATGCAAAGAGAAACTGCGCAAGTGATTTGGAGAAGAAGAAGTTGCAGCGCATGTTAGAGGATCACAAAAAATTGTTGTACCCGAATTGCGTAGGTGACAAGAAATAGCTGGGCACCACACTGGAATTGCTGCAATGGAAGGCAGAGAATGGTGTATCTGACAAGGGATTTGGAAAGTTGCTGGTAATGATAAAGGATATGCTTCCAAAGGACAACGAATTGCCCGAGAGTTCGTACGAAGCAAAGAAGGTTGTCTGCCCTCTAGGGTTAGAGGTGCAGAAGATACATGCATGCCCTAATGATTGCATCCTCTACCGCGGTGAGTATGAGGATTTGAACGCTTGCCCGGTATGTGGTGCATTGCGCTATAAGATCAGCCGCGATGACCCTGGTGATGTCGAGGGCCAGCACCCCAGGAAGAAGATTCCTGCCAAGGTGATGTTGTATGCTCCTATAATACCACGGTTGAAACGTTTGTTCCAAAACAAAGAGCATGCCAAGGCGATGCGATGGCACAAAGAAGACCGTAAGAAAGACGGAAAGTTGAGAGTACCCGCTGATGGGTCGCAGTGGAGAAAAATCGTAAGAAAGTACGGGAAGGAGTTTGCAGATGACGCAAGGAGCGTATGGTTTGGTCTAAGCGCAGATGGCATTAATCCTTTTGGGGAGCAGAGCAGCAACCATGGCACCTGGCATGTGACTCTATGTTTGTATAACCTTCCTCCTTGGTTGTGCATGAAGCGGAAGTTCATTATGATGCCAGTGCTCATCCAAGGCCCTAAGCAACCCGGCAACGACATTGATGTGTACCTAAGGCCATTAGTTGAAGAACTCTTACAACTGTGAAATGGAACAGGTGTACGTGCGTGGGATGAGCACATGGGGGAAGAATTTGACCTAAAGGCGTTGCTGTTCGTGACCACCAATGATTGGCCTGCTCTCAGTAACCTTTCAGGACAGACAAACAAGGGATACCGCGCATGCACGCACTGTTTGGACGATACCGACAGCATATATTTGGCTAATAAGAATGTGTACCTGGGACATCGTCGATTTCTTCCAAGCAGGCATCCCGTAAGAAAGAAAGGCAAGCATTTCAAAGGTGAGGCGGATCACCGCACGAAGCCTGGCCACCGTACTGGTGCTGATGTACATGATATGGTCAAGGATTTGAAGGTGGTCTTTGGAAAGGGTCCTGGTGGACAACCTGTTCCGAATGACGCTGACGGACGCGCACCCATGTGGAAGAAGAAATCTATATTTTGGGACCTGCCCTATTGGAAAGACCTCGAGGTCCGCTCCGCAATCGACGTGATGCACGTGACGAAGAATCTTTGTGTGACCCTGCTTGGCTTTTTGGGCGTGTGTGGGAAGACAAAAGATACACCTGAAGCACGGGAGGACCAGCAACGTATGCACGGAAAAGACGGCACACATCAGGGTCATGCAAGCTACGCTCTTACCAAAGAAGAGAAGGAAATCGTCTTTGAATGCCTGCTCAGTATTAAGGTACCGTCTGGCTTCTTGTCGAATATAAAGGAAATAATAAACATGGCAGAGAAAAAGTTCCAAAACCTAAAGTCTCATGACTGCCACGTGATTATGACGCAACTGCTTCCGGTTGCATTGAGGGGGCTTCTACCGGAAAACGTTCGATTAGCCATTGTGAAGCTATGTGCATTTCTCAATGCAATCTCTCAGAAGGTAATCGATCCAGAAATCATACCAAGGTTACAGAATGATTTGGTGCAATGTCTTGTCAGTTTCGAGTTGGTGTTCCCACCATCCTTCTTCAACATCATGACGCACGTCCTAGTTCACCTATGCGAAGAGATTAACGTTTTGGGTCCTGTATTTCTACACAATATGTTCCCCTTTGAGAGGTTCATGGGAGTCTTAAAGAAATATGTTCATAACCGTGCTAGGCCAGAAGGAAGCATCTCTAAGGGCCGTCAAAATGAGGAGGTCATTGAGTTTTGTATTGACTTTATTCCTGACCTTAAGCCGATTGGTGTTCCTGAATCGCGACATAAGGGCAGACTGGATGGAAAAGGCACGCTAGGAGGGGAACAAATAATATGTATGGACGGACATTCTCTCACTGAAGCACACTACACAGTTCTACAGAATTCCGCCTTGGTGGCTCCGTATATGGATGAACACAAGAATTTGCTACGCTCCAAACACCCGGAGCGGTCTGATGACTGGATTACATGTGAACAAACCAGGAGTTTCGCCAGTTGGTTGCAAGCACGTGCCATGCATGACACCTCTATTGAAGATGACCTGTACTTGCTGTCCCAGTTACCATCTTCGAATATAATGACTTTCAAAGGGTACGAGATAAATGGTAATACATTTTACACGATCGCCCAAGATAAGAAGAGCACCAACCAAAACAGTGGTGTCCGCTTTGATGCAGAAACCAAGACGGGAAAGGAAACATATTATGGTTATATACAGGACATATGGGAACTTGACTATCGACGTGGTTTGAAGGTCCCTTTGTTTCGGTGCAAATGGGTCAATATGACACGAGGCGGGGTAATGGAAGACCCGCGGTACGGAATGACAACAGTGGATCTCAACAATCTTGCGTATGCAGACGAACCATTCGTCCTAGCCAATGATGTGGCACAGGTTTTCTATGTGAAGGACATGTCTACCAAGCCAAGAAAAAGAAAAGATAAGGAAGCGAATGCATCGTACGATGAGCCAAAGCGGCACATAGTTCTTTCTGGGAAGACAAACATCGTGGGAGTGGATGACAAGACAGACAAGTCAGAAGATTATGAAAAGTTTGATGAAATTGCTCCATTCACAGTGAATATTGACCCGAGCATCCCGTTAAATGATGAAGATTTTCCATGGCTACGACGCAAAGGGACACATGCGAAGAAAAAGTTTCACACCCAAAGATCTGGGATGTGATCGGCTTAACTATCATCACTTTCTTCTGTGTTTCACACCCAGGAGGGATCTCTGTAATAGTTAGGGTAGCTAGTTATGTGTTTTGGCATTTGAAACGCGAAGAAATTTTATGTGCAAGCAAATTCTCTCATGCATTTACTGATTTTTTCCAGCTAAATGACCCTGAAATTGAAAAGAATTTCAAATGAACTCAGAAAAGGTTGAAAGTTGGCATGGTATCATAATTTCACCCACATAGCATGTGCAAAAAAGTAGAGAGGGTTACCGCAAAAACTGGATGCACTTCGTGTACAAAATGGACAATCTGTTTCGAAGTATCAGGGTTTCAGACGAAAACTCATCCGTTACAAAGGCATTTCATTTTTTAAATAACCTAAGCATTACCAAATTGAATATAATGATAAAACACACTAATATTAAATATAAGAAAAAAGAATCACTGAAAAATCTATTTTCAAAGTTAAGTTATTCACAAAAATAAATAAAGAAAAAAAATAAGAAAAAAAAGCCCACCTATTGGGCCACAGCGGCCTGCATACGACTAGAAACCCAAATTCAAGTTGGGCCAAGATGCAGGCCTGCTAGCCCGGTAGGCCCAATAGGGCATCGCAGAAGAGGTAGGCCCAGAAGGCCTTCTTAAGAGAGGAGCTCGAGACAGCAGCGACGGCGGGGCTTATAAGCAGGTGCGAGTGCCCCTTGGCTAGCGAGGTGGGACTAAACTTTTGTGCCCCTCGCCAGGTGCCGTTTTTCTTAAGGACCAGCACCGGATTAGCAAGCCAGACAGGGTGGAAAACTTCAACAATGAAGCCAGCTGCTAAGAGCCTGGCCACCTCTTCTCCAATAGCTTTTCGCCTCTCCTCGTTGAACCGGCGGAGGAACCGTTTCACCGGTTTGTATTTAGGATCCACATTAAGAGTGTGCTCAGCGAGTTGCCTCGGTACACCTGGCATGTCAGAAGGCTTCCATGCAAAGATGTCCCGATTCTCACGGATGAACTCGATGAGCGCGCTTTCCTATTTCAGATCCAGATTGGCACTGATGCTGAACTGCTTGGACGAATCGCCAGGTACGAAGTCAACAAGCTTAGTCTCAGCGGCTGATGTAAACTTCAGGGCCGGATCATGCTCCGTAGTAGGCTTCTTTAAAGGAGTCATATCCGTCGGATCAACATTGTCTTTATAATACTTGAGTTCCTCGGTGGTACAAACCGACTCTGCGTAAGCCGCATCTCCTTCTTCACATTCCAAAGCGACCTTGCGGCTTCCGTGAACCGTGATGGTCCCCTTATGACCTGGCATCTTGAGCTGCAGGTACACATAGCAGGGCCGTGCCATGAATTTGGCATAGGCCGGTCTACCGAACAGGGCGTGATACGGGCTTTGGATTTTCACCACCTAGAACGTCAGTGTCTCTGACCGGGAATCGTGATCATCTCCAAAGGCCACTTCCAACGCTATCTTCCCAACGGGGTACGCTGACTTGCCAGGTACCACACCATGAAAAACCTTATGCGACGGCCAGAGTTCTTTATCTGTTAGCCCCATTCGACGGAAAGTCTCATAGTACAGGATGTTAATGCTGCTACCTCCATCCATGAGTACCTTGGTGAACTTATAACCTCCCACCTGAGGCGCCACCACTAAAGCCAGCTGACCCGGATTGTCAACCCGGGGAGGGTGATCCTCTCTACTCCATATGATTGGCTGCTCTGACCAGCGCAGATACCGGGGCACGGTCGGTTCAACAGAATTAACTGCCCGCTTTTGGACCTTCCGGTCCCGCTTGTCCAAGCTAGTGTTGAATACATGATACTGCCCACTATTTAGTTGCTTTGGATTACTCCGGTAACCCGACTGCTGCTGTTGCTGATTGTGACCACCCTGGTTATTCTGATTATGCTGATTGCTATGTCCGCCCGGATTACCATAAAATCCTGAACCGGAATTTCCACCACCGTGACCCGGCCCAGATCCAGAACCACCACCAGAGCCGGGGTCATACCGGAAGGCACTGGAGCTCTTGAACTCCTGCATAATATAGCAATCTTTCCAAAGGTGGTTTGCTGGTTCCTCCATTGTCCCATGCTTTGGACAGGGCTGGTTCAACAGATAATTTAGGCGTTCCGGATTAGGACTGGGCGCTCCACTGCGGTTTTTGCCCTTACGTCGCTGGCCCCCGTTCTGCACGTTAGTATTAGCCACAAAATCCATGCTGCCATCCGCTTTACGCTTGCCTCCTCCGCCGTTTCCTGCTGAGTGGTGCTGCTGACCTTTGAAGTTGTCGTTCTTCTTTTCCTTCCCTGTCTTCTCATCGCCAGACTCGGGATCCTTGGTACCATCAGAATCAGCGTATTTTACCAAAGCGCCCATGAGGGTCCCCATGTCAGTACAATGGCGTTTCATCCGTCCTAACTTCAGCTTCAAGGGTCCAAACCGGCAATTGCATTCCAAGGTTATAACTGTGGTGTCCGCATTGATGCGATCTGAGGAATGCAGAACTCGTGAGACCCTGCACACCCAATGAGTCGTTTGATTCTCCTTCCTCCTGGACACAGGCAGCTAAATCCACTATCGACATATGCTGCTTACACGTGTCTTTGAAATTATTGATGAACCGGTCTCGCAACTGGGCCCATGAACCGATAGAATTGGGCGGCAGGCTTTTTAACCAAGTACGGGTTGTCCCTTCAAGCATCATGGTGAAATATTTTGCACACGCCGCCTCATCCACATCAAGCATCTCCATGGCCATCTCATAACTCTCCACCCACGTCTCTGGGGGTTGATCCGCCGTATAGTTCGGCACCTTGCGCGGGCCTTTAAAATCCTTAGGCAGGCGCACATTGCGTAAAGCGGGGACAAGGCAAGGCACTCCCAAAGCGCTAGAAGTGAGTCCCGGTTCAACCGAAGTGGTGGGACTAACCGGCGTGAGCTGACGAGTCTGATACTGCGCTGCTAACTCGGCTTCCCTGCGCGCTCGGGCCCGGTCTACCACCTCCTGGGCATCGGGAGCCGGATTGTTGCCACGGGGCGCTTCACGCCGCGCGTTACTTGACACAGCTGGTTCCTCCATATGCCTGCTATAACTCTGGGCCGGACGTGGGGTAGAATGAATCCGGTCGCGGCTGTATGAATATGCTTCCTGTTGGATCAAAGCCGTCCTAAGGAGCTCCTTCACCCGGCGCGTCTCTATCGCCTGTAATGAATCACCTTCAACCGGAATAGCCTCCAGTCGTGCCGCAGCCGCAACGAGGTTATCCAGCGGATTGGAGTAGTGACCCGGAGGTGTAGGCACAGCTTGCGGTACACCAGTATTATGACGAGGCAGATCTATTAAACGGGGCTGAACCGGCGCTCCTGTCGCAGGTGCCTCTGCCCGGTTTACCATCGGCGGATTATTGGTTCCCGCTCCAGGGGTGTTGAAAAGGTCCCTTCCTTCAAAAACTGAGGGCAAACGAGATCGGTACTTCCTCCTCATGACTTCCTGTGAGGCGCTCTAGTCCAGCATGATTTTATAAGCTTGTGCGTCCAAAGCGGCCCGCTCCGCCGTCATCCTGACCTCTTCTGCTGCAAGATCCGCTTTGGCCTGGGTAATCTGCTCTCTCACCTTTGCGATCTCTGCGTTATGAGCATCCTGATCCGCCGGATTAGCCTCCGCCATGAGTGCAGCCAATGCGTCGAATAGATCGGATAACACTTGAGCCGGCGGGCGCACAGAGCCTCCTGCTCCGGCAGCCGTTGCCGCTGCTGAACCGGAAACCAATGCCGCAGTCGTCGATGAGTGAAGCGCCGCTTGTGTACCGGCCATGAATATCCCAACCCGGTTGGGCAGATCAGAGGGGTCCGGAATACTGTCGCCATCGGAACAGCCCCCAATCCGGCCATCTTGTAGCTGATACAATGATTCAGTTTCTCCGGTCGATGACTCGTCGCCAGAGTAAACGACGGTTTCACCGCCAGATCCTGATCCGTCCTCATAGCTTCCTCCATGGATGACTCCCACAAAGGCACGTTTCACGGCCGGTTTAGCCCGGGCAAGTCGCGCGCGCTGAGCTGTCTCGACGAGGTCGGTGCTGGTGTCCAGCTCAGGGCCCGGTTCACCGATCTTGCCGATGAAGACGTGTATGCCACCAAAGGGGACCTGGTACCCGTACTCAATTGAGCCGGCCTCGGGGTCCCAGCCTGCGTCGTCGATGTAGATCTTGCCGCGACGACTCTTGTTCATCCGGCCCATGGCGTATCCCTCGAGTCCTTCAAAGCGGCCCTCCAAGAACTTGAAACCATCGTGCGATAGCCCCACGGTGGGCGCCAACTGCCGTGGGTTTGTCACGGCAGATGTCCTAGCGAAAGGACTTAGTCGTGGAGCCATCGCAACGGGTTAATTCGAAGGGGTTAAAGCGGACACAGGGACACAGAGAGTTTATACTAGTTCGGCCCATTCGATGAAGGTAAAATCCTACATCTAGTTTGTGATGGAATTGATGGGGTTTCGATGACTAGGGAGCAAACAAGCTTCGTCTAGGCCTCGAGTTGTGGTTGTCTGTCCTTGAACCGCTATCGGGTCATCCCCTTATATACACGGGTGACGCCCGTCGGTTCACAGAGTCCCAATCTCCGGTTCATACTCGTATCCGGGTTCGTCTCTCCCTATTCCTAACTTACAATGCAAGTTCATATACACGCCGGTTTACGGCTACAGATGCTGAACCGACTATGGCCTTGGGCCTTTATCTAACTTCTGGGCTTTAGAAATAGTTATTAAAAAGTTAGAATTGTTAGAAATTTTTCTGTTTTTTAGTTATAGAAATAGTTATAAAAAAGTTAGAAATTTTTATTTTTTTTAGTTATGGAAATATTAGAAATGTTAGTTATATATAGCATTGTTAGAAATGTTATAGAAATGTTAGAAATTTTAGTTATCAAAATCCAATCATTAAAAAAATGTTACTTTTTGCGGGCATATAGCTAGTATTTGTTGTAGACGATGCCCGGCTCGCATCCTCGCCGTCGACACGTCCGCGACGACGTCCAGCTGACCCATGTCCGGGACTGGGCTCCGCCGGGCTGGCACTGGGAGGTGCTGCCTGGAGGGGCGCGCCGCTTGATGAGGAACCCGGCCCCGGGTCCCGTCGTCGACCTTGATCTCGTTTGGTGGCGTTCGCGTGGGCCAGTTTCGGTGCGGAGGGAGCCGGGCCCGCCGGAGGTGGTACATCGTCGTGTCAGGGAGGAGGACGAGCACGTCCATCGCTACATGATTGCGTTAGAGGGCGGCAGGTTCTCCAATACCTGGCAGTTTCTTCAGGGATCTCACTTCAGCTATGATCCTGTGAGGGTTCCTTCTCTTTGGGTGTCCACCGCCCGCGCCGCAGGAACCGCGAGTGTCCTAGATTCTTCTGTAGTATTCGATCTTTAATTAGCTACCTAGCCAGTGATGTACTATTCAATATTATATATTATTCGAGACGATGTATTCGAGATTAAATCTATTATTCGAGACGATGTATTCGAGATTATATCTATTATTCGAGACGATGTATTTGAGATTATATCTATTATTTGAGATTATACTAAATTGTTTTATATTTCTTTTGGCATAGTTAAATAAAAGCTATGGCGGACAATACCGACAGAGAGAGAGAACAGACCATGTTCGATATGATGCGCGGGCCAGATGATGATCAGAATGAAGAAGATTTTGACGGCTCCGAATTTCTAAACAACACAGGAGAGGGTGATATGATATTCGATCGCGACGACCGAATTGATGAAGTCATGAACTACGATTATGACGATGACGAAGAACATGTTGATCCTGAAACAACAAACACCGGCGAGGTATATATATTTATATAAGCAGGAATCTGGTGATCATCGCATGTTTTAAATGAGTTGAAGATATATTAACGAATCGATCTTTCTTCTTTCAGCCATCCGAATCGAGCAAATCTTCAGGCAAAAGGACGAAACAAGGCCCGAATAAAAAGTTGAAGGAGGGCGTAAAGTACAATATCGAGGCATTCAGACCTAATGGCGAACCATTAGCGCCTAAGAAGATTGCGGACAAGTTCGTTCGTCAGTGCGGAGTTCTTGTGAAGGACCAACTCCCGATCTCCCTTCAAGAATGGAGAAAGCCAGCAAAGCCACGTCCAGATGTTACTTTTGTCGACGAGAATAAAAAAACTGCTTTGGGATACTCTCATGGAACATTTCACCCTACCAGATCATTTCACAGAAGCAGATGTGCAAAAAGTCAAGGACGCTGCTCTTAGGAAGATGGCGGTTGTATTATAGAACCACAAGAGATGTGAATGGGAGAAGTACGTCAAGGGAGGAAGGAAGACTCCAGTATTCGAGGGGATACTAGAGAATCAAAGTGCTCATTGGGATGATTTCGTGAAATTCAAGGATTCAGAATTAGCTAAGGAACGGTCGAGAATAAACAAGAAGAATGCCGAAAAAAAGGATAAGTTCCATAAGCTGGGTCCAGGTGGCTACGCGGTGGCAATGCCTAAGTGGGATAAGTCTGAGAAAGAGATGGAGGATGCAGGTGTCACTCCGGTTACTAAGAGCTGGCCCCCCAGGTGCAGGACTTGGTTCTATACGCATGGGGGGGAGTTGGACCCGAAGACAGGCAATGTTTCGACGAAGGCATGTCTGAACGGAGCCGATGATGCGATACTTGTTGCAATAGAAGAGGCTCGATCGGGGGTGTTCCAGCCCAACAGAGAGAACGACGAGCTTACGCGTGCCCTGGGAAATCCTGAACACCCGGGAAGAACACGAGGCAAGGGCACTATTCCGTGGTATGAGGGGTTTTCGGACTGGAACGCCGACTACAAAACCCGTGCGAGAAAGAAGATCGCGGAGGAGAAGAAGAGGAAGATGGAGGAGGAGCAGAGGAAGCGGGACTATGAACGCCTTCAAGGCCTAGAAGCAAGTCAAGCGGAATTGGCAGTTAAATTCCAGCGGCAGCAGGAGCAGATCGACTCACTTAGCCAGCAAAGGGGGTCTCAGCAGCTGCAGCAGCTAGCGGATGATCCAGCATTGGATACCACCGCCCCATCCATGCCGAGAAGCAGCGTGGGCTCCGCCCCGTTTGATGCAATGCTGGATAGATACCCCGTGGATGACATCACGGAGAACACTAACTGCAAGCTACACTTCAAAATGAAGAACATATCCATGAAGGTGGCGGACGGCGTTGCTTATACGAGTCCCCCCGATGCAACCTTCCATTGCAACCCGATTCCAGCAGGCTATGCTCGTGTCGTGGTTGATGAGGTGGTGGACCAATATTCAGAGCTACAGCTTGACATTCCTAGAGGTGACGAGGAGCACACACTCGGAGATGCCAAACATCGTATCATCATATGGAGAAAGGACTGCATCATCTTTCGAAGGCCACCGACACCGCGTCACCCGACTCCTCGTCGAAGTCCGCCACCGAGTCAGCAGACTCCCGCTCCTCCAAGTCCACCAACGCGTGAGGCCACTCCTCCTCCTCCAAGTCTCGCAAAGTTTCAGGCCACTCCTCCTCCAAGTCCGACACAGCGTCAGACGTCCACTCCTCCTCCAAGTCCGGCAAAGTGTCAGGCCACTCCTCCTCCAAGTCCGGCACAGCTTCAGGCCACTCCTCCTCGTCCTACTCAGCCCCGTCAGCCATCTCCGCCGCCTCAGCAATCCACGAAGAGACACCCCGTAGCTATGGTGCGTAGCGGTACCAGTCGAGGTCATAGTACAGGAAGTACAGGCGGAGGCAAGCAATATAAATGTGCTCCAAACCTCAGTACTCCTCTTCCTCAGAGGGCTTACGACAGGACCAAGGAGCAAACCAATGCCATAGTGCGGGCAGAAGTTGACGCCCATTTTGGACTGAAACCGCCACCGCCGCCAAGGGAGAAAGTGCCTGTGGAAGTTCTTGACCACTTCGTTCGTATGGCTGAAGCACCAGCTCCTAAGCCTGTTGACTCAGACTATGAGCGCCACATCAGGAAGTTACATCGACAACGTCTACAGAAGGAGGTGAGCTCGAGCTCGAGCAAACAACAAGCAGCTGTCAAAAAATGCGGGAGAACCGTTGCCCAGCTGGGAGAACAGTGGGCGCAACCGATCCCCCCGCTTGTTGTGCCGCCAACAACACGTGACAGTACGCGCGGCCAATATTATTGTGGGCAAACAGTTTAGGTTCCCCAGGTGGGCGATCTGGTAATAACCCAGGAGCATATAACGCAGGCTGAAGAACTCAAGATCACTGTTGGACAACTCCTCGAGATCGAGGACATGCCTGTGCTTACAGAGGAGGAAATAAAACGGAAATATGTTCGGGGCCAACCTTTGGTCAAGCCAGAAGATGTCAAGAAGCTCCCAACGAGAATGTATGAATTGCATCAATGGTACATGGACATTACCAAGAGATCCGATCGACAGTCCCTCATGGTGCAAGTCAACAAGGATCATTACTACCATGATAAACCTGGGACCGTTGAGTATGCTGAACTATTTCAGTTATACAATCAAGACGCACTCGACAAATCTATCGTCAGTTGCTATTGTCTGTAAGTGATTTCTTTCTGTAATTTAAGTCTCAAGCTAGCTGTATTGATCCTTTTGATCAATCATTACCTGTAAGTATCCTCACTATATTCTTTTTTGTGGTATTATGCAGGATCAAGATGTATGAAATGAAAAAAGGTGGACGCTATGGCATTGGGTTCATTGACCCAAACACCATTAATGAATACACATGGAATATAAGCGACTATTACAAAAAGCAGGTAGAGGACAGCATGTTCGAGTTCTTGAAGCGCCTCAAATACAATGAAGATATACTACTTCCTTACAACTTCAAGTGAGTCACACTTTTTTGTACTACAAATTCTCTGTTTTTGCCTACTAGCTAGCTAGCTACATGTTTTTGCTTACATATATATGCCCGCTTAATTAAGACATGCAAACGTGTGTGCATGCAGATTTCACTGGATCTTGTGTATCATTAAAGTTGACGAAGGAACAGTTGAAATACTGGACTCACTACTCTTAGAAAATAAAGACTATAACATCTTGTTTGGGATAGTCAACAGGTAATTTCAATCATTATTAACTATATATCTCGGCCTATTTAGTTCGTCATTTCATGATATGAACTATTTAATAACCCATTTATTCATTTTCTTTGTCGACGGGCAGGGCTTGGGCAAGGTTCATCAGCATAACGGAAGGCGAATGGAAACGACAGCTGAGATGGCTTCGACCCAGGGTAAGTAATTAAGTAGTGTGGTAGCTAGCTGCCATCTTTTTAATATTATCATACTTGATTAATTATTATCTGATCAAATTAAATTCCATTCTCGTAAAGGCCATAAAGCAGGCGCAGGGGACTGATATGTGTGCATACTACGTTTGCGAGAACATTCGCATGATGACGTCCGAAAGGAGCAGATCTCAAGGACAGGAATGGGTACGCTTGTCAGAACACTATTCACAATTTGTGCACCATTATCGATATCTAGTCACACAACTAATACACATGCATATTGATCTCCTTCTTAACAGTTCACAGAGGTGCGGGACAAGCTCCTAGATACGGAGCGCGTACAAGCACTTCAAGAGGAAATAGCGGGATTTTTGCTCGACCAGGTCATAAATCCAAAGGGAGAATACTATTACCCGCTACCGCCCCCATCGACCAGGTCATGAACCACTTCCAACTTGTCATCGTGCTCCGAACGCACCAATTAGGCTAATGCAAACTGGCTCCGAAGGCAACATGCATATGTACGAGAAATTGTATATATAGCTATACATGTGTGTATGTGTGAATTAATATGGTGGTTTGTGAGACATTGATGATCTATATATATATATATATATATATATATATATATATATATATATATATATATATATATATATATATATATATATGATTTGTTCTACTAGCTACCATATATATGCATAACATGTACAATGTGTAGTATCGTAAAATACCAGCAAACGAAAAAGAATTAAAATGGAAAACACAAAATTAAATGAAAAAGAAATCATAAAACCAAAACCCCCCCCAAACATTTTAGTACCGGTTGGTGTTACCAACCGGTACTAAAGGGCTCCCGGCCCCCGAAGCTGGCTCGTGCCACATGGTTGCCCTTTAGCACCGGTTCGTGCTGGACCGGTACTAAAGGGGGGGCGCTTTAGTGCCCAAACTTTAGTGTCGGTTATGGAACCGGCACTAAAGGGCCTTATGAACCGGTGCTATTGCCCGGTTCTGCACTAGTGTTAATAGCGCCTCCATCGACGAGGAGCACCGCACTATTATGAGTGCGGTGATTCAGAAGGTTCAGTCCGCTAAGGGCGGGCTGAACAAGGCCTGTGCCAGCCTGTTGACAGGCTTTGTGGTACATAAAAAAATATGTAAAAATATTACCGCATAGACAGTAGCCCCTGATGCTCTGTTTGGCGTTCGGAAAGAAAAGCTGAATAGAGGATCTAATAACATTCGCAGGAGTCTAACAAAAGTAAGTCAATATGCGTATGCAGGCTTCACTGCTGGCGTCCGCCGCACTGACTGTGGAGGTGGACATGCTGAAGCAGAACCTCGAGCGGTCCGAGCAAGAGCTCGGCCTTGCCAACAAGCAGCTCGAGGACAAAGAAGGTAAGAGATACACTACAGGAAATAGGTAATTTGCCGTCTGTGAATCCCAGACGGCAAAGACCTAAATCCAGACGGCAAAGACTTTGCCGTCAGGAAGCAGACGGCAAACTCAGACGGCAAAGATAAGTCGGCAAAGAATACTTTGCCGTCAGCATTTCATCGGGAAGACGGCAAAGACTTTGCCGTCAGCCAACTCTGTCTTTCCCGTCAAGCCCAGTAATAGCAAACAGCAAAGAAAACCATCTTTGCCGTCAGCTAGAATACGTCTTTGCCGTAAGCCTCACATATCCCAGACGGCAAAGAATTTTTTATTATTTTAAAAAATATGAACCAACAGTGCAGGTGCAGAGGCTGTACATGGTCGAAGGCGTACGCAAAATTTTTCATAGCTATTTCGAAACAACCAGTATAAAAATTGATTAGCAATTTCGAAACAACCAGTATAAGAATCGATGATGAACGAACAAATTTTACATGATAGAACTAGTCCATTTACAGTATATATCCTTCACCACTCACTCACAAAAGAACAAGCAAACTCTATTTCAACTTCTAAAAAATGTACTCTATTTGACGAACTGGGCATTCCGTAGAACACCTGGCGGGCGCCGGCGACGTCCCCCGTGGCGACCATGCACTTGAGGAGCACGTTGTGGGACACGACGCCCTGCGTGATGGAGAGCCTGGCTCGGAGATCGCGGAAGGACTGGATGGTGCGGGCAGGCTGGCCGGCGTCGTAGTAGGCGGCGAGGAGGGCGGAGAGGGCGCGGTCGGAGGGGGCACGACGAGGAGGAAGGTGCAGAGGCATTGTGTGGGCATGCCGGCGGCGGCGTAGAGCGCGATGAGGCGGATGAGGAAGCCCTCGGAGGCGTGCGGCGCCGGGAGGGCGGTGAGGGAGGCGGAGAGCACGGAGCAGATGAGGTCGGGGCGGGCGGCGGCGGTGAGGCGGGAGATGGCGAGGGAGAAGATGGAGCGGTCGTCGAGGAAGGGCGGGTGCGGGATGCTTCTCAGGAAGAGGGCGGCAAGCTCGTCGGGCGGCGTGGCGGCGCTGCGGATGGAGTTCTTGATGCAGACGAGCTCGGCGGGGCTGATGGTGGGGGCCGTGGAGGACTGGGCCTGCGTGGAGAGGAGGCGCACGAGGGCCTGGCGGTGGAGGAGCAACGCCGGTGCCGGGGCGAGGGCCCGGCAGAGCGAGGCGACGGCGGCGGCCGTCGGGGAAGGGCCAGCCGGTCGCCATCCCATTGTGGGCATGGGTGGTTGGTGGGATGGTGGCATGTGTGTGCGTGGGTGGTTGGTGGGTTGGTGGCATGTGTGTGTGTGTGTGGGTGGATGTGGACCTTGTGCGTGTGTGAGAGGATAAGGGAGGCGGCACGTGGGTGGGTGCGGACTGCGTCCGTGCGTGGCAGGTGGTGCGATGGGTGGTTGTGCAGGCAGGTGGGATGGGTGGTGTGGATCATGCACATGAGGAGCGGACGGGTGTTGGATCGCTGCCATGTCATCAATCTGTGTAGTTGATCCGCGTGCTGTGCTTTCTCTTTGCCGTCTTCAATTTTTTTTACATACGGCAAAGTACTTTGCCGTCTTCGTTTTTTATACAGACGGCAAAGTGTTCATTTTGTCATCTGTAGATAAAAACGAAGACGGCAAAGTATTTTGCCGTCTGTGTTTTGGTTTGCAGGCGGCAAAGTTAGCTCTTTGCCGTCTGTGTTTTTTTTTCGTAGATGGCAAAGTCCATTTTACCGTTTGTGTTTCTTTGCCGTCTGCTGATGACGGCCAATCCTTTCTTTGTCGTCTGCCCGACGAAAAGCTGACGGCAAAGGCGCTCCCTGACGGCAAATTAGCTGTTTCCTGTAGTGATACCTTATTGAAAAATATATAAAAGGTGCAATTGCAAGAAAATGACAGGATTAATGTGGCTATTGTAGGGGCCACAACTGAGGTGGCAACCCTTAAGCAAGCGCTGTCCAAGGCCGAAGACAGGGCGGCCACGTAGCGTACCAAGCGAGAGAGGCAGGAGGCGCGGGTTGGCGAGGTGCAGCAAGAGCTCTAGGCTCTCGTGAAAAAACATGTGAGTTTGGAGCTTGACTATAAGACGCGAGAGTCCGAGCTTGCGGCGGCCATTGAAAGTACCAAGTCTGCCAAGGCCGAAGCCCAGAAAGCCCTCCAAGAAGTTGAGGCGGTGAAGAAGATAGCGGCGGGTAAGGCTTTCTTTATGCAAAGCAAGCATGTGAAAGTGAATTATTTGTTACTTACCAGAATCCGGAGCTCTTCAGGAGCATTCGCAGATTTGCCCTGCAGCGTGTCCGGTGCTGCCACCTTCTATCGAGCCGAGGAGGGCAGCTCAACGGAGAAGGTGTTCTGGTCTCAGTATGCTGAGGCCGGACACCCGGTGCCTTTGATTGACTTCAACTGGTCGAGCTCCACAAGGTGGCCGAACAGGCCCTAAAGGGCTTTATAGTTCGGCTGTGGCCTGGAGAGGCCATGCCTGGGAGCTACTTCGGGCTGGTGAGGCGGCTGGTGGACGCCTGTCCAAGGCTTGAGGTCGTCAAGCGCTCCGTCTGCATCGAGGGTGCCCGTAGGGCCCTTGCCCGTGCTAAGGTGCACTGGGGCAAATTGGATGCCGTGAAGCTTGTGAAGGACGGGCCGCCACAGGGCAAGGAGCATCGCCACCCCGAGATGTATTACGAGGGTGTCTTGAAGGGTGCCCGCCTTGTGGCGGATGAATGCTCGAAAGATGTAATATTTGAGTAAAACTTGTTCGTTTTATCTTGTGCGCTGAAGACTTGTTCATATGCTCTATGCAACGCTTGCTTAATTTAAAATATTACCTTCTGTGCGGCCGTTTATTAAATTTGAGAGATGGCGAGTCGTCGGCTTCTGGCCCCATGCGAGCGCTGGGGTGTTCGGGATAAACCTGAGCACTCTTTTTCCCATTCTTGGGTCCTTCGAGGGAGGTGCTCAGCACAACGAACAAGGCAATCGGACTATAATGCGTTATCACTCTCACTTAGCCATAGAATTCTATAATTTTAAATTTCGGCGAAGCCCCTAGTATTCGGAGGACCGAGTTCGGGGCACTATACACGCCTAGGCCGGACAGAGCCGGCTCCTCGCTCTAATCGGCATAAGTCTTTAGGGACTCGAAACCTTCCCGAGCAGCGACCAGCTCTCGCCTTACCATGACAGTCAGTTTTAGCTTTCTCTACTGAGGTGCTTAGACCCAGCTCAACTGGGGCACAGTCGCAGTAGTTCTCCTAGCGCTACCTTAGCCGATATAGCGGAACGTAAGGTACCAAAACATGGGAGCCGGGCAAACCCAACTATTGACCAAAGATATGATTCGGAGCTGATGCATATAATGCTATAAGTTCGGAGGGCCGCACTTGTGAAAGTGTTCGGGCTTCTTACGCCGTATTATAGGGTGCTTGAGCCCCTGGCATATTGGCCGTACCAAAGTGTACGGGTGCAAAATGTCATAACTGAACATATATATTAAAAAAGAAATGAATAGAGAATGCAGTAATAAGCTAAAGCTAAGCATTGTTTATTTTAAAGTGCTGCTGTAAAAGCAAAACGATACAAATAGTGCGATAAGCAAGGGATGGGACTATTTGACATGTCCCCCTCCAGGGGCGAGCTGCGAGATGATATGTAAGACAGGTATGTTGCTCGTTATAGAGACCACCTGAGAATTTGGCGTAGCTTCCTGCCTCCTTGGTTGTTGCATCGTGTGTTCGGCGATTGTACTGCCGGACAGGCCTTCCGTATGATGGAGTCCTGAAAGTAAGAAAAAATGACGAAATCGGGAGCCCCTAGTGCGGTCGAGCCGCATTTAGGGCATGCCACGGACGTGCCCCTCCCCCTGTGCCCATGGAATTTTTAGAGCGCAATTATGTACGCGTAGTACTGATTTCGCAGTTTCGTGAGGGCTGGGGTTGGGGCCGTATTGCTACGCTTGCTCGGAACGTGGCAGGCGGTCTTGTTGTAGGTTACTCTGGGTGCGCTTGACGGTGTCCGGACGTTTTAAAGCCGGACTAGAGAATTGCCTTGAGAGGCTGCTCTGTACTTCCGCTGCCAGCGCCGCCGAATGCTCCTTCGTTCGGAGAGAGTGTTCGGTGTTTCCATTGACCGTAATGACTCCTTGAGGGCCTGGCATCTTGAGCTTGAGGTATGCGTAGTGCGGCACCACATTGAATTTTGCAAATGCAGTTTGTCCGAGCAGTGCGTGATAGCCACTTCGGAACGGGACTATGTCGAAGATTAACTCCTCGCTTCGGAAATTATCCGGGGATCCGAAGACCACTTCGAGTGTAACTCAGCCAGTATAGTTGGCCTCTACACCTGGTATGACGCCTTTAAAGGTCGTTTTTGTGGGTTTAATCCTTGAGGGATTTATGCCCATTTTCCGCACTATATGCTGATAAAGCAGGTTCAGGCTGCTGCCGCCGTCCATAAGGACTCTAGTGAGGTGAAATCCGTCAATGATTGGGTCAAAAACCAATGCGGCAAATCTGCCATGACAGATGCTAGTGGGGTGGTCCCTTCGATCAAAAGTGATCGGGCAGGAGGACCATGGGTTGAACTTTGGGGCGACTGGCTCTAACGCATATACGTCCCTTAGTGCACGCTTCCGCTCCCGCTTGGGAATGTGGGTTGCGTATATCATGTTCACTATCTGCACTTGTGGGGGGAAACCCTTCTGTCCACTATTGTTAGACGGCCGGGGCTCCTCCTCGTCATCTCTATGCAGCCCCTTGTCTCTGTTTTTGGCATGTAACTTGCCTGCCTGCTTGAACACCCAACAATCCCTGTTGGTGTGATTGGCTGGCTTTTCGGGGGTGCCATGTATCTGGCACGAGCGATCGAGTATTCGGTCCAAACTGGACGGGCCCAGAGTATTTCTCTTGAATGGCTTTTTCCCCTGACTGGGTTTAGAGCCTCTGAATCCGGCATTAACTGTCGTATCCTCAGCATTGTCGTCGCTAATGTGGCGCTTGTGCTTGTTGCGATGCGACCTGCCATTGCTGTCCTTGGTATCCGAATTACCAGGGCTCTTGGTCGTGTTATTACTACAAGCTAGCCAGCTGTCTTCTCCCGCGCAAAAGCGGGTCATGAGTGTCGTGAGGGCTGCCATGGATTTCGGCTTTTCCTGTCCTAGGTGCCGGGCAAGCCACTCGTCACGGATGTTGTGTTTGAAGGCTGCTAGGGCCTCTGCGTCCGGACAATCGACAATTTGATTTTTCTTGGTTAGGAACTGTGTCCAGAATGGCCTGGCCGATTCCTCTGGCTGCTGAATTATGTGGCTTAGGTCATCAGCGTCTGGTGGTTGCACATAGGTGCCCTGGAAATTGTCGAGGAATGCGGCTTCCAGGTCCTCCCAACAACCAATTGATTCTGCTGGCAAGCTGTTAAGCCAATGCCGAGCTGGTCCTTTAAGCTTGAGTGGGAGGTATTTGATGGCGTGTAGATCATCGCCACAGGCCATGTGGATATGAAGGAGATAATCTTCGATCCATACCGCAGGATCTGTTGTGTCATCGTATGATTCGATGTTTACAGGTTTGAAACCCTCTGGGATTTGATGATCCATTACTTCATCTGTGAAGCATAGTGGGTGTGCGACGCCTCTGTACTGGGCTATATCACGACGTAGCTCAAATGAGCGTTGTCTGCTGCGTTCGGCTCGGTCGGATTTGCTGTATCCGGCGTGACGGCTATCGTCTCGAGTCATGGGGCGCCCACGCGATCCATAGATCGATCTTGTTTGCCTTGCCTTGTCCTCCAACATATCGCGCAGGTCTAGCGCGTTTCCCCGTGCCTTGGTGTTTTTTGAGCGACGCCGGGGTGCGGCTTGAAAGGAGGGCCGTGAGGCCTCTCTGTCACGGCCACGAGGTGGCCGATCGGCCACGTCATGCGCTGGTGATGCAGGTTTAGGTGCTTCCTCCTCTAATCGGGGTAGCAGCATGCGCTTTAGGTAGCTCTTGGAGGGGCGTGCGAGTTCATACACTTCGGCCGCCAGGACTTCAGTCCATCTGTCGGCTAGCAAGTCTTGATCAGCTCTAAGTTGTCGCTGTTTTTTCTTAAGGCTGCTCGTCGTGGCCATAAGCCTGCGCTTAAAGCGCTCTTGTTCGGAGGGATCCTCAGGCATGACAAATTCGTCATCACCGAGGCTTGCCTCGTCTTCGGAGGGAGGCATATAATTATCATCCTCCTCCTCTCTGTCTGCCGCCCTATCAGGAGGGCTGGCTTCTCCATCGTCCTGCGTTGAGTCTTGCTGGAGGGAGTTGTCTTCGGCACTGTACGGGGTGTTATTGTCTCTGGTGCCAGTTTCACCATTTTTGCTTTGGCGGGACTTAGAGCGGCGCCGCTGACGCCGGCGCTTTGGTTGCTTCTTGGAGGGGTCATCCCCCGTTGTTCCGTCACCATTGCCTTCTTTGGGTGTATCCACCATATATATGTCATATGACGAGGTGGCTTTCCAGTGCCCTAGAGGCGCTGGTTCTTGTTCGTCTCCTACATTGTCGTCCATACCGTCGATGTCTTCGGAGTCGAAGTCTAGCATGTCGGTTAAATCATCGACAGTGGCTACGAAGTGGGTGGTGGGTGGGCGTCGAATTTCTTCGTCGTCCGCATCCCAATCCTGTTGGCCATAATCCGGCCAGGACTCTCCTGACAAAGAGAGAGACCTTAGTGAATTCAGAATATCTCCGAAGGGAGAGTGCTGAAAGATATCCGCGGCGGTGAATTCCATGATCGGCGCCCAATCGGATTCGATTAGCAAGGGCGCAGAGGGCTCGGAGTCCGGAGAGGAGTCCGACACCTTGGAGTCACGGGCTTCGCAGAGGGTAAGGCTTGTGTTTGGCTCGATCGCCGTAGAGGTTGCAGCCCCCGAGGCGGTGTCCAGCCACTCGTCCTCGATTGGTGCAGTCGACTCCGAGCTAAGGGTCGGAGCGGACATGGGTGCGGCATCCAAGGCACTATCTGGCGGCAGAGCTAGATCATGCGCTTCGCGACAGTGCGGCGCGCCCGGCTATGGCTCGAATCCGTCGAAGATCAAGTCTCCGCGGATATCAGCCGTGTAGTTCAAGCTTCCAAATCTGACCTGATGGCCAGGGGCGTAGCTTTCAATCTGCTCCAGATGGCCAAGCGAAGTGGCCCGCAGTGCAATGCCGCCGAATACGAAGATCTGTCTGGGGAGAAAATTCTCACCCTGAACCGCATCGCCGTTGATGATCGGAGGAGCCATCGGGCCTAAAAGTGACGACACAGAGGAACTCTCAATGAAAGCACCAATGTCGGTGTCAAAACCGGCGGATCTCGGGTAGGGGGTCCCGAACTGTGCATCTAGGCGGATGGTAACAGGAGACAAGGGACACGATGTTGCTACCCAGGTTCGGCCCCTCTCGATGGAGGTAAAACCCTACTCCTGCTTGATTAATATTGATGATATGGGTAGTACAAGAGTAGATCTACCACGAGATCAGAGAGGCTAAACCCTAGAAGCTAGCCTATGGTATGATCGTTGTTCGTCCTACGGACTAAAACCCTCCAGTTTATATAGACACCGAAGAGGGTTAGGGTTACACAAACTTGGTTACAACGGAAGGAGATCTACATATCCGTATCGCCAAGCTTGCCTTCCACGCCAAGGAAAGTCCTATCCGGGCACGGGACGAAGTCTTCAATCTTGTATCTTCATAGTCCAGGAGTCCGGCTAACGGTTATAGTCCGGCTATCCGGACACCCCCTAATCCAGGACTCCCTCAGTGCCATTGAGAATAATTAACCATAATATTATTTAGGAGTTTAGTAGCATCTCCTAAAGTGATTTCCATAAAAGTGCCTCCCGCGGCTGAATCTAAAAGATTTCTAGAAGCAAAATTCAACCCAGCATAAATTTTTTGTATAATCATCCACAAATTCAAACCATGAGTAGGGCAATTACGTATCATTAATCTCATTCTCTCCCAAGCTTGTGCAACATGTTCATGATCAAGTTGCTTAAAATTCATAATATCGTTTCTAAGAGAGATGATCTTAGCGGGAGGAAAATACTTAGAGATAAAAGCATCTTTGCACTTGTTCCAAGAATCAATACTATTTTTAGGCAAAGACGAAAACCAAGCTTTAGCACGATCTCTAAGCGAAAAAGGAAATAGCTTCAATTTAACAATATCATTATTGACATCTTTCTTCTTTTGCATATCACATAAATCAACGAAGCTATTCAGATGAGTAGCGGCATCTTCACTAGGAAGGCCGGCGAATTGATCTTTCATAACAAGATACAACAAAGCAGTATTGATTTCACAAGATTCAGTATTGGTAAGAGGAGCAATCGGAGTGCTAAGGAAATCATTATTGTTGGTATTGGTAAAGTCACACGGTTTGGTATTATCTTGAGCCATCGCGACAAACAAGCAATCCAACACACGAGCAAACAAAAGGCAAGCAGGAAAAAGGCAAACGGAGAAGAGAGGTCGAATAAAACGGCAAGGGTGAAATGGGGGAGAGGAAAACGAGAGGCAAATGGCAAATAATGTAGTGCGAGAGATAAGGAATGGTGATGGGTACTTGGTATGTTGACTTTTGCGTAGACTCCCCGACAACGGCGCCAGAAATTCTTCTTGCTACCTCTTGAGCACTGCGTTGGATTTCCCCGAAGAGGAGAGGATGATGCAGCAAAGTAGCGTAAGTATTTCCCTCAGTTTTTGAGAACCAAGGTATCAATCCAGTAGGAGGCCACGCGCAAGTCCCTCGTACCTACACAAAACAAATAGCTCAACGCAACCAACGCGATTAGGGGTTGTCAATCCCTTCACGGTTACTTACGAGAGTGAGATCTGACACATAATATTTTTGGTATTCTTGATATAAAGATGCAAGGTAAAATAAAAGGCAAAATAAAAAAGTAAAGCAACAATAAAGTGATTGGAGATTGATATGATGAGAATAGACCCGGGGGCCATAGATTTCACTAGTGCCTTCTCTCAAGAGCATAAGTATTCTATGGTGGGTGAACAAATTACTATTGAGCAATTGACAGAATTGAGCATAGTTATGAGAATATCTAGCTATGATCATGTATATAGGCGTCACGTCCGAGACAAGTAGACCGACTCCTGCCTGCATCTACTACTATTACTCCACTCATCGACCGCTATCCAGCATGCATCTAGAGTATTAAGTTAAAAACAGAGTAACACCTTAAGCAAGATGACATGATGTAGAGGGATAGTTTCATGCAATATGATAAAAAACCCATCTTGTTATCCTTGATGGCAACAATACTATACGTGCCTTGCTGCCCCTACTGTCACTGGGAAAGGACACCGCAAGATTGAACCCAAAGCTAAGCACTTCTCCCATTGCAAGAAGAACCAATCTAGTAGGCCAAACCAAACTGATAATTCGAAGAGACTTGCAAAGATAACTAATCATACATAAAAGAATTGAGAGAAGATTCAAATATTGTTCATAGATAGACTTGATCATAAACCCACAATTCATCAGTCTCAACAAACACACCGCAAAAAGAAGATTACATCGAATAGATCCCCACGAGAGAGGGGGAGAACATTGTATTGAGATCCAAAAAGAGAGAAGAAGCCATCTAGCTACTAAATATGGACTCGTAGGTCTGAGGTAAACTACTCACACTTCATCGGAGGGGTTATCATGATGTAGAAGCCCTCCATGATGATGGCCCCCTCTAGCAGAGCTCCGGAACAGGCCCCAAGATGGGATCTCGTGGGTACAGAAGGTTGCGGCGGTGGAATTAGGTTTTTGGCTCCGTGTCTGATCGTTTGGGGGTACATAGGTATATATAGGAGGAAGGAGTACGTCGGTGGAGCTTCGAGGGGCCCATGAGGCAGGGGCGCACCCTAGGAGGGGTGCGCCCTCCACCCTTGTGACCGCCTCGTGGCTTTCTTAACGGAGCGTCCAAGTCTCCTCACGTTCCCAAAGGTTTCATTCTGTTTGGACTCCGTTTGATATTCCGTTTCTTCAAAACACTAAAATAGGCAAAAAAACAGCAATTCTGGGCTGGGCCTCCGGTTAATAGGTTAGTCCCAAAAGTAATATAAAAGTGGAAAATAAAGCCCAATATAGTCCAAAACAGTAGATAATATAGCATGGAGCAATAAAAAATTATAGATACGTTGAGACGTATCAAATAGCAACATACTAAACGATCGTGTGCTAAGCTAACGGAATGGGTCATGTCAATCACATCATTCTCCTAATGATATGATCCCGTTAATGAAATGACAACTCATGCCTATGGCTAGGAAACATAACCATCTTTGATCAACGAGCTAGTCAAGTAGAGGCATACTAGTGACACTCTGTTTGTCTATGTATTCACACATGTATTATGTTTCCGGTTAAAATACAATTCTAGCATGAATTATAAACATTTATCATGATATAAGGAAATTAATAATAACTTTATTATTGCCTCTAGGGCATATTTCCTTCAGGTGCGGCCGCTCGGGCGCGCCATTAATATGGAGTAGTGGGAGTTGTGGGAGATGTTGGAAATATGCCCTAGAGGCAATAATAAAAGCATTATTATTATATTTCCTTATTCATGATAATTGTCTTTATTCGTGCTATAATTGTGTTATCCGGAAATCGTAATACATGTGTGAATAACAGACAACAATATGTCCCTAGTGAGCCTCTAGTTGACTAGCTCGTTGATCGACAGATAGTCATGGTTTCCTGACTATGGACATTGGATGTCATCGATAACGGGATCACATCATTAGGAGAATGATGTGATGGACAAGACCCAATCCTAAACATAGCATAAGATCGCATAGTTCGTTTGCTAGAGTTATCCAATGTCAAGTATCCTTTCCTTAGACCATGAGATCGTGTAACTCCCGGATACCGTAGGAGTGCTTTGGGTATGCCAAACGTCACAACGTAACTGGGTGATTATAAAGGTATACTACGGGTATCTCTGAAAGTGTCTGTTGGGTTGACATGAATCGAGACTGGGATTTGTCACTCCGCTTGACGGAGAGGTATCACCGGGCCCTCTCGGTAATGCATCATCATATGAGCTCAAGGTGATCAAAGTGTTTGATCACAAGGATCATGCATTACGGTACGAGAAAAGTGACTTGCCGATAACGAGATTGAACGAGGTACTGGGATACCGACGATCGAATCTCGGGCAAGTAAAATACCGATTGACAAAGGGAATCGTATACGGGATTAATTGAATCCTCGACATCATGGTTCATCCGATGAGATCATGGTGGAGCATGTGGGAGCCAACATGGGTATCCAGATCCCGCTGTTGGTTATTGCCTGAGAGCCATCTCGGTCATGTCTGCATGTCTCCCGAACCCGTAGGGTCTACACACTTAAGGTTCGGTGACGCTAGGGTTGTGAAGATATGTATGTGCAGTAACCCAAATGTTGTTCGGAGTCCCGGATGAGATCCCGGACGTCACGAGGAGTTCCGGAATGGTTCGGAGGTAAAGAATTATATATAGGAAGTGCTGTTTTGGCCATCGGGACAAGTTTCGGTGTTATCGGTATTGTACCGGGACCACCGGAGGGGTCCCGGGGGTCCACCGGGGGGGTCCACCTGCCCCGGGGGGGCACATGGGCTATAGGGGGTGCGCCCTGGCCTATATGGGACAAGGGCACCAGCCCCAAGGGCCCATGCGCCAAGGAGACTTGGAGAGGGAAGAGTCCAAAGAGGGGAAGGCACCTCCGAGGTGCCTTGGGGAGGATGGACTCCTCCCCCCCTTTGGCCGCACCCCTTCCTTGGAGGAAGGGGCAAGGCTGCGCCCTCCCCCCCTCTCATGCGCCTATATAAAGGGAGGGGAGGGAGGGGTGGCCGCACCCTTATGCCCTGGCACTCCCTCCTCCCTGCAACACCTCCTCCTCCTCCCGTAGTTGCTTAGCGAAGCCCTGCCGGAGTTCTGTTGCATCCACCACCACACTGTCGTGCTGGATCATCCTCAACCTCTCCTTTCCCCTTGCTAGATCAAGAAGGAGGAGACGTCTCCCGTCCCGTACGTGTGTTGAACGCGGAGGTGCCGTCCGTTCGGTGCTAGATCATCGGTGAATTGGATCTCGGCAAGTACGACTACCTCATCCACGTTCACTCGAACGCTTCCGTTGCGATCTACAAAGTGGTATGTAGATGCTATCTAATCTGAATACTCGTTGCTAGATGAACTCATAGATGGATCTTGGTGAAACCATAGGAAAAATTTTAATTTTCTGCAACGTTCCCCAACAGTGGCATCATGAGCTAGGTCTATGCGTAGTTCTTCTTGCGCGAGTAGAACACAATTTGTTGTGGGCGTAGATGTTGTCAATTCTTCTTGCCGTTACTAGTCAATCTTGATTCAGCAGTATTGTGGGATGAAGCGGCCCGGACCAACTTTACACGTACGCTTACGTGAGACCGGTTCCACCGACTAACATGCACTAGTTGCATAAGGTGGCTGGCGGGTGTCTGTCTCTCCTACTTTAGTTGGATCGGATTCGATGAACAGGGTCCTTATGAATGGTAAATAGAGATTGACAATTCACGTTGTGGTTATTACGTAGGTAAGAAAACGTTCTTGCTAGCAACCTATAACAGCCACGTAAAACTTGCAACAACAATTAGAGGACGTCTAACTTGTTTTTGCAGCAAGTGCTATGTGATATGATATGGCCAAAGTTGTGATGCATGATGAATGATCTATATGTGATGTATGAGATGTTCATGCTATTGTAATAGGAATCACGACTTGCATGTCGATGAGTATGACAACCGGCAGGAGCCATAGGAGTTGTCTTTATTTTTTGTATGACCTGCGTGTCATTGAGAATCGCCATGTAAGTTACTTTACTTTATTGCTAAACGCGTTAGCCATAGTAGTAGAAGTAATAGTTGGCGAGCAACTTCATGGAGACACGATGATGAATATCATGATGATGAAGATCATGGTGTCAAGCCGGTGACAAAATGATCATGGAGCCCCAAGATGGAGATCAAAGGAGCTATGTGATATTGGCCATATCATGTCACGTTTATTATTTGATTGCATGTGATGTTTATCATGTTTTGCATCTTGTTTACTTAGAACGACGGTAGTAAATAAGATGATCCCTCATAATAATTTCAAGAAAGTGTTCTCCCTAACTGTGCACCGTTGCTAAGGTTCGTCGTTCCGAAGCACCACGTGATGATCGGGTGTGATAGGTCCTTACGTTCGCATACAACGGGTGTAAGACAGATTTACACACGCAAAACACTTAGGTTGGCTTGACGAGCCTAGCATGTACAGACATGGCCTCGGAACACAGAAGACCGAAAGGTCGAGCATGAGTCGTATAGAAGATACGATCAACATGAAGATGTTCACCGATGTTGACTAGTCCGTCTCACGTGATGATCGGACACGGCCTAGTTGACTCGGATCATGTAATACTTAGATGACTAGAAGAGGGATGTCTATCTAAGTGGGAGTTCATTAAATAATTTGATTAAATGAACTTTATTATCATGAACTTAGTCTAAATATTTACAATATGTCTTGTAGATCAAATGGCCAACTTAGTCCTCAACTTCAACGCGTTCCTAGAGAAAACCAAGCTGAAAGACGATGGTAGCAACTATACGGACTGGGTCCGGAACCTGAGGATCATCCTCATAGCTGCCAAGAAAGATTATGTCCTAAGAGCACCGCTGGGTAACGCACCTATTCTCCCTGCAGAACAAGACGTTATGAACGCTTGGCAGTCACGCTGCAATGATTACTCCCTCGTTCAGTGCGGCATGCTATACAGCTTAGAGCCGGGGCTTCAAAAGCGTTTTGAGAGACATGGAGCATATGAGATGTTCGAAGAGCTGAAAATGGTTTTCCAAGCTCATGCCCGGGTCGAGAGATATGAAGTCTCCGACAAATTCTTTAGCTGTAAGATGGAGGAAAATAGTTCTGTCAGTGAACACATACTCAAAATGTCTGGGTTGCACAACCGCATGACTCAAATGGAAGTTAATCTCCCGGATGAAGCGGTCATTGACAGAATCCTCCAGTCGCTTCCACCTAGCTACAAGAGCTTTGTGATGAACTACAATATGCAGGGGATGGTAAAGACCATTCCTGAGGTATATGCTATGCTGAAATCAGCAGAGGTAGAAATCAAGAAGGAGCATCAAGTGTTGATGGTGAATAAAACCACTAAGTTCAAGAAGGGCAAGGGTAAAAAGAACTTCAAGTAGGACGGCAAGGAAGTTGCCGCGCCCGGTAAGCAAGTTGCCGGGAAGAAGCCAAAAGAATGGACCCAAGCCCGAGACTGAGTGTTTTTATTGCAAGGGAAGTGGTCACTGGAAGCGGAACTGCCCCAAATACTTAGCGGACAAGAAGGCCGGCAAAACCAAAGGTATATGTGATATACATGTAATTGATGTGTACCTTACCAGTACTCGTAGTAGCTCTTGGGTATTTGATACCGGTGCAGTTGTTCACATTTGTAACTCAAAGCAGGAGCTGCGGAATAAACGGAGACTGGCGAAGGACGAGGTGACGATGCGCGTCGGGAATGGTTCCAAGGTCGATGTGATCGCCGTCGGCACGCTGCCTCTACATTTACCTACGGGATTAGTTTTAAACCTCAATAATTGTTATTTAGTGCCAAGTTTGAGCATGAACATTGTATCTGGATCTCGCTTAATTCGAGATGGCTACTCATTTAAATCCGAGAATAATGGTTGTTCTATTTATATGAGAGATATGTTTTATGGTCATGCTCCGATGGTTAATGGTTTATTCTTAATGAATCTCGTACGTGATGATACACATATTCATAGTGTGAATACCAAAAGAGTTAGAGTTGATGACAATAGTCCCACATATTTGTGGCACTGCCGCCTTGGTCACATAGGTGTCAAACGCATGAAGAAGCTCCATGCAGATGGACTTTTAGAGTCTCTTGATTATGAATCATTTGACACGTGCGAACCATGCCTCATGGGTAAAATGACCAAGACTCCGTTCTCAGGAACAATGGAGCGAGCAACCAACTTATTGGAAATCATACATACCGATGTGTGCGGTCCAATGAGTGTTGAGGCTCGTGGTGGCTATCGTTATGTTCTCACCCTCACTGATGACTTGAGTAGATATGGGTATATCTACTTAATGAAACACAAGTCTGAGACCTTTGAAAAGTTCAAGGAATTTCAGAGTGAGGTTGAAAATCAACGTGATAGAAAGATCAAGTTTCTACGATCAGATCGTGGAGGAGAATACTTGAGTCACGAATTTGGCACACACTTAAGAAAATGTGGAATAGTGTCACAACTCACGCCGCCTGGAACACCTCAGCGTAATGGTGTGCCCGAACGTCGTAATCGCACTCTATTAGATATGGTGCGATCTATGATGTCCCTTACCGACTTACCGCTATCTTTTTGGGGCTATGCTTTAGAGACTGCCGCATTCACTTTAAACAGGGCTCCGTCGAAATCTGTTGAGACGACACCGTATGAATTATGGTTTGGGAAGAAACCTAAGCTGTCGTTTCTGAAAGTTTGGGGATGCGATGCTTATGTCAAGAAACTTCAACCAGAAAAGCTCGAACCCAAATCGGAAAAATGCGTCTTCATAGGATACCCTAAAGAAACTGTTGGGTATACCTTCTACCTCAGATCCGAAGGCAAGATCTTTGTTGCCAAGAATGGATCCTTTCTAGAGAAAGAGTTTCTCTCGAAAGAAGTAAGTGGGAGGAAAGTAGAACTTGATGAAGTGTTACCTCTTGAACCGGAAAATGGCGAAACTCAAGAAAACGTTTCTGAGGTGCCTGCACCGACTAGAGAGGAAATTAATGATGATGATCAAGATGCTTCTAATCAAGTTCCTACTGAAATTCGAAGGTCCACAAGGACACGTTCCGCACCAGAGTGGTACGACCACCCTGTCTTGGAAATCATGTTGTTAGACAACGGTGAACCTTAGAACTATGAGGAAGCAATGGCGGGCCCGGATTCCGACAAATGGCTGGAAGCCGTGAAATCCGAGATAGGATCCATGTATGAAAACGAAGTATGGACTTTGACTGACTTGCCCGTTGAACGGCGAGCCATAGAAAATAAATGGATCTTTAAGAAGAAGACTGACGCGGATGGTAATGTGACCATCTATAAAGCTTGGCTTGTCGCTAAGGGTTATCGACAAGTTCAAGGAATTGACTACGATGAGACTTTCTCACCGGTAGCGAAGCTGAAGTCCGTCCGAATCATGTTAGCAATTGCCGCATACTATGATTATGAGATATGGCAAATGGACGTCAAAACGGCATTCCTTAATGGTTTCCTTAAGGAAGAATTGTATATGATGCAGCCGGAAGGTTTTGTCGATCCTAGGAATGCTGACAAGGTATTCAAGCTCCAACGCTCAATTTATGGGCTGGTGCAAGCATCTCGGAGTTGGAACATTCGCTTTGATGAGATGATCAAAGCGTTTGGGTTTACACAGACTTATGGAGAAGCCTGTGTTTACAAGAAAGTGAGTGGGAGCTCTGTAGCATTTCTCATATTATATGTAGACGACATACTTTTGATGGGAAATGATATAGAACTCTTGGACAGCATTAAGGCCTACTTGAATAAGAGTTTTTCAATGAAGGACCTTGGAGAAGCTGCTTATATATTAGGCATCAAGATCTATAGAGATAGATCGAGACGCCTCATAGATCTTTCGCAAAGCACATACCTTGATAAGATATTGAAGAAATTCAATATGGATCAATCTAAGAAAGGGTTCTTACCTATGTTACAAGGTGTGAAATTGAGCTCAGCTCAATGTCCGACCATGGCAGAAGAAATAGAAGAGATGAGCGTCATCCCCTATGCCTCAGCCATAGGTTCTATTATGTATGCCATGTTGTGTACCAGACCTGATGTAAACCTTGCCGTAAGTTTGGTAGGTAGGTACCAAAGTAATCCCGGCAAGGAACACTGGACAGCGGTCAAGAATATCCTGAAGTACCTGAAAAGGACTAAGGAAATGTTTCTCGTTTATGGAGGTGACGAAGAGCTCGTCGTAAAAGGTTACATCGACGCTAGCTTCGACACAGATCTGGATGACTCTAAGTCACAAACCGGATACGTGTATATTTTGAATGGTGGGGCAGTAAGCTGGTGCAGTTGCAAGCAAAGCGTCGTGGCAGGATCTACATGTGAAGCGGAGTACATGGCAGCCTCGGAGGTGGCACATGAAGCAATTTGGGTGAAGGAGTTCATCACCGACCTCGGAGTCATACCCAATGCGTCGGGGCCAATCAAGCTCTTCTGTGACAACACTGGAGCTATTGCACTTGCAAAGGAGCCCAGGTTTCACAAGAAGACCAGGCACATCAAGCGTCACTTCAACTCCATTCGTGAAAATGTTCAAGATGGAGACATAGAAATTTGTAAAGTGCACACGGATCTGAATGTCGCAGATCCGTTGACTAAACCTCTCCCTAAGGCAAAACATGATCAGCACCAGAACTCTATGGGTGTTCGATTCATCACAATGTAACTAGATTATTGACTCTAGTGCAAGTGGGAGACTGTTGGAAATATGCCCTAGAGGCAATAATAAAAGCATTATTATTATATTTCCTTATTCATGATAATTGTCTTTATTCGTGCTATAATTGTGTTATCCGGAAATCGTAATACATGTGTGAATAACAGACAACAATATGTCCCTAGTGAGCCTCTAGTTGACTAGCTCGTTGATCGACAGATAGTCATGGTTTCCTGACTATGGACATTGGATGTCATCGATAACGGGATCACATCATTAGGAGAATGATGTGATGGACAAGACCCAATCCTAAACATAGCATAAGATCGCATAGTTCGTTTGCTAGAGTTATCCAATGTCAAGTATCCTTTCCTTAGACCATGAGATCGTGTAACTCCCGGATACCGTAGGAGTGCTTTGGGTATGCCAAACGTCACAACGTAACTGGGTGATTATAAAGGTATACTACGGGTATCTCTGAAAGTGTCTGTTGGGTTGACATGAATCGAGACTGGGATTTGTCACTCCGCTTGACGGAGAGGTATCACCGGGCCCTCTCGGTAATGCATCATCATATGAGCTCAAGGTGATCAAAGTGTTTGATCACAAGGATCATGCATTACGGTACGAGAAAAGTGACTTGCCGATAACGAGATTGAACGAGGTACTGGGATACCGACGATCGAATCTCGGGCAAGTAAAATACCGATTGACAAAGGGAATCGTATACGGGATTAATTGAATCCTCGACATCATGGTTCATCCGATGAGATCATGGTGGAGCATGTGGGAGCCAACATGGGTATCCAGATCCCGCTGTTGGTTATTGCCTGAGAGCCATCTCGGTCATGTCTGCATGTCTCCCGAACCCGTAGGGTCTACACACTTAAGGTTCGGTGACGCTAGGGTTGTGAAGATATGTATGTGCAGTAACCCAAATGTTGTTCGGAGTCCCGGATGAGATCCCGGACGTCACGAGGAGTTCCGGAATGGTTCGGAGGTAAAGAATTATATATAGGAAGTGCTGTTTTGGCCATCGGGACAAGTTTCGGTGTTATCGGTATTGTACCGGGACCACCGGAGGGGTCCCGGGGGTCCACCGGGGGGGTCCACCTGCCCCGGGGGGGGCACATGGGCTATAGGGGGTGCGCCCTGGCCTATATGGGACAAGGGCACCAGCCCCAAGGGCCCATGCGCCAAGGAGACTTGGAGAGGGAAGAGTCCAAAGAGGGGAAGGCACCTCCGAGGTGCCTTGGGGAGGATGGACTCCTCCCCCCCTTTGGCCGCACCCCTTCCTTGGAGGAAGGGGCAAGGCTGCGCCCTCCCCCCCTCTCATGCGCCTATATAAAGGGAGGGGAGGGAGGGGTGGCCGCACCCTTATGCCCTGGCACTCCCTCCTCCCTGCAACACCTCCTCCTCCTCCCGTAGTTGCTTAGCGAAGCCCTGCCGGAGTTCTGTTGCATCCACCACCACACCGTCGTGCTGGATCTTCCTCAACCTCTCCTTTCCCCTTGCTGGATCAAGAAGGAGGAGACGTCTCCCGTCCCGTACGTGTGTTGAACGCGGAGGTGCCGTCCGTTCGGTGCTAGATCATCGGTGAATTGGATCTCGGCAAGTACGACTACCTCATCCACGTTCACTCGAACGCTTCCGTTGCGATCTACAAAGTGGTATGTAGATGCTATCTAATCTGAATACTCGTTGCTAGATGAACTCATAGATGGATCTTGGTGAAACCGTAGGAAAAATTTTAATTTTCTGCAACGTTCCCCAACAGGAGAGAGGCGGGCGGCGGTCAAACCGATGGCTCGCCTCCCGGTGAGCTTGCGCACCGGACTGCTGGCATGCCTACCAAAGTTTCACATAGCTACTCGCACGCCTCCTGATGACACTGCGCAGCGAGCATGCCTCCGTCAATTAACACACCTACACGCACGCCTCCCCGTCTGCGTGCGCGGTGGACTGCTCGTCATGCGTCCGTCAACTCACGCCTGCTCGCATGCCACACGGGTCGGGCGGCGGCACGTATATTGTTTTTCTATTTGGATGATCAATGTTGTCGCTTTATTGCTTAACCGAAGCATGGCACGTATCCATTGTTGGTTTAACGCTCACGGTTCGAATAAATAATCCATTTGGGATATTGGTTCCCAATTATTAATAATCTCCCGTCTGTAATTAGATAAAGATTACATCAAAACTGGTCTCAAATTTGACAAAAAAAGTACAATGCCACTTTGTATTGGTGTCCATATGACAACACGATAAGTTTCATGAACTTCAAATAAGTTTTGGATATACTAGAATTTAAAAATCAAGATTCTCAATGTTTGAAATTTGTTGCACGGGTAGTAAACATGCACCCAGTGAGACACATGTGTTTTTGCAATCCATTTAGGTGCACTGTCACGTGTGCATGTAGCTCAAATTTGATTTTTGCACATTATACCCACAGAAAGTCAATCAATGTACTAAAACGTCTTAATGATCTCTGTGAATTTTTTGAAATTAAAACGCCCCTCCTTTGGTAACATGTATATTCACCGTGGGATAATTAACTTAACATGCATCGTAGTTGCGGTTGATTCGAGGTGTGTGTGTGGGTGTGTGCGTCTCGGGGTGGCGGGTGGCTCGCAGTGCACTACGAGTTGTGAGCCACCGTGTGGGTTGGCCGTTTTGTTAGGCAGGCTGGTGCCACATCAGAGTCGTGAAATCTTTATTTAAAACATTACACAACCCTTTCATACATAAATGTTTTGGCCACATGTAGTCCATGATTGTCCTACACGACACTCGATACTCGCGTGTGACGGTTTTGTGTGGGCCCGCGAGGTCGTCGTCCATCACTTTGACGAACAGCCGGCAGTGAGGTTAATTTGACCAGCAAGGTATAATATTTTTTGTTTGTGTTATGGTGGTATATAGTACGCGTCGAAGAGGTGGGAGGGGACTGGCATATATATTATACGTATGCGTCCGTGAACAAGTACACCTCACTCAGTGTTGGGACTTTTTGGTTACCGAGGCACGTGCCACATCAAAATTGTGAAATTGATTATTCAAACATCACACAACACCTTTTTGGGCCACATGCATATATATCCTAGCTAGGACACTCACGTGTGACGCTTCCATCTGTGGGCCCACGAGGCCATCGTCGATGCATGCATGCATGCATCACTTTGACCTACCTCGGGAGAGGTTAATTAATTTCACCATCGATGAGGATTCTATTGGGTTGTACATATATTACGGCAGGAGCATATACTATGCGGTGAAGAAGGGGGCAGGGGACCATCATATGTAGTACGCTTGATATGAACCTCGCTCTCTGTAGGTGCATGGTTTACGGTTTTTGAGGCATGTGGCACATCAAAGTTGTGCATCTTGGGTATTCAACATATATATATATATATATATATATATATATATATATATATATATATATATATATATATATATATATATATATATATATATATTTGCCCCACGTGCAAAGCGGTGGTGGTTGTCCTCTCGCACCCACTTAAGCGGTTATCAGCGATATCGATGCTTTCCATTTGTGGGCCAGCTTGGTCCATCACTTCTTGTTGCCTGACAACAAGAGAGCTTAATTTGACTTAGGAGGGGATTATTATTTTTGCTCTGGTCTAACATGCATGATACACTCTGAGCACACACATATGCATGTGTACGCATGAATCCCTCCCATCGAGTCGAAGTGGCTAGTACAACGACACCATCATGAATCGATCTCGCTCTGTGTGGGGAGCTAGTGTACGATTTTTGACACACGCGCCAGATCAATGTTGTGTATTCAAACATGCATGCACGCATTACCTCCATACATATGCATGTAGTGGTTGCCTTCGAACGATACACTCCCTCGCGTGGTTATCAGTGACAAGCCTATATATTCGTGGGCCCGCGTGGACATCCATGATCACCTTGACCAACAACAAGATAGGTTACCATCGCGGATTCTTCATTTGGTTAGTGTTATCGTAGTATAGGTCATGGTGAGATTCAGACCTAATTAAGTTTGAGCGCATATACTATGCACGCATGCATGCATATATGAATCCCCATCGTTGGCTTGAAGTGTGGTGTAACATACATATGCATCGTCAACCTAACCCTCACTCAGTGTGGGGATTTCTAGTTCGAAATCACGGGGCCACATCAAACTTGTTCATTGTTACTCAAAAACACACGTCTCCATACATATGTTTGGGCCACACGCATGCAGTGGTTGTCTTCGGGGACTAGCTACTTGCGCGATTATTGGCAAGCTAGCCCATCTCCGGGGTCGCATGGACGGACATCACTTTGACCAACAACAAGAGAGAGGTTGTACGACCAAGGTGGATTATTCTTGGTCCATTTTACGATCCATCTTGGTGAGATATATGCCTCTATGGCCCGCCGACTGAAAGTGTGTGGGGGTGCTACATTGCACTTTGCTAGGTGAACCTTGGTTCGGGGGGCATGCATTCATAGCTTAATTAGGATTCCCTTCGTGGCAACACGAGGGGGTGGGGGCTGCTAGCTACTTCGCACTTTGCTAGGTGAACCTCAGTTGGGGGGGCATGCTCATAGCTTAGGATTCCCTTCGTGGCGACACGAGGGGGGCTGCTAGCTACTTCGCACTTTGCTAGGTGAACCTCGGTTGGGGGGGCATGTGCATTCATAGCTTAGGATTCCCTTTGTGCCGACACGAGGGAGGGATGGCTGCTAGCTACTTCACACTTTTCTAGGGTGAACCTCGGTTTGGGGGGCATGCATTCATAGCTTAGCTAGGATTCCCTTCATGCCGACACGAGGGAGGGGGGCTGCTAGCTACTTCGCACTTTGCTAGGTGAACCTCGGTTGGGGGGCATGCATTCATAGCTTAGGAATCCATTCGTGCCGACACGAGGGAGGGGGCCTACTAGCTCTACTTCACACTTTGCTAGGTGAACCTCGGTTGGGGGGGCATGCATTCATAGCTTAGGATTCCCTTTGTGCCGACACGAGGGAGGGGGGCTGCTAGCTACTTCGCACTTTGCTACGGTGAACCTCGGTTGGGGGGCATGCATTCATATATAGCTTAGGATTCCCTTCGTGCCGACATGAGGGAGGAGGGGGCTTCTAGCTACTACACACTTTGTTGGATGAACCTCGGTTGATGGGGAGAGGGGGCATGCATTCATGGCTTAGGATTCCCTTCGTGCCGACACGAGAGGGTGGGAGCAAGCAATACCGTGCGCTTTGCGAGAGAGATGCCACATCGAAGTTGCATTTGGTATTTGAAAATCAAACCACCCTTTTGATACATAAATTTGGTCCACATGCAAGTGTGTTCGTGTTCTGACCCTCTCCCGCGTCATTTTTCGCCAAATTTATGAACATTAGAAAAGTCGGATGATGCAACAGACACGGTTCACTCAAACTAACCGTGTGCCACGCCGGTGCACCTGTCATGCACACATCCGCACAGTACATTGGGCTCCACGAGGCTCCCCTCTCAAAAATGTCTGCCCGCTTCGACGGTTTTTCTGTTTCATAACACACGGTTGTTATCTCCGGACCGTGTGCAATGTTTCTTGTTCCCAATCCCACCTGCATCGAAAATATCTGCCCGCCTCGAGGGTCTTTCATTTTCATAACACACGCTTGTTATCTCAGGACCGTGTGCGATGCACTATCATCAAAATTTTCAATAGCCCGGCATTTCACTCCCACGTTTGACTCCCGCGTAGTAAAATTTTCAGTACCCGCGTCATTTCCTCAAACACCCCGCGCCCCCCTCCACACACACACACACACCAAAACCTCCTCGGGCGTGCGCGCACACATGCACACACACACCCTCCCTCTCTCGAAACCCTAGCAAAGCCCCCGCCGCCGCTGCCTCCGCCACCGCAAGGCCTCCATTGTCAACATTTGTCGGTTTGCCCGTGCAGTTTACCATCGATCTCCATACCCAGGCTGCCCTGAGTTTCTTAGATGTGCCTGCCAAACGCCCCCTTTCCCACAGATACCCATCCCCCACTCCAGAGCATCGCAACCTAAGCCCGGCTACGCTTCCCGTGGAGCTCGAGGAGCGACTGGCCCAAAAGAGGTGTATAGCGGTCTATTCGCCTGATGTCGCCGAGGAAGCTGACAACCATTACTAGAGGCAGGCACTCAAGCAGTGGGCTAGAGTACGCGGGCATGTCTCGTTCGCCGGCTACGACATCGAGGTCATCGACAGCGACGCCCTGAGGCGGGCTGTGTCACAGGTTAAGTGGCCCACCCCAACCCCTCGGGTTCAACCGCCATCGATCTCATCCATGGCCCCGCCGCTGATCTCCTCTGGCTTGCCGTCAACAATTTGCCATTCTACATCGCCATCGAGCCCCTTTTGTCATTTCTGAAGGACACATTCTGCGACGCTGGCTTGGGATCCACAGCTTCCAAGTCAGACCTCATCGACGGCGACCACGAGGAGGGCACCCTCTCCGGCTCTTCCAAGGGGAAAGATCCCATCTGCTCGTCCAAGGGGAAAGCGCCCATCTGCGACATCAGGGAGGGCACCCTACAGTCGTGTTCTTCCAAGGGGAAGGAGCCCATCTGCGACAACATGGAGCGCATCCAGGGTCCATGCTCTTCCCACGGGAACGAGCCCATCTGTGACAAGTGAGGAAAGCCATGATTTGTTTATTTCAGTTGTTCACAATGTGATGCTCTATATGTGCAATTATTTACTCCGTAGTACATTTCATCAATCCAGTTTTAAACATACCGATAGGAATGCATATATTTGCTTGATGTTAAGCCTATTATAGCTAGCATATGCCTCTTTTAAAGTTTTTTTATTGTTTGATTGTTTGTAGTTAGCATATGTTTAGTTTCAAATGCTATCTTTGGTTGTTCGTAGTATGCCTTGTTTATTCCAGTTATTCACAACGTGATGTTCTATATGTGAAAGTATGAACTGTGTAGTTCAATTTCATCAGTACCAGTTTCAACAATACCACTATGAATGACTACATTTGGTTGTTGCATCTTGTAGTTAACACGCCTTTTCCATTTTTATTTAACCATAACCAGTGTACTTAGATCGACACAATACCAGTTTGAATGACCATGTTTGCTTGTTGTTAAATGTTAGGCCTGTTGTAGTTAGCACACCTTTCCACTTGTTTTGATTAACTAGCATGCTTAAACCTGCACACTGAAGCTATCTTTTGGAGATTATTTTGTCTGCCATTTGTAATTTTGGTTGATGTTTAGCCTGTTGTGCTTAACATGCTTCTTGATGTACCTACACATGGCAATTTTGGGAACAACTGCTGTTTTCCATCGAGGTTAGTTTCATCCCATGGCTTATATCTGCTCACTCTTCAGGATATCCGTAGCTGGTACCATATAGGCCGGCGGCTGATAAGGGACTAATCGGTGAATCAGACTTTTAACTGAATATATCTGCAATCCATTTTTCCTTAGGTTAACTAGGGCCATATGTAATATATCTGAGGCTACATAGCAACATGCACTGTACTTAATGTCTAAATATGCAATCCTAGGCTACATAGCAACAAGGAAGAGTGTTACATAATGTTCTAATGATGTCTAGATATAAGTAGAAGAGCAGCAGCAACAACAACAACAACAACAACACAACCCTGTTTGGATACTCAACTTAGCTAGAGGTTAGAGTTAGTTTCTAGCTCATTACTAACCCTAAACTAACTCCATCCAAAGAGTTGTTTGGATGGCAGGGTTAGATTGACAATAAATGCACTAGGAGAACTAGGTCCAATTAGCACCTCTTGGGTTGGATACTAGTTTTTTTGGGTGGGTTATAGATGTAACTAGCTCAAACTAGCCCTCATGTTTAGATATACTTTAGGGCTATTTGAGCCCGAACTAGCTCAAACTAACTGTAACCCGTGGATACAGCAACAGATAATTTTTAAGAACGAACTAAACTCCTTCTGGCCCATAATATAAGATGTTAATTCATCTAATATGTGAGTATATTGGATGTTATAAGATACTCCCTCCGTTCCTAAATATTTTTCTTTTTAGATATTTCAAATGGACTACCACATACGGATGCATATAGACATATTATAAAAGAGTGTTGTACTACATCATTGTGCCATTGTTGTTTAGCTTTTAATATTAACTTGGTGCTTTTAGGTACATATGTCATTGGTAAAGATCCGCGTTTCGACCCTTTCTGCGTATGGGGCAATGAGATATCGATGAACCAGCATCAAGTGAGGAAGATGATAAAGATAGTTACTTGTTAGTAAAATGGGTCCAAAGATGGCAATTAAACTATTTGTTTACACTTTATCCAAGGCAACAGCGAACTGCAGGATGGTAAGTAAGAACTCTGCAACCTTCTTTTTACTGCCCATAATCAGTTGTGTTAGATGACAATGTCTGAAATCTTATTCCTTTGCAGTGGTTGCCAAAGCAGCTTACTCAATATTACCTCTCAAACTACATGATTGGTGGACATGCAAAGGTTAAAGTATTTCTACCAGAAGACGATGATTATCTAGATGTTTTCATGAAGACCGTGAAGGATGGGCGGTCGACCATCACAAGGGGCTGGACTAGAGTCATGCATGCCTTCTGCATGGAGGAGGGCACAATATGGGCATTCCGCTTCACCTTGTTCAGCAACCAGAATATATTTCGCCTCTTTCTTTACCGTCTTTAATAGTACAAGTATACAACTGTGGTTCATCATTCTTTATTTGGTTCTTATGTAATTCTTGAACATATGTACCTATGAATCGAATAATGCATTGGTTGTTTGAACTTGATGGATATGAATAAAGCTGTAGCATACATTCAAATTCAAATCCAAATCTGGTACAGTTTGGAAAAGCGGCAATTAAATTACGGTGAAATTACGCTCTCCAGGTTGTTACGGCACACATAGTTGGTAAAACACAAACGTTTGCGATATGCACCATAATCCGTGACGGTTCACCCAGAGGAAACATGTGCAAGCATGAACACAGTTGCCGTTGGCAAAGCATGTGCGATGTCAGACAATATCACAAACGGTGCGGGCAAACTAAACGTTTGTGTTAGTTGCCTTATCATACACGATTCACAACCATGAACTGTTTCTGATGAAGTATGCATCGTAAACGTTGCACCATAGAATAGCGTGTGTGATAGTTGTCGTGTACGACGATGTTACGACGGTACGACGTTTCATAATCCTGTTCGACACTCGTACGACGATTAGCTAATCTTCTTAACGGTGAACCGTTTGTGATGGGCCGCGCATCATACACGTTCTATAATAGTGAACCGTTTGTGATGGGCCGCGTATCATAAACGTAGCACCATAGAATACCGACTACAATGGCAATGCGAGCAGAAACGAGTAGGAGTACTGTAGGGGCCCTATCCCCGGCGGTTTCTGGGTCGTGTGGGAAGGACCCCCCCCCTATCGCCCACACTCACTTGACGATGGTTCCAAACGTCGTCGCGTAAAGGGGTTTTAAACCGTTTGTTTAGGACCGACGCGCACCAGTGGTATTAGGTGATTTGTGCGTTGTCTCCTACTGGATTGATACCTTGGTTCTCAAACTGAGGGAAATATTTATCTCTACTTTGCTGCATCACCCTTTCCTCTTCAAGGAAAAAACCAACGCAGGCTCAAGAAGTAGCAGGAAGAATTTCTGGCGCCGTTGCCGGGGAGATCTACGCCAAGTCAAGACATACCAAGTACCCACCATAAACTCTCATCTCTTGCATTACATTATTACCCATTTTCCTCTCATTTTCCTCTCCCCCAATTCTAAAATGATTTTCGAAATGATTTGCCTTTTTATCCGTCCTTTTTCTCGTTCGATCTTATTTGCCTTCTATTTTCTTGCATCTTTGCTTGCTAAAAATCTAATGATATGGATCCTCATCCACTTGCTAATATTTTTAAGAGATCCAATTATGATGAACCAATTGCTAGTGAGCTGAGTGCACTAGATTATCTTTATGAGGTTTTGCTTGAAATTCGTGAATCTGAAAATTGTGATGAAGTGTTGAAAGAAGAAATTTATGAAGTGATTCACAATAGCTCCTTTAATTAAAAGCATGATTGCAATGATATTATTATAAATTCTATTAATGTCAATTGTGTTAATGATATGCAAAACCCTAAGCTTGGGGATGCTAATTTTGCTATGTCTACTACTTGTTGCAATGATCATGATTGGGGTGATTCTTCTTATGATCTTGAAAATTTATTTAAGCCCCATGATGAATATGAGATTGATAATAATGTTTGCAATAATATTGAAAGTGGGTTTGGAAGAGTGTCAAATTTAGATCCCACATATTTGGAGAATATTCGTTCTTCTGATTTTTTTTGATAAAAGTGGGTTCGGAGAGGTCATGAATTTATTTTATGATAATCCCACTATTTCGGAAGAGTGTCAACTTTGCATGCATGTGGATCATGAAGAGAAAATTTTATGTGATAGTTATATTGTTGAATTTGATTATGATCCTACTTGTAATTATTATGAGAGAGGAAAATATGGTTGTAGAAATTTTCATGTTACAAAATTACCTATTATGTTGAGATTGTTGTTGTTTCTTTCTTCTTCCTTGCATATGGTGGTTTTTGCTTGTCTTCATAATTTGTTTGCTTATAAAACCCCTATGCATAGGAAGCATGTTAGACTTAAACTTGTTTGTCATATGTTTTATGATGCTCTCTTTGTGTTTCAATTGCTATCTTTCATGTGAGCATCATTAAAATTATCAAGGCCTACCTAAAAGGCTTGAAGAAAAGCGCTTGTTGGGAGACAACCCAATATTTTTCCTTGTTGTTTTGCAATAAATAAATCATCTAGCCTCTTGTTAGATGTGTTTTTGTGTTTTAATTAGTGTTTGTGCCAAGTAAGACCTTAGGATGGCTTACGGTGATAGTTGATTTGATATTGCTGAAAAACAGAAACTTTTGCGCTTAGGAAAACAATTCTCATTTTTAACAGAAGCGTGATAAAATACTGATTCTTTTTTAAGAAGATTAACAAACAAGTTTGAAATCCTAATTGACCTCTTTAACTGCCCAATATGCTTTATGTTCTAACTCAAGAGGCAAATGACAAGCTTTTCCATAAACCATTTTATATGGAGACATACACATAGGATTTTTATATGTTGTTCTATAAGCCCAATGTGCATCATCTAATTTATTAGAGCAATTATCCCTTGATTCTCCTCGAGCTGCTTCTTGGCAAGGTCGAGCTCTTTCTCGGACCGCTCGAGGTTCTGCTTCAGCACACCGACCTCCGCAGTCAGTGTGGCGGAGGTCAGCAACGAAGCCTGCTTACGCATATCGACATACTTATGTTAGACTCCTGCGGATATTCTTAGATCCTCTATTCGGCTTTTCTTTGTGAACACCGAACAAAGCATCAGGGGCTACTGTCTATGCGGTAATATTTTCATATACATACCTCAAAGCCTGTTAGAAGGCTGGCACATGCTTCAGTTAGTCCGCTCTTGGCGGACTGAACTTTCTGGATCACCGCACTCATAATAGTGCGGTGCTCCTCGTCGATGGAGGCGCCGTTAAGCACCTCCAGCAAATTATCCGGTGCCTTCGGTTGGACGGAGGTCACCGGCGCGGTAGGCTTGCCCTTCTTAGTAGGGGGCCACCTGCCGGAGTCTGGAACCACTGAAGGTTCCAGTCCGGTGTTCGGCCCAGGGCCGAACTTGGAGCCCTTGGCAGCCTTGCTCCCTTTGCGCCTACAGTCCGGAAGGTCGCCTTGTGGCGCCTCCAGGACTACCTCCCCTCGGCTTGGTGCCCTTTGGGACAACACCTCGGCGTTGTCCGTAGGGGGAGGGGTGGAAGCAGTCGGAAGTGATCCTCCGCTGCTCATGGCCGACGGGTCCAAAGAACCGCTCGACGAGGATACGTCGATGCGGGCTCGGGACGGACTGCATAACCGTGTCCGGCGTTAGAAGAAGCTGCACAATTAAATGGTGCCACGAGTTACTCTGGTGTCCGAATACTTACGATCTTGCCGGGGGCTTGGCCCTGGGTGGCCACTTGTCTTCACTATCGGCGGCGATGGCGGAGTAGTCCAGAGGGAGAGTCTTTCCCTTCTTGGACCCTCCAGCCTCCCCAGTTGGGGCGGCCTTCCTTTTCTTTTCTCCCCCTGCTGGAGGGGAAGAAGTCTCTTTTTCCTCCTCCTCATCTTCATGGGAGGAGTGCGCCTCGGAGTCATCGGACGATGAGTCCGATACCACCGGGCGCCGGGAACTCTTTCGGGTTCCCGTGGCCTTCTTCTTGGCCTTCTTCTCCGGCACCACATAAGGTGCCGGAACCAGCAGCTCCGCTAAGCGAGCGTCTGCTGGGCCTTCGGGCAGAGGAGCCGGACAATCAATCTGTTCGGTCGTCTCCTGCCAGTCCTATCAAAGGTATGGGAGCTTAGACCCCGCATATGATTAAACTATGAAGAATGAATACCCTATAAGAGGTAAATTAGCTTACCGCGCTGGTTTGGCGCTTCGCGCTGAATCCGCGATCCTCGGTAAGGGGAGGGGGAACCTCGGCACCCTTGAAAAGCACCTTCCAAGCATCCTCGTGTGTTGTGTCAAAGAGCTCGCTCAGAGTTTGGTGCTCGGCCGGGTCGAACTCCCACAAGTTGAACGCCCGTTGTTGACATGGAAGGATCCGGCGGATGAGCATGACCTGGACTATGTTGACAAGCTTGAGATTCTTGCTCACCATGTTTTGGACACAGGTTTGGAGTCCGGTCAGCTCTCTCAGACTACCCCAGGGCAGGCCCTTCTCTTCCCAGGAGGTGAGCCGCGTGGGGATTCTGGATCGGAACTCTAGGGCCGCTGCCCATTTGGGGTCACGCCGCTCGGTGATGTAGAACCACCCCGATTGCCACCCCTTTATGGTCTCCACGAAGGAGCCCTCGAGCCATGTGGCGTTGGGTATCTTGCCCACCATGGCGCCTCTGCACTCTGCCTGTTGGCCGCGCACCACTTTTGGTTTGACATTAAAAGTCTTCAGCCATAGGCCGAAGTGGGGCTTGATGCGGAGGAAGGCCTCACACACAACGATAAATGCCGAGATGTTGAGGATGAAGTTTGGGGCCAGATCGTGGAAATCCAGGCCGTAGTAGAACATGAGCCCCCGGACGAATGAATGGAGAGGGAATCCCAGTCCGCGGAGGAAATGGGTGAGAAACACTACCCTCTCGTGGGGCCTGGGGGTGGGGATGAGCTGCCCCGCATCTGGGAGCCGATGCGCGATGTCCGCGGACAAGTATCCGGCTCCCCTCAGCTTCTTGATGTGTCCCTCCATGACGGAGGAGACCATCCACTTGCCTCCCGCTCCAGACATGGTTGGATAAGGTTGAGGAAGAAAATGTGGGCTTGGGCGCTGGAGCTCGAGTGTGCGAGAATGGATGAGCAAAGGAGGAAGAAGGCGTGGATGGAAAAAGGTGAACCCTTGTCCCTTTATATGGGCGGACGAAACTATGCGTCCCCACCAGCCTGGTAAAACCCGCTCGTCCCCCAAGCGCCGTAATTGATGGCACGGTTGGGTTACCCACGTCCGTATTGATGAGAATCCCGCGATAAGGGGACACGATATCTGCTTCGACAAGACGTGCCAGGGAAACCGCCTCGCAAAACATGCTGAGGTTGGTTGTAAAAAACGGTTCACATAAGGGCTTGGCTGTGGTGTGATGTCACATTACAGGATACGTCAGCAGATTAGATTTGTGGAAATATTATTCTCTCTACGGTGGTATGTGGAACTTGTTTTGCAGAGCCAGACACGATCCTCGTGTTCAAAATCTTCTATGAAGTATTCGGAGGAGGAACCCGCCTTGCAATGCCGAAGACAATCTGCGCGCCGGACTCATCGTCATTGAAGCCTGGTTCAGGGGCTACTGAGGGAGTCCTGGATTAGGGGGTATCCGGACAGCCGGACTATAACCTTTTGGCTGGACTGTTGGACTATGAAGATACAAGATTGAAGACTTCGTCCCGTGTCCGGATGAGACTCTCCTTGGCGTGGAAGGCAAGCTTGGCAATATGGATATGTATATCTCCTTCCTTGTAACTGACTCTGTGTAACCCTAGCCCCCTCCGGTGTCTATATAAACCGGAGGGTTTAGTCCATAGGACACAACAATGACAATCATACCATAGGCTACCTTCTAGGGTTTAGCCTCTCTGATCTCGTGGTAGATCAAGTCTTGTACTACCCATATCATCAATATTAATCAAGCAGGAGTAGGGTTTTACCTCCATCGAGAGGGCCCGAACCTGGGTAAAAACATCGTGTCCCTTGTCTCCTGTTACCATCCGCCTAGACGCACAGTTCGGGACCCCCTACCCGAGATCCGCCGGTTTTGACACCGACAACAGTCTTTTGCAAAATTAATTTTATTTCTCTATTGCTAAGTTCAACTTGACCACTAGACTGAGGGTGATAGGGTGATGCAATTCTATGGTTAATATCATACTTGGCAAGCATCTTACGGAAAGCACCATGAATAAAGTGCGAACCACCATCAGTCATTAAATATCTAGGGACTCCAAACCTTGTGAACATAACTTCCTTAAGCATTTTAATAGAGGTGTTGTGATCAGCACTACTAGTTGGAATAGCTTCTAACCACTTAGTAACATAATCAACAGCAACCAGAATATGTGTATACCCATTAGAGGAAGGAAAAGGTCCCATGTAATCAAATCCCCAAACATCAAATGGTTCAACAGCAAGAGAATAATTCATAGGCATTTCTTGACGCTTACCGATATTACCTATTCTTTGACATTCATCACAAGATGAGACAAACTTACGGGCATCATTGAAGAGAGTAGGCCAATAAAATCCAGACTACAATACCTTATGAGCAGTTCTATCTCCAGCATGATACCCTCCATAAGCCTCGGAGTGACATTTTCGTAGGATTTTTCCCTGTTCATGCTCGGGTACACAACGTCTAATAATACCATCTACTTCTTCTTCATAAAGATGCGGGTCATCCCAAAAGTAATGTCTTAAATCGTAGAAGAATTTTTTCTTTTGTTGGTATGTAAAGTTAGGTGGTAAATATTTAGCAACAATGTAATTAGCATAATCAGCATACCAATCAGTACTATGAGAAACATTTATTGCAACTAACTGCTCATCGGGAAAACTATCATCAATAGGTAGTGGGTCATCAAGCACATTTTCAAGCCTAGACAAGTTATCAGCTACTGGGTTATCAGCTCCTTTTCTATCAATGACATGTAAATCAAACTCTTGCAACAAGAGAACCCATCGAATAATTCTAGGTTTAGCATCTTTCTTTTCCATAAGATATTTAATAGCAGCATGGTCTGTGTGAACAGTTACTTTTGAATCAACAACATAAGGTCTAAATTTATCACAAGCAAACACCACTGTTAAAAATTCCTTTTCAGTAGTAGCATAATTTCTTTGGGCACTGTCTAGAGTTTTACTAGCATAATGAATAACATTCAATTTCTTATCAACTCTTTGTCCTAGAACAGCACCAACAACATAATCACTAGCATCACACATAATTTCAAAACGCAAGTTCCAATCAGGTGGTTGAACAATATGTGTAGAAATTAAGGCTTTCTTGAGTGTTTCAAAGGCTTCTAAACAATCATCATCAAAAACAAAAGGAATATCCTTCTGTAAGAGACTAGTAAGAGGCCTAGAAATTTTAGAAAAGTCTTTGATAAATCTCCTATAGAAACCAGCATGACCTAGGAAACTACAAATACCTTTTATATCTTTAGGACATGGCTTCTCAATTGCATCAACCTTAGCTTGGTCCACTTCAATACCTCTTTCAGAAATTTTATGACCCAAGGCAATGCCTTCATTAACCATAAAGTGGCACTTATCCCAATTTAAGACAAGATTTGTTTGTTCACATCTCTGCAAAACTCGCTCAAGATTGCTTAAAAAATATCAAAAGACTTCCCATAAACAGAAAGTCGTCCATGAAAACCTCAACAATCTTTTCACAAAAGTCAGAGAATATAGCAGTCATACATCTTTGGAAGGTAGTAGGTGCATTACATAAACCAAAAGGCATACGTCTGTAAGCATAGGTTCCAAACGGACAAGTAAAAGTCGTCTTTTCTTGATTAGGTTGAGAAATAGGTATTTGTGAGAAGCCAGAATATCCATCAAGGAAGAAAAAGTGTGTGTGCTTAGATAATCTTTCAAGCATTTGATCAATAAAAGGCAAAGGGTAATGATATTTTCTAGTTGCTTTATTTAATTTTCTAAAATCAGTTACCATTCTATAGCCTGTAACCATTCTTTGTGGAATAAGCTCATTCTTATCATTAGGAACAACAGTAATTCCTTCTTTCTTAGGAACACAGTGAACAGGACTTACCCATCTACTATCAACTATGGGATATATTATACCTGCCTCCAGAAGTTTTAAGATTTCCGTTCTTACCACTTCCTTCATTTTTGGATTCAACCGACGTTGGTGATCAACAACGGGTTTAGCATCAGGTTCCATATTAATTTTATGCTGACATAGAGTGGGACTAATGCCCTTTAAATCATCAAGAGTATATCCAATAGCAGCCCAGTGCTTCCTTAGAACTTTCAATAATCTTTCTTCTTTATGTTGTGAAAGGTTAGCACTAATAATAACATGATATATCTTCTTTTCATCAAGATAAGCATATTTCAAAGTTTCTGGCAATTGTTTTAGTTCAAACACAGCATCACCTTTAGTTGGAGGAGGACCTCCTAGAGTTTCAATAGGCAAATTGTGTTTAAGTAGAGGACGTTGTTCAAAGAAAATTTTATCTATTTCATTTCTTTCATGCATATGTAAATCATTTTCATGGTCTAGCAAATATTGTTCTAAAGGATAAGTAGGTGGAACAACAATAGAATCAAGACCAATTAATTCATCCTTACTAGGCAATTCTTTTTCATGAAGATTTCTACTAAACTTGGAAAAATTAAATTCATGAGACTCGTCACCAAAGCTAACACCAACAGTTTGTTTCTTACAGTCTATCTTAGCATTAACTGTATTCAAGAAAGGTCTACCAAAGATAATGGGACACAAGTTATCTTGTGGGGAACCAAGAACAAGAAAATTAGTAGGGTATTTTATTTTCCCACATAAGACTTCAACATCTCTAACAATCCCAAATGGTGATATGGTGTCTCTATTAGCAAGTTTAATAGTAACATCTATGTCTTCTAACTCTGCAGGTGCTATGTCTTTCATAATTTCTTGATGTAAAGTGTAAGGAATATCACTCACACTAGCACCCATGTCACATAAACGATGATAACAGTGATCTCCTATTTTAACTGAGATGACAGGCATGCCAACAATATGTTTATTCTTTTTATCAGGTTTGGCAATTCTAGCAGCTTCTTCACATAAGTAAAAAACATGCCCATATATATCTTCTTCTAGGAGATCTTTAACCATAGCAATACTAGGTTCAACCTTAATTTGTTCATCAGGTTTAGGTGTTCTAATGTAGCTTTTGTTAACCACAGTTGAAACTTTAGCATGTTCCTTTATCCTAGCACGGAAAGGTGGTTTCTCAATATAAGCAGAAGGAACAACTGGATCAACATTATAAAGTATAGTTTCTTCTTTAACTGGTACCGGTTCTTTAGTTTCTTATTTAATAGGTGGGTGATATTTAAACCACTTCTCTTTAGGGAGTTCAACATGAGTAGCAAATGATTCACAAAAGGAGGCTACTATCGCAGAGTCAAGTCCATATTTAGTGCTAAACTTTTGAAAAGCATCGGTATCCATAAAAGATTTAACACAGTCATATTTAATTTCAATACCTGACTCTTTACCTTCGTCGAGTTCCCAATCTTCAGAGTTGCCTTTAATTCTTTCCAAAAGATCCCACTGGAATTCAACAGTCTTCTTCATAAAAGAACCAGCATAAGAAGTATCAACCATGGTTTGATCATTACGAGAAAGCCGAGCATAAAAATTATGGATAATAATTTCTCTTGGGATCTCATGATTGGGGCATGAATATAACATTGACTTAAGCCTCCCCCAAGCTAGAGCGATACTTTCTCCCTCACGAAGCCAAAAACTATATATATATATAATTTCGATCACGACGAACTAGATGCATAGGATCAATTTTTTGATGGAACTCTAATTTCAAACGATTCCAATTCCATGATCCAATATCATCGCATAGCCTATACCATGCTAATGCTTTCCCTTCAAAGATAAAGGGAAAACCTTTTTAATAACTTGATCCCTGGATAAACCTACAAGCTTAAACAATCCACAAATTTGTTCCACATATATCAAGTGCATATCAGGATGTTCGGTTCCATCTCCTGCATAAGGATTAGCTAGCAGTTGTTCTATCATACCCGAAGGAATTTCATATTCAATATTTTCGGTGGGCGCAGTAGGTTGAGTGGTAATTAGTTGTGGTTCCGGACGAGGTGAAGATACCCCGAACAAACCCCTCAAAGGATTGTTTTCCATAGTAACAAGTGACAAAAAATTTCAGCACACTATATAAATGTTTCCTTACCAAATTCCACTTACCATAGGCGCTTCACTCCCCGGCAACGGCGCCAGAAAAATAGCCTTGATGACCCAAAAGTATAGGGGATCAATTGTAGCTATTTTCGATAAGTAAGAGTGTCAAACCCAACGAGGAGCAGAAGGAAATGACAAGTAGTTTTCAGTAAGGTAGTGTCTGCAAGTGCTGAAATTGTAAGTAGCGGAGTAGTTTGATAGCAAGATAATTTGTCACGAGCAAGTAACGATAGTAGTAACAAAAGTGAATAAATGTAGCCCAATCCTTTTGAGGCAAAGGACAGGCCAAAATGGTCTCTTATGATAAGCAAAGCGTTCTTGAGGGTACACGGGAATTTCATCTAGTCACTTTCATCATGTTGGTTCGATTTGTGTTTGCTACTTTGATAATTTGATATGTGGGTGGACCGGTGCTTAGGTGTTGTTCTTACTTGAACAAACCTCCTACTATGATTAACCCTCCCGCAAGCATCCGCAACTACGAGAAAAGTATTAATAATAAATTCTAACCATAGCATTAAACTTTGGGGGTCCAATCGGTCCCTTACGAAATAGCGCATAAACTGGGGTTTAAGTTTTTGTCACTCCCGCAACCCACCATCTAATTGCTACTCCACAATGCATTCACTAAGGCCCAAATATGGTGAAGTGTCATGTAGTCGACGTTCACATGACACCACTAAGGGAATCACAACATACATACTATCAAAATATCGAACACGTATCAAGTTCACATGATTCCTTGCAACATATGATTTCTCCCTTGACCTCAAGAACAAAAGTGACTACTCACAAATAATAAACATGCTCATGATCAGAGGAGTATTAAATAGCATATTGGATCTGAACATATAATCTTCCACCAAATAAACCATATAGTAATCAACTACAAGATGTAATCAACACTACTAGTCACCCACAAGCACCAATCTATAGTTTCGGTAACAAGATTGAACACAAGAGATGAACCAGGGTTTGAGATGAGATGGTGCTGTTGAAGATGTTGATGGAGACTGCCCTCCCCAATATGGGAGAGTTGTTGGTGATGATGAGGACGATGATTTCCCCCTCTGGGAGGGAAGTTCCCCCGACGGAATCGCTCCACCGGAGGGCAAAAGTGCTCCCGCCCAAGTTCCGCCTCAAGGCGGCGGCGCTTCGTCCTGAAAGTCCTCCTCTTATTTTTTCTAGGTCAAAATGACCTATATACCAGAAGATGGGCACCGGAGGTGGGCCGAGGAGGCCACAACCCCCAGGGCGCGCTAGGGGGGCCTGGCGCGCCTAGGTGGGTTGTGCCCACCTGGTGGCCCCCCCTGTGGTGGTTATATGTTCTAGTAATTCTTATTTATTCCATAAAAAATCCCCGTGAAGTTTCAGCTTGTTTGGAGTTGTGCAGAATAGGTAGCCCGACGTAGCTTTTTTAGGTCCAGATTTCCACGTGCCGGAATTCTCCCTCTTGGTGTGTACCTTGCAAATTGTGAGAGAAAAGGCATTAGAATTACTCCAAAAAGCATTATTGTGGATAAAAACAGTATAAATAACAGTAAGAAAACATGATGCAAAATGGACGTATCAATGCCCAAGGCACACCAAGGTAATATGCAAGGACAACCAAGAGCCTAAGCTTGGGGATGCCCCGGAAGGCATCCCCCCTTTCGTCTTCGTCTATCGGTAATGTTACTTGAGGCTATATTTTTATTCACAACATGATATGTGTTTTGCTTGGAGCGTCTTGTATGATATGAGTCTTTGCCTTTTTGTTTGCCACAATCATCCTTGTTGTACACACCTTTTGAGAGAGACACGCATGAATCGTTATTTACTAGAATACTCTATGTGCTTCACTTATATCTTCTGAGCTAGGCAATTTTGCTCTAGTACTTCACTTATATCTTTTTATAGCACGACGGTGGCTTTATTTTATAGAAATTATTGAACTCTCGTGCTTCACTTATATTATTTTGAGAGTCTTTAAAAAGCATGGTAATTTGCTTTGGTTATAAATTTAGTCCTAATATGATAGGCATCCAAGAGGTGTATAATAAAAACTTTCATATAAAGTGCATTGAATACTATGAGAAGTTTGATTCCTTATGATTGTTTTGAGATATAGACATGGTGATATTAGAGTCATGCTAGTGAGTAGTTGTGAATTTGAGAAATACTTGTTTAAAGTTTGTGATTCCCATAGCATGCACGTGTGGTGAACTGTTATGTGATGAAGTCGTAGCATGATTTATTTATTGATTGTCTTCCTTATGAGTGACGGCCGGGGACGAGCGATGGTATTTCCCTACCAATCTATCCCCCAGGAGCATGACTTTGTTTTGATAACTAATAGATTTTTGCAATAAGTATGTGAGTTCTTTATGACTAATCTTGAGTCCGTGGATTATACGCACTCTCACCCTTCCACCATTGCTAGCCTCTTTAGTGCCGCGCAAATTCTGCCGGTACCATACACTCACCATATACCTTCCTCAAAACAGCCACCATACCTACCTATTATGGCATTTCCATGGCCATTCCGAGATATATTGCCATGCAACTTTCCGTTGTTCCATTTATTATGACACGTTCCATCATTGTCATATTTGCTTTGCATGATCATGTAGTTGACATCGTATTTGTGGCGAAGCCACCGTTCATAATTCTTTCATACATGTCACTCTTGATTCATTGCACATTCCGGTACACCGCCGGAGGCATTCATAAGAGTCATATTTTGTTCTAAGTATCGAGTTGTAAGTAAATAAAAGTGTGATGATCTTCATTATTAGAGCATTGTCCCATGTGAGGAAAGGATGATGGAGACTATGATTCCCCCCACAAGTCGGGATGAGACTCCAGACGAAAAAAAAGAGGCCAAAAAATGAGAGAAGGCCCAATAAAAAAATGAGAGAAAAGAGAGAAGGTGCAATGTTACTATCCTTTTACCACACTTGTGCTTCAAAGTAGCACCATGATCTTCATGATAGAGAGTCTCCTATGTTATCACTTTCATATACTAGTGGAAATTTTTCGTTATAGAACTTGGCTTGTATATTCCAATGATGGGCTTCCTCAAATTTCCCTAGGTCTTCGTGAGCAAGTGAGTTGATTGCACACCCACTTAATTTCTTTTTGAGCTTTCATAAACTTATAGCTCTAGTGCATCCGTTGCATGGTAATCCCTACTCACTCACATCGATATCTATTGATGGGCATATCCATAGCCCGTTGATATGCCTAGTTGATGGGAGACTATCTCCCTCTTTTTGTCTTTTCCACAACCACCATATTCTATTCCACCTATAGTGCTATGTCCATGGCACACGCTCATGTATTGCGTGAAAGTTGAAAAAGTTTGAGAACATCAAAAGTATGAAACAATTGATTGGCTTGTCATCGGGGTTGTGCATGATTTGAATATTTTGTATCATGAAGAAGGAGCATAGCCAGACTATATGATTTTGTAGGGATAACCTTTCTTTGGCCATGTTATTTTGAGAAGACATAATTGCCTTGTTAATATGCTTGAAGTATTATTGTTTTTATGTCCATATTAAACTTTTGTTTTGAATCTTATGGATCTAAACATTCATGCCACAATAAAGAAAATTGCATGGACAATATGTTAGGTAGCATTCCACATCGAAAATTCTATTTTTATCATTTACCTACTCGAGGACAAGCAGGAATTAAGCCTGGGGATGCTTGATACGTCTCCAACGTATCTATATTTTTTTATTGTTCCATGCTATTATATTATCTGTTTTGGATGTTCTATATGCACTAATATGTTATTTTATATTATTTTTGGGACTAACCTATTAACCTAGAGCCCAGTGTCAGTTTCTGTTTTTTCCTTGTTTTTGAGTTCCGCAGAAAAGGAATACCAAATGAAATCCAAACGGAATAAAACCTTCGCGGTGACTTTTCTTGGACTAGAAGACAACCAGGAGACTTGGAGATGAAGTCGGAGGAGCCACAAGGCGGCCACAAGGACGGAGGGCGTGCCCAGGGGGTTAGGGTGTGCCCCCACCCTTATGGGCCCCCCGTGACCCTCCTGACCTAATTCTTTCTCCAATATATTCACATATATTCCCAAACCACCAGAGGCATCCACGAAAACACTTTTCCACCACCGCACCCTTCTGTACCCGTGAGATCCCATCTAGGGAACTTTTCCGGCACCCTGCCGGAGGGGGATTCGATCACGGCGGGCTTCTACATCAACTCTATTGCCCTTTCGATGAAGCGTGATTAGTTTACCACAGACCTAGAGGTCCATAGCTAGTAGCTAGATGGCTTCTTCTCTCTCTTTGATTCTCAATACCATGTTCTCCTCGATGTTCTTGGAGATCTATCCGATGTAATACTCTTTTGCGGTGTGTTTGCCGAGATCCGATGAATTGTGGATTTATGATCAGCTTATGTATGAATATTATTCGAACCATCTCTGAATTCTTTTATGCATGATTTGATATCTTTGTAATTCTCTTCGAGCTATCGGTTTGGTTTGGCCAACTAGATTGGTTTTTCTTGCAATGGGAGAAGTTCTTAGCTTTGGGTTCAATCTTGTGGTGTCCTTTCCCACTGACAGTAGGGGCAGCAAGGCACATATTGTATTGTTTCCATCGAGGATAAAAAGATGGGGGTTTCATCATATTGCTTGAGTTAATTCCTCTACATCAGGTCATCTTACTTAATGTGTTACTCCATTCTTCATGAACTTAATACTCTAGATGCAGGCAGGAGTCGGTCGATGTGTGGAGTAATAGTAGTAGATGTAGAATCGCTTCGGTCTACTTGACACGGACGTGATGCCTATATTTCATAATCATTGCCTTAGATATATTCATAACTTTGTGCTTTTCTATCAATTGCTCGACAGTAATTTGTTCGCCCACCATATTATTTGTTATCTTAAGGGAAGCCTCGAGTGAAACCTATGGCCTCCGGGTCTATTTTCCATCATATAAGTTTCCGATCTACAATATTAGTTTCCGATCTAGTATTTTTGTAATCTTTTACTTTCCGATCTATAAACCAAAAATACCAAAAATATTTACTTTATCGTTTATCTATCTCTATCAGATCTCACTTTTGCAAGTAACTGTGAAGGGATTGACAAACCCTTTATCGCATTGGGTGCAAGTTGTTTGATTGTTTGTGCATGTATTAGGTGATTTGTGTGTTGTCTCCTACTGGATTGATACCTTGGTTCTCAAGCTGAGGGAAACTGCACTGGTAGCATTTTAATGTTTTCACACTATTGAACACTGCAAGAAATAACAAGACTCCTTCTGTGCATACAAGCTGGATCTATCAAATGCGTATGACAGAGTTGACTGTGATTTTCTTAGAAGAACGATGCAGAGCTTGGGTTTCACTCCCCGATGTGTAGATTGGATCATGTCTTGCGCGACCTTGGCGTGAGCTATTCCGTAAAATTTAATGAAACCCTGCTTGATTCGTTTTCCCCAACTCGAGGCCTTCGCAAAGGTGATCCATTGTCTCCATTTTTTTTCTTGTTTGTCGCTGATGATCTCTCTGAACTGATGCAACGTGAAGCAACACAAGGCACAATAACTCCTCTTAAGGGGAATATCACACTTGCTTTTTTTCTGATGACACACTTTTGTTCTTGAAAGCAGAAGTGGGGCAAGCACATAGAGTGAAGCATGTTCTGGAAGTGTATGCTAAAGGTACGGGACAAATGATCAATCCACAAAAGTGCTCAATCTTGTTCAGCCTGGCATGTCGGCAAGAAATTCAGGAGGGTATTAGGAGTATCTTGCAAGTCACACAAACCGTCTTTGAAGCCAAATATCTTGGCCTACCAACACCCGATGGCAGAATGAGCAAAGGGAAACTAAAAAGCCTACAAGAGAAGCTAGCAAAGAGCCTAATGGAATGGGGTGATAATCATCTATCCATGGCCGGGAAGGAGATAAAAATCAAAGCTGTGGTGCAAGCACCACCGGTGTATATTATGAGTGTCTGTAAACTTCCAGTTGGCCTATGCAATGATTTAACACAAATGATCCGTCGGTATTGGTGGGGAGCAGAGAAAGGAAAACGCAAGACCCACTGGGTCAGTTGGGACAGCATGCTACGGCCTAAAGGAAGAGGTGGTATGGGCTTCAAGGATCTTCGGTTGTTTAACCAATCTATGTTAGCACGTCAAGCATGGTGTCTCACAGAATTTCTGGATAGCCTTTGTGCTCAGGTCCTCCATGCGAAGTACTATCCCTATGGCAATATTACAGATACAGTTTTTACAGGTAATGGGTCAAGCACTTGGATGGCTATTGAACATGGCTTGGAACTGGTAAAGCAAGGGTATATATGGCACGTCGGAAATGGAGCAAACATTAGAATATGGCGCGACCCCTGGACCCCAAATGGTGCACCTTTCAAACCGATCACGCCTAAGTGCCACTGCAGACTCAAAATGGGTGGCCGAACTTCTGAACACGGACGACATATGGAGTGTTCCGATCCTCACGCAACACTTTTTCCCAATAGACGTCGCAAATATACTGAAAATCAAGGCATCTAAGCGGTTGGGGGATGATGTTATCGCATGGCAACCACACCACACATGGGTGTTTATCAGTCCGCTCAGCGTATAACATGATCAGAGATAATATCATGGCCCGGCAATGTGTCGGTGAGTCCAGCATAAGACCTGATGAATTCAGACCAGCATGGAACCTCCTGTGGAAATGTGGAGCACCACCTAAAATATGTGTCTTTGCTTGGAAAGCTGTGCATAAAGCATTAGCCACTCGGAGCAACATCCAGCGTAGGCGCATGGAACCTGATGGTATATGCACGGTCTATGGGCTAGAGGAAGAGAAGACGCATCATGCACTCCAACGATGTTCTCATGTAAGCACCTATGGGATGCAATGAAATCCGCGTGGGATCTCCCACCAGATGAAGCACTATAGAACTCTGAACCTGATTGGTTGCTCATGCCAATCCAGCAACTCAATGGCACACAACACGTGCTCCTTCTCATGGTACTATGGCAGGTGGGTATGTGCACAATGAGCTAACACATGTCGAGCCATTGATTCCCGTTGAAGCTTCCAAGAAATTCTTGTGTGGGTATGCAGACCACCTACTAATGATCACACACTATCCACATGTTGATTTCACTAAAGGCAAGGTTCCTGCTAACCTCAGTGCAAATACCACAGCAGTAGTTCATACCGTGACCCACCCAAAACCTGAAGTTAAATGGGAACCCCCACCAGCAGGACATGTGAAGCTTAATATTGATTGCTCATTTGTGGCGGAAAATGGTGCTGCGGGTGCTGGAATGATTCTACAGGACCATCAAGGGCAGGTTATCTTTGCTACCTACAGATTGCGAGGGACCCCTAGAAGCAGAACGTAGCAGTTAGTGAGGAAGGTCCCCGTCTGGCTCTGCACCGTGCCGAGATCATCATCCTTGTAAAAGCTGGGCGAGATGATCGATCCAGAAATATGCACCAAGTTGCAGAGATAATGCATCTGCTCAACGAACGCCACACTGGAATCCATAAGATTAGTCGCGGGCAAAATAAAGCTAGGCATGCAATGGCGGCAGTTGGTCGTGGACAACAGAGTACAACTTGTTGGCTTGCAAATGCTTCTCGGGGGATTAGCGTTATCATTATCGATGATTGTAAAAATGTCATTGGTTGAGTAATGAAATGCTTTCTCCCTGCGAATCAACCTGTGGTTGAGTTGGTTAGGTGGACAGTGGTATCTCTAACCCACCAGGGTTCAAATCCTGGTGCTCGCATTATTCCTGGATTTATTTCAGGATTTCCGGCGATGCGCTTTCAGTGGGAGGAGACGTTCCCGTCGACGCCGAGGCGCCTACGGTGACTTCGTAAATCTCAAGATGATATGCCGGCTCAGTCTCTCGGAGGTGCTCATAGGGGTAGTGTGTGCGTGTGTGCGTTCATAGGGATGAGTGTATGCGCGTGTATGTGAGCGCTTGTGTCTGTACTGATGCTAAAAAAAAGAAATACTTTCTCCCTGAAACAACAACAAAAAATACGGTCACAGGATATTTTCAGTGCCGATGCCTGGCGTGCGGAGAGCTCGATTTCGATTTCGCTTCCTCGTCGTCCCGCTGCACGCACGGACCGAGGCGAAGCAGAAGCAGAATCCCATTCCTAGCGGCGGGGGCCCGTTCGCGAAAAACGAGGCCGGCGACGATCTCATCCGCTCCCGGTCTTTTCTTTCTTTCCCGTCGGGCCCATCTCGCCCAGCTGTACCGCACTCCCCACCAACGTTGACCCGCGGCGGCGCGACCGGCCGCACCCGTCGCCGTCGCCGTCGGCCGTCGCGCATCCGATGCTCCACCAAAAAGAAAAAGAAAAAGAAAACAATTCGAAGCGTACAACCGACGGCAACGAATCGGGGCGGGGGGGAGGCCCCACGGCGCAGCGTGACGGGCCACGCCCACGCCGCCTCGCCTGCCCCGCCCGCCCGCCCACGCGGCCGCTGACGGGCCGGGCCCGCCCGATGACGCAGAGGGAAATAAATACGGGGGCGACCGACCGCAGCCGTCCGTCACGCTTGACTTCAGCGCTCTCTCCGCCCCCAAATCGTCGGCTCCACCCCACCTACCAGCCGGAGTCCGCCGCCGCCGCCATGTCTTCCGGTGGGATCGCGCGCGGCCGCCTCGCGGAGGAGCGCAAGGCCTGGCGGAAGAACCACCCCCACGTACGCCCCCCTCTCGATTCCGCTCCCCGCCTCGCCTCGCCTCACCTAACCTGCTGTTTTCGATCGGCGATTTCGCGCGGCTGTTCCTGATCTGTTTGGTTTTGGTTCTCGCAGGGCTTCGTCGCCAAGCCGGAGACGCTGGGCGACGGCACGGTCAACCTCATGGTCTGGCACTGCACCATCCCCGGCAAGCAAGGGGTAATAAGCTCCGCCTCCGCCTCCTCCTCTCCGCTCTGCTCGTGCGTAGCCCCTTCTACAGTCCTCTCGTTTGACCCTAGACTAGATCGGGGTGCTTAGCTTTGGTTGTTTCCCGCTAGCGACCCGCCCACAGCTCGCCTGATCAGATCTCGTTCCGTGGACTGAGGTTAGAGCGTGGCGCTGTGTGACTCCCTTTCCTCGGATTAGTGCTTATTTAGTTCGTTTGACCCTTCAATTGCACTGTGCTGTGGCCTGTCATTGTTTCTTCATGCGTTTTTAGTATGGCCAAGGATTACTGCCTTTTTAATGTTATTAGCCTATAACTGTAGCTATCTACAAAGCATGTAGCTGCTACTGGTTTGTCCATGAACGTCTACACTATTAGGTTAGTACATGCTTCCAAAGTAGTTTTCCTCAGCAACTACAGTATAGACATGGGTAATCATCAACTAGAGGTTGACTGGGAGTTCAATTCTTTCTGTATTTGTATGCACAACCTCAATTGCAAGGGGATTGTTCAACTTCTGTCATCGACTCACCTAACTAAGTCACTATCAGGTCCCCAGTGAAATAGTGTTAGCATACCTGCAATGGCCCTGCTGTATGCTTTCAGCATTTTCAACCCGGAGTTTAGGCACAACTTTGTACTCATTTAGGACAGATAGATGCTTCAAAAGGAGTGTTAATTGCTGCAATGGATGTTTGAGATGGAGTTAAATTGATTGCACACCGAACTTCAATTGAATTACCCACCGGTTCTGTGCAAGTTCAGTTATATACCCAGCTAACTCACTACATAGGTTCCTGGTAGAGTTGTTTTAGGATATATCTCCAGTCACTGTACCATATGGTTTCAAAATCTTCAAACGCAGGATTCCTGCTAACCAACTTATTGTCAACCTGCTCATTCTCTGGTGGTAACCATCTGATTTAGGCTAATCTGAGGTGTCTAGCGACTAGTGTCAACAGTGAATATAAACTGGACTAAAATACTTGACAACATGTCCATGATTTAGTGCGACACAAGTAGACCGTGTAAATATATGTTTCTTCTCTGTTAATGATCTTGGTTGTTTGCCTTATGTGATCTCTGTGTTGGATGCCGTTGGTGGCTTATTGCTTTGCCACATTCTCAAGCTTGTCATAACTTATAGCCTTACAGTCACCATGTTCTGAATTTGTCGCTTCTCTGTTTATGGTAGTCATAAACTGTTTTGTCGTAACTTGGCACAGCTTTAATTAACTGTTCCCATCTCTTGTCGTGCAGACTGATTGGGAAGGTGGATACTTCCCTCTCACCCTTCATTTCAGTGAGGATTACCCCAGCAAGCCTCCCAAGTGCAAGTTCCCTACGAATTTCTTCCACCCGAATGTCTACCCTTCGGGGACAGTCTGCCTTTCAATCCTCAATGAGGACAGCGTAAGCCTGCATACCATCTGTTAGGTTATATTTAGTGCCAGATTTGATAGCATGGTTTACCGTTTGGTTGTTTCCTCTCAGGGCTGGAGACCCGCTATTACTGTGAAGCAAATCCTTGTTGGAATTCAGGACTTGCTTGATCAGCCGAACCCGGCTGACCCTGCTCAGACTGATGGTTATCACCTTTTCATCCAGGTTAGTCAACAATGACCATCCAGGGTCTAGCTAATGTATTCCGGTAGTCCGACTACGCTTCCTAAACCGGTTCGCATATGGTCCTGTAGTCGGTAACAAACCTTTTTTGGTATATACGTGCAGGATCCAGCTGAGTACAAGAGGCGTGTTCGGGTGCAGGCAAAGCAGTATCCCGCATTGGTCTGAGAGGAGGGATTGGCAAAAGCGTAATGATCCATGCTCTGCACATCCGCATAGTTATTGGAAGTAGATCTAAAATGAATGCCTCTGCATATATGGAGTTAGACCAAGTAAAACCCGGAAAAGGGTGCCTTGAGAAGTATTCATCGTCTGTCATTGTGGACCAGTCGCGACTTAAGATCCGTGTTGGCTGTAATCGGGTTACATAACGGTGGTTCCTGAACTGTTCGGAGTGCTTATTTTGTGGGTTAATGTCTGTCTGGTGGATTGCCGTGTGCGTTACTAGTCGGTTCTAAATGCAAAGAAGTTGTCTGTTGGTTAACCTGGTGTCCTGCCAGTGTTAACTTCCGTCCCATCTTCCTCTTGCTCTGTTCTCCCTCTGCTGGCTCTGCTGGTGGTAGGAGAAGAGTGCGTGCATAGATCCATTGTTTGGCACTGTCATTTTGGCTGATTTGTTTCTGGACCTTGCGCACTCTGCTAGCCAAGCTGGTGTCTAAGCTCAACCCCATGGTGATATTCTGATGACACTCCCCTTCTCAATAACACAGGATGGTGATATCCTGTGTTTCTTCTTATATGATGGCGAGACGATTGGCGTCTGGAGTTTATCTTCAGACAGTTCATGAAATGCAGCTTCCACCTTGTGGAAACGAGCCGGGTTATATGGAAAACAAGATCGAAAATCAGTTTATTCCGATGCGCGTTTCAGATGTCTGTATATTTCTATTCAATGCCACCAGTACACACGCCTTTCAAATCTCTCAAGTTAAGAGATTCTCTACCCAAGGACAATAAAAGGTTTGAGTGTTGCAATACGACATTATTCTTCAGTGGTAAAAAGCCCAATGCTGCCGTTGATCGCGCTGACATTTCCAGAGCGTGGATGCAATTACGCGCTTGATCGATCAGAGAGCGCGACGGGGACGCTGTGGCCGTCGTCTTGCTCCGGCGGCGGCGGAAGAGCAACCGTGGAATCCTGCGGCTGCGCACCGTGCGCGGGGACGATGGCGAGCTGCGCCCGCGTCCTGGCGAGCTCGCACTGCGTGGCCTCAATCTCCTCCTGCAGCTGGCTGATGATCCCGGCGCATCCATACACCGGGTCCTCCACCCGCCACTGCGCCTCCATCGCCATCGCCTCCGCCGCCTGAGCTCTCTCACCCACCGGCAAGCTCTACAAAATGGCAACTCAATTTAAATCTTGAACCATGCAAATGCAAGCACGAGCTCTGAACTTACAAACTAGCTGACGGTTTGTCAATGGCGGCCGGAATGATTGATCACCAGAGGCCACGTACCTGGAGCAACCTCGCGACGTTGCTGGCGCCGAAGACCCGGTGGACGGCGGCGTAGCGGCGGGGCTGCCACGCCGGGAAGTAGGGGGCGAGCGCGCAGTCGTGGGCGCACCGCCGGCGCAGGTACTTGCACGCCGCGCACCTCCCCGGGTTACTGCCGCCGCCTTCCCGGTCTTCCTCGTGCATTTCCACCTCCACGTCGCCGGCGGTCTGACATGGTGATCTAGTGCTAGATCCTGGCGCGAGCTCGTGGGATCTCTGGAAGATTTCGGGGCGCATGCTTATATAGGATCGTGGGATTTCGGGAGGGCCGGAAATGGCAACACCAACGGCTACGTCAGGTGTATGTAAACATGGCAAAAGCTTAACGGAGACACCCCGCATCCCGCGACGGCTGCAATGGCAGTTCCCTCATCAATCAATTCAAATCCAATAAGCGTCGCGGAAGTGGCGGCGGTCCATGGCGCTGTCCGCGTCGGATTAGGTAAGTCCACCACGCATTTGCCATGTCAGCATTTGTCAAAATGTGCTCAAACTTAGCTTCCGTGTCAGCCAAGTTCAGTTGGGAGCTTCAGTCCTCTGACAATCTCCAGACATTTACCTGAAAAACATAATGATGGCTCATGAAGGTGGTTCGCCAAGAGGTTCCTGCACCCTGGGAGGCTGCAAGAAAAGTTCGAGGCTCGTGAGCCGCTCGAGATCCGCTCGTTTTTTGACTCGTCTCGAAAAAAAACGAGTTAAGTTTGAACACTTTATGTAGCTCGAACGAGAAACGAGCCAATCTTGAGCCAATGTTGGCTCACTCGATAGCTCGACAGAATATCATTATGTTAAATAATCATGCCTTATATTAAATGGAAATACGATAATTTATTACCATCTATGTTGTCCATAATTTTTGTCCATTTTATTTACCAACGAACATGAAAACTTAACTAACTGTAGAGAAGATTTAGACCTCATTATGGCACGTGGTCGACTATGTGTTAAATAACCTATATTTTTGACAAAGTTCCCAGCATATTCACCTTAATTTTTTAGTTTTTCATCCATAAATTCATATTTTTTTACCATCACATTTAACTCGAAACAAGCTCGAGATCGAGTCGAGATCGTTACAAGCTGAGCACGAGTCATGTTCTACAGCTCGATCATGAGCTTCACTCAGTTTGAGCTCGCTCAAATTTTCATATGAGTTGAGCTGAGCCAACTCCAACTCGCTCGAGCTTGATTCGTTTGCAGCCCTGCCTGTAGCTACGTGTTCGTGTGGAACAAGGTCCTTGGTGTCAACGACTTCGCCGCGGGAACCGTACGTACGCTTCCTCTAGCTGTATGCTTTCCTCTGAGCTCTGAATATATATTGATGATGATGATGATGATTGATGAACATGTAGGTTGTGTACGCACTGGTTGCAGGTACCTGGGCTAAAATACTCGACAACATGTCCATGATTTAGTGTGACACAAGTAGACCATGTTTTTTTAGAAAAGAAGGATGACCCCCGGCCGCTGCATCTGGGCGATGCATACGACCATTTTATTAATTATTCTCACAAGACCTTACAAAGCCAAACAACAGCAAGACTAAAGCCACCGTCTAAGCAACAACTGTTGATACACCTATCCAATTAATGAAGGGGCGCAGATAGTTTGAGCCTAATACCAAACAGACATCGCACCCAAACCTAAACATCTAAGACATGAGGTCCCAACCAGGATGCCTGCCTGGTATGGGCACCTATCAGTCCGGCGCACTCCTCAACCAGGACGCCTGCCAGGCATGAGGCCGCCGCAGTCACCTGCCATCAGTCCATTTTCAGAGTTGTACTGTTGCATGTATCGTGCCAGGTCTCTCTGCCATCGACGCCACCATGACGCCCGACAGCGTCGTCCTCCTGCGCGAGTCCATCCTCCCATAGCGAACTCCGAATCTGCACTGCGCCACGCCGTCAAGATCCGTCGCCATCAGTGTGTAGGATGAATCACCGCTCCACCAAAGAATCCGTCCTCTGGTCCCTCGATCACGTGTGTACCTCCAAAATGACGCCTCCAAGGAAGGAACGACACCAGAGCGCCGCCGTCATCCGATCATCCGATCTAGGGTTTTCCCCGGAGGTAGCAGAGAGTGGCCTTGAACTTCTCCACAGCGATGCCTTCAAGAAGGGAACGACACAGATAGCGCCGTCACCGCCGGCCTTAGCAGACGCCGAAGGCAAGTTTTCGCCCAGATCAGTTCGAAGGGATCCAACTCTCATGCACGGGCCGCCGTCACCACCAACACCACCAGGCAGAACCCTGGAGCACCGGTAGATCAACAAGCGCCGGCACCACCGCATCCAGATTGCCGGCCACGCCGGGCCGCCGCCATCCCCGCACCGTCCGGGTCAGAGACGGAGCCGCCGACCGCACACAGGGACCACCGTCGCCTGCACACGCCGGAACGCCCCCAAGAGCCCAGCGCCCGCCACCGCTTGCCGAGGGCCGCCGCCGCGCGCCCCGAGTGGACTCCTACGCACACCAGGGGAAACTGCAAGCGTGAGCCCTGCCGTCGCCACCAACCCCGCGCGGGCGCGCCCCGCCTCCAGCGCGCCACCAACAACCGCCGTGATCCGCCCGCGCTAGATCCATCGAGTCATGGGAGAAGAGATCCCGCCGCCGCTGACGCCGACCGGGCTTTGCCCGGCGGCGACGAGGAGGAGAGGTCGGGGGAGGACGAGTACGCGGCGGCGCTAGGGTTCCCCCCGGTCACCGCGCAGGGGCGACACTGGAGGAGTCGGGAGTCAGGAGGAGTCGTGAGTCGGGACAAGTAGACCGTGTAAATATATGTTTCTTCTTTGTGAATGATCTCAGTTGTTTGCCTTATCTGATCTGCGTGTTGGATGCCGTTGGTGGCTTATTGCTTGGCACATTCTCAAGCTTGTCATAACTCATAGCCTTACAGCCATATTCTGAATTTGTCGCTTCTCTGCTATGGTAGAATTGTAAACTGTTTGTCATAAACATGGCGCAGCTTTAACTGTTCCCATCTCTTGTTGTGCAGACTGATTGGGAAGGTGGATACTTCCCTCTCACCCTTCATTTCAGTGAGGATTACCCTAGCAAGCCTCCCAAGTGCAAGTTCCCCACGAATTTCTTCCACCCGAATGTCTATCCTTCGGGAACAGTCTGCCTTTCAATCCTTAATGAGGACAGCGTAAGCCTGTCAACCATCAGTTGGGTTTTATTTAGTACAGTGCCAGATTTGATAGCGTGGTTTTACCGTTTAATTGTTTCCTCTTAGGGCTAGAGACCTGCTATTACTGTCAATTTTCTAATCTGTATCCTACAGGTATGTTAACAAAGCATTTGTTTTGCTGAAGTCAACCCGGTGTCCTACCAGTGTTGACTTCCGTCCCACCTTTCTCTTGCTCTGTTCTCCCTCTCGTCACAGCGTGCATAGGACGCGGCTCCTCTGATGTCGTAGTTATGTGCGCAACGACTCAAGCCCAAGCCTTCGGTATAAGGACAACCCCAACACGCGACCCCAAATGGTCAGGCCGCATTCGTTCGGGGGTAAAAAGGATAGAACAGACTGCCCAAGGCGCGGGAGTAAACGGACTAATGTCCATTTTCGGTCATTCCCGGCCCAATTTTGGGTCGAGTTTGCAGTCAAACGGACGCGCTCGGACACTCGGGGCGCGTGCCCTTGTCTCCCCTGGCCCGCCCATCGATGGCACATACGGCCCTTTTCTCTTCCTTGTCCTCCTTCCACACCCCCCCCCCCCACCATCGTTGCCGCCACCCTCCGTTCTCGGCAGCGTCGCCTTCCACCAAGGTCAGTCCGAACCATGACCAAGCCGTGCCATAGCCGTCCCACGTCCGCGTTCCGGAAAGTTTTTTGCCGGCGTTCGTGGTTCCTTGTTGCCGGTGGGAGAGAAGCTACGGCCGCCAACATCGCCCGTCAACCCGAACAACTTTCGGCAGGTCGTGCATTGTCGCAGGGCGCCCACCACCACCACTGATTCCAAACCTTGCTTTGCTGCCTGCGAGGGGAGCACGACGTACACTTTCCGGCCTCGTCTCCACCACGACCGCAAGGCGTTCAACGCTTTGATCACAAGGTACAATGGATAGCAGGGATGAGTGTCTCTTTCACAATTTCATTTGCTCATCAATGATGAAGATCTTGTGGTGGCTGCATTGGTCGTCCGTGACCACATTAGTAGGAAGCGGCCTCGGTTCAGGGGATCAATCCCCGACCATGCTCCGGCCTTGAACCGTAATAGGGAGAAAGGCCACACCCTCCAGCTAGGGGTGGACTAACGAGCAACTCGGCTCGTTAAGCTCGTACTCATTAAGCTCGTGCTCGTTAAGGCTCGGCTCGTTAAGCTTGTTAAGATTAACGAGCAGAAAATCCTGCTCGGCTCAGCTCGTTTGAAGCTTGTTAAACTCGTGAGCGCTCGCGAGCGCTCGTTAACAGGTTATAATGTGTTATGATATACATGATGAATGTGTTGGTGTGGTTTTGAAGATGAAATATGGTGACTACAAAAAGAAATGCACTAGTTTTTTTGCCTCATATGTCGATTAGATTAAATTGATGGCCTGCGGTGCTACAAAAAGTTTGTCACGTAAGATCAAAATATGTGTTATGTTGTTACTAACGAGCTTAGCGAGCTACTCGTGAAATTCGTTAGCTCGTTCGTTAAGCTCGTTAAGCTTAACGAGCTAAAATCAATGATTGGTTTTGTTCATTAAGAAGCGAGCTCTGAGCTTAACGAGTCGAACTATTGAGCGCTCATTAAGCTCGCGAGCTACGAGCTTTTGGTCCAGCCCTACCTCCAGCGAACGAGATGCAACCGAAATGCAGCCACACGTTAGCCACACGGCCGGCTCATCCACAAACCCGGACGGACGCCACCCCATTGCCCCCCCCCCCCCCCCTCATGTAAAACGGAGAAAACAGGCGCCCGTTTGAATCGTGCTTTCGAGTTGCCTGGCAATGTTTTGGTGGAAACAGATGCAACGTTCCTCAAGTCAAAAAAAGAAAAAGAAGAAGATGCAACGTTCCTGGTCCAAGCCATACATACCTCAAGTTATGATTCATTACACAACGGTGTTCTCTTTCGCGACATCAAGTCTTTTATTTCGCTGAACTTTCATACTTTTAGCATTGTTCATTGCCCGGACTTGTAACAAGGTAGCAGACGCTTTGGCGCTGTCCGGGGCGAAGATGGAGCAGCCACCCCAAGCCGTATGGCCGGGCGCTGCCTCTACCTTTGCCCAGTGTTCGTTGCTAGCGATTCTGCTATGCACGTTGAGTAATGGAATGAGATTTCCAGGTTCAAAAAAAAAAAAACACGCCTTTCAAATTTCTCAAACTACAAGAGATTCTCTACCGGAAATCCGTTGATGTTCCTGGGAGCCCATGCTCCTGCACGTGAAAAAAATATTTTAAAGTGTGAAAAAATTTCAAACAAAAATTTGACGCATACATCTCGATATTATATGTGTGCACATCAAGTTTCGGAGAAAACCGACATTTTTTATGGTTTGTGCAAAAAAGACGAAAAGATGTTTTATGAGAAACATTTTTAACATCGGATTTTATTTTTTTCACACGCGACACATGAGTTATCGGTTTTTCGCTAAACGACTTTGTGAGTTGTACAATATCGAGATGTATGCGTTACAATACGACATTATTCATTCATCAGCTACAAACTTCAGCGGTAAAAGGGCATCGACATTTCCCTAGCGTGCATGCACGCGTACGCGCTCCATCAATCAAAGCTCAAAATCCATCGAGATCTAGGAATTCGTCCGGGTCAAGCAGCGGCGCCGCCTCTTCCTGCCCTTGCCACTGCGCGACGGGTACATGGTGACCGTCGACTCGCCGAGGCTGCGGCTGCGGCTGCGGCGGAGGAAAAGCAACAGTAGAATCCTGCAGTTGCGCACCGTGCGCGTGGACGATGGAGAGCTGCGCCTGCGTCCTGGCGAGCTCGCACTGCGTGGCCAGGATCTCCTCCTGCAGCTGACTGATGACCCCGGTGCAGCCGTACACCGGGTCCTCCACCCGCCACTGCGCCTCCATCGCCATCGTCTCCGCCGCCTGAGCTCTCTCGTCCACCGGCAAGCTCTGCAGAATGGCAACTCAATTCAAATCCTGAACGATGCAAATGCAAGGACGAGCTCTAACTTGTCAATGGTGGCCGGAATGATCACTAGAGGTCGCGTACCTGGAGCAACCTGGCGACGTTGCTGGCGCCGAAGACCCGGTGGACGGAGGCGTAGCGGTGGGGCTGCGACGCCGGGAAGTAGGGGGCGAGCACGCAGTCGTGGGCGCACCGCCGGCGCAGGTACTTGCACGCCGCGCACCTCCTCGGGTTATTGCCGCCGCCTTCCTGGTCTTCCTCATGCATTTCCACGTCCACGTCGCCGGCGGTCGACATGATGATCTAGTGCTAGATCCTGGTGTGAGCTCGTGGGATCTCAGGAAGATTTCGGGAAGATCTTGAGGGCGCATGCTTATATGCGCATCGTGCATGGAGGGAGCGCTGGAAATGGCAACACCAACGGCTACGTCGGTGTAAACATGGCAAGCTTAACGGCATTGCTGTTGCCAATTCTAAGCGCGCCGCACGCAGCCGCCGTTTGCACCTTCCTTTTACTCTCTCCCCGCGCTCGGTCTCCCCGGCCAGCATTGCACCGTTGCCGTCGCCCCAGCTCCACCCAGTGATGCTTTTGCTTGTTACGCAACACTGATGAAGGTAGGCGTTCTTGGAGTTGGAGCAGATCCTAGCTTCCTGCAATCCTGCAACTGCATAAATAATTGGGGACGTGCAGCATAAATAATTTGGATAAGCTAATGTTAGTAGTAAACGACACTGGCAGTGCCACTCATAGAACTCTTCCTGTGGATGCATTTTAGTCACACTACTCTGAAAACAAACAAAATAATAGGTCCTGAAACCAGAAATTCGCTTTGGCACATGGGAGTGGGCACTCCTGCCACGGAAAAATATATTATGAAGTCTGAAAAAATTTCAAACAAAAATCTGGCGCATACATCTCGACATTATATGTGGGCACCTTAAGTTTCGGAGAAGGCCGACATTTTTTGTGGCTTATGTAAAAAAGACAAAAGATGTCTTGTGAAAAGCACTTTTTAACACCATATTTTGTCTTTTTCACACGCAAAACACAACTTGTCGGTTTTTCGCGAAACGACTATGTGAACATGTACATTATCGAGATGTACACGGAAAATTTTTGTTTGGAATTTTTTGACATTTTACAAGCGCGCGCTCCCGTGTGCGAAAACACCACTCTCGAACTGAAACTTGCATTTCGGGCTCCAGTGAGTCCATCTAAAAGTCTGAACTGATGAAGACAGACGGCCAATCTATTTCGACACGCCCCCCCCCCCACCCACGTCTTGGCTATTTTAGACGTGGGATCAACGTAGGCCACATAATATTTTTTTTGTACTATGTTGGCAGGGTCATGAACTTGAGACCTCTTGACTCTGATTCCACATTGAATTGATGCTCTGACCAATTCATCCAAAAGTTTGAACTGATGAAAAGAGGTAGGCAATATATTTCAACAAACATTGATCACTAGCGTCCCATATACTTCCATAGGGTGTTGACTTGGCAATTTTTAGTGCAAAACTGTCGTCTGGGGACAAGTTATTTTGTAGAAAGGACTTTGTAGTTATTTACTGGGCGAACTATCAAAAATTGTCATTACACTACTTTCTTTCTCGAATCGCAAAATCCTCTTTCCCCACTCGAAAATTCCCGAACATTAATTCGTAGTGTTCCCAAACTCGAGACCATGGACGACTACGTCGAAGGTAGTGAGACATCCCACAACGGCTGGAATGGATATTCCGTCATGGAATGTCGCATGATGGCACCAATGTCGGCTCAAACTCAGGCTTGGTCCCACGTCCATGACGGTAGTATCTTTCCCGAAAAATTTAACTTGTTTGAATTAAAATTGCTCAAATAACTTGCTAATTGATTTAAATCATAACTAATTAACCGTAACTCCGAATTAAAGAAATTATACATGTAATTGGACAAGAAAAATGCATAGATTGCAGTGGTGCACTTGCTTTTCCTGTTTAATAACTATAAATTGTTTAGGGCAGAACAATAATTAACTTATTAATTGCATATGAGGCCTTTTCAAGAATTGTGTTATATTGCTTCCTACCTCATTTAAAAGGACTAGAGAGGATAGTTTACTTATCTTCACCTCTTTGCCATGTAAACAACATTTAATATTGTTGTCTAACTAAATGGGATCGAACCTAATAATCACACGTGGACTTTCGTCAATATGCAACTTCACTTAATGTGTAGTACTTGCTTGACTTGCCTTTGCCATGGCATGTTTGTTGTTGATTTTCTTTATGCATGACATGCTTGTTTACCGTATCATTGGCCTCTTTCCGGATTTGCTTCTCATCAGTAGAGTACGGAGACGATGCGGGAGAATTCGTTCGACTGCACTTTTGAAGTTTGGCTTAACGATCTTCTTCATAGTGGGATAACAGGTAAGAATGAGCATTACCTTGTATACCATTAGTAGCTTTGCTTGCTGGATGTCTCGATACTATTGTTTGCTCTTTCTACCTTTAAGCGTCCTAATTGCCATGATACAACGTGTAACCTCCACTATCTAGCAACCCTTTTGATTGGCTATGCTACCGCTTGCTCAGCCCCTTTTATAGCATTGTTAGTTGCACGTGCAGGTTTTTCCAGGTGATAACATGGATATATTTGAGATATCATTATTATATTGCTTATTTGTTAAACTTGGCTACATACTTGACTAAGGGTGGAAGGCTCAGGCCTATGCCTTGGTGATTTGTTCCACTCCCGTCAACCCTAGTTTCCGTTGTTCTGACTATTATGTTCCTTGATGAGCGCATCCTACAGTGTGGGGGTTATTATGGCCCCCTTCACTACCGGAATCGCACCCTATGCCGCCCTGACTGACCGTCGGGACAGGCCTATGCCGACGGCCCTCGTCGGCATAGGGCCGTCGGCAACATATCCGTCGGCGTAGCCTGGGAGGCCGTCAGCATAGAAAGGCCGTCGGCATAGGTCCTATCCCGACGGTGTCCGTACATCTATGCCGACGGCCCTGGCCGTCGGCAACATTACCTCCAAACGGCGGCCGCCGTCAAGTCTTGGCCAACGCCTGCTCGCCACGTGTCAGGTCTATAGCATCGTTCCTATAGCACATGTGCCCACGTCGTGCAAAAAAACTCATGATTTTATCGCGCTCCGAGTATTTAGTAATATTGACACCGCATCGTTACCGCAGAACGTCTACTACCGTGTCATCGCCGTCCGTGAGGGGGGCCACGCCCCGGAGACGCGTCCCGCCTCTTCGGACATGCCACCACACCACCCCGCATGTATGAGGGCCCAGTGCGACGCTCCGGTGGCATTGCTACCCCCCCCCCCCCAGTGCCCCCGTCCCGCCTAACCCTGTAGCGTTTGACCACGGGATCTATCCCTTTGACTTTGCACAGACGAGCTTTGACTAGTGGACCTCCCCACCCGGTTGTGTTTGGTCAGCCCATAGGAACACTCTGGAGCAACATCCGGGCCAGACCCACAGCAATAGACCCGACACGTCCGTTTCCCCCCTCCAGGTGCCGGCGGCGGCGTCGTCCGTGAGGGGGGGCACACCCCGGACACTGTGGCCAAACCCCGGAGCCCCAAGACTGTTGGGGAACGTAGTAATTTCAAAAAATTTCCTACGCACACGCAAGATCATGGTGATGCATAGCAACGAGAGGGGAGAGTGTTGTCTACGTACCCTCGTAGACCGAAAGCGGAAGCGTTATATCAACGCGGTTGATGTAGTCGTACGTCTTCACGATCCGAACGATCCAAGCACCGTTACTCTGGCACCTCCGAGTTCTTGGCACACGTTCAGCTCGATGACGATCCCCGGGCTCCGATCCAGCAAAGCATCGGGGAGGAGTTCCGTCAGCACGACGGCGTGGTGACGATCTTGATGTTCTACTGTCGCAGGGCTTCGCCTAAGCACCACTACAATATGACCGAGGTGGAATATGGTGGAGGGGGGCACCGCACACGGCTAAGGAACGATCACGAAGATTAACTTGTGTGTCATGGGGTGCCCCCCTGCCCCCGTATATAAAGGAGCAAGGGGGAGGGGGCGGCCGGCCTAGAAGGGGCGCGACAAGGGGAGTCCTACTCCCACCGGGAGTAGGATTCCACCTTTCCTAGTCCAACTTAGGAGAAGGGGGGAAAGGAGGGGAGTGGAGAAGGAAGGGAGAGGGGGCCGCGCCCCCAAACCCCTTGTCCAATTCGGACTGGGCTTGGGAGGGGCACGCGCCACCTCCTGGCTCCTTCCCACTAAGGCCCAATAAGGCCCAATACTCTTCCCCGTATTCCCGTAACTCCCCGGTACCTCCGAAAATACCCGAACCACTCAGAACCTTTTCGATGTCCGAATATAGTCGTCCAATATATCGATCTTTACGTCTCGACCATTTCGAGACTCCTCGTCATGTCCCCGATCTCATCCGGGACTCCGAACTCCTTCGGTACATCAAAACTCATAAACTCATTATATAACTGTCATCGAAACCTTAAGCGTGCGGACCCTACGGTTCGAGAACAATGTAGACATGACCGAGACACGTCTCTGGTCAATAACCAATAGCGGGACTTGGATGCCCATATTGGCTCCTACATATTCTACGAAGATCTTTATCGGTCAGACCGCATAACAACATACGTTGTTCCCTTTGTCATCGGTATGTTACTTGCCCGAGATTCGATCGTCGGTATCCAATACCTAGTTCAATCTCGTTACCGGCAAGTCTCTTTACTTGTTCCGTAATACATCATCTCGCAACTAACTCATTAGTTGCAGTGCATGCAAGGCTTAAGTGATGTGCATTACCGAGAGGGCCCAGAGATACCTCTCCGACATTCGGAGTGACAAATCCTAATCTCGAAATATGCCAACCCAACAAGTACCTTTGGAGACACCTGTAGAGCACCTTTATAATCACCCAGTTACGTTGTGACGTTTGGTAGCACACAAAGTGTTCCTCCGGTAAACGGGAGTTGCATAATCTCATAGTAATAGGAACATGTATAAGTCACGAAGAAAGCAATAGCAACATACTAAACGATCGGGTGCTAAGCTAATGGAATGGGTCATGTCAATCAGATCATTCAATTAATGATGTGACCTCGTTAATCAAATAACAACTCTTTGTTCATGGTTAGGAAACATAACCATCTTTGATTAACGAGCTAGTCAAGTAGAGGCATACTAGTGACACTCTGTTTGTCTATGTATTCACACATGTATTATGTTTCCGGTTAATACAATTCTAGCATGAATAATAAACATTTATCATGAAATAAGGAAATGAATAATAACTTTATTATTGCCTCTAGGGCATATTTCCTTCAGTCTCCCACTTGCACTAGAGTCAATAATCTAGTTCACATCGCCATGTGATTTACCAGCAATAGTTCACATCACCATGTGATTAACACCCATAGTTCACATCGATATGTGATCAACACCCAAAGGGTTTACTAGAGTCAGTAATCTAGTTCACATCGCTATGTGATTAACACCCAAAGAGTACTAAGGTGTGATCATGTTTTGCTTGTGAGAGAAGCTTAGTCAACGGGTCTGCCAAAATTCAGATCCGTATGTATTTAGCAAATTTCTATGTCTACAATGCTCTGCACGGAGCTACTTTAGCTAATTGCTCCCACTTTCAATATGTATCTAGATTGAGACTTAGAGTCATCTAGATTAGTGTCAAAACTTGCATCGACGTAACCTTTTACGACGAACCTTTTTGTCACGTCCATAATCGAGAAATATATCCTTATTTTACTAAGGAAAATTTTGACCGATGTCCAGTGATCTACTTCCTAGATCACTATTGTACTCCCTTGCTTAACACAGTGTAGGGTATACAATAGATCTGGTACATAGCATGGCATACTTTATAGAATCTATGGCTGAGGCATAGGTAATGACTTTCATTCTCTTTCTATCATCTGCCGTGGTCGGGCTTTGAGTCTTACTCAATTTCACACCTTGTAATACAGGCAAGAACTCTTTCTTTGACTGTTCCATTTTGAACTACCTCAAAATCTTGTCAAGGTATGTACTTATTGAAAAACTTATCAAGCGTCTTGATCTATCTCTATAGATCTTGATGCTCAATATGTAAGCAGCTTCACCGAGGTCCTTCTTCGAAAAACTCCTTTCAAATACTCCTTTATGCTTCACAGAATAATTCTACATTATTTTCGATCAACAATATGTCATTTACATATACTTATCAGAAATGCTGTAGTGCTCCCACTCACTTTCTTGCAAATACAGGCTTCACCGCAAGTCTGTATAAAACTATATGCTTTGATCAACTTATCAAAGCGTAAATTCCAAATCCGAGATGCTTGCACCAGTCCATAGATGGATCGCTGGAGCTTGCATATTTGTTAACACCTTTAGGATCGACAAAACCTTCTATTTGCATCGTATACAACTCTTCTTTAATAAATCCATTGAGGAATGCAGTTTTGTTTATCCATTTGCCGGATTTCATAAAATGCGGCAATTGCTAACATGATTCAGACAGACTTAAGCATAGATACGAGTGAGAAACTCTCATCGTAGTCAACACCTTGAACTTGTCGAAAAACCTTTTGCGACAATTCTAGTTTTGTAGATAGTAACACTACTATCAGCGTCTGTCTTCCTCTTGAAGATCCATTTATTTCCTATGGCTTGCCGATCATCGGGCAAATCCATCAAAGTCCATACTTTGTTCTCATACATGGATCATATCTCAGATTTCATGGCCTCAAACCATTTCGCGGAATCTGGGCTCATCATCGCTTCCTCATAGTTCGTAGGTTCGTCATGGTCAAGTAACATGACCTCCAGAATAGGATTACCGTACCACTCTGGTGCGGATCTCACTCTGGTTGACCTACGAGGTTTGGTAGTAACTTGATCCGAGGTTACATGTTCATCATCATTATATTCCTCACTAATTGGTGTAGTAGTCACAGGAACAGATTTCTGTGATGAACTACTTTCCAATAAGGGAGCAGGTACAGTTACCTTATCAAGTTCTACTTTCCTCCCACTCACTTCTTTCGAGAGAAACTCCTTCTCTAGAAAGGATCCATTCTTAGCAACGAATGTCTTGCCTTCGGATCTGTGATAGAAGGTGTACCCAACAGTCTCCTTTGGGTATCCTATGAAGAAATATTTCTCCGATTTGGGTTTGAGCTTATCAGGATGAAACTTTTTCATATAAGCATTACAACCCCAAACTTTAAGAAATGACAACTTTGGTTTCTTGCCAAACCACAGTTCAGATTGTGTCGTCTCAACGGATTTAGATGGTGCCCTATTTAACGTGAATGCAGCTGTCTCTAATGCATAACCCCAAAACAATAGTGGTAAATCGGTAAGAAACATCATAGATTGCACTATATCCAATAAAGTACGGTTATGACGTTCGGACACACCATTATGCTGTGGTGTTCCAGGTGGCATGAGTTTGTGAAACTATTCCACATTGTTTTAATTGAAGGCCAAACTCGTAACTCAAATAATCGTCTCCGTGATCAGATCGTAGAAACTTTATTTTTCTTGTCACGATGATTTTCCACTACACTCTGAAATTCTTTGAACTTTTCAAATGTTTCAGACTTATGTTTCATCAAGTAGATATACTCATATCTGCTTAAATCATCTGTGAAGGTTAGAAAATAATGATACTTGTTGCGAGATTTAATATTCATCGGACCACATACATCAGTATGTATAATTTCCAACAAATCTGTTGCTCGCTCCATTGTTCCGGAGAACGGCGTTTTAGTCATCTTGCCCAAGAGACATGGTTCGCAAGCATCAAGTGATTCCAAAATCCCATCAGCATGGAGTTTCTTCATGCGCTTTACACCAATATGACCTAAACAGCAGTGCCACAAATAAGTTGCACTATCATTATTAACTTTGCATCTTTTGGCTTCAATATTATGAATATGTGTATCACTACGATCGAGATCCAACAAACCATTTCGTTGGTGTGTATAACCATACAAGGTTTTATTCATGTAAACAGAACAACAATTTATTCTCTTACTTAAATGAATAACCGTATTGCAATAAACATGATCAAATCATATTTATGCTCAACGCAAATACCAAATAACACTTATTTAGGTTCAACACTAATCCCGAAAGTATAGTGAGTGTGCGATGATGATCATATCAATCTTGGAACCACTTCCAACACACATCGTCACTTCACTCTTAACTAGTCTTTGTTCATTCTGCAACTCCCGTTTCGAGTTACTAATCTTAGCAACTGAACCAGCATCAAATCCCGAGGGGTTGCTATAAACACTAGTAAAGTACACATCAATAACATGTATATCCAATATACCTTTGTTCACTTTGCCATCCTTCTTATCCACCAATCACTTGGGGTAGTTCCGCTTCCAGTGACCAGTCCCTTTGCAGTAGAAGCACTCAGTCTCAGGCTTAGGTCCAGACTTGGGCTTCTTCACTTGAGCAGCAACTTGCTTGCCGTTCTTCACGAAGTTCCCCTTCTTCCCTTTGCCCTTTACTTGAAACTAGTGGTCTTGTTAACCATCAACACTTGATGTTTTTCTTGATTTCTACCTTCGTTGATTTTAGCATCACGAAGAGCTTGGGAATCGTTTCCGTTATCCCTTGCATATTATAGTTCATCACGAAGTTCTACTAACTTGGTGATGGTGACTAGAGAATTCTGTCAATCACTATTTTATCTGGAAGATTAACTCCCACTTGATTCAAGCGATTGTAGTACCCAGACAATCTGAGCACATGCTCACTAGTTGAGCGATTCTCCTCCATCTTTTAGCTATAGAACATGTTGGAGACTTCATATCTCTCAACTCGGGTATTTGCTTGAAATATTAACTTCAACTTCTGGAACATCTCATATGGTCCATGACGTTCAAAACGTCTTTGAAGTCCCGATTCTAAACCGTTAAGCATGGTGCACTAAACTATCAAGTAGTCATCATATTGAGCTAGCCAAACGTTCATAACGTCTGTATCTGCTCCTGCAATAGGTCTGTCACCTAGCGGTGCATCAAGGACATAATTCTTCTATGCAGCAATGAGGATAAACCTCAGATCACGGATCCAATCCGCATCATTGCTACTAACATCTTTCAACATAGTTTTCTCTAGGAACATATCAAAACATAGGGAAGCAACAACGCGAGCTATTGATCTACAACATAGATATGCTAATACTACCAGGACTAAGTTCATGATAAATTAAAGTTCAATTAATCATATTACTTAAGAACTCCCACTTAGATAGACATCCCTCTAATCTTCTAAGTGATCACGTGATCCATATCAACTAAACCATGTCCGATCATCACGTGAGATGGAGTAGTTTCAATGGTGAACATCATTATGTTGATCATATCTACTATATGATTCACGCTCGACCTTTCGGTCTTCGTGTTCCGAGGCCATATCTGCATATGCTAGGCTCGTCAAGTATAACCCGAGTATTCTGCGTGTGCAAAACTGGCTTGCACCCGTTGTAGATGGACGTAGAGCTTATCACACCCGATCATCACGTGGTGTCTGGGCACGACGAACTTTGGCAACGGTGCATACTCAGGGAGAACACTTCTTGATAATTAGTGAGAGATCATCTTAAAATGCTACCGTCAAACTAAGCAAAATAAGATGTATAAAAGATAAACATCACATGCAATCAATATATGTGACATGATATGGCCATGATCATCTTGCGCCTTTGATCTCCATCTCCAAAGTACCGTCATGATCTCTATCGTCACCGGCATGACACCATGATCTCTATCATCTTGATCTTTATCAATGTGTCGTCACAAGGTCGTCTCGCCAACTATTGCTCTTGCAACTATTGCTATTGCATAGCGATAAAGTAAAACAATTATTTGGCGCTTGCATCTTATGCAATAAAGAGACAACCATAAGGCTTCAGCTAGTTCCGATAACTTCAACAAAACATGATCATCTTATACAACAACTTATAGCTCATCACGTCTTGACCATATCACATCACAACATGCCCTGTAGAAACAAGTTAGACGTCCTCTACTTTGTTGTTGCAAGTTTTACGTGGCTGCTATTGGGCTTAGAAAGAACCGTTCTTACCTACGCATCAAAACCACAACGATAGTTTGTCAAATAGACTCCGTTTTAACCTTCGCAAGGCCCGGGCGTAGCCATACTCGGTTCAACTAAAGTTGGAGAAACTGACACCCGCCAGCCACCTGTGTGCAAAGCACGTCGGTAGAACCAGTCTCGCGTAAGCGTACGCGTAATGTCGGTCCGGGCCGCTTCATCCAACAATACCGCCGAACCAAAGTGTGACATGCTGGTAGGCAGTATGACTTATATCGTCCACAACTCACTTGTGTTCTACCCGTGCATATAACATCAAACCATAAAAACCTAGGCTCGGATGCCACTGTTGGGGAACGTAGTAATTTCAAAAAAATTCCTACGCACACGCAAGATCATGGTGATGCATAGCAACGAGAGGGGAGAGTGTTGTCTACGTACCCTCGTAGACCGAAAGCGGAAGCGTTATATCAACGCGGTTGATGTAGTCGTACGTCTTCACGATCCGAGCGATCCAAGCACCGTTACTCCGGCACCTCCGAGTTCTTGGCACACGTTCAGCTCGATGACGATCCCCGGGCTCCGATCCAGCAAAGCGTCGGGGAGGAGTTCCGTCAGCACGACGGCGTGGTGACGATCTTGATGTTCTACTATCGCAGGGCTTCGCTAAGCACCGCTACAATATGACCGAGGTGGAATATGGTGGAGGGGGGCACCGCACACGGCTAAGGAACGATCACGAAGATTAACTTGTGTGTCATGGGGTGCCCCCCTGCCCCCGTATATAAAGGAGCAAGGGGGAGGGGGCGGCCGGCCTAGAAGGGGCGCGCCAAGGGGAGTCCTACTCCCACCGGGAGTAGGATTCCACCTTTCCTAGTCCAACTTAGGAGAAGGGGGGAAAGGAGGGGAGTGGAGAAGGAAGGGAGAGGGGGTCGCGCCCCCAAACCCCTTGTCCAATTCGGACTGGGCTTGGGAGGGGCGCGCGCCACCTCCTGGCTCCTTCCCACTAAGGCCCAATAAGGCCCAATACTCTTCCCCGTATTCCCGTAACTCCCCGGTACCTCCGAAAATACCTGAACCACTCAGAACCTTTCCGATGTCCGAATATAGTCGTCTAATATATCGATTTTTACGTCTCGGCCATTTCGAGACTCCTCGTCATGTCCCCGATCTCATCTGGGACTCCGAACTCCTTCGGTACATCAAAACTCATAAACTCATTATATAACTGTCATCGAAACCTTAAGCGTGCGGACCCTACGGTTCGAGAACAATGTAGACATGACCGAGACACGTCTCCGGTCAATAACCAATAGCGGGACCTGGATGCCCATATTGGCTCCTACATATTCTACGAAGATCTTTATCGGTCAGACCGCATAACAACATACGTTGTTCCCTTTGTCATCGGTATGTTACTTGCCCGAGATTCGATCGTCGGTATCCAATACCTAGTTCAATCTCGTTACCGGCAAGTCTCTTTACTCGTTCCGTAATACATCATCTCACAACTAACTCATTAGTTGCAGTGCATGCAAGGCTTAAGTGATGTGCATTACCGAGAGGGCCCAGAGATACCTCTCCGACATTCGGAGTGACAAATCCTAATCTCGAAATACGCCAACCCAACAAGTACCTTTGGAGACACCTGTAGAGCACCTTTATAATCACCCAGTTACGTTGTGACGTTTGGTAGAACACAAAGTGTTCCTCCGGTAAACGGGAGTTGCATAATCTCATAGTCATAGGAACATGTATAAGTCACGAAGAAAGCAATAGCAACATACTAAACGATCGGGTGCTAAGCTAATGGAATGGGTCATGTCAATCAGATCATTCAACTAATGATGTGACCTCGTTAATAAAATAACAACTCTTTGTTCATGGTTAGGAAACATAACCATCTTTGATTAACGAGCTAGTCAAGTAGAGGCATACTAGTGACACTCTGTTTGTCTATGTATTCACACATGTATTATATTTCCGGTTAATACAATTCTAGCATGAATAATAAACATTTATCATGAAATAAGGAAATAAATAATAACTTTATTATTGCCTCTAGGGCATATTTCCTTCAAAGACGGGCGTCTACGCATGCATGAACACTTTCACATATGCATCGGGACCCGTGCAATGTTTCGGTGACATAGCTACACCCCGAATCCCCCCACCAACCAGAATTCCTTCCGTGTCGACCGTTTCCCCCCTCTGTGACACAGCGATAGCGACGTTCGTAACGGGGGGCAATCGATATACCATCGGGTATGTTTTTTTAGATAAGGCATAATTATCTTATGCAAAAACAAAAACAAAAATAAAGTAAAAATAACAAAACAAAGTAAAAATGAAAAAATAAAGTAAAATACATGTATGCCGACGGCAAGGCCGTCGGCATATCTGTGCACACACGGAGGTTGTCCCACAGATCGATGACGTGGCGTGGCACACGGATCGATGATGTGACGAAGGGGCCTATGCCGACGGCTGTGCCGTAGGCATACCTCTGCCACAGATAACCAAAGTAAAAATAAAAAATTAAGTAAAATAAACGTATGCCGACGGCTAGGCCGTCGGCATATCTGTGCACGCACGAAGGTTGTCCCACGGATCAATGACGTGGCGTGGAACACGGATCGATGACGTGGCAGAGGGGCCTATGTCGACGGTTATGCCGTAGGCATACCTCTGCCATAGATATGCCGACGGCCACCGTTACCGCCCGTCGGCGTAGGATCAACACCGTTAAATGGTCAGCGCTGACCGGGCAGGTGGGCCCAGGCTATGCCGACGGCCTGTCCTATGCCGATGGGCCCCATAGGCGTATCTCGGGTGGTCCCGACGGCCTCGTCTATGCTGACGGCCCCGTCGGCATAGATGGATGTATGCCGACGGCAATTCTACGCCTACGGCCTATCCTTGGCCGTCGGCATAGGTACATAGATGCCGACGGGGGCCGTCGGCACAGATTTGGCCGTCGGCAACCCCAGTTTTTCTGGTAGTGCTTGAACTCCTTTTTCTAGCATTGAAATCTTCTAGAAGGCCCAACATTGGTACTAAATTTTGCCAACATAAAACTTGCATAGGGAATCATGAACCTGAGGTTTCTTAATAAACAACTCTGGCCAACGCCTAAAAAAGCGTTGGTCCACAATGAGCAGCCGCTGGTGCCACCACGGGGAAATTTGGGGTTTGGCTATCAGAAGATTTGCCCATCCATCTGGGACCGGGTCTAAAGATAAATTCGGCTCTGATCCAGATGTCGATCCACCGGGAGGTCTTCTGGATTAATTTGACATTAGCTAGAGGAACTTGTTAATCCCGGACTCCTAGAACGTATCGTGTTTACATGTTGGTTCTCATGGAACCTAAACTTGGAGGAACGGGGTATGCTTGCAAAACTTATAATGGGAAGTTCAAAGCACCCTTGCAGGGTTAAATTTTTGGAAACTCATATCAGCGGTTACGGGCGACTTGGAAATTATAATTGTTGGAAATATGCCCTAAAGGCAATAATACTCTATTATTATATTTCCATGTTTATAGTTAAGAGTTTATATTCTACACTATAACTGCTATGATCCTGGAATATGCGATGCAGTGGAAAACTTATATGCATGTGTGGAATGATAAACGGTAACACCTAACTCCTAGTCTCACCTCTAAGACTAGCTCAAGTGTTATTTGTGAGCATTTTTTCCTGATCTTGAGATATCGTTAAGTGTAAGGATAGTCTCAAAACAAACTTGAGAATATGATGTTGGAAGAACAATCATATTGAATCGACCCAAACTTGTTTGTTATAATTTGAGATAATATCGTCAAGAGTCAGTTGTTATAACACTGAGTGTTAACGTGTGATTTAGATCCTTAGACAATGAGAGTATCATAGTCACTTCTTACCGTACTATGAACTTTGGGGTTGCTCAAACGTCATCTATGACACGGTGATCATAATGACAACTTATAGGTTCATCAAATTTTTTGACAAGGGACTAGATAGCTCAAGAGTGGAATTTTCTCCTCTGACAATGGAAATATATTCTTAGGACCCTCTCGGTGTGATGACATCCATCATTGTCTGGCCAGACACATGTTATTATGTCACGGGGATGCCGAAACATGTCAACGAGAAAGAAGAACGAAACCAGTAACGAGGAGACGGTATAGTCAGCATGTGTATGACTCAAGAGGATACCGATATATCTCACCTCGATTTTTGTAAAGTATCGCGAAGCAAAGTGAATAGCACATGATAACCAAAGGTTCACTCGAATGTCATTCGTCTACTCACAGGGTTTGATATGGATGTGCATGGTTCCGCTATCGGTCATTGAATGAAAGGGGTTTTGTTCATGTGTATATTTTACCGAATCTATAGGGTCACAAGCTTAAAGTAATCACGATCTGTTGAGTGTTGGTAGCATAGGGGTAATAGAAAATATTTATGAGTTAGTTTCATTAATATTCGAAATAGTTTCGAGAGGAACCAAAAGTCTTTCGGGGCCGCCGAAAGGGTTTCGGGTTTACCGGGTAATATTGATAAATTATATATAGATGAAAATAGTTTTCGATGATGTTAAATTAATATTAAAAGGCTCAAAATATGACAAGGGGGCTTTCATATTTATTTAAATATCAATGGGCCTTAAAAGGCAGTGGTGGAGAGCTACTTGGGCCACTTGGGCCCAATAGTGGTGGCGCCCTCTTGCCCCCTTGTAGAAGGAAGGGGGTGGCCGAATTGGAGGGGAAGTCTCCCTTCCGCTTGTCTGGCCAAGGGGGGAGACTTTCCTCCCTTGTGCGGCACCTCCTTCCCCTCCTCCAACCTATATATACTACAGGTTTTGGGCACTTTTGAACACACAAGTTTCTGGAGCCTCCTCTAGTTCTCTCGTTCTAGTTCTAGTTGATCCAATTAGAGCTAGACCTAGATCCTCTAATCATCATAATTAGAAGCCCAATGTGTTTCTAGTCTCTTCCCTCTAATTCTTCGGCGATGATTAGCTTTGGACGGTGAAGCGCTACCGGATCATGGAGACCATACGCTTGTCATCTGTGGAGAGGCCATGCTTTCAATCTTACGTTCGAGGGACTGTTTGCAGACGATTCGAGGGATCGTTCGTCGAAGGTTTGAGGTACTTCAAGTACGATCTACACCGACTCATGTTCTTCCAGTGCAACTCAGAGTTGGTAACAATCCAATCCAAACCGTTATTGCATCTTCATAGTGTTCCTAGTTGATCATAGGGTGATTTTTTTTCTACTATGTTTCCCACCAATAATGCCAGGCATAGAAAACTTCAATTAATAACTAAAACTTGCTCGAACGTGTGCGTATCGTGATTTTCTCTTCTTGTGGGTATGCAAGCAAGAGGATAACATGGTGGGGTGATGTTTGGAATCATAGCCAGGTGTTTAGGATCACTTATTGATCAACTAGTTTGCAATCCCCTTTGTATAGGCCGATCTCATCTTATTCTAGTGTTCGTATGACTAGTTGGTTTAGATTGCTTAGCTTCGTGTTGTGCTACCTCTTGAGCACTGCGTTGGATTTCCTTGAAGAGAAAAGGATGATGCAGCAAAGTAGCGTAAGTATTACCCTCCGTTTTTGAGAATCAAGGTATCAATCCAGTAGGAGGCTACGCGCGAGTCCCTCTTACCTGCACTAAACAAATAACTCCTCGCAACCAACGCGATAAGGGGTTGTCAATCCCATCACGGTCACTTACGAGAGTGAGATCTGATAGATATGATAGGCTAATATTTTTGGTATTTTTGTGATAAAGATGCAAAGTAGAATAAAAGCAAAGTAAAAAGCAAAGGAAATAACTAAGTGTTGGAAGATTAATATGATGAAGATAGACCCGGGGGCCATAGGTTTCACTAGTGGCTTCTCTAAAGAGCATAAGTATTTTATGGTGGGTGAACGAATTACTGTTGAGCAATTGACAGAATTGAGCATAGTTATGAGAGTATCTAGGTATGATCATGTATATAGGAATCACGTCCGAGACAAGTAGACCGACTCCTGCCTGCATCTACTACTATTACTCCACTCATCGACCGCTATCCAGCATGCATCTAGAGTATTAAGTTTAAGAAAATAGAGTAACGCCTTAAGCAAGATGACATGATGTAGAGGGATAGATTCATGCGATATGATAAAAACCCCATCTTGTTATCCTCGATGGCAACAATACAATACGTGCCTTGATGCCCCTACTGTCACTAGGAAAGGACACCGCAAGATTGAACCCAAAGCTAAGCACTTCTTCCATTGCAAGAAAGATCAATCTAGTAGGCCAAACCAAACTGATAATTCGAAGAGACTTGCAAAGATAACCAATCATAAATAAAAGAATTCAGAGAAGATTCAAATATTGTTCATAGATAATCTTGATCATAAACCCACAATTCATCGGTCCCAACAAACACACCGCAAAAAGAAGATTACATCGAATAGATCTCCATGAGAGAGGGGGAGAACATTGTATTGATATCTAAAAAGAGAGAAGAGGCCATCTAGCTACTAACTATGGACCCGAAGGTCTGAGGTAAACTACTCACACTTCATCAGAGAGGCTATGAGATGTTGATGTAGAAGCCCTCCGTGATGGATGCCCCCTCCGGCAGAGCTCCGGAACAGGCCCCAAGATGGGATCTCGTGGGTACAGAAGGTTGCGGCGGTGGAATTAGGTTTTTGGCTCCGTATCTGATTGTTTGGGGGTACGTAGGTATATATAGGAGGAAGGAGTACGTCGGTGGAGCAACAGGGGGCCCACGAGGGTGGAGGGCGCGCCTAGGGGGGGTAGGCGCGCCCCCTACCTCGTGGCCTCCTCCCTTGTTTCTTAACGTAGGGTCCAAGTCTCCCGGATCATAACCTTCCTAAAAATCACGTCCCCGAAGGTTTCATTCCGTTTGGACTCCGTTTGATATTCCTTTTCTGCGAAACTCTGAAATAGGCAAAAAAAAGCAATTCTGGGTTGGGCCTCTGGTTAATAGGTTAGTCCCAAAAATAATATAAAAGTGGGTAATAAAGCCCAATAATGTCCAAAACAGTAGATAATATAGCAGGGAGCAATAAAAAATTATAGATACGTTGGAGACGTATCAGGCATCCCCAAGCTTAATTCCTGCTCGTCCTCGAGTAGGTAAATGATAAAAACAGAATTTTTGATGCGGAGTGCTACTTGACATAATTTTAATGTAATTATTCTTAATTGTGGTATGAATATTCAGATCCGAAAGATTCAAGACAAAAGTTTAATATTGACATAAAAAATAATAATACTTCAAGCATACTAACAAAGCAATCATGTCTTCTCAAAATAACATGGCCAAAGGAAGTTATCCCTACAAAATCATTAGTCTGGCTATGCTCTATCTTCACCACACAAAGTATTTAAATCATGCACAACCCCGATGACAAGCCAAGCAATTGTTTCATACTTATGACATTCTCAAACTTTTTTCAATCTTCACGCAATACATGAGCGTGAGCCATGGATATAGCACTATATGTGGAATTGAATGGTGGTTGTGGAGAAGACAAAAAAAGGGGAAGATAGTCTCACATCAACTAGGCGTATCAACGGGCTATGGAGATGCCCATTAATAGATATCAATGTGAGTGAGTAGGGATTGCCATGCAACGGATGCACTAGAGCTATAAGTATATGAAAGCTCAACAAAAGAAACTAAGCGGGGGTGCATCCAACTCGCTTGCTCACGAAGACCTAGGGCATTTTGAGCAAGCTCATCATTGGAATATACAAGTCAAATTCTATAATGAAAATTTTCCACTAGTATATTAAAGTGACAGAATGAGAGACTCTCTATCATGAAGATCAAGGTGCTACTTGAAGCACAAGTGTGGTAAAAGGATAGTAACATTGTCCCTTGTCTCTTTTTCTCTCATTTTTTATTTGGGCCTTTTCTCCTTTTTTTCATGGCCTCTTTTTTTAGTCCGGAGTCTCATCCCGACTTGTGGGGGAATCATAGTCTCCATCATCCTTTCCTCACTTGGGACAATCCTCTAATAATGATGATCATCACACTTTTATTTTCTTACAACTGAACAATTACAACTCGATACTTAGAACAAAATAGGACTCTATATGAATGCCTCCGGCGGTGTACCGGGATATGCAATGAATCAAGAGTGACATGTACGAAAGAATTATGAACGGTGGCTTTGCCACAAATACGATGTCAACTACATGATCATGCTAAGCAATATGACAATGATGGAGCGTGTCATAATAAACGGAACGGTGAAAAGTTGCATGACAATATATCTCCGAATGGCTATGGAAATGCCATGATAGGTAGGTATGGTGTCTGTTTTTAGGAAGGTATATGGTGGGCGTATGATACCGGCGAAAAGTGCGCGGTATTATAGAGGCTAGCAATGGTGGAAGGAAGAGAGTGCGTATAATCCATGGGCTCAACATTAGTCATAAAGAACTCATATACTTATTGCAAAAATCTACAAGTTATCAAAGCAAAGTATTACGCGCATGCTCCTAGGGGATAGATTGGTAGGAAAAGACCATCGCTCATCCTCGACCGCCACTCATAAGGAAGACAATCAATAAATAAATCATGCTCCGACTTCATCACATAACGGTTCACCATACGTTCATGCTACGGGAATCACAAACTTTAACACAAGTATTTCTCAAATTCACAACTACTCAATAGCATGACTCTAATATCACCATCTTTATATCTCAAAACAATTATCAAGCATCAAACTTTTCTTAGTATTCAACACACTCATAAGGAAGTTTTACAAATCTTGAATACCAAGCATATTAAGATTATTTAAGCAAATTACCATGCTATTTAAGACTCTCAAAATAATCTAAGTGAAGCATGAGAGATCAATAGTTTCTATAAAACAAATTCACCACCGTGCTCGAAAAGATATAAGTGAAGCACTAGAGCAAAACTATATAACTCAAAAGATATAAGTGAAGCACATAGAGTATTCTAACAATTTCCAAATCATGTATGGCTCTCTCAAAAGGTGTGTACATCAAGGATAATTGTGGTAAACTAACAAACAAAGACTCAAATCATACAAGACCCTCCAAGCAAAACACATATCATGTGGTGAATAAAAATATAGCTCCAAGTAAAGTTACCGATGGAAGTAGACGAAAGAGGGGATGCCTTCCGGGGCATCCCCAAGCTTTGGCTTTTTGGTGTCCTTAGATTATCTTGGAGGTGCCATGGGCATCCCCAAGCTTAGGCTCTTGTCACTCCTTGTTCCATAATCCATCAAAATCTTTCACCCAAAACTTGAAAACTTCACAACACAAAACTCAACAGAAATCTCGTGAGCTCCGTTAGCGAAAGAAAACAAAATATCACTTCAAGGTACTGTAATGAACTCATTCTTTATTTATATTGGTGTTAAACCTACTATATTCCAACTTCTCTATGGTTTATAAACTATTTTACTAGCCACAGATTCATCAAAATAAGCAAACAACACACGAAAAACAGAATTTGTCAAAAACAGAACAGTCTGTAGTAATCTGCAACTAACGTAAACTTCTGGAAGTCCAAAAGATCTACCAAAATAGGATGACCTAGGCAATTTGTTTATTGGTCAGCAGCAATTGGAATCAGTATTTTATCACGTTCTGGTGATTTTTAACAATTGTTTTAGTGAACAGAAAGTTTCTGGAAATTACAGCAAGATCAAATAACTATCATCCAAGAAGATCCTATAGGTTTAACTTGGCACAAACGCTAATTAAAACATAAAAACACATCTAACCAGAGGATAGAACAAATATTTATTCCCAAACAGAAGCAAAAATCAAAAAACTAAAAATAAAATTGGGTTGCCTCCCAACAAGCGTTATCGTTTAACGCCCCTAGGTAGGCATAATAGCAAGGATAGATCTAGATATTGCCATCTTTGGTAGGCAATCCTTCAATAAGACATCTACCATCTTTTAGAGTTTCTTTCTTTCTATTAATTATCAAACTTTTAGGAATAAGATCGAAAGATTCATTTGTAGCAAATGGCTCCTTAATGATAGCAAAAAGATTGGGGTGAATATTTATAGATTTGAGATCCGCTATTTCCTTACTAGAGGATTCACCCTTATTTTTAGGAACATACATAAGCTTGGCAGTTTTGGTCGAAGGACTTGGAGTATTCTTTATATTTTTCAAAGTTACTCCTACCTTAGATCGATATTGGGTAATTTGGTTGTGGATCTTTTTATCCAGATTTTCAATCAACTCTACGGTAGCAACTTTATTTTCAATAATTTCAAGTCTTTGCATTACATGCTCCAAAGTTAACATAGTACCATTAACCAAAAGAGGTGGTGAGCCAAATAAATCTATCATAGCATTATAAGAGTCAAAAGTATGGCTACCCAAGAAATTCCCTCCGGTAATGGTATCAAGAATATATCTATACCAAGGATTAGCGCCTACATAAAAATTCTGAAGAAGAACGGAAGTAGATTGTTTCCTGGCTGATCTATTTTGAGCATTGCAAATTCTATACCAAGCATCTTTTAGATTTTCTCCCTCCCTTTGTTTAAAATTTAGAACTTCATTCTCGGGAGACACCAGAGAAGATAATGGACTAGCCATAGCGGAGAAGAGGCGCACGGAAAAGAGAGGGCGAATAAAACGGCAAGGGTGAAGTGGGGGAGAGGAAAATGATAGGCAAATGGCAAATAATGTAATGCGGGAGATAAGGGTTTGTGATGGGTACTTGGTATGTTGACTTTTGCATAGACTCCCCGGCAACGGCGCCAGAGATTCTTCTTGCTACCTCTTGAGCACTGCGTTGGATTTCCTTGAAGAGGAAAGGATGATGCAGCAAAGTACCATAAGTATTTCCCTCAGTTTTTGAGAACCAAGGTATCAATCCAGTAGGAGGCTATGCGCGAGTCCCTCATACCTGCACTAAACAAATAACTCCTCGCAACCAACGCGATAATGGGTTGTCAATCCCTTCACGGTCACTTACGAGAGTGAGATCTGATAGATGTGATAGGATAATATTTTTGGTATTTTTGTGATAAAGATGCAAAGTAAAATAAAATCAAAGTAAAAAGCAAAGGAAATAACTAAGTGTTGGAAGATTAATATGATGAAGATAGACCCGGGGGCCATAGGTTTCACTAGTGGCTTCTCTCAAGAGCATAAGTATTTTACGGTGGGTGAACGAATTACTGTTGAGCAATTGACCGAACTGAGCATAGTTATGAGAGTATCTAGGTATGATCATGTATATAGGCATCACGTACGAGACAAGTAGACCGACTCCTGCCTGCATCTACTACTATTACTCCACTCATCGACCGCTATCCAGCATGCATCTAGAGTATTAAGTTCAAGAAAACAGAGTAATGTCTTAAGCAAGATGACATGATATAGAGGGATAGATTCATGCAATATGATAAAAACCCCATCTTGTTATCCTCGATGGCAACTATACAATACGTGCCTTGCTGCCCCTACTGTCACTGGGAAAGGACACCGCAAGATTGAACCCAAAGTTAAGCACTTCTCCCATTACAAGAAAGATCAATCTAGTAGGCCAAACCAAACTGATAATTCGAAGAGACTTGCAAAGATAACCAATCATACATAAAAGAATTCAGAGAAGATTCAAATATTGTTCATAGATAATCTTGATCATAAACCCACAATTCATCGGTCCCAACAAACACACCGCAAAAAGAAGATTACATCGAATAGATCTCCACGAGAGAGGGGGAGAACATTGTATTGAGATCCAAAAAGAGAGAAGAGGCCATCTAGCTACTAACTATGGACCCGAAGGTCTGAGGTAAACTACTCACACTTCATCAGAGAGGCTATGAGATGTTGATGTAGAAGCCCTCCGTGATGGATGCCCCCTCCGGCGGAGCTCCGGAACAGGCCCCAAGATGGGATCTCGTGGGTACAGAAGGTTGCGGCGGTGGAATTAGGTTTTTGGCTCCGTATCTGATTGTTTGGGGGTACGTAGGTATATATAGGAGGAAGGAGTACGTCGGTGGAGCAACAAGGGGCCCACGAGGGTGGAGGGCATGCCTGGGGGGGCCGGCGCGCCCCCTACCTCATGGCCTCCTCCCTTGTTTCTTGACGTAGGGTCCAAGTCTCCCGGATCATAATCTTCCTAAAAATCACGTTCCCGAAGGTTTCATTCCGTTTGGACTCCGTTTGATATTCCTTTTCTACGAAACTCTGAAATAGGCAAAAAATAACAATTCTGGGTTGGGCCTCCGGTTAATAGGTTAGTCCAAAAAATAATATAAAAGTGGATAATAAAGCCCAATAATGTCCAAAACAGTAGATAATATAGCATGGAGCAATCAAAAATTATAGATACGTTGGAGACGTATCATGCTGCTACCTCAACACTTAACCATATCCAGCCTATAAGTATTGTTAGTCTTGGTATCCTTGGTAATGGGACTTGTTGAGTCCTCAAGGCTCACAGATATGACAACAACCCCTGGTGCATGTACATGTCAAGGTAAAACTTTAGTCTGAGAGCGCGGAATGTTCTATGTGGAGTTCTTCTTCGATGATGACTAGTAGAGATAAGGATCCCGGTCAACAGCTTGAAACCTGTTGGTTTTGGGGCGTTTGCTTATGTTCTAGCCTCTTTAGGCAACTATGGTTCTTGTCCGTACTCGGACCCGTGTTTCTTTCGTGTTCTAATGTTGGGTCATGGGACCTCTAATTGGTGTATAACTGTATTATCATGTTGGCATATGTTTGCCCTTTTGTTCACTCATATTAAAATCATCTATATTGTATAGTTGTACTTCTTCTGATGTTCCATCTTTAATGTTATGTTATGAAGTCATATTCTGGGGCAATCAATATGAGCTTCTATCCTTAGCAAGGATAGCAAAGTCTTCGCTGAGGCTAGGACCGCGTGATGGGTGTTATAAAGAATCACACACTATCTCACCTGATGCACATCCGGCCAACACGACTTTTCTGAATTTCTTGACGGATATGCTTGATGTGATATTCGTTTTATGTACTCAGCATGAAGAGTGGTGACATGCGAAGTGGTAGATTATGGGTGGTTTTGGAAAGAATAGCAAGAAAAGTGGACCACGCAAACTATTAGGGAAAACACGGTTGGAAAAGAAATCTCTACCTCTACTTATTTGTAGGCCTAATAAATTGTCTGCCTAATTTATTAATTACATTAATGACTCGATTTTTAAATTGATTACGCTTGAAAAAAAATCCTGTTTAAATGGACCTACTTAATTGCATATGTTTAACTGTGTGGCCAATTAATTGCATTGATGGCTTGATTTCCAAATTGATTCGGTGCTCGTTTTGTAACTTCTTTTCGCATTAACGGCTGCATGTGGACGACGACGATGTATGCATTCTCCTTGGTCCAAAATAGGTTTTAACCCGGTGATATTCCTTTGTCAGATAGCAGCAATTTTTTTTTCATATGATACAGAAAGGTTGGGTTCCAATATCAAAACTAACGGAACAAAACAGAGACCGGCATCCATGTGCAAAAAGGAAAAAAAGCAAGAGCAGTTTTACAATGGTTCTTCCTACACTAGAGGGGTAAGAGACACTGAATCCCGGCCATTGATTATCGATGATTTTATTGTGCAAAAATATCATATCTGGCCCTCCAATTAATACATCATGGCATAAAAAGGAAAGTAATAATGCACACTATTGTCTTTCCTATAAATTCCTCATGATAACAAGGATATTACAATAATTAACTCTACGTGTTTTGAAGACGAAACATTCGAAGAGCATGGCTAATGGTACACCCAACTGCTGACTATACGATGTTGTCATGTCATCTATAGTCATCATTTATAGTCACTCATAAAACAAGGTAAGCTATAAGATTGGCTATAAGACTAGTGCTTTTTTCCATCGTCTCTCCATCTGTTTCTACACATTTAATGTATTTTCTATTTTTTAAGAATCTATTGTATCTTCCTAAGAGCAAGTGTATAGCTAGGACCTTGCATGAGAGCCCACTCCCCTTACATCTTCATGTAGCTCTTCTCCACGTAGGAAAATTGCCATGTAAGCGGGCTATAAGCCTGTTATTATACTTGCTCTAAGCAACTTTGACTTCTCATGATACATATATATGAAACATTTTAAAATGTTCGTGTATATTAAAAAATAAGTATGGATGGATGACTCAAATTGTGTGTGCCTTAAATATTTTGAAAAATAAATAAATTTAACTTAATTTGCATGTGGAAAAGATTGTTGTCAATGGATTCTCAAATTTTGTTTCGAAGAAACTGAAATCTGATTGAAAGCAAATGGATGATTTAAACTTGTATGTAGCAATTATGTTGGCATGTCAAAACCTAGTAATTTTTTTAACTGTGCAAACATTTGATGTGTATACAAGTTACATTGCATACTTTTTTTTGTAAGTATTTATTTATTTAACATAATAGTCTATAAGGCAAGAGTTCTTAGCAGTATATTTCCATAGTATTAATAGGAGTCCTTCGAAAAATGAAAAAAATACTGCCTATTTAGTAATCTTATTTCTTAGATAATAAGAGATTATATGGACCTTGGGCCTTGGATCAAAAAACATAGGCGGCTAAAATAGTTTGGGATCATGTTAAAATTTCTCAAAAAACAAATGGCTTCTGCATAAAACCACTAACATCAAAACAAGAGCTACTCTTGGAACCGAAGCTCTTTATCATTTGTTAATCTGCTACACCTATGTAGTGAATGATTGCCACTGATTGATCCAAAGTCTTCGGCTGACATACAACCCATATAACCATCAAGGTTTGTAGTTGGCTAATCAGGCTTACCGCATGATGGCGTACAAAAGGAACGTATAAGAAAAGAAAAAAGAAAAGAAAAAACATATAAAGCCAGCCATTGTTCTGTGAACTCCTTCGGTCTTGTGGTGGACTTGCAAATATATTTATTGTCAGACAGCAAGTGTTCAATTTTCATGTCATCTAACATCATGAAGATTTTTCACCCGCAAAAAAACAACATGAAGATATGTATTGGAACCACACTAACCTCCCTTGTTCAATTTTAAGTGCAAGTGGACCCATGCATGATGAAATACATACACTAGTAGAAAAAGGGTCAAACGTGAAGCACATTAGTGCCGGTTTGAATTAGAGCCGGCACTAATGAGTATATTAGTGCCGGTTCGTGGCGGCGATCAATAGTACCGGTTCGTGGCGAATCTTTAGTACCGGTTCGTACCACGAACCGGTACGAACCGGTACTAAAGAGGCTGTGTCAGCCTGCGGTCAGGCTATGGCCCCACCATCACCATTTAGTGCCGGTTCGTACCACGAACCGGTACTAATGACGTTATGGCAGGCTGTTTTTAGTCCCACCTCGCTCCCCTAACAAGCCTTTTACCACCTTAAATATGTTATTTCGCAAACTATCACAAGCACTTGGTCTTCATTGAACTCTATGTGTAGAATTTGTGGCCGCAATATGAGTCTTCATCGGTTTATAAATCGTTAATGACTCATATTGACAATTCAGATTGTACACACAAAGATCATTGATGATCAAAGTATTTTTTATGTTATAAGATCATATTGACAATTTACACTGTAAAGAAATATAAGATCATATTGACAATTTAGACTGTGCATTTCTTTTTTAAACTTATTACAACTCCAGAATTTTTGTGCACTCAGTATGCACCATTCAAACCGACGCCATCAACTTTCAACCATTTCTGCCTTCATTTGCTATTTTTCATGCATTTAATGATTTGTTTTGAACTAAATGACACTAAATTTTGTGCAGCCATAGCACCACCTTTAGTACCGGTTGGTGGCTCCAACCGGTACTAAAGGGTGACCAGCACCACCGGGTTTGTAAGCTGTTTTTTAGTCCGACCTCGCCAAGAGAGAGGGACTAGGAGCGGTTTATAAGCCCTGAGTGCAGAGACGATGAAGAAGAGGCTCAATGCTCACGTTGCTTAGCTTCAAGCCTTCAGGATTATGGTAGATTGCACGGAGCTACGCGCAGTGCAGTTTACACTATTCCGAAAGGCTTGAAGCAAATTAACAATCATTACACCTCTTTTTTATTTTTAATAACATATTACAACTCCAGACTTATTACACTACACGTTGGCATTTCTTTTTTTAAAACTTTGGTTATAACTCCAGACTTTGACCATCAAGTTTTGCAGAAAAGAAAAAATAGCAGAAAAGAAAAAAAATATAGCTGAAAAGAAAAAAACTGTATAAAAAAACTACTCCGAAATAAATAGAAGAAAATAAATATAGCAGAAAAGAAAAAACTACTCAGAAATAAATAGAAGAAAAAATAAAGCAGAAAAAAAATATTTGCTATTTTTCAATCGTTCACAAAATGACCGTGAAATTGAAATCAGTACAAAATGAACTCTGAAAATGTTGAATTTTGACAAACTAGATGAAAAACTACTCACAAATAAATATAACAGAAAAGAAAAAAATATACAAAAAACTACGTAGAAATAAATAGAAGAAAATAAAGCAGAAAAGAAAAAAAATATAAAAAAATTGGGGCGCTGCCCTGTGGGCCTGCTACGCCACGGGCGTGCAATTACAGGCCCTAAAGGCCCAGCAGACTCACAGGGAAGCGCGCAGAAATTAGGCCCACAAGCCTGCTATATAGAGGAGTTCAAAGAGACAGCCGCGGCTGGGTTTATAAACCAGTGCGGCTGCCCTTCGCCCGGCGAGGTGGGACTAAACTTTGGGGTGGCAGCGCAAGGCCTTTAGTACCGATTGGTGGCTCCAACCGGTACTAAAGAGTTAGTACCGGTTGGAGCCACCAACCGGTACTAAAGGCCTGCTCTTCCCGCCTCTTGGCCTGGCCAAAGTTGGCCTTTAGTACCGGTTGGTGGCTCCAACCGGTACTAAAGGCTCATCCTATATATACAACACTTACGAAATTTCAGTTATATCTTCCCACTTCTTTCGTCAACCTCTCGCGCGCCGCTCCCGTCGTCGCCGCCCGTCGCCCGTCGTCGTCCCCGCCGCCGCCCCGAACGCCGCGCGCCGCCGTCTGTCGTCATCCCGCGCCGCCGTCCGTACGTATCTCGCTCTCCTCGCGTACCCGCCGCGCCGCCGTCCGCCCGTACGCCGGCGCCCCCGCCCCGTACGCCGGCGCCCCCGCTCGTACGTACGGAGCGGCGGCGTACGGGGCCGCACACACACACACATACCACACACGCATACACACACATGTACACACATATATACGTACACACACACATACACACACATACACACACACATACACACACACACATTTTTTTTACTTATTTTCTGTTTTTTAAAAAAGTTAATTAGATGATCGAATGTTAGATTAATGTCGAATGTTAGATGAATTAGCTAGCTAGATAGAAAAATTGTCGAACTAGAGATTAGAACTAGTTGAATAATTAATATAACTAGTTTATTTTTAGTAAGAAAATTGTCGAACTAGTTTATTTAGGTATATGAGATTTGAACTAGTTCAATAATTAATATAACTAGTTTATTTTTAGTAAGAAAATTTAGGTATCTGAGATTTGATGATCTAATTAAAATATTATTTGTTAATGAGTTTTTCTGTTTATTTTTTTATATATTTTGAGTTTATATAAATGTTAGATTAATGTCGAATGTTAGATGAATTAGATAGAAAAGTTAAATATATAGTAATGTCAATTGTTAGAGATGAATATAGCTAGATATATTAATGTCAAATGTTAGATGAATATATATTTGGCTAGATATAGGTGTTTAATATTTCACCTATATGAACATAGGAAATGTCATCTGACGACGAAAAAGATTTCATTATGTGCGAACACTGTGAATACCAGCGCGGCCTGTGCGACAGAAATTTCCTTGTTGATGGTAGGCGCTTCAGCATCAAGCTGGATGAGACATTCGAAGTTGATACAGTAAGTCACTTTGTCAATTATTATTTGAATGCAAAACTTATGCTTCATTTGCTTCAACTTATAATTTTAAATTTTCATTATTCTACTAGCGCATCCCCTGCCATGCAAGAATTTTTGTCTTGGATAAGGTAGGTTTTAGTGCTATAGATGATATGGAGGTAAACAGAGTTTACTTGAAGACAGAGCATGGGTATACTTTCAACGTCAAATTATATAATGGAGACACATACACCCATTTTGAATGCAAAACTTGGAAAGCACTATGCAAGGCTTATGCATTTGAGCCTGATATGGTTATCACCTTTGATATTCGTCCGGAAGATGATATTGAAGGTAATATAGACATCTGGGTCGATGTGCAAACGCCTCCAGTTCTACCATTTGGTGAGTTTTTATCAACCATGCATGCATATGTTTAATTGATACAGTTTATTCAAAAATAGTTGACAACTAATTTGTATTGTCAGCTTATTTCGGTTCAAGCAAACATGTCCGGCGCTTGGTAGACAGGACCTACCACTGCCCCGGGGCTCAACTAAACTGCGAGGAGATAAGTCATTATGTTTCATGGCTTGAGGATCTTAATACTGTCAAGACAAATTTTTTTCCTGAACTTAGAAATGTTAGTACTCAAAAGGTGCGACCAATGGTGATCGTATTGAACTACGGTCACATCTATAATCGAAAGATGGTAAGATTTTAAATATGTGTCCTTAATTAGTGCATCTTTTGCATACATTATTTTTGAAGCTAAACTTTCATTGCTTAATATATTAATTACTATACGATGTTCTTCAACAGGGACTTCCGATGACAGTTGTGCCTTAGTGGATCGAGACAAAAGGTCGCATGTCAATGGTTAGCTTACGGCCAAAATATCCTACATTGCACATGAGTGCATTCAGGATTTCTGAAAGCGAAGAATGCTTAATAGTGAAAGATTGGAGCAAAATTGTTAACGATCGCAGAGAAGTACTAGGGGGCAGAAAGGGGAAGCGCAACCCAAGATTAGGAGACAGATTCATCTGCATGCTCCAGTATAATGAATCAGGAGAGCTATACATGTTCTATGCTATTCTACCTGAGAGGGAGCATCAGGAGTAGCTACTAGTTCATGCTCTTAATTAGTACTTGTCTCATGTCCGTGTCCTGAACTTCGATGTTGGTGATGATTATGTTGAACTTGATGATATATTTGCTTCTGTTACAAAGTGAATGTTTCCTCTTTAAGCTAGCCAGCGTTGGTGATGATTAGATAGCTAGCAGTAATGACTATGATGATTAAATAGTGGTAATTAGACGACTACGATGATTTTTGGCTAGCTAGAGTTTATTTATTTATTAATATGCGATGATGATGATGATGATGATGATGTAAAACAATCCTAAATTAAATTGATAACACAAATTTAATTGAAAAATACAAAATAAAACCAAAAAGTGGACAAACATTTAGTACCGGTTGGTGTTACCAACCGGTACTAAAAGGTTCCCGCCCCCCGGAGCTGGCTCGTGCCACGTGGTTGCCCTTTAGCACCGGTTTGTGCTGAACCGGTACTAAAGGGGGGGGGGCCTTTAGTGACCACACTTTAGTGCCCATTACGGAACCGGCACTAAAGGGCCTTACGAAGCGGTGCTATTGCCCGGTTCTGCACTAGTGATACTCCATGCATATAGTCCAAACTACTATTCCCCTGCAAACTTTTACAAGACTTTTTAGATCACTACTTAGTGAACTACAGTAGAAAGTCTAAGTTGTTATCTAAAAAGTCTTATAGAAGTTTACCGACGGAGTACTCTTACTTTCTAAGCAAGTGAATCATTTATACTAATCATCGTTATTAGTTCCCTAGTTGACCCGGTGGCATGGCTAACCACTTCACAGCTGGTTTATTCGATCCGGGTTACAAAAATGCCTCGTGGTTCTAACAAGAGTTTTAAATTGAAATGATTTTGTAATTCTCCAACCCTATGGTACTTCCATATTATGTGGTACTTGTCGTTGTAAGACCCGTCAAACAATACGACTTCTATGCAGCGGAAGTTAGGTTTCTTATTATTAATGAAGATTCAAGGATAGTGATAGGAATCGTGCTTAGTATCACATTCACACCTAAGTATAGGTTGGTTAGTTACTCACCTAATCTTGAGTCAGCTAGCCCTAACCATGATGAGATATGGTTGTTGTACCTTGTCATGTAGTAAGGACACTCCCATTGCTCCATCTTGGACTATTATAACATAACATTGATACTTCCTCCGTGGAAGAAGGGCGGAGACTCTCGAACGAGGAAAATGATCCCTTCGAAAGAATTGACCGAGGAGCTGTATGAGGTGAAAATCTCATGTATGGTTCTGTAAAGGGACGGTAAGGGTGTTGTATCTGTCGACTTTTCCACTATCAACCCCCAAAAACCAAACTCTGCCTTACGTAAAGTTGCCAGAGTATGATTAACCTCTGGATTTGAAATCGCTGCTTATATACCTGCTATTGGCCATAATTTACAAGGACATTATGTAGTATTAGTAAGAGGATGAAGGGGCAAAGATTGACCTCTATAGAAAGATTGATTCATTCGGATCGATATGAGGGCCCAACTCCGTTGCATTGCCAGAATCCATGTTTCATTTTGAAGCGGGTTAACCTCTGTGTTTCTCTCACGATAAAATCCTCTTGCTGAGCCCCCTTTCTCCTCGGTCCACGGAGAAAAAAAATGTAGGACTGGTGTGAAACGTTCATCACAGAAGAAAGAACTCATAGAGCCGGGATCGGTAACTAATAGTACTACTACCGAATACTAATATATAGAAATAGATATCTAGAAATAAAAACAAACTAATATATAGATAATCGAAATTGAAAAGAACTGTCTTTTTTGTATACTTTCCCCGTTCTATTGCTACCGCAGGTCTTATGCAGCTCTTATATTTCTTTACAGAGAGAGTACTAATGGTACAGATCTAATGTGATAACCTATTTAATGAGAAAAGATAGAGTTACCATACTATCTTAATCCAAATATAGGGCTATAAACCGGAAGGGAGCAATATTATCTCATAAATTTTCTCTAACAAAAGATACTCCATTAAATAAGAATTATTTTAAATGCAACACAAATATAGTGCATTGAGAGTGCCATATCTAAAACATGAATGCCAACTGAAAAACAAACAAACAAACATGAACGCGAGATATACACTGGACTGCCCAAAGTTGACCAATCTATAAAAACACGAGGATGCCGGCCCTTGAGAGCTGTGCACACTTCCTCGGTACCGTTGCTGCCAGTCAGCTCTCCCTCTCGATAACTTGACCAGTGACTAGTACAATACTCCACTGGTAGCACGAGAAACCTTTGCAGGGCGTCCACTCTACACACACAATAGGCGAGGGAACGCGATGGCCGTAGGTGCCGTCGGCGTTGAGGCTGGCCATGGCCCCCCTTTGGCTTACGGCGGCGAGCTCACGTTCACCGTAGTCATGACCTGCCTGGTGGCGGCCTCCGGCGGCCTCATCTTCGGCTACGACATCGGCATCTCAGGTCAGGTTCACCCACAGCTTACTATGATCTTGCGCGGTGTGCTCGTCTCGTTTCTGATCTCTAGCTGACTGTTGTGAAATCCAGGCGGCGTCTCCCAGATGAAGCCCTTCTTGCAGACCTTCTTCCCCAAGGTGCTCAGGCGGATGGCGGACGCGAAGCGGAGCCAGTACTGCATCTTCGACAGCCACGCGCTGACCTCCTTCACCTCGTCCCTCTACATCGCCGGCCTCGTGTCGTCCTTCGCCGCTGGCCGCGTCACCAGGTCGCTGGGCCGGCGTGGCGTGATGCTGCTGGGCGGGGCGCTGTTCTTCGCGGGCGGCGCCATGACCGGCGCGGCGATGAACCTCGCCATGCTCATCGTCGGGCGCATGCTCCTCGGCTTCGGCGTCGGGTTCACCAACCAGGCCACCCCGCTGTACCTCGCCGAGATGGCCCCCGCGCGGTGGCGCGGCTCCCTCGGCGTCGCCTTCCAGTTCTTCCTCGCCCTCGGGATCCTCATCGCCAACCTCGTCAACTACGGCACCGCGCGCCTCGAGTGGGGCTGGAGGCTCTCCCTCGGCCTCGCTGGCGCGCCGGCCATCGTCATCTTCGTCGGCGCTCTCTTCCTCACCGACACGCCCAGCAGCTTCATCATGCGCGGGAAGGCCGACCTCGCCCGGTCGGCGCTCCTCCGGGTGCGCGGGGCCAGCGCGAACGTGGACGCCGAGCTCAAGGACATCACGCGCGCCGTGGAGGCCGCGCGCAGCAGCGAGGAAGGCGCGTTCCGGAAGCTGTTCGCCGACCGGCAGTACCGCCCGCACCTGACCTTCTCCGTCGTGGTGCCGTTCTGCCACCAGCTGAGCGGCATGATGGTGCTGACCTTCTTCTCGCCGCTGGTGTTCCGCATCGCCGGCTTCGGGAGCAACGCGGCGCTGATGGGTGCGGTCATCCTCGCCGCCGTCAAGTTCGGCTCGCTCATCCTCTCCACGCTGGTGATCGACCGCTACGGCCGCAAGGTGCTCGTCATGGTGGGCGCGGTGATCATGGTCGTATGCCAGGTCGCGAACGCGTGGATCATGGGGGCGCAAGCCGCCAACGGCCCGATACCGCGGGCTTACGGGGTGGCGCTGCTGGCGCTCACCTGCGTGCAGGGCGCCGGGTTCGGCATGTCGTGGGCGCCGCTCATCTGGATCATCCCCGGGGAGATCTTCCCGATGGAGATACGGTCGGCGGGGCAGTCGGTGAGCGTGTCGACCACGCTGGGGCTCACCTTCCTGCAGACGCAGACCTTCCTCGCCCTGCTGTGCCGGCTCAAGTACGCCACGTTCGCCTACTACGCAGCCTGGGTGGTGGCCCTCACGGCCTTCGTCTTGGTCTTCCTGCCGGAGACCAAGGGCGTCCCCCTCGAGTCCATGGGCTCCGTCTGGGAGCGCCACTGGTACTGGAAGAGGTTCGTCGGCGACGGCCACGGCCGGCGCAAACCAGCTTCATCTCCGTCTGCATCAACATGAGCTATGCGTTCGTTTGTCCGTTCAACGACAACCTTGATGTACCTGTTTCAGTAAAGAAAAAAAACTTGGTGTGCCGTGCACGCATGCTCGGTTAAAGTTTTATTTAGGAGCGTGGCATTCTTCTTCTTGCTTGGACTTGGAGTATCTTATATTGACTCGCGGATGAATTTGCTATGTTGTTATCATGGATGCTAAATGTCTTTCCTTTTCTTTTGACAGCTTGGATAATGGGTATGTTATTAATCGTCGATGTATATATGTATACATGTTCTTGTGTAATAAAATCTTTCTAATGAAGCGTGTTGATCACCGGAATATCTTCAACATGAGTATTTGTTGGTCAACCAATCGTAATTGACTCGACCCAAAAATATGAGTTCATAATGAGCTGAAATGATTATTTTTCATCGTCGATGACACAGTCATATTTGACAATCGCTTCGTTGTCTTACATCATGATTGTGATGTCCCATTAGAAGGTTTTTAATGTTCCACGATAAAGGTTTATTGTGATATTCCATTGTGTGTCATCATTATTGTGATCACACATAAGTTTTTCCATTATTGTGACTCACCTTTAGAAGCATTTTTCTTCTTCTTCCCTGATGGAATCCTGATACAACTTGGAGCAAATTGTCCGGTCTATCTCTTTTAGTAATAACTACGATGCATTTTATGGCAGTATGACTCTAGGGGGGCGGTCTACTTTAGTTCCTCGCATGGTCCAAGTCTTTCTGTGGCTTCTATCTCATAACAAACCTATGACTAGAGACAAAATTTGTAGAAAAGGAACTTGAATATACCTTGGGATTGTGTGCTTTGCAATGAGCAAGAAATTTCTTCTCATCTGCTCTTTGATTGTGCAATTTCTAAAAATAGTTGTCTAGCTTCTTTGGAATTACTTTAGGATATGAGTTTCCTTCTATTGCCAGATTTTGGCCTGCTAACAACAACCACATGTGCCTAATTTTACATGTGCTTGCATCTTATGGTGTACTTGGAAAACTAGAAATGCACAGATATTTAATAATACAATTTAATCTGATATTAAGCAGGTGTGGTGGACAACCCTAGTGCTTTAAAAAAGGAGGATCCTACACAAGGAGAAGCATCTCGGAAGAAAGATTCGATCTCTGAGATGATCTCTTCATGGATTAGAAACTCCACATCATCTGTCCTTGGGGTAACTAACCCTGACCTTGGCGCTGGTTCTCTCAATAGTGCCCTCCTCTCTAGCATGTCCTTGGTTGATCCAGTCAATAACCACCGGGTGAGGGAAGAGGGCAGATGCTTTGCCATCCGTACCTCGAGCCCAAAGAGACCAAAGCCTTTCATGCTTAACCCCTGCAATCCTCTCGAGCTGACCAACTCATCCCTACAGTCCCCGCTGAAGAAACTCAAGATCACCTTTTGTTGGTGTCAAAACCGGCAGACCTCGGGTAGGAGGGCCCGAGCTGTTAGATCGGATCAATGGGTAACAAGAGAAAGAACACACACCATCTACCCAGGTTCGACCCCTCTCTATGGAGGTAAAACCCTACGTCATGCTCTTTCTTATATTAGTTGATGTTCGTCGGGTGTTGGTTTGCACTGTCGGGATAGGAGATCGATGGTTTGATTGTTGGACCTTTTTCATTCAAGTTTAGAGTTATCATTTATGTTGTTAGGCCAAACTGGTATAAAAAATATTTATTCTCGTATAGAGCACTAAATGTAATCAAGCCTAGTGGTTAATCGCCAATTGGGTTGCACCCTTTTCATTTGTGTTCAAGAAAATTACTTTACGATGTTAATCTAAAGAATACTATATAACTTACTCATCCCACTTCAACAAGAAAAGTCGTCGGTTCTTTCGGTAAGGCGTGCTCCGAAATATCAGACAGTTTTTCCTCTTAGTGCAATTTGTGTTGTTTCTGACCTACCATGGTTATTTTTGTGCAAGTTTATTTTTGCAAAAAGAGCAGGCCCCACATGCTGTCCCATCATCTGATCACTGATAGCGGGTTCCATGCCTGCTGGCACGTCTTGTCAGCGCCAGGGATGTATAAAAATGATTCTTGCAGCAAAGCCAAGTTTTTGCATCACTTTGATGTAGCCGTAATTTATAGCACTGAAGTGATCATTCATGCCAAGTTCTAGCACTACTGCTGCATCAATGGTGTAATTGACTCTTTTTCTGAGTTGTTTGTAGGACTTGTCGCCCCACGTCGTGAAGAATATGGTGGTCGCGAAAGGGAAACGGGTACTGCCTCGACGACAAGCAGCTGGCGCTCACGGCCTTCACGTCGTCGCTGCACGTTGCCGGGCTGGTGCCGTCCGCCGCTCGTGGCCAGCTGCATGCCTGCATCAGCACCGCCAAGGCCATTGGACGTCAGCGCATCATTGCTCTTCCTCGCCGGTGGCGCCATCACCAGCATGCCCATGCATCAACATCGCCGTGCTCACCATCGGTTCACCAACCAGGTAAGTATAAATCGCCTTCCCCGATGCATTTATCTATAATCTATCTACGTGCGTACCACGCCTGTGTGCCAATGAAAGTCAAGTCTTCGGTTCACATATACACTGCATATGAATCCAACCATTGTTCGCTGGACTCATTCGATCTTGCAGTGGACTTACCACATCATGCCAAGATATCTTCGGAGCCACTAACCTCGCTCGGTTAATTTTTTAAGTGCAAGTGGAACCATGCATGGCTGGACTTAACCCAATAACAATAGACTGAGGAACGAGCCTTCAATCATGTCTGTTACTACTAAGTCTCCAGTTGACCTCGTGGCACAGCTGGCTGTTTGGTCTCAGTTCCTAGTACAAACATGACCCGTGATTGTTGTGACAGTTTTAAATTCAATTGATTCTTAGGCTGGTCGTAATGGTAGTATCATAGCTAGTATCATGCATGCCAACTAGATAATTTTGATGAGGTGTCATGGCATTAAATGAAGAAAGAGAGGGTGTAGTATTATATCATGATACCGTATCATATTAAATGCTATGCTACTTTGTGTCATGCATGGCAATAAATAGAGTACTACATGATACTAATATATGATACTATGCATTAGGAGGTAGTATCATACACTAGTATCATATGCATGATACAATTATATGATACTCCCCATTACAACCAGCCTTATTCTTTTTCCGGATGAACTTGAAATGATTATGTGCTTGCGCTGAACCTAAAGAAGTTCTAACGATACGTCATGTGAGGTATCATATGACTATCGAATAGCAATGGACTGCTTGCCGAACTATATAATACAAGTCATTGCAAAGAAATAAAAAGGAACTCTAATTAAATGAATCGTCGGCAATCATGTCGTCGATCATTGTTTTAATTGCTTTAGAGCAATTCCAACGCGCCGACCCAAAAAGACGGCGTTTTTTGTCCGTTTGGGTCAGCCGTCCGCCCGGCGTTCGCCCTATTTGATATTTGGGTCGGCAGTGCGTCCAACGTGCCGACCCATATGTGTCGGCGTGGCCGGCTGGCCGCCCTTTTCAATAAATATCACAAATTTCACAAGCAAACATATAGTCCACAACCAAATAAATAGAATAGTTTCAACCAAATAAATAGCATAGTTTTACAAGCCGAATAAAAGTAAAAATGCCTCACATAGTTTTGCAAGCCGAATAAAAAGATACGTCTATTGGTTGCTAACATGAGCCCACATATACTGAACCAAATCATTTTGCAGTTGCATGTGAGTTTCCCAATCACGCAAGTCATGATGAAATTGGGTGAACTGTTCAAACATTGCCGCTCCTCCATACTCAGGCACAACATTCTCACCATGAAACTAAAACCCTTGATCGTAGAGAAGTTCGGGCGCTCATCTTCTACGATCATATTGGGCATGATCACACAAGCAGTCATCACCACCCACAGTTTCTGCGTGCTCCAAGTATTAGCAGGATACCGAACGATGCCCCATCGAGATTGCAAAACACTAAAGGCACGCTAGATGTCCTTCCTAGCACTCTCTTGCTCTTGGGCAAATCTTTTCCTCTTCTCTCCGACAGGGTTGGGGATTGTCTTCACAATAATGGTCCACTGAGGATAGATACCTTCATCCAGGTAGTGTCCTTTGTCGTAGTTGTGGCCGTTGATAGTAAAGTTTGTTGGGGAACGTTGCAGAAAATTAAAATTTTCCTACGATTTCACCAAGATCCATCTATGAGTTTATCTAAGCAACGAGTCATGGGAGAGAGATTGCATCTACATACCACTTTGTAGATCGCGAGCGGAAGCGTTCAAGGAACGGGGATGAGGTAGTCGTACACGACGTGATCCAAATCACCGGAGATCCTAGCACCGAACGGACGGCACCTCCGCGTTCAACACACGTACGGTCAGCGTAACGTCTCCTACTTCTTGATCCAGCAAGGCAAAGGAGAGGTTGGGGAAGATGGCTCCAGCAGCAGCACGACGGTGTGGTGATGGTGGAGCTGCAGTACTCCGGCAGGGCTTCGCCGAGCTCTATGAAGGAGGAGGAGGTGTTGGAGAGGGAGAGGGAGGCGCCAGGGCAAGGGGTGCGGCTGCCCCCTCCCCTCCCCCCTTTATATAGGCCCCCTGAGGGGGCGGCCCTGGGAGATTGAATCTCCCAAGGGGGCGGCGGCCAAGGGGGGTGGAGTGCCCCCCAAGGCATGTGGGCGCCCCCCCACCCTAGGGTTCCAACCCTAGGCGCAGGGGGTGGCCCTTGGGGGCGCACCAGCCCACTAAGGGCTGGTCCCCCCTTCCCACTTCAGCCCATGGGGCCCTCCGGGATGGGTGGCCCCACCCAGTGGACCCCCGGGACCCATCTGGTGGTCCCGGTACAATACCGGTGACCCCCAGATCATTCCCGATGGCCGAAACTGCACTTCCTATATATAATTCTTTACCTCCGGACCAATCCGGAACTCCTCGTGACGTCCGGGATCTCATCCGGGACTCCGAACAACATTCGGGTTACTGCATACACATATCTTCACAACCCTAGCGTCACCGAACCTTAAGTGTGTAGACCCTACGGGTTCGGGAGACATGCAGACATGACCGAGACGGCTCTCGGGCAATAACCAACAGCGGGATCTGGAAACCCATGTTGGCTCCTATATGCTCCACGATGATCTCATCGGATGAACCACGATGTCGAGGATTCAATTAATCCCGTATACGATTCCCTTTGTCAATCGGTATTTTACTTGCCCGAGATTCGATCGTCGGTATCCCAATACCTCGTTCAATCTCGTTACCGGCAAGTCACTTTACTCGTACCGTAATGCATGATCCCGTGATCAAACACTTTGATCACATTGAGCTCATTATGATGATGCATTACCGAGAGGGCCCAGTGATACCTCTCCGTCAAGCGGAGTGACAAATCCCAGTCTCGATCCGTGTCAACCCAACAGATACTTTCGGAGATACCCGTAGTATACCTTTATAGTCACCCAGTTACGTTGTGACGTTTGGCACACCCAAAGCACTCCTACGGTATCCGGGAGTTACACGATCTCATGGTCTAAGGAAAGGATACTTGACATTGGAAAACTCTAGCAAACGAACTATGCGATCTTATGCTATGTTTAGGATTGGGTCTCGTCCATCACATCATTCTCCTAATGATGTGATCTCGTTATCAATGACATCCAATGTCCATAGTCAGGAAACCATGACTATCTGTCGATCAACGAGCTAGTCAACTAGAGGCTTACTAGGGACATGTTGTTGTCTGTTATTCACACATGTATTACGATTTCCGGATAACACAATTATAGCACGAATAAAGACAATTATCATGAATAAGGAAATATAATAATAATGCTTTTATTATTGCCTCTAGGGCATATTTCCAACAGTCTCCCACTTGCACTAGAGTCAATAATCTAGTTACATTGTGATGAATCGAACACCCATAGAGTTCTGGTGCTGATCATGTTTTGCCTTAGGGAGAGGTTTAGTCAACGGATCTGCGACATTCAGATCTGTGTGCACTTTACAAATTTCTATGTCTCCATCTTGAACATTTTCACGAATGGAGTTGAAGCGACGCTTGATGTGCCTGGTCTTCTTGTGAAACCTGGGCTCCTTGGCAAGTGCAATAGCTCCAGTGTTGTCACAGAAGAGTTTGATTGGCCCCGACGCATTGGGTATGACTCCGAGGTCGGTGATGAACTCCTTCACCCAAATTGCTTCATGTGCTGCCTCAGAGGCTGCCATGTATTCCGCTTCACATGTAGATCCCGCCACGACGCTCTGCTTGCAACTGCACCAGCTTACTGCCCGACCATTCAAAATATACACGTATCCGGTTTGTGACTTAGAGTCATCCAGCTCTGTGTCGAAGCTAGCGTCGACGTAACCCTTTACGACGAGCTCTTCGTCACCTCCATAAACGAGAAATATTTCCTTAGTCCTTTTCAGGTACTTCAGGATATTCTTGACCGCTGTCCAGTGTTCCTTGCCGGGATTACTTTGGTACCTTCCTACCAAACTTACGGCAAGGTTTACATCAGGTCTGGTACACAGCATGGCATACATAATAGACCCTATGGCTGAGGCATAGGGGATGACACTCATCTCTTCTATATCTTCGGCTGTGGTCGGACATTGAGCTGAGCTCAATTTCACACCTTGTAACACAGGTAAGAACCCCTTCTTAGATTGATCCATATTGAACTTCTTCAATATCTTATCAAGGTATGTGCTTTGTGAAAGACCTATGAGCCGTCTTGATCTATCTCTATAGATCTTGATGCCTAATATATAAGCAGCTTCTCCAAGGTCCTTCATTGAAAAACTTTTATTCAAGTAGGCCTTAATGCTGTCCAAGAGTTCTATATCATTTTCCATCAAAAGTATGTCATCTACATATAGTATGAGAAATGGTACAGAGCTCCCACTCACTTTCTTGTAAACGCAGGCTTCTCCATAAGTCTGCGTAAACCCAAACGCTTTGATCATCTCATCAAAGCGAATGTTCCAACTCCGAGATGCTTGCACCAGCCCATAAATCGAGCGTTGGAGCTTGCACACCTTGTCAGCATTCTTAGTATCGACAAAACCTTCCGGCTGTATCATATACAATTCTTCCTTAAGGAAACCATTAAGGAATGCCGTTTTGACGTCCATTTGCCATATTTCATAATCGTAGAATGCGGCAATTGCTAACATGATTTGGACGGACTTCAGCTTCGCTACCGGTGAGAAAGTCTCATCGTAGTCAACCCCTTGAACTTGTCGATAACCCTTAGCGACAAGCCGAGCTTTATAGATGGTCACATTACCATCCGCGTCTGTCTTATTCTTAAAGATCCATTTATTTTCTATGGCTCGCCGCTCAACGGGCAAGTCAGTCAAAGTCCATACTTTGTTTTCATACATGGATCCTATCTCGGATTTCATGGCTTCTAGCCATTTGTCGGAATCCGGGCCCGCCATTGCTTCCTCATAGTTCGAAGGTTCACCGTTGTCTAACAACATGATTTCCAAGACAGGGTTGCCGTACCACTCTGGTGCGGAACGTGTCCTTGTGTGACCTTCCAATTTCAGTAGGAGCTTGATTGGAAGTATCTTGATCATCATCATTAATTTCCTCTCTAGTCGGTGCAGGCACCTCAGGAACGTTTTCTTGAGTTTCGCCATTTTCCGGTTCAAGAGGTAACACTTCATCAAGTTCTACTTTCCTCCCACTTACTTCTTTCGAGAGAAACTCTTTCTCTAGAAAGGATCCATTCTTGGCAACAAAGATCTTGCCTTCGGATCTGAGGTAGAAGGTATACCCAATAGTTTCTTTAGGGTATCCTATGAAGACGCATTTTTCCGACTTGGGTTCGAGCTTTTCAGGTTGAAGTTTCTTGACATAAGCATCGCATCCCCAAACTTTTAGAAACGACAGCTTAGGTTTCTTCCCAAACCATAATTCATACGGTGTCGTCTCAACGGATTTCGACGGAGCCCTATTTAAAGTGAACGCGGCAGTCTCTAAAGCATAGCCCCAAAGAGATAGCGCTAAATCGGTAAGAGACATCATAGATCGCACCATATCTAATAGAGTGCGATTACGACGTTCGGACACACCATTACGCTGAGGTGTTCCAGGCGGCGTGAGTTGTGAAACTATTCCACATTTTCTTAAGTGTGTGCCAAATTCGTGACTCAAGTATTCTCCTCCACGATCTGATCGTAGAAACTTGATCTTTCTATCACGTTGATTTTCAACCTCACTCTGAAATTCCTTGAACTTTTCAAAGGTCTCAGACTTGTGTTTCATTAAGTAGATATACCCATATCTACTCAAGTCATCAGTGAGGGTGAGAACATAACGACAGCCACCGCGAGCCTCAATACTCATGGACCGCACACATCGGTATGTATGATTTCCAATAAGTTGGTTGCTCGCTCCATTGTTTCTGAGAACGGAGTCTTGGTCATTTTACCCATGAGGCATGGTTCGCACGTGTCAAATGATTCATAATCAAGAGACTCTAAAAGTCCATCTGCATGGAGCTTCTTCATGCGTTTGACACCTATGTGACCAAGGCGGCAGTGCCACAAATATGTGGGACTATTATTATCAACTTTAACTCTTTTGGTATTCACACTATGAATATGTGTATCATCACGTACGAGATTCATTAAGAATAAACCATTAACCATCGGAGCATGACCATAAAACATATCTCTCATATAAATAGAACAACCATTATTCTCGGATTTAAATGAGTAGCCATCTCGAATTAAACGAGATCCAGACACAATGTTCATGCTCAAACTTGGCACTAAATAACAATTATTGAGGTTTAAAACTAATCCCGTAGGTAAATGTAGAGGTAGCGTGCCGACGGCGATCACATCGACCTTGGAACCATTCCCGACGCGCATCGTCACCTCGTCCTTCGCCAGTCTCCGTTTATTCCGCAGCTCCTGCTTTGAGTTACAAATGTGAGCAACTGCACCGGTATCAAATACCCAAGAGCTACTACGAGTACTGGTAAGGTACACATCAATTACATGTATATCACATATACCTTTTGTTTTGCCGGCCTTCTTGTCCGCTAAGTATTTGGGGCAGTTCCGCTTCCAGTGACCACTTCGCTTGCAATAAAAACACTCAGTCTCGGGCTTGGGTCCATTCTTTGGCTTCTTACCGGCAACTTGCTTACCGGGCGCGGCAACTTCCTTGCCGTCCTTCTTGAAGTTCTTTTTACCCTTGCCCTTCTTGAACTTAGTGGTTTTATTCACCATCAACACTTGATGTTCCTTCTTGATTTCTACCTCTGCTGATTTCAGCATAGCATATACCTCAGGAATGGTCTTTACCATCCCCTGCATGTTGTAGTTCATCACAAAGCTCTTGTAGCTAGGTGGAAGCGACTGGAGGATTCTGTCAATGACCGCTTCATCCGGGAGATTAACTTCCAGTTGAGTCAAGCGGTTGTGCAACCCAGACATCTTGAGTATGTGTTCACTGATAGAGCTATTTTCCTCCATCTTACAGCTAAAGAATTTGTCGGAGACTTCATATCTCTCGACCCGGGCATGAGCTTGGAAAACCATTTTCAGCTCTTCGAACATCTCATATGCTCCATGTCTCTCAAAACGCTTTTGGAGTCCCGGCTCTAAGCTGTAAAGCATGCCGCACTGAACGAGGGAGTAATCATCGGAACGTGACTGCCAAGCGTTCATAACGTCTTGTTCTGCAGGGAGAACAGGTGCGTCACCCAGCGGTGCTCGTAGGACATAATCTTTCTTGGCAGCTATGAGGATGATCCTCAGGTTCCGGACCCAGTCCGTATAGTTGCTGCCATCGTCTTTCAACTTGGTTTTCTCTAGGAACGCGTTGAAGTTGAGGACTACGTTGGCCATTTGATCTACAAGACATATTGTAAATATTTTAGACTAAGTTCATGATAATAAAGTTCATTTAATCAAATTATTTAATGAACTCCCACTTAGATAGACATCCCTCTTCTAGTCATCTAAGTATTACATGATCCAAGTCAACTAGGCCGTGTCCGATTATCACGTGAGACGGACTAGTCAACATCGGTGAACATCTTCATGTTGATCGTATCTTCTATACGACTCATGCTCGACCTTTCGGTCTTCTGTGTTCCGAGGCCATGTCTGTACATGCTAGGCTCGTCAAGTCAACCTAAGTGTTTGCATGTGTAAATCTGTCTTACACCCGTTGTATGTGAACGTTAGAATCTATCACACCCGATCATCACGTGGTGCTTCGAAACAACGAACTGTCGCAACGGTGCACAGTTAGGGGGAACACTTCTTGAAATTATTATGAGGGATCATCTTATTTACTACCGTCGTTCTAAGTAAACAAGATGCAAAACATGATAAACATCACATGCAATCAAATAATAAATGTGACATGATATGGCCAATATCACATAGCTCCTTTGATCTCCATCTTGGGGCTCTATGATCATCTTCTCACCGGCTTGACACCATGATCTCCATCATCATGATCTCCATCATCGTGTCTCCATGAAGTTGCCCGCCAACTATTACTTCTACTACTATGGCTAACGCGTTTAGCAATAAAGTAAAGTAATTTACATGGCGTTTCTCAATGACACGCAGGTCATACAAAATAAAGACAACTCCTATGGCTCCTGCCGGTTGTCATACTCATCGACATGCAAGTCGTGATTCCTATTACAATAGCATGAACATCTCATACATCACATATAGATCATTCATCATTCATCACAACTTTGGCCATATCATATCACAAAGCACTTGCTGCAAAAACAAGTTAGACGTCCTCTAATTGTTGTTGCAAGTTTTACGTGGCTGAATTAGGGTTCTAGCAAGAATGTTTTCTTACCTACGTGAAAGCCACAACGTGATTTGTCAACTTCTATTTACCCTTCATAAGGGCCCTTTTCATCGAATCCGCTCCAACTAAATTGGGAGAGACAGACACCCGCCAGCCACCTTATGCAACTAGTGCATGTTAGTCGGTGGAACCGGTCTCACGTAAGTGTACGTGTAAGGTTGGTCCGGGCCGCTTCATCCCACAATACCGCTGAAGCAAGATAATACTAGTAGCGGCAAGAAAAGTTGACAACATCTACGCCCACAACAAATTGTGTTCTACTCGTGCAATAGAGAACTACGCATAGACCTAGCTCAAGATGCCACTGTTGGGGAACGTTGCAGAAAATTAAAATTTTCCTACGGTTTCACCAAGATCCATCTATGAGTTCATCTAAGCAACGAGTCATGGGAGAGAGATTGCATCTACATACCACTTTGTAGATCGCGAGCGGAAGCGTTCAAGGAACGGGGATGAGGTAGTCGTACACGACGTGATCCAAATCACCGGAGATCCTAGCACCGAACGGACGGCACCTCCGCGTTCAACACACGTACGGTCAGCGTAACGTCTCCTACTTCTTGATCCAGCAAGGCAAAGGAGAGGTTGGGGAAGATGGCTCCAGCAGCAGCACGACGGCGTGGTGATGGTGGAGCTGCAGTACTCCGGCAGGGCTTCGCCGAGCTCTATGGAGGAGGAGGAGGTGTTGGAGAGGGAGAGGGAGGCGCCAGGGCAAGGGGTGCGGCTGCCCCCTCCCCTCCCCCCTTTATATAGGCCCCCTGGGGGGCGCCGGCCCTGGGAGATTGAATCTCCCAAGGGGGCGGCGGCCAAGGGGGGTGGAGTGCCCCCCAAGGCATCTGGGCGCCCCCCCCCCACCCTAGGGTTCCAACCCTAGGCGCAGGGGGTGGGCCTTGGGGGCGCACCAGCCCACTAAGGGCTGGTCCCCCTTCCCACTTCAGCCCATGGGGCCCTCCGGGATGGGTGGCCCCACCCGGTGGACCTCCGGGACCCATCTGGTGGTCCTGGTACAATACCGGTGACCCCCAGATCATTCCCGATGGCCGAAACTGCACTTCCTATATATAATTCTTTACCTCCGGACCAATCCGGAACTCCTCGTGACATCCGGGATCTCATCCGGGACTCCGAACAACATTCGGGTTACTGCATACACATATCTTCACAACCCTAGCGTCACCGAACCTTAAGTGTGTAGACCCTACGGGTTCGGGAGACATGCAGACATGACCGAGACGGCTCTCGGGCAATAACCAACAGCGGGATCTGGATACCCATGTTGGCTCCTATATGCTCCACGATGATCTCATCGGATGAACCACGATGTCGAGGATTCAATTAATCCCGTATACGATTCCCTTTGTCAATCGGTATTTTACTTGCCCGAGATTCGATCGTCGGTATCCCAATACCTCGTTCAATCTTGTTACCGGCAAGTCACTTTACTCGTACCGTAATGCATGATCCCGTGATCAAACACTTTGATCACATTGAGCTCATTATGATGATGCATTACCGAGAGGGCCCGGTGATACCTCTCCGTCAAGCGGAGTGACAAATCCCAGTCTCGATCCGTGTCAACCCAACAGATACTTTCGGAGATACCCGTAGTATACCTTTATAGTCACCCAGTTACGTTGTGACGTTTGGCACACCCAAAGCACTCCTATGGTATCCGGGAGTTACACGATCTCATGGTCTAAGGAAAGGATACTTGACATTGGAAAACTCTAGCAAACGAACTATGTGATCTTATGCTATGTTTAGGATTGGGTCTCGTCCATCACATCATTCTCCTAATGATGTGATCTCGTTATCAATGACATCCAATGTCCATAGTCAGGAAACCATGACTATCTATCGATCAACGAGCTAGTCAACTAGAGGCTTACTAGGGACATGTTGTTGTCTGTTATTCACACATGTATTACGATTTCCGGATAACACAATTATAGCACGAATAAAGACAATTATCATGAATAAGGAAATATAATAATAATGCTTTTATTATTGCCTCTAGGGCATATTTCCAACAAAGTTCACCGGTGGATTGTTTCCTTCAGCAAGCCTAGCAAACACCGGCGAGCGCTGAAGCACGTTGATATCATTGTGTGATCCGGCCATGCCAAAGAAAGAGTGCCAGATCCAGATATCTTGAGACGCCACGGCCTCAAGTATGACGGTGCAAGCCCTGACATGGTCCTTGTATTGTCCTTGCCAAGCAGAAGGGCGGTTCTTCCACTCCCAGTGCATGCATTCTATGTTGTCAAGCATCCCTGGGAAGCCTCTGCTGGCATTCATCGCCAACAAACGAGCTGTATTATCAGGAGTCGGCTCTCTCAAGTACTCAGGGCCAAACACAACAATGTCTAGGTATGTAGACTCACTCATACGGACGTACTCGTCAATGAGATCACCGGGCACTCCGGATGCAAGCATTCGGATGGTGGCAGTGCATTTCTGATAAGAGGAGAAACCAATCTTTCCAATGACATCCTCTTTGCACTCGAAATAGTCATCATAGCCGACCACCCCCTCTCTAATACTGTTGAAAAGATGCCTACTCATATGGAAACGGCGGCGGAATTTCTGATGTTTGAACAACGGGTTTGTTGTGTCAAAGTAGTCCTTCCAAAGAAGGAAATGACCGCTCTCTCGGTTGCGATTCAATGCCGGAGGGTGCCCTGGAATGGAGCCATGGAACGACGGGCGCTGGCTATTAAGGTGGTGATGGACCAACACGGCAGCCAAGATCTCCTCCTCATCATCGTACGAGGAATCGTCGGAGTCGCAAAGGAAATTGTGGAAAAGAACTCGCCGGCAGAGTCCATTTTGTACCTTGGCAAACTGTCGGACAGTTTGTGGGCGTCGACGAAGGAGACGGTCGGCGAAGGGAGTCGCGTCGCCCTTGGACCAGCTAGCTGCCCTGGCGGCGTCTGACGAGCGTGCCAGCGTCCGACGAGCGTGGCATTGAGGATCTGGACGGGCCGGCGAGGCGGCTTCTTGGTCGCGGTCGCAGCTGTGTCGGGGGAGCGGGGGTGGGAAGCTTTCGGTTCCCCGGCGGCAAGACGGCGGTGGCGGGCGACATGAGAGGTGGCGGAATTGCAGAGGGGATGTTGCGGCACCGGCAGCTGGCAGAGTCACCGGAAAAATGGGCGGTGGCATCGGCAACGAAGGAGGCGGGCGAGGGTTTGTTGTTGGAATGGGAGAGGATGGCCAATGTGCCACCGACCAGCGGATCAGGGGGGAGGAGTAGGCGGGCGCGCGCGTCCGTCTCGTGTTCGCGCCGACGCAAATCCGGCTAAAAAATGGGTCGGGATTGGGTCGGTAGACGGACGAAAAGCGGACGCGCGTCCGTTTGGGTCGGCGCATTGGGCCAACTTTTCTGTCCGCGCCGAACCGAACTGACGCGCGCGGACGAAATGGATCGTCGTGTTGGAGTTTCTCTTAGAGTTTTCATTTTCATTTTCCTCCGCTAAGATAGAGATGGTGTGGTAGAGATGGTGTCTGTCTTGTATGACTTTGCTTTTTGCTGGTGCAATTCTTAAGATGTGCGCGCGCGCGCGCGTGTGCATATGTGTTAGTATTGGTTGTATGCATGGCTGGACTAACCCAATAACAATAGACTTCATGCGTGACGAGACTTGAATCATGTCTGTTACTAAGTCTCTAATTGACCTCGTGGCTGGCCTCATAATCCTCTGTGTCCCCTCTGCGGATTAGGAGGGGAGTCTACCTCTCACCTGTTCACCTCTTGCCCTTTTGCTGCTGGGGTGTGGGGCTTCTCCTTAACCAAGTTCAGTTTCCCATTTCAAATCATGCCAACCAACTCCACTCAAAGTTTTCTGGAATGGTGGCCTTCCTCTCTTCAACAGACCACTACAAGCAGACGCAATGAGCTCTCAGCTTTAATCATGATCATTTGTTGGCATATTTGGAAAGAGAGAAACAATAGAATTTTCAATGGCAAGGTGCAGAACTTCCTGCAAATCTGTGATGGCATTCTTGATGAGTTGAGAACTTGGAGATATGCTGGTGTCAAAGGGGTGCAATGGACTGGAGAAGGTTGACCCCACTGTAGACTGTTAACCTTGTAAATTCTGTGTACCGTCTCCCCATTAGATTCCGGTAATTCTTGTACATGTAAGACTTGTACTCTGGTGTTCTGCTTTTCTCTTAATGAATGAAATCAGCAAGGCTGTATTTCGTCAAAAAAATTGACCTCGTGGCATGGCTAACCACTTCACAGCTGGTTTGCTCGGTCTAAGTTCCTACTATGAAGCTGACTCGTGATTATTGAGACAGTTTTAAATTAAAATTATTCCTTTTGTTCTTTATCGGGTGGAATTGAAATGGTTCTGAACTTACGCCAAACCTAAAGAAGCTCTAACGATACGTCATCTGATGTATCGAATAGCAATGGACTGCTTGACGAACTCTATAACATAAGTTATTGCAAAGAAATAAAAAGGAACACTGAACAAATGAATCGTCAGCAATCATGTCGTCGATCATTGTTTCGATTGCTTTAGAGTGTTATTTTTCCTCCGCTAGGCAGAGATACGGTCTTGTACAACTTTGTGTTTGCCAGTGGGATTCTTTATATCTGTGTGTGCGCGTGCGCGTGTGTTAGTATTGGCTATATACATCCTAGTCATCTAGACGCTGTTTGTGTGCTCATCGGGTGTGTATTACTTTGATGCTTCATTTTGAGTTCATAAAAAACACTAGCAGACTCAAGAGGAAAGGCCCCTGCGTTGTCCAACGGGCGACTCGGGCGGCGCAACCGCCGCCGCCGTACTAGGCTTCCTCTGCCTCTTCTCCCCCTTGCCGCTGGCCGGGGCTGCCCGGGTATAGCCCCTCGCGGTGGTCGGCGGCGGCGGGAGCTCTCCAACATGTGCGTCTCATCCTCCAAAGCCTTAGCTCGATTGGATCTTGCCGCTCGTGCACGGCTTGGGCCGTCGCTGTCGTCCTGGCTGGGCGTCCTCCCGCGACTCTTCCCCGGCCTTGGTGGATTCTGGCCTCAACGTCCAGCCGCATGGACATGGTCCCTGCTGCCATCGGGGTTCAGATATGGACTGGCATGACAGTGATGACCAGGGGCCTCGGTAGCCGCCGGCATACAACGGTGTGGTGGAGCTCGATTGCTCCATGGTTGTGCTGGGGTAGACTCGTCCTCGCGGATGCCGGCTAGATCGGTTATTTTTGCGGATTCGGCTTCCTCATATCCGGCGGCTGTGACGGCAACGGATGGCCACTCCAACCTGCGGCGGCGACATCACTGCTGATTTTGGTGACCATCGAAAGGTCTTTGTGAGGGATCATCTTCCTAGATCCGATGTTTTGCCTTCAGCGGTGATTAGGCAATCTACAGACGACAGCTTGACGTAGAGGATATGGTTGTGCAGCAGCGGCAGACGGTTTCTTAACCCAGCTGCATGTATCTGCTTGGATGGGATTGTGGAAAAGTGGTGGTAACAATACATGATTGACTTCGACGAGTTTCGAGGTGAAAACCTAGGTCTAACCCGAGTTGGTTATATCTGGCAATGGTGATGTCTTTGCATCGTTACCTTGTCGAAGGCATTGCTTGGAAATGCTCCTATTGGTTCTTCAAGGTGAAAGCCTAGACTCTGACCTATGGTGATTGGATCCGGTGACGGCGGCGCTTGAGCATCGCTCCCTTCTTGAAGGTGTTGCTGTTGAAGAATCTCGATATCCTTGTGGTGTTATGAGATGATTGGTGCGAATATGGTCATGGTTATAGTTTGTCGATCGCGGATTTGATTTCTTCGGGGTTTTTTTTCCTTACTCGGGCATAGCAATGGTCTTATATGACTTTGCTATTTGGTAGCATGTTTTTTTTGTGTGTGTGTGTTAGTGTCGGCTGTGTGCATCCTAACTATGCAGAGGCCGGGTGTGTGCTCATTATGTTTGTATCGGCTTGATGCTTCATTTTGAGATAATAAAATCCATCCTTTGTCAAAAATAAAAAACACTTTTTTATCTAAAAAAATGGACCGTTTCATAGTGCAGAATTTTTCTGAGCTAGCAGCAATATTTCGTGTCAGAGCACCAAGAGCATCTACAACCGGTTTTCTTCGTTTTCCTTTGTTTCCTTCTCGGGTTTCATTGTTTCCATTCTTTTGCATTACTTTTAATTTATTTATTTTTCTTTTGGGGGTTTTATTAGTTTCTTCGTTTTTATTTGAATATTTTTTTATTTTTATCGGTCTCTTTCTTTTTCAACATATGTCTACTTTTTTAGTACACAATATACATTTTTAGTATATATCTGGAACAATTTTTTAAGCTTTCAACATTGTTCAAATACATGATGTACATTTTTCTTTTAATATATGTTTTGAACACTTTTCGAATATATGGTCAACATGTTTTCAAACACATGTTGAACATTTTTCATGGTAATAAACATTTTTTAAAACTATACAAAGATTTTTAACCTTTTTCAGTGCACAATATATATTTATATTGTACACATGTAATATTTTTTTTGACACGTTGAACATTTTTAAAATACACAATGTACATTTTAATTTATTCATGTTTCGAACACTTTTTTGAGTGTAGGATCAACATTTTTTTAAATACACATTGAACACTTTTAAGGCAATAAAACATTTTTTACGCTATGTGAATATATTTTTACATCTTATAAACAATTTTTTGAATGTCATAAATATATTTTTTGAAACACAAGAATATTTCTTTAAAATGTTACATACGTTTTAAATGGTAAGAACCCATATTTAATATTATGCAAAAATACATTATGTCAAAAATTCACATGTAGTTTTTTGAAACGTAGGAACATTTTTTCATTCTCACAAACTTTGTTTTCAAAAGTTATCAACAGTTTTTTTAGTTGCCCTAACAATTTTTATACTATGTTAATGCTTTCCAAATTCATGGTTTTATTTTTAAAAACAAATTTATGTTTCTAAAATAAAATTAAAAAAGAAGAAAATTTGTTAGCACAATGTCAGCATGGAGAACCCACATTCCTACTGGGCTGGCTCAGTATCGGCTATAAGTGCGACATATTTGAAAACATGTTGCCTGAGGCTGCCTTCCACCTGGCTATAAGTGCGACATATTTTTTGCTCAAAAACAAAGTGCGACATATTTCTTTTGCAAAAAGCGAGGCATATACGCGCCATGTAATCGGGTCATTCTTTCTTCTAGAACATGCAATCCTCCTCATGCGCATGTTGGTATGTGACGCCCGTCGAATCTGGCCCTACTCGGCCGTGAGGATCCTACCCAAAGCTGCCGTCCAGATAAAGAAACGGCACTGCTCCTTTGACCTCGTCAGCCGCCCCTCCAAAAAGTTAGGGTACTCTGCCTCCCGCCGGCGCCGTCGTCGGTCCGTCCCATCTTCGGTGGCCTTAGCGCCATGGAGGCGGAGTGGATCTCGCCCCTTGCCAGTGGGAGGGCTTCGTTTTTTAGATCTTTTTTCGATCTTTGTTAGGGTTTGTGTCCTGCTCAGGAAGGAGAGATTGCGGCGGCTCCCTGAAGATGGAATTGTTGGAAATATGCCCTAGAGGCAATAATAAATAAGTTATTATTATATTTCCTTGTTCATGATAATCGTTTATTATCCATGCTATAATTGTATTGATAGAAAACTCAGATACATGTGTGGATACATAAACAACACCATGTCCCTAGTAAGCCTCTAGTTGACTAGCTCGTTGATCAATAGATGGTTACGGTTTCCTGACCATGGACATTGGATGTCCTTGATAACGGGATCACATCATTAGGAGAATCATGTGATGGACAAGACCCAATCCTAAGCCTAGCACAAAGATCGTGTAGTTCGTATGCTAAAGCTTTTCTAATGTCAAGTATCATTTCCTTAGACCATGAGATTGTGCAACTCCCGGATACCGTAGGAATACTTTGGGTGTGCCAAACGTCACAACGTAACTGGGTGGCTATAAAGGTACACTACAGGTATCTCCGAAAGTGTCTGTTGGGTTGGCACGAATCGAGACTGGGATTTGTCACTCCGTGTGACGGAGAGGTATCTCTGGGCCCACTCGTTAGGACATCATCATAATGTGCACAATGTGATCAAGGAGTTGATCACGGGATGATGTGTTACGGAACGAGTAAAGAGACTTGCCGGTAACGAGATTGAACAAGGTATCGGGATACCGACGATCGAATCTCGGGCAAGTACAATACCGCTAGACAAAGGGAATTGAATACGGGATTGATCGAATCCTCGACATCGTGGTTCATCCGATGAAATCATTGTGGAACATGTGGGAGCCAACATGGGTATCCAGATCCCGCTGTTGGTTATTGACCGGAGAACGTCTCGGTCATGTCTGCGTGTCTCCCGAACCCGTAGGGTCTACACACTTAAGGTTCGGTGACGCTAGGGTTATAAAGGAAGTTCGTATGTGGTTACCGAATGTTGTTCGGAGTCCCGGATGAGATCCCGGACGTCACGAGGAGTTCCGGAATGGTCCGGAGGTAAAGATTTATATATAGGAAGTATGGTTTTGGCCACTGGAAGTGTTCTGGGCATCACCGATAGTGTACCGGGACCACCGAAGGTGTCCGGGGGTCCACCAAGTGGGGCCACAAGCCCCGGAGGCTTGCATGGGCTAAGAGTGGTTAGGGACCAGCCCCTGAGTGGGCTGGTGCGCCTCCCACAAGGCTCAAGGCGCAGCCAAGAGGAGAAAGGGGAAACCCTAGGCACAGATGGGCCTAAGGCCCACCCTAGGGCGCGCCCCCCTCTCTTCCCCTCTTGGCCGCCCCCCCTTTTCCCATCTAGGGCTGCCACCCCTCTAGGGGTGGGAACCCTAGAGGGGGCGCACCCTCCTCCCCTCCTCCTATAAATAGTGAGGCCTAGGGGCTGCCCACAACGCGATTTGATCTCTCCCTGTTGGTGCAGCCCTGCCTCTCTCCTCCTCATATCTCGTAGTGCTTGGCGAAGCCCTGCTGGATTACCACGCTCCTCCACCACCACCACGCCGTTGTGTTGCTGCTGGATGGAGTCTTCCTCAACCTCTCCCTCTCTCCTTGCTGGATCAAGGCATGGGAGACGTCACCGGGCTGTACGTGTGTTGAACGCGGAGGTGCCGTCCGTTCGGCACTAGGATCATCGGTGATTTGGATCACGACGAGTACGACTCCATCAACCCCGTTCACTTGAACGCTTCCGCTTAGCGATCTACAAGGGTATGTAGATGCACTCTCCTTCCCCTTGTTGCTGGTCTCTCCATAGATAGATCTTGGTGATACGTAGGAAAATTTTGAATTTCTGCTACGTTCTCCAACAGTGGCATCATGAGCTAGGTCTATTGCGTAGATTCTTTGCACGAGTAGAACACAAAGTAGTTCTGGGCGTTGATTTTGTTCAATATGCTTACCGTTACTAGTCAATCTTGATTCGGCGGCATTGTGGGATGAAGCGGCCCGGACCGACCTTATACGTACACTTACGTGAGACAGGTTCCACCGACTGACATGCACTAGTTGCATAAGGTGGCTAGCGGGTGCCAGTCTCTCCCACTTTAGTTGGATCGGATTCGATGAAAAGGGTCCTTATGAAGGGTAAATAGCAATTGACATATCACGTTGTGGTTTTGCGTAGGTAAGAAACGTTCTTGCTAGAAACCCATAGCAGCCACGTAAAACATGCAAACAACAATTAGAGGACGTCTAACTTGTTTTTGCAGGGTATGCCATCTGATGTGATATGGCCAAAGGATGTGATGTATGATATATGTGATGTATGAGATGATCATGTTCTTGTAATAGGAATCACGACTTGCATGTCGATGAGTATGACAACCGGCAGGAGCCATAGGAGTTGTCTTAATTTATTTATGACCTGCGTGTCAACTTAAATCGTCATGTAATTACTTTACTTTATTGCTAAAGCGTTAGCCATAGTAGTAGAAGTAATAGTTGACGTGACAACTTCATGAAGACACGATGATGGAGATCATGATGATGGAGATCATGGTGTCATGCCGGTGACGATGATGATCATGGAGCCCCGAAGATGGAGATCAAAAGGAGCAATATGATATTGGCCATATCATGTCACTATTTGATTACATGTGATGTTTATCATGTTTATACATCTTATTTGCTTAGAACGACGGTAGTAAATAAGATGATTCCTCATTAAAATTTCAAGAAGTGTTCTCCCCTAACTGTGCACCGTTGCTAAAGTTCGTCGTTTCGAAGCACCACATGATGATCGGGTGTGATAGATCCTTACGTTCACATACAACGGGTGTAAGACAGTTTTACACATGCAAAACACTTAGGGTTAACTTGACGAGCCTAGCATGTACAGACATGGCCTCGGAACACAGAGACCGAAAGGTCGAGCATGAGTCGTATGGTAGATACGATCAACATGAAGATGTTCACCGATGATGACTAGTCCGTCTCACGTGATGATCGGACACGGCCTAGTTGACCCGGATCATGTAATCACTTAGATGACTAGAGGGATGTCTATCTGAGTGGGAGTTCATAAGATGAACTTGTTTATCCTGAACATAGTCAAAAGAACTTCGCAAATTATGTCGTAGCTCGCGCTTTAGTTCCACTGTTTTAAATATGTTCCTAGAGAAAATATAGTTGAAAGTTGATAGTAGCAATTATGCGGACAATAGAAGGCTTATGTCGTTAATGCACCGCTCGGTGTGCTGGACCTCGAACGTGGTCTGTGGATGTTGCGAACATCCGACATACACGTTTTGATGACTACATGATAGTTCGGTAATGTTAAATGGTTTAGAATTGAGGCACCGAAGACATTTTTGAAATGTCGCGGAACATATGAGATGTTTCGAGTGCTGAAATTGGGATTTCAGGATCGCGCCCACGTCAAGAGGTATAAGACCTCCGACGATTTTCTTAGCCTGCAAACTAAGGGAGAAAAGCTCAATCGTTGAGTTTGTGCTCAGATTGTCTGAGTACAACAATCACTTGAATCGAGTGGGAGTCGGTCTTCCAGATAAGATAGTGACGTTTCTCCAAAGTCACTGCCACCAAGCCACTAGAGCTTCGTGATGAACTATAACATATCAGGGATGGGTATGATGATCCTTGAAATATTCGCGATGTTTGACACCGCAAAAGTAGAAATCAAGGAGGAGCATCAATTATTGATGGTTAGTGAAACCACTAGTTTCAAGAAGGGCAAGGGTTGAACCCAAACCCGAGACTAAGTGCTTCTGTAATGAGGGGAACAGCTACTGGAGCAGAATTACCCTAGATACTTGGTAGATGAGAAGGCTGTCGATAGAAGTATATTGGATATACATTATGTTAATGTGTACTTTACTAGCACTCCTAGTAGCACTAGCGTATTAGATACCGGTTCAGTTGCTAAGTGTTAGTAACTTGAAATAAAAGCTACGGAATAAACGGATACTAGCTAAAGGTGAGCTGACGATATGTATTGGAAGTGTTTCCAAGGTTGATATGATCAAGCATCGCACGCTCACTCTACCATCGAGATTGGTGTTAAACCTAAATAATTGTTATTTGGTGTTTGCGTTGAGCATAGACATGATTGGATTATGTCTATCGCAATACGGTTGTTCATTTAAAGAGAATAATAGTTACTCTGTTTATTTGAATGATACCTTTAATGGTCTTGCACCTAAAGGAATGGTTTATTGAATCTTGATCGTAATGATACACATTTTCATGCCAAAAGGTATAAGATAGTACCACTTACTTGTGGCACTGCTGTGTAAGTCATATTGGTATAAAAACGCATGAAGAAGCTCCATGTTGATGGATCTTTGGACTCACTCGTTTTTGAAAAGTTTGAGACATGCGAACCATGTCTATTGGTGTATACGCATGAAGAAACTCCATGCAGATGGATCGTTTGGACTCACTTGATTTTGAATCACTTGAGATATGCAAATCTTACCACATGGGCAAGATGACTGAAAAGACTCGTTTTCAGTAAGATGGAACAAAATAGCAACTTGTTGGAAGTAACACATTGTGTGGGATCCAATGAGTGCTGAGGCATGCGGTGAATATCGTTATGTTCTTACTTCACAGAAGATTCGAGTAGATGTTGAGTATATCTACTTGATGAAACACAAGTCTGAATTATTGAATGGTTCAAGTAATTTCAGAGTGGAGTTAAAGATCGTTGTGACAAGAGGATAAAAATGTCTATGATATGATCATAGTGATGAATATCTGAGTTACGAGTTTGGCACACAATTAAGACACTGTGGAAATTGTTTCACAACTAATACCGCCTGGAACACCATAGTGTGATGGTGTGTCCGAACATCATAGTTGCACCCTATTTGATATGGTGCGTACCATGATGTCTCTTGTCGAATTACCACTATCGTTTATGGGTTAGGCATTAGAGACAACTGCACTCACTTTAATAGGGCACCACGTAATTCCGTTGAGACGAAACCGTTTGAACTATGGTTTGGAGAAACCTGAGTTGTCGTTTCTTAAAAGTTTGGGGGGCTGCGATGCTTATGTGAAAAAGTTTCAGGTTGATAAGCTCAAACCCAAAGCGGATAAAATGCATCTTCATAGAACACCCAAAAACAGTTGGGTATACCTCCTAATTCAGATCTGATAGCAATAGAGATTGTTTCTAGAATCGGGTCCTTTCTCGAGGAAAAGTTTCTCTCAAAAGAATTGAGTGGGAGGAAGATAGAACTTGATAAGGTAGTTGAACCTTTACTTCAACCGGAGAGTAGCGCAGCACAGGAAAAATGTTTCTGCAGCCCCTGCCTCAGTTGAAGAGAAAGCTAATGATGATGATCATGGAGCTTCAGATCAAGTTACTATCGAATCTCATAGGTTGACAAGGGTGTGTACAACTTCTAAGTGGTAACCCTGTCTTAAAAGGTCACGTTGTTGGACAACGATGAACCTATAAGCTATGGAGAAGCGATGGTGGGCCCGGATTCCAATAAATGGCTCGAGGCCATAAAATCCGAGAGAGGATCCATGTATGAAAACAAAGTGTAAACTTTGGAAGAACTACTTGATGGCCGTAAGAGTGTTAGGTACACGTGGATTTTAAGAAGAAGACGGACATGGACGGTAATGTCACCGTCTATGAAGCTCGACTTGTGGCAAAGAGTTTTTCACAAGTTCAAGTAGTTGACTACGATGAGATTTTCTCACCCATAGCAATGCTTAAGTCCGTCGGAATCACGTTAGCATAAGCTGCATTTATGAAATCTGGCAGATGGATGTCAAAACAAGTTTCCTTACCAGTTTTCGTAAGGAAAGGTTGTATTTGATACAATCAGAAAGGTTTTGTCGATCCTAAAGGATGCTAAAAGGTATGCTAGCTCCAGCGATCCTTCCATGGACTAGAGCAAGCATCTCGGAGTCGGAATATACATTTTGATGGAGAATTCAAAAGTTTATGGGTTTATACATAGTTTGTTAGAAACTTGTATTTACAATAAAGTGAGTGGGAGCACTACGACATTTCTGATAAGTATATGTGGATGACATATTGTTGATCCGAAATGATGTAGAATTTCTAGAAAGCATATAGGGTTATTTGAAAGGTGTTTTTCAATGGAGAACCTGGATTAAGCTACTTGAACATTGAGCATCAAGATCTATAAGGATAGATCAAAAACGCTTAATGGTACTTTCAAATGAGCACATACCTTGACATGATCTTGAAGGTGTTCAAGATGGATCAGTCAAAGAAGGAGTTCTTGCCTGAGTTGTAAGGTATGAAGTTAAGAGTTAAAGCTCGACCACGGCAGGAGAAAGAGGAAGGACGAAGGTCGTCCCCTATGCTTTTGTCATAGGCTCTATACAGTATGCCATGCTGAGTACCGCGCCTGATGTATGCCTTGCCACATGTCTGGCAAGAGGGTACAAAGGTGATCTAGGAGTAGATCACCAGATAGCGGTCAAAATTATCCTTAGAGGAATAAGGATATGTTTCTCGGTTATGGAGGTGATAAAGAGTTCGACATAAAGAGTTACGTCGATGAAAGCTTAACACCTATCCGAATAGCTCTGAGTAGAGATACCGGATACGTATAATGGAGCAACAATTTGGAATAGCTCCAAGTAGAACAGTTATTTGAAATGGCTCCAAATATAGCGTAGAGATTTGCGAAGTACATACGAATCTGAATGTTGCAGACCCGTTGACTAAAACCTCTCTCACAAGCAACATGATCAAACCCAGAACTCATTGAGTGTTAATCACATAGTGATGTGAACTAGATTATGAACTCTAGTAAACTCTTTGGATGTTGGTCACATGGCGATGTGACCTGTGAATGTTAATCACATGGCGATGTGAACTAGATTATTGACTCTAGTGCAAGTGGGAGACTGTTGGAAATATGCCCTAGAGGCAATAATAAATAAGTTATTATTATATTTCCTTGTTCATGATAATCGTTTATTATCCATGCTATAATTGTATTGATAGAAAACTCAGATACATGTGTGGATACATAGACAACACCATGTCCCTAGTAAGCCTCTAGTTGACTAGCTCGTTGATCAATAGATGGTTACGGTTTCCTGACCATGGACATTGGATGTCGTTGATAACGGGATCACATCATTAGGAGAATCATGTGATGGACAAGACCCAATCCTAAGCCTAGCACAAAGATCGTGTAGTTCGTATGCTAAAGCTTTTCTAATGTCAAGTATCATTTCCTTAGACCATGAGATTGTGCAACTCCCGGATACCGTAGGAATACTTTGGGTGTGCCAAACGTCACAACGTAACTGGGTGGCTATAAAGGTACACTACAGGTATCTCCGAAAGTGTCTGTTGGGTTGGCACGAATCGAGACTGGGATTTGTCACTCCGTGTGACGGAGAGGTATCTCTGGGCCCACTCGGTAGGACATCATCATAATGTGCACAATGTGATCAAGGAGTTGATCACGGGATGATGTGTTACGGAACAAGTAAAGAGACTTGCCGGTAACGAGATTGAACAAGGTATCGGGATACCGACGATCGAATCTCGGGCAAGTACAATACCGCTAGACAAAGGGAATTGAATACGGGATTGATCGAATCCTCGACATCGTGGTTCATCCGATGAAATCATCGTGGAACATGTGGGAGCCAACATGGGTATCCAGATCCCGCTGTTGGTTATTGACCGGAGAACGTCTCGGTCATGTCTGCGTGTCTCCCGAACCCGTAGGGTCTACACACTTAAGGTTCGGTGACGCTAGGGTTATAAAGGAAGTTCGTATGTGGTTACCGAATGTTGTTCGGAGTCCCGGATGAGATCCCGGACGTCACGAGGAGTTCCGGAATGGTCCGGAGGTAAAGATTTATATATAGGAAGTATGGTTTTGGCCACTGGAAGTGTTCTGGGCATCACCGGTAGTGTACCGGGACCACCGGAGGTGTCCGGGGGTCCACCAAGTGGGGCCACAAGCCCCGGAGGCTTGCATGGGCTAAGAGTGGTTAGGGACCAGCCCCTGAGTGGGCTGGTGCGCCTCCCACAAGGCTCAAGGCGCAGCCAAGAGGAGAAAGGGGAAACCTAGGCACAGATGGGCCTAAGGCCCACCCTAGGGCGTGCCCCCCTCTCTTCCCCTCTTGGCCGCCCCCCCCCCCCCTTTTCCCATCTAGGGCTGCCGCCCCTCTAGGGGTGGGAACCCTAGAGGGGGCGCACCCTCCTCCCCTCCTCCTATAAATAGTGAGGCCTAGGGGCTGCCCACAACGCGATTTGATCTCTCCCTGTTGGTGCAGCCCTGCCTCTCTCCTCCTCATATCTCGTAGTGCTTGGCGAAGCCCTGCTGGATTACCACGCTCCTCCAACACCACCACGCCGTTGTGTTGCTGCTGGATGGAGTCTTCCTCAACCTCTCCCTCTCTCCTTGCTGGATCAAGGCATGGGAGACGTCACCGGGCTGTACGTGTGTTGAACGCGGAGGTGCCGTCCGTTCGGCACTAGGATCATCGGTGATTTGGATCACGACGAGTACGACTCCATCAACCCCGTTCACTTGAACGCTTCCGCTTAGCGATCTACAAGGGTATGTAGATGCACTCTCCTTCCCCTCGTTGCTGGTCTCTCCATAGATAGATCTTGGTGATACGTAGGAAAATTTTGAATTTCTGCTACGTTCTCCAACAGGAATAAAGGTCTCCCCGCCTAGCCCCCGTTCCGGTGATGCATCCAGCATCATCGGTGGACGTGTGGAGTTGTGTCTCCGGCTGATCTGTCCTTGGTGGATTTGCTCGGATATGTTCGTCGTTCGTCTTCGTTCGTGTGTCTTCAGGTTGGATCCTTTTAATCTACACTCTTCATCTGCGGCGGTTGCTCTACTGGTGTGTTGGTTTTATGGGGCCTTAGCACGACGACTTCCCGACTGTCTACTACAACAAGGTTTGCCCGGCTCCGATGAGGGAGGGGCGATGGCAGCGGCGCGCCTTCGGCTCGCTTCAGTGCTTGTAGTCGTCGCTAGGTGGTCTACGGATCTGGATGTAATTTTTATTATTTTTAGTATTCGTTTTACTATCATGATTGAAAATGAATAGACTGGAAGTTTTTCCGAAAAAAAAATCTGGCCCTACTCACACCTTAGGCATGAGAGAGAGAAATAAAAAATGCTTAAGGGAGTACCAGACCATCAGAGTGTCTGGCATTGTTGCCAACTTTTTACATACCGCGAGAAAAATATGCCGCAGCAACAACATTCAGGAAACTATTGAGCATGAAACCTCTATGCTGTAATGTCGGGCGTTTGAGTTCTCACGTCTAGGTGAGATAGACGACAAGGTGGATCTGGTGCTCCTATTGCCCACGCCTAGAGTGGCCCAATTTAATTTATTCTAAGTTACATGTTCTGTTTTTTAGTGTCAATATTTGCGTTTTTACTAGCAACTGCACGTGCAAGGCACAATTTCCATAATATATACTCTTTTCATTTTCTTTTTTCTTTGCATTTCATTTCTTTCTTTTTCTTGCGTATTTAGTTCGGCTTTAAGTCAAACTTTACATTGCTTGACAAAAACAATATCAACATCTACAGTACTACCAAATAACTACAGTATGAATTGTACTTCACGATGGATCTAATGATAGTGATTTAGTATTCCAAATGTTGATATTTTTTCTATATAGATTTGGTCTCAGAAAGTTTAAACGAAGGGAAGCCTAATAATATGTTAATGAAACGAAGTTAGGGGTCCCCGCAAAAAAATGAAGATAGGGACAGTGATAGTGATTGTTTTAGGGGAAACGATTAAAGCCGGCGCACCGGCTGAAAATTCAGCAGGTCTCCCCGTCACGCTCGCTCTCTAGCATACAGCAGCCACGTGCAAAGCTGGGGCCACCAAGAGTCCACGTCTCCTTTTTATCCTTATCTCTTCACAGCTCCATACAACCACTCATTTGCATCTCGTCTTCCACCGCACACAACGAGCAAGATCTCATCTATTCTTCCCCTTTTTGCTCGCCGGCTACGAAAGCCATGCCACTACTGTGCCACCGTGTCTCGTTCAACGCCGGCGAGGTAGTCATCGTCACGCTCCTATCCAGCCGCACCGCGGACCACTCGGAGCGGACGGAGGTGCTGGGGACCCCGGGCACCGTGCTGCAATGAGCAGCAGGAGGTGTTGGACCTCCAGCGGACGAGCTGCGACGGGCTTCTCCGGCGTCGATTGGCAGCTTCGACCCAAGCAGCAACCTTCTGCATCCGGTGCTGGAACCAGCGAGTCCCGGTGCTACCACCGGCTGCAGCGATGCTGGAACCGGCTCGACGGCAAGCTGCAACCCGGCTGTGTTGAGTGTTGGAACCAGCGATCTCCGATGCTACTACCGGCTATGTCGGGTGTTGGAACCAGCTTTATTTTTTGCTGGAACTTGCTAATTTTTTTGCTACATGTCTTCTTTTTTGATTTTTGCTTCCTGTGATTTTTGCTGGAACCGGACGTGCCTCGTACCGCCGGCGTCGTTTTTTTTTTGCTGGAACCAGCTTTTTATTCTGCTGGAACTTGCTATATTTTTTGCCACATCGACTTCTTCATTTTGGTGGTGATGGGTGGTGTTTTTGCTACAACCCGCGACTACAAAAGTTACAACCGGGTGAGCTTTATTGCTACGATGGTGACGGGGTGGCAGCATCGGCGAGCTATTTTTGCTGGAACCACACACTCTTTTTGCTACAACCGACTATTTTTTTTGCTGCTTGTGCGAGTTAGTACTTTTTTCTGCGAGCTCGTTGTCGGCGTTTTTACGACCGGCGACCATGACCGGCGACCGACGCCATCGAAGCTGCGGCCGTCTCCATGGGGACCTGCAATAGCTGGTGCACGCTGCTGCATGGACGACGGTGAGAAACGCGGGAGGCGGCAGCAGCGACGCCGACCTGCTGGGACGACGACGACCGACGGCGAGGGCAGCGACCGGCTGCCGGGGAGGCGACAGGTGAGACGCGCCGGGCGGTGCTTCGAGGCCCCGGGCGTGTCGCTAGTCCATGGCGTCGCGGTGGAAGCTTTTTTTTTTCTGAAAAGGAGATGACATCTGAATGGAGAGAGGGGAAAGAATCGTGTGGCTACGTGACGTTTGATCGGACGATGCTGGTGCGACCGGCCCAAATTTCGGCCGGCGCACCGGCGCCTATCACTTGCCTTTAGTTCTACGGTTGGGCTAAAAATCAGTCGACTGATTTTTAATGAAGTCTCAGTCGATGTATTTAACCTCCCATCGTGATCTGTTTAAGATTCAGGGTCGCCGTTTAAGATTCAGGGTCGCCGTTTCCTTGTGCTGAATCGGCCTGTTAGTTGTGCCCCTGGCCCATCGCCTTGTTTCTTTTTTCTTTTCTTGCCTTCTTTTTTATTCTTTCTGTTGGACAGAGATGCCCCGTGGCCTGGCCGTGTGGTGTGTTTTTCCCTTTGTCTGTTTTTTGGGCTTTCTTCTAGGCTGAACTTTTTGTTAGTGCTCGTATTACTTGGGACAGGAGCGATTAATAGGGTTGTTCACTTTGGTTTTGTTCCCATTTTTTTTGTTATTTACTTATTTTTTATTTTCAATTGCTATTATTATTATTTTTAAATATTGTACATTGAATCACATGCCATGTTTTATTTGTCAGTGTTTGTATGCAACATTTTTTCTTTCCAAAAAATATTATCGCTGGCACACCCGTCAAGCACACACAGTTTCATGCACATCGGCCACACACAATTGTATGTATGTCGTTGGCATGTAACTTATCTTTTTCCTTTCCAAAAATATTTGTCACCGGCCAACTAGACTTTGTTTCTATTTTTTTACTTTGTTTGTGGTTCGAGTAGGGATCGGTAGGGCCCGTTGCATGTTCGACACTAGGAATGCAACTGCAAGTGTCGCACCCGACCGCAACTCCACGTATTCTAGCCCGACCGGAATTGGAAGTTTTTGTTCTGTCGGAGGGGGCGCCGGTAGAGGGGGCGGGCCAGTTGCAAGCCTGACAACATCCCCACAATTGCAATTGGACTTTTTTATTTTGTTGGAGGGGGCGGGCCAGATGCATGTCTGACATTAGGAATGCAACTGCAAATGTCGCACCCGACTGCAACTACATGTCTTGTAACCCGACCGCAACTCGACTTGTTTGTTCTGTCGGCGGGGGCATGCCAGTTGCAAGCCCGAGAACAGCCAAGCAACTGCTAGTGCCGCACCCGACCGCAACTGCATGTCTTTGTAACCCGACCACAACTGAAGTTTTTTGTTCTGTCGGAGGGGGTGTGCCAGTTGCAAGCCCGACAACATCCCTGCAACTGCAAGCGCCATACCCTGCCGCAATTGCATGTCCCCAACATGGTTGTAATTGGACCTTTGTTTTGTCGGAGGGGGCGGCGGGAGAGGGGGCGGGCCAATTGCATGCCTGACACTAGGAATGCAACTGCAAGTGTCGCACTCACCCGCAACTGCATGTCTTGTAACCCGACCGTAACTAGACTTTTTTGTTCCGTCAAAGGGGGCAGGCCAGTTGCAAGCCCGACAACAGCCCCGCAACTGCAAGCGCCGCACCCGACCGCAACTGCATGTCTCCCAATATGGTTGCAACTGGACCTTTGTTTTGTCGGAAGGGGCGGCGAGAGAGGGGGTGGGCCAGTTGCATGTCCGACACTAGGCATGCAACTATAAGTGTCGCACCCGACCGCAAGTGCATGTCTTCTAGCCCGACCGCAACTAAAGTTTTTTGTTTTGTCGGAAGGGGCGCCGGTAGAAGGGGTGGCCAGTTGCAAGCTCGACAACATCCCCGCAACTGCAAGCATCGCACCCGACCGCAACTGCATATCCAACTGTAGTCATGCAAGTGCATGTCTTTCGAAGTTGGTTGCAATCTTTGTTTGTCGAAGGGATCTCGAGGAGAAGGGGTCAGTTGCATCTCCCACAATAGTCATGCAACTACAAGTGTCGTCCCCCAATTACAATTGCATGTCTTCCAACATGACAACAATTCAATGGTCTTTTGTTTGGCAAGAGGGCAATTGCATGTCTACCATGATTTTTATGTGTTTTTTAATCTTTCCTATACATGTGTTTGTTTTCCAAATGGGTCACCTACTTGCATGTAACTACATATGTTGTAGCCCACATGCAACTACAAGCCACACTAGATGGGGGCAACTAGGATGCTAGGGGGGACAAGAAACTTGGGCGGCTTGGTATGTGGGTTTATTATTGACCTTTTTTTTGTTTTTCATTTTATCCTTTTCTTTCTAAATTTTTTATGTTTTGATTTTTAATTTTTAAAATAACATCACCTGATTTTACACACGTGCGGCCACATGCAATTGCATGTCCTCCAGGCCATGCGGAAATGCACTACCACAATCTTTGTGCAACTTAGCATTTTTTCTTTAGAAAAATAGTGCCATTATTTGTACACACGAAAGTCGCATCAGTTGCATGTCCGTCGATCACACGTGATTGTATGCTTGCTATTTGTGTGCAATTTAATTTCTTTTCTTAAAATATTGCCATATGCTTGCACAAATGTTTGATTGCATGTAGTTCCGTGTCCGTTGATCATGCGCAATTACATGTGTGTTATCCATGTGTAACTTATTTTTTTTATTTGAAAATATGTTTTATTTTTCCCTACAGTTTACCTACAACTTGTCATGTGTACTAAGAAAGAAGTAGATGGTCCAATAACTAGTCATATGCAATTTAACTCTTGTTCTATAAAATATTATTTTTGCTGATCAAAGGGTGAGCTTTAATTTTCTACTACCCGTTCCCCTTTTGTTTACATTTTTTACCACATGCACCAGGAAGCTCATTCAATTCAACCAGTGTTCTCTTTTTATTTTATTTTTTAAAATATTATGTGCTCAAAGTAATACAATATATAACATTTTTCTGTTATGTGTTATGTTTCATGAGACACACTCCAGTGTTTGTCGGTGTTTTTTTTGTCGAGGAAAAGTGCACTTCGTGTGTTGACACGAACACTGACAGTCCCAACTACAAGCAATAAAAAAGAGAACCAATGGACAATAGAAAATAAAAGAGACTGCACACATACGTACAAGCAAAAATAAAACAGCCCATCACGGACAAGAGCAAGAGACGAGGCAAAAAAATCTGAGTAGGACGAAGCCCAGTCCAAAAGACAGTAAGAAAAAACCTGGATGAACGTGGGCTATGCTATGCATGACTGACACATGCTGACGTCAGTCGACTGATTCCTAGACAAACCCTTAGTTTTAGTTGACAGCTTAAACGCAATAGACGGTGGAGATTTCATCTCCTGCCGCACTGCCGCGGACTGCCCTTGTCCAGCAAAAGCACTTCTTTCGGCGGCGGCGGCGCGAAGGCAAAGCCGGAAGGGTTAGGGTTTAAGCCATGGCGGCCGACGACCAGATCCCGCGGGCGCAAGCCAACCCCGAGAAGACCAAGAAGCGGAAGAAGCCCAAGAAGGACAAGTGGGGGCAGCCCATCGCCGCCGCGGCCGACGAGCCGGCCGTCGAGCAGGTGCAGGAGCAAGAGGCACCTGAGGAGCCTGCCGTAGCGGCGGCGGCGGAGGTCCGGGAGGGCGCTGAGAGCTATGAGCGCGGCAAGGTGGTGGCGAGCGGCATGCCGTACACGACCACCGAGGAAGAGATCCGGGAGCTGTTCGACCGGTTCGGCCCCATCCGCTCCCTCCAGCTCTCCCGCTTCCCGGACTCCGGCAACTTCCGCGGCCTCGCCTTCGTCACCTTCGAGGTTGCTACTGAACTTATTCTGCTATTTTGTACTTTGTTTGTTATATCCCGTAGTAATAATTTAGCATCCATATGTACAATCCTCTGTGTTTGCTCTGAGTACCAGAGGTTAAGAGGCTGGCTATAGGCTATAGTTCGTTTGTACCTTATTCAATATTACACTTGTTCAGACTACCTTGTTAACCATTTTGTATATGTCACACTGTCACCTTGTTCTGTCAGTTTGTTGAATGGGCTATGTACATTACAGTGGTGTATGTGTTTGGTCCTGTTCGATCCCTGATCCTTAATTTTAGTTGTGGACTCCCTTTGCATGATTCGTCACCATATATGATGACCAATTGACAGACTGGTAATCATTTGACGGCATTTAATTTTTTGGAATTCCTTCCATCATACAAGTGATATTCCCTTATCTTGTTATCGAGCAAATTTGCTGTTGCTGCTCTATGCAAGAACTACAAAGTAAACTGAGAAATTTTGGAAGTTGGAACATATAACTAGTTGGCTTTTTAGTTCATTTGAACAAAGCTAATTCACTCTATTATGTCATTCAGTCTGATGAAACTGAAGAACACTGAAGAAGTTTTAGAAGTCAGATACATATAACTGTTTGGCTTAGTTCGTTTGAGAAAGGCTGATTCATTCTACTCTATTATGCCATTTCAGTCAGATGAAGTTGCCATGAAGTCTCTGGAGCTTGATGGATCCAAAATGTAAGTTTCACCCTGTCTATTGATTTGTGTCTTACTCATGTCATCGCACAGGTGAATTCCCTTGTCACTGACACATATACTGCTTGTACAGTGGTAACAGGTTTATGAGGGTCGAAAGATGCAGGGTAACTGCTAGCTCGAAGAGGCAAAAGAAGACAGAGTTCCAATCTGATCCTGAGAAGCCTGATGGCTGCCTCTCAGCTTATGTCGGCAATCTCTCATGGAACATCACCGAGAAGGACTTGAGGGATTTCTTCAAATCATCAAGGATTGCATCAATAAGATTTGCCATCGACAATAGAACTGGAGATTCTCGTGGTTTCTGCCATGTTGATTTCGAGGACGACGAATCGCTCGAGAAAGCTGTCGGGATGAATCAATCTGAACTGCGGGGAAGACCTGTGAAGATAGCGTATGCTATCATCAACAGGGCCTGAAGGCTGGCTAGCTGGTGCTCAACATTTCGCATTATTGAGCTAGCGAGATTCAGTTGTAAGGTCCTGCCCCCTTCACTGTTTCCATTATGTTTCTATATAGACCAAACATGCCATATGTTGGCCAGAAGTAATGATCATGTAACAAATACTTTTGGGCTGCATTTTATCAATCTATCTTAAAAATCATGCTGCTCGTTGTTCTGTCCAGCACAGTTGCAATGGCTTTGTAGTAGAGTTGTGTAAACCTGTCTGTCTTATATGTTTGTATGAGAAAACCTCTGTCTGCACATCCTCTTAACATGTTCCTTTTCGCAGGGGATGTCTGTAGAGCAGGGGTATGATGTTTTTCGGTTATTGTTGAGAGTATATCTCTGATGCTCCACTTTGACAATACCTGTAACCATTCATGTAGGAGGCATATCGTGTCAACAAGGATTATTCAGTATAGGATTAACTTATTAAGTAGGGCCATGTTGGTTATGCTATATTTATCCTGGTGGTCCTAGTGTAGGAAAGAAAATAAGGCAAGTGCATTGGAGACCACTGTCACCTTTTTTCAGTCTGTCCGTGGATCATGAAGCTAAGAACTACTCCCTCTGTAAAGAAATATAAGAGCGTTTAGATCACTACTTTAATAATCTAAATGCTTGTATATTTCTTTACGGAGGGAGTATATATATGCATTTGAGGTGATCAGTTTGCGTGTTATTGTGAGCGCCTAAAGGGGCTGATGTCTAAAAAGGAAGAGGTGCTCAGCATTTAGCATTAGTCTGCTACGGAGCTTCAGTATTCTGACTCCAGTGTTTGGTTTTGGCCCCCTCCACGGTGATGTTTTGTTCACCAAATGTAATGCTTGTGTTTCAAACAATTGGTGGCTATTACATTTTTACAAGTCTATTAACCTTCTCTGCTCACCGCACTTCATTCCGTTAAAGTCTAGCTGATGCACATGCTTTTCTTTTTTTCTTTTGAGAATAAGACTGTCCTTTAATCCAATTCGATTGTAGAGTTATGTAAACCTGTCTATGGTAGGATTTTTTAACACCCGCCCTCTGTAGTTAATTTATTCACATGTTTGTTTGCAAGGAATGTCTGTCCCTCTGATGGCATTTTCGGGTTCCTGTCAAGAGACATTACATCTCTGGTATATGCAGCACTTAGACACTACATCTAACTATTCATGTTAGGAAACATGCCATGTCATCGTAGGGGTGGTTATGTCGTCTTTATCAGATTCCTGGCTGTCCGTCCATCATGAACCTACAATGCATTAGAATGAGTATGTTCGTTGCTCCAGTCCAGCCCATCCTTTATACTAAAGCTAACGTGTGATTTAGCATCTATCTATCTTTCTTCTTTTTTGCGGAACGAATTAGCATCTATCCATCTGACCGCGCGGCTGAAGCATCTAGCTTTAGGCTTCCTTTGGTACTGCAATGAACATTGGTAAGCTGGTTGGTCTGAGGTACATTGTTTTTCTTTCTTTCTTGAGCTTACCATAACATTACTATTATCGATGACCTGAACATACATGTTGATCAAAATTGTATTCATGTCCGCGAATGCAGCTGAAGAGTAGTCTTGGGTACTGTTTATTTTTCTTTGGAATGGAGGCATGAGCTTTGGCTCGTAGGTACTTTAAGGGGGAAAGGAGAGTTGAGGTTACAAAAGCTAATACAAAACATGAGTTGAGCCAAATGCTTTGCGCACGCGATGACCGAAAGTCTTGCTTCTTTTTTAATCTCCTCCATGAGAATTATCGTTGGGGTGGATTTGTGTCGGAAGACTTCGGACATTTTGATCCACCAATCTTTTGTGGACCTCTCCATAGCCCAAACGGTTGTGTCAAGGTGCACTAGTTGGAGCCAATATCTAACTATATCACAAAGCCTCAAGGTGTAGCGGCATTTGTAGAGCAAGTGGGAGGAAGTTTTCGGCTCTCTTTTGCATAAAGGGCAAAGGCCACAATTTGGCCAACAAAGCTTGGCTGGGGGGGGGGGGAGGCTTCAAATCCATGTTGTTCATAGTGGTGTGTATTGTCCCCAAGAACTGCGCCTTGTTTGCAGAGGCCGCGAAGTTGTGCCTGCTTGTCGTGTGCTTCCAAGATGTCATCATCGGTGTCCTTGAGGAGATGGATGTCCCGGAGCTCCAACAAAAGGGAGACGTACTCGCGAATGTGATCCATGGAAATTGTGTTGGGATTTTAATCTTTAGAATCCAATCATTGTCCTTCACTGCATCCTTGATCTTCCAATTCTTTCTAGTTGAGCATTTATAGATGAGTAAAGCAATCTCCTTGGTATTTCTTGCCATTCAACTACGATGAGTCCCAAAAAGGGGTGTGAGCGCCATTACCCACGGAGATGGTGGTGGAGACATAGAAGAAATTCTTGTCTTCGTCGTCGCACTAGTTGCCCAACCCACCCAAAGTTTGGAAGGCTCCTTCCACTGAAACCACAACCACCGCAATTCGAGAGCCCGAACGAATATTTTAAGGTTGAGCACACCAAGGCGCCCGAGGTCCTTAGGACGACACACCAAGTTCCAGTTAACTTTGCACTTAGCTCCCATCGTCTTGTCTGTCTCAGACCAAAGAAGGCTCAGCTCAAGCTTGTTTGCATTGTGTAGCACGCCCGGTGGCACAACGCACACATGTGTGTGTGTGTACGTGTGGAGGAGGGAGGGTGATGTGGTAGATCGCTTGTAGGTGAGGACAGACTTGACAAGGGCCGCCTGGCCAATGGTGGTGATATTTCTTTCTTCCCAAACGACGAGCTTGGAGGCCATATTGTCTTCAAGATATTGGAAGTCCGCCCTTTTGAGTTGCCATACCAAAAGCGGTAGCCGCAAGTACTTGATTGGGAAGGCCACGCTAGCCGCTGACAAACTAGGAAGAATCGTCTCAAGGTCTAGATGCCCACAGCGGATTTTCTGAAATTTGTGGCCAGCCTCATTACATCCCCAAAGTTGCTCAAAATGCTCGCAAGATTGTTAATGTCCCTCTTAAAAGGAGCCATGAAGACCGCCATATTGTCCGCATAAAGGGACGTGCAGAACACGGCCCCTCAGCAATGAATTTTGTATAGAAGACCATGTTGAGTGGTCGACCCAAGGATTTTTTTGCAAGGGGCCAAATGCAATGACGAATAAAAACGGTGACAGGGGTTCCCCGTGCCGGAGGCCCCTATCATGCTTGATACGCGCGCGCGGGGGGGGGGGGGCACTCTGCTGAAGACATGTGTAGCAAGGGGGCAATCCAATCCCTAAGTTTGGCCGGGATGCCGTGGTGTTGGAGAAGATCAAGCAAGTACCCTCCCTTCACCGAGTCAAAAGCCTTTCGAATGTCGAGCAGGAACGGGGTTTTTTCGATTTGTTATTGTTAGGATGCTGCTGGAGAAAACAAAGTGCGAATAGCAATACTGTCTCATCTCACTGAAATGGTTAGTGAGCTCATTATTGCCAGCCAGCCAGCCGTGCGCACGTACTAGCGTAAAGTTGAATCTGAGCCCAGAATGCCTATCCTTGCAGTCCGTCCCAGGTGAGGTGGGGCTTTGAGGTTTCCTTTCCTTCCCCTCGCCGGTGCATTCATTGATCACTTCACTTCACACAAGGCCACGTGGGCGGAGCTACCCGTGACTGACGCCGAGTCGCCGATTTACTTTTCATCAGTGGTTTAGTTATATGAATGATGCATGGTCTCTCTTGTTAGAGGAGGCGTCACCGACCGGTTTAGGATTTACCATCTTTTGTCTCTGCTGTGCTTTCAAGGTCAGAGCTGCCGCCGCGGCCAGTGACCCTTGCCGGAAGTGCTCTTGTGCTGTGTCCCGTGTCCGATCCAGATCTCCGTACCCCAACCCACACCGCACGCAAGACAAGTTGACGAGGCCCGGATGGACGCATGCATGCATGCGACATGATCGACCCCCCGTCGCCACGCCACGTCCGCCGGACCTCCTTCCAGGCGACTCCACTCATGATGATTCGATCGATCTCCACGTCTGTTTGTTTTCGGCCGATCTAGATCGGGACAAGAAGTGTTGATCATCACCACCAACAACAAAAAGAAAAGATGGGGAGAAGAAGAATCGGATCGCTCCCCCGAACATCGCGCCGCAGCACGCGTCCGAACATGCATGGGATGTGATGGGATGTGATGGGATGTGAGCGAACATCCCGTGATCGGCCGGGACTAGGCACATGCACGGCGGACTACGTGGGCTCACGGTGACCAGATCGATCGATCGATAGATAAGATAGATAGAATAGTTATCAAATGCTCTTATATCAGTTTAGTTTACGGAGGGAGTAATAGATACGGGTTCCGTTGATCGTCGATCAGGTATAAGCATCGATCAACTAATATAATACGGTAACGAGTATTTACGGGCAAGGTTTCATTCATTGATCTGAGCATGAACATGGGTGAACAACGTGCAGCGTTTCTGTTCATGCCTCGTGACTAAAATTACCACCGACACAACCGTGGAGTACCACCTACCTAGCGGACCATGCATGCATGCATCGGAGCGCGCTGCCTGCCTGCCTGCCTGGTGAAGGACGACGTGGCCACCGCATTCGCCTTGAATGGGTCCGGATCCCCACCAATCAATAATCCAGCTCGGACTCATCACGTCTCGGGCCCCGGACAAGGCCAATTCAAGGCCTGCTACTTTGAGTATAGATTCTACGGCACACGTACCGCACCGGCCGTGTGTGATCCCAATGTTTCCGAACCGAACCTATTTGGGCTTCACCCCCGTTCCCAACAAGGTAAAATTAAGTGCCACTGTACGCTGAATGCTGACGCTCTAGTCTGGTCATATGTTGAACCTGAACCTGAGCTTCCCAAGTTCCTGCTGCACGACACGAGGTGCGCTTGCTCCCCAAGCCCAATGCGTGGAGGGCAGGGGCAGGGCGCACGGAGGGAGGACGGAGCTGACTATGCTCGGCGTCGGCGTGGCGTTGGGCCGCCTGAACCTAATGTCCAACATAAATGTGCCTTGTCGTCAGATGATCGTTCTCCCGTTGGCGCCACCGGCAGCTCATGGTGACGGTGTCATCATCAAAGAACAAAGCTTCCGTTTCGACAAAGGAAAAAAAGAAAGAAGAACAAGAGCTTCAGAGCCATATTTTGTACATCAAGAGTAATTATGAGTGTGTAAAAACATCTCATCTCATTCATCACATACGGGATGGAATGATTTACTCTGCGCCTCGGAGCAGCTAACAATAGAGCGTCGGGATCCACACTGTACCGCCGAAAGCGAACAAGGAAACCGTGTGGAGGAAGCCAGATGCAGATCTCTCCCTCCCTCTTTTACGCTGCTACGGTAGCACGAGCAATGAAGTGCACGGCCCGACTCCTCTCTCTGCGAACCGCTCGATGGACCAAATGGGTGAATGATGAGGAGCTAATTTTGGAACGGGATCCAGATCCGACGGAGGGATCGCCCGTCCGGTCCGTCCTAGTCCCATCGTCACGCTACGCACCACCAGCCTGCCTGCCGCCCCAACATGGGGGTGGAGCGACGGGCATCATCGTTCGTCTAGTAGCATGGACGCATGGGCATGCCTGCAAACTCTGTACGTACGTACTTGCCTCCAGACGTTCAGATCTTGTATACTCTTACGTTCGTTTTGTCTGGATTTCGTCCGTTTGGAAAGGAAAAAGGACACTCGCTTGCGGTCGTGCGGCCATCGGTGCGCCCAAGGCGTCTGGCGCATCTCAAACTGTCCCTTTTTTGGACTTTAAATCTTACCTCAAAACAAACACAAATAAATATCGCAAATAATTTAAAAATAGCATTAACGTCCACAAAAGTCAAGTTCAACATATTTCTTGATTAAACTAAAACTTAAAAGACATAAATAAAACTAGATAGGCCTGCCGCCCGTGAGGCCTTAGTACTCTTTACTAGCTGCCGTCATACTCGTCGTCGGCGTCGGTGAGGTCGGCGTATGGAGGTAGCCGCCAGAAGTGGGCTGGCGGCCCCTGCCAGGGGCAAAGGCGCCTGCACCACCTCTTCTCGTGGCTCCTGCTCCTGCTCTGGTGACAAACGCGGGCGGCGCGGGGCGGCGAGGACCTGGTGGAGTGGCGGCGACCGGAGGAGGAGCCGGCCTCAGTGGTCGTGCTTCCCCTTGCTGATCCAATGCCAGCCCATGGCGCCGGCGAGAAGGTGGATGGGAGGGATGCATCAATGGCTAGGGATTATGAGCTCGTGTCGGGGTTCGAGGAGGCAGCCGGACTCGGAAGTGAAAGATGTGGACTGGCCGGTCCACAGCTTCCACATTAAGAAGGACGACGACCGGGCAGCTGGGTGGCTGGCAGTCGGGGCCCGCCGTGCGTGCCCAATTATTTTGAACGGTGGAGGTAGGTGGACGACCGCCATGCGTCCCCGAGGCGGACAAGAAGCAGGCGCGTGCCCGTCTGGACGCAAACTAGGAGCAAGTTTGCTCTGAAAATGGGAAGGCCCGGACGCTAAACTGACAAAATTTTCGGATGTGATCGCACGTTGGGTCATGCTGTCTGTCTGTTTAGGACTAAATGGACACAAGCGGACTAGACGGCTGGGTTGGCCTAATACCTACTCCCTCCCCTATAATATAAGAACAATTTTACACTAGTGTTATATTATGGGATAGACGGAGTACGTTGGAGGCAAGAAAAAAGAAAGCGTCCGTTGGGTCTGCCCTTTTTCGACCGGAACAAGGCGTCGTATTTGCGCCACTTGGCTCCACGCCGTTTCCCACCCGGACCGGACCGGACGGTTTTTCTTTCTGCCAAAAAAGAGCCGCCACCAAACCAAACAAAAAACGTTTTTTCCCCACAGAAAAGAACAAAAACGGTTGTGACATGGAGTATCTGCCAGACTAGTAGAGAACAAAAATTGCCGGGTGGCCCACGGCGCAGCGACGGTAGCAGTACGAAACCGAGTAAACCACGCCAGCCAGCCAGCCAGCCAGAGCAATAATAAATAAATAAATAAACCGGCCCAAAAATAGCACCCTTACCCGTGAGCGTGAGCGTGAGCGTGAGAGAGGAGAGAGAAAGCGCGCGAGCGAGAGAAACGACGCCATCAACAGCGAGCGGCGCGAGAACCCATCACACCCCACCCCCTCCCCATCCTCCCGATCCCCAATTCGCCTCGCCATGGACCACCACCACCACCAGCAGGGCCAGCCACCGTCGCCGGCGGACGCCAACTCGAAGCCGCCGACGCCGTCGAGCACGCACTCCTCGCGCCACGCCTCCGGAGCGGCGCCCTCCTGGCCGCCCTCCTCCGGCGAGGGGGCCCCGGCGCGCGGGCCGGCGTCGTCGTCGTCCACCTCCTCCGCGCCGCCCACGCCGGCATCCCGCACCGTCTACAGCGACCGCTTCATCCCCAGCCGCACCGGATCCAACCTCGCGCTCTTCGACCTCGCCCCGGCCCCCTCCTCCTCCGCCTCCGGATCTGCCGCGCCCCCCTCGCCCTACTGCGCGCTCCTCCGCGCGGCGCTCTTCGGGCCCGACACGCCCGACCGCCTCGCCTCCTCCGCCGGGGCCTCCTCCTCCTCCGCGGCCTCCCCCGTCGGCTCCCCCGCCGGCGGCAACATATTCCGGTTCAAGGCCGAGGTGCCAAGGAACGCCAAGCGGGCGCTCTTCGCCGGCGGGGACGACCAGGACCTGCTCTTCCCCGGCATCTTCACCCCCAAGGGCTCCGGCCCCAGGAAGATCCCCAGGTCGCCCTACAAGGTTGGTCGATTACTTCCGATTTCACTTCTTGATTTGCTTTCTTGGGTGGGGAATTCCTCTTTATCTTCCCCTTTGGTCGCCAAAGATTCGATTTTTCCTCGTAATTTTCACGCGCAAAGAGAGAATCTCACGGGAATGTGATTCTCCTGCCTGCTGCTTCTGCCAGGTGCTGGATGCGCCCGCATTGCAGGACGACTTCTACCTCAACCTCGTGGATTGGTCTTCGCACAATGTCCTCTCGGTCGGATTGGGGAATTGCGTCTACCTGTGGAACGCATGCAGCAGCAAGGTGTGTATGCGCAACCAATGGCATCCGCGCACGATTCCTTTTCTGAGGATTGGAGAGAGAGAGAGATCCTAATAAACAAGTTTATCGCTGCGCAGGTCACCAAGCTCTGCGATTTGGGGGCGGACGACACCGTTTGTTCCGTGAGTTGGGCGCAGCGTGGCACCCACCTGGCTGTAGGGACTAACCAAGGCACAGTTCAGGTTTTCATCTTGCTCCCATCTGAAATTGATCAAATGACATGTTCAGGATCTGTCAAAGTTTAGGATGATACCTCAATTTATTTTTGCCGAAAGCTTGAATTCAAACACAAAATAATACAGTAGAAAGCCTTGCATTGTGGAAACGACATCAAAGTAAGATTGTGAGAGTTTCAGAAATTTGCAATACTACTACAGCTCACCAGCAGGCCTTGCATTTTGGTACTTTCATCAGGGGCTACTTAGTTGATGATAATGTTTCTTCTAGAAAAAATCATGACCAATGCGTCAAGTCAGTGCTGCGCACATACCACCAATGGATATGGGAAACGATAAAGTTTTGTAAACAACCTGAATTTATGTAAACATCATCTTTATCAATGTGTGTACTTTAGCCCATATTTCGGTTGGTAAAACTTAGTAATCCTGTTCATGTTTGGTATTGGTATAACAATTTGACATTCCAGGGGTGTCTAGATTCTGAGTTTCTGATTATCATCTTCGATGTTATCTTATTTAGATATGGGATGCAACACGCTGTAAAAGAATGAGAACCATGGAAAGCCATCGCATGCGAGTAGGTGCTCTTGCGTGGAACTCTTCATTGCTTTCTTCTGGCAGTCGTGACAAGAACATCCTTCATCATGATCTCCGTGCTCCGGAGGACTATGTTAGCAAACTCACCGGGCATAAATCTGAGGTAATATTCCCCTGACTATTCATATAATATGGCATGCTATGTACATCATTACAATCTTTTACCAGTCTATCCAACATTTGGATCACCCTATTGGTGCTCCATTTTGCAATTCCAAATAATTTATAATTTACTTACAAATTTCTGAACTTCTCAGGTCTGTGGGCTCAAGTGGTCTTATGATAACCGCCAGCTTGCATCTGGTGGAAACGACAACAAAGTAAGATTCATATCCATAAGTTTCCATCACAGTAAAGTGCATGGCACATGGTATTCAAGATCTTGTCTTCTTTTGCTCATGCTATTTTTTCCTTTCTTTTACCAGCTTTTTGTTTGGAATCAACATTCAGTACAGCCAGTGCTGAAGTATACTGAGCACACAGCAGCTGTGAAAGCTATTGCCTGGTCACCTCATCTACATGGCCTTCTTGCATCTGGTGGTGGAACTGCAGATAGATGCATAAGATTTTGGAATACGACCACAAATACACACTTGAGTTCCATGGATACAGGGAGTCAGGTAATAATCTAGCTATCTAGTTCATCTATCAGCTACATGCAGCCCTTATTTGTGTTTTTGAATTAAATTGATTTCTTATTTGCACTTCCAAGTTTCAAGTATAATCATATCTACTCTTAAGCCGGATAACTCTCGGAACCTTTTAGCACCGTTACTGACTGAATACTTCACTCATCCCAATTCACTAGTTTTCCTGCAAAAATCAGAAAAGACCTAGACTGGCTGAGCTCTGTTGTAGAAAAACTGAAGTTTTGGATCACCTATACAGCTCTAATATAATGCAACCGAAGTCCTTATAGTCCCATCCTCCTAAAAAGCACAAAATTCATTTAAAAATGGTATCATGGATTCCTTTTGGAAACAGTCTATGCAAATTTTAATTGCTACTGTATGTTTTTGTAGCTGTAGTCCAAATTGATTCTTTTAGTTGTTCATGTTAAGAGACCTGCACAGATATCATGTGTTCTGAAGGCACGGGATTGCTTATGTAGAATTGTTCTTTTAGTTGAACATGCTGCTCTTTACATGTATTGATGATGTTAAATGTCTTAACAGGTCTGTAATCTTGTGTGGTCAAAGAATGTGAATGAACTTGTTAGCACCCATGGATATTCCCAGAATCAGATAATAGTGTGGCGGTATCCGACAATGTCAAAGGTATGCCACAAGCTTACTGTGTAGCTCAGTTATACCATACTGTCTGTCATTGTTATTAATTGTGTCCATTCTCTCTGTTTGTAGCTTGCCACGTTGACAGGACATACATTCAGAGTATTATATTTAGCCATCTCCCCTGATGGACAGGTGAAATACTCTCTCTTTGATCCCGACCTGACTTTTTTTTGGTTTCCGTTCTTCTGTTTGAGGTGCCCAGTGTAATTTTGTTCTCACTGTCTTTTTCTTGTCAATATCGACATCAACAGACAATTGTTACTGGTGCTGGTGACGAGACGCTCCGGTTTTGGAACGTGTTTCCGTCTCCCAAGTCCCAGGTACTTGCTTGATCTTTGAAAATATGGTTTTCCTGTCTATATAACTCCACTTCAGGCGGCGCCCCTCTAACTGTCTTCCTTTTCCTGTTATACAGAGTTCCGACAGCTTAAGTAGCATTGGAGCGACATCATTTGTTAGGAGCTACATCCGGTGACTCGATGAAATGTAGTTTCGTCGAGCTTGTAAGGTTATTGCGGCAAGTGTTGATGGTGATCCGCACCATTCAGTTCCCACACGACCTCCTCCGGTCCATCTGCCGCCAAAGCCAGCACCATTTTAGAGATTGCACGGCAGGGGATGATTGACTGGCTGGCTTGCGCGGATCCGATCTCCTGCCCCCGGTGCATATCTATTGTTTTAGGATCGAAGTTGGGGAAATGTTCATGTCAGGGAAACATGGACCTTATAGATCCCCACAGGTTACGCATCGAGAAGACCATGCACTCCGTCCTCCTGTTTATGCTCCTTATGTTCCCCATTGGAACTGCCCTGCGAACCAAACTGTTCCTTAACATTGACTTACTCATGAAGCCCTTTTGATTTCATTTGTTATGTTGTTTAGCGGGAAATTCTTATTGTTTTAGCAACTGAGAAATCTGTTGGCGTGTCGTTTCTGTACTTGACTGGTGATATACAAGCTGTAGCTCAATATTCAGTCAAGGCCTGTGGAGGAATTCAGAATATGGCCATGTCCTCTGATGGATGCAGTGAGTGAAAAATTACCAGTCCCTGGTGAAAATCGACATGTTGATCACCCGATTTTTTCAGGTACCCCGCCTAGCGGTGGCAGTCACTGTTGTGTCCGTGAATGTGAGAGTGATTGGTTTTGGTGGGACGTCGCGATCGGACAGTGCATGACAGCATCTCTTGAAGTTGAAGAGGCAAATAAAAGATGGGGTTATCCGGTTAGCAGCAGCTAAGGTCCCCTCCCGTGCCCGTCAACACCAGTACCTATCTATTCTGAGGTTCTCCACCTGGTCTAGCCGCAAGTTGTAGCACATCAGCACAGTGCACAACCAAGAGCATAAGATGCAAATTTGGAGATGTAAAACAGAAATATGTAAAAAATTACATCTCCAAAAAATGCCTTTTGAATATAAAAAAGGGGCAAACTCTAATAGATGATGCAAAACGTGGATGTATAAGAGCAACTCCAATAGAAGATGCAAACTAGAGATGTAAAACCGGTCGCGGCCGCGCGGCTGTTGTTGAGACAGCTGCTGTACAGCCGTACAAATTGAAATAAAACACAACTTCATCAAGTACATGTGGCCTCGTCGATCGAAAGATGCTAACTGACTGAACCAGCCGTGACTCCACTCCACCATCATGAAACATGGTTTTCGACGAACAACTGCGAACCGGAACCATGGTGTCGTCTCGTCAGCAAGACACTCATGTGATGCAGCAAGACTGCTTTCTTTCTTACACGATTACGACGAAAGCAAATCGCTTACCAGCACGAACCGTGTTGTCACTTGACTAACAACCAAATCAAGTCGCGTTGATGGCTCGGACTCAATGTGGAATTTTACATATGGTCCCTTTTGGCATTGTATCTTTGGTGTTGTGTTCTTCTCTCTATCTGATGGATACATTGCAGCTCTCCTGCATGGTTTGGAGAAAAAAGATGGTCTCTCTCCCTTGCACTGAGAATTGAACTGGTCGTCCAACCAAATGGGTCATGGAAACTCTGTTCCTTTCCTCTTTCTTTCAACTCTCCTGACTCCTACCATCTTTTCGCGGCGACCCTTCATCAAATCAAACATGTGTGGCCGCTATGAAACATGCTAACCAAGTAACTGTAGCATCTTCAATCCCCTTGAAACATGGTTTTCGACAAACAGTTGCAAAGCCATGGTTTTTTCGTCAACAACAAACTCATGCAGTGCCAAGACTGCTTTTGTATACCAGTGAGACACAAGCAATTGGCCCAAACAGTACATCTTATCACTGAACAACTAAGAGTTATTTACCCAAAACCACCACACTTGGGGTTAGGGTAACCACTTGGTACCACATATGAGGCAGGGCACAAAAAACCACCAGAATTGCGCCTAAAACGTAACGCGGAGCACTGATGCTCGATTTTGGCCACGGAAACAGCGGATCTGACCGGTTGGGCCCACCTGTCGGACTGATGTGGCATGCCTACATCGATAATTTGCTGAGCTGGTCGAAGGCCCACCTGTCGGCCTCTCTCTCTCTCCCTCCAAGCCATCTTCTTCCCCACGACTGTGACCACGGCCAGCCATACCCGCGCCGCCGCCGGAGCCTTAGCCCAACGAGCCACCACCGGCGAGCCTCCCCGCCGCCCCAGCTACCTGCCATCCGTCGCCACAAGCCACTGGACTCCAGTCGCACTTCCAGCTACCTGCCATCCGTCCTGCCCGGATCCGGCGAGGATCCGCCCCGCCGCCCAACACGGCAGACTCCTCGCGGAAGTGGACAACTGCGATAGCTCGACGGGAGCGCTTCAGCACCCTTCCGCCAGCGCAGGACGGTGGGCTTGTCCGACTGGTCAAGCACGAGGGCGTGCACGGCCAGAGTCGACGGCGACCGCCGCAAACAGCGGGTGCATGCCGAGGAGCTCGGCGGGGCAGCTGGTCGTCGTCCTCGTCCCCCGCCGCTGCGCCGAGCGCCGAGCGCCGGAGCACGATGACCCAGTTGAAAGGCGCGCGGTCGTCCCCTCCCCCACTTCCGGCAGAGGCGGCTGCGGCACGGCAACTGCAGCGGAGGCGCAGGTCGTTGGCAGGGTGCGCGCGTGAGCGGCGGAGGTAGGCGGGGGCCGACGGGGTCCACCTCATCTCCTAGAGGAACTCGCCGCCGTAGTCCGGGCAGGCGACGTCGGCCCCGTGCGGCCTGACCTGTGCTGGCGCGCGTCGTGGAAGGCATGTCCGACCGCAGCGGCGAGTCCGCGGCGTCCTCTCCGCACGAACCCACTGTCGTCCTCTCCGCAGCGTCGCCCGAGCTTCTCCTCACCGCGACTGCCTCGGCCTGCTCCCCGGCGCGCCGCCCACGCGGCCTTGCCTGGTCGTTGCGCCGCTCATGACACGCCCATAGCCTGTTTGCTGAAATGCCCATGAGAAGTAAAAAGAAAAGGTGAAAGGATAAAGAGTCATTGACACGTGGGACCCTTTTGCCACCTCAACAAATTATCCACATAGGCACGCCATGTCAGCCCGACAGGTGGGTCCAGCTTGTCGGTTTCGCTGTCTTCGCAAGTAAATCGGACAATCAGTGCTCCGCGTTACGTATTAGGTGCGATTCTGATGGTTTTTTGTGTCCTGCCTCATATGTGGTTCCAAGTGGTTACCCTAGCCCCAAGTGTGGTGGTTTTGGGTAAATAACTTAACAACTAACCATCATGAACGGCAGGACAATCACAAGATGACAATCAGAAAAGGATGGATATGGTCTTCTCTCTGGAGCGCCGTGATGGGCCGCGGCGAGCGTCGAGGCCTGCCTGATTCCTCTTCGTGTGTAGAGTAACGTTGAAGCCCGCGGCTACAGGGAATGAAGGAAAATTATGGGAAACGTGGGTGGATAATGGGTGTAGGTGGACCAACCAGGCGATGGGGATTGGCAATTTGGCACCCTTCTTCTTCTTCCTCCTCTTCTTCTACGCCCCCAACCAACGCCTCTCTCTATCTCTCTCTCTCAACAACCGAGGAATCATTTTCCTCCTACGCCATTTTCCGCTGCTCGTCGTCATCGACACATACTTCCAATACAATGCTACATACGTCCATCGTCCGTGTAGGCTCTAGCTAAGCTCACCGTCAGTTAGTTTGCTTGCTGTTAGAATAACAGATGCATGCCTGGTCTGTCAGGTGTTGCACGTCGTCAGGTTCAGAGTTGTGCTGCATGCACAGACTCACCGTTTCTGTTTTTCTTTGATCTTTTCTCCCGATCAGTTAGGCGCACGAAACGCAGCCGTGGGATGGCGCGGCACAAGTGGATCGTGGGCAGATGATCGGGAGTTAGTTAGCCCAGTTGTTAGCCTTGTAATCACTAAGGATAAGAAAGAGGAATAACAGAAAAACGGTGTCGAGTTCGACGGCACAAAAAAAACACCAGTGTCTTCTTCCTCGCGTGCGTTCATCCCTCTCTCACCCGTTTCTCCTCTCGATCGATCCGGCGACGACATTTGGTACCAGAGCTTCGGGTGTTCGATCCAGCGCCTTGGTGGTCGAGCGGTGTCTGATCCGCTGCGGCTATGTCGGACGACGAGAAGAAGAAGAAGAAGGCGGCGGCGGGGCAGTCACCATCGTCCGGAGCGCCCCTCGCGCGCCTCACAGGCAGCGGCAGCGGCGAGTTCCGCGTGGTGGAGCGCGTCGTGCGCGAGGAGACGGGCGCGTCGACGATGCTCACGCGTACGAATTATCAAGAGTGGGCGCTGTTGATGCAAGTCAAGTTGCAGGTCGCCCGCGTCTGGTCCGCGGTGACCGACGACGCGGCCGACGAGAATGACGACCGGCGCGCGCTGCAGATTATCCTCACCGGCGTTCCGCCGGAGATGCTTCGCGTGCTGGCCGCAAAGGACACGGCGAAGATCGCGTGGGAAACTATCAAGACCATGCGGATGGGCAGCGAGCGCGCCCGCGAGGCCAAGGCGCAGGTCCGGCGGCGGGAGTTCGAGGAGCTCAGGTTCAAGGACGGGGAGACCGTCGAAGATTTCGGGCTGCGGCTCTCGGCCCTCATCGCCGATCTGGAGCTGTACGGCGACCCTGTCACCGAGCACAAGGCGGTCCAGAAATTCCTCCGCGTAGTGCCGCGGCGGTACCGCCCGATGGCCGTGGCGATCGAGTCTCTGGTTGATCTCAAAACCATGACCATCGAGGAGCTCGTCGGCCGCCTCTCCGCCTGTGAAGACCACTACGAGCTCGACGACAGCGCGCAATCCTCTGGGCGTCTTCTGCTCACCCACGAGGAGTGGCTGGCCCGCGAGAAGCAGGGCGGCGGTGGCGGATCGTCGTCCGGCGGCGGCGCCGGCAAGAACAAGCAGCAGGCCAAGAACAAGTCTCCCGGCGGAGGCAAACCTGTGGCTGGCAACGGCGGCGCTGGTGGATCTGGTGGATCGGGCGGAAAGAAGAAAGGGAAATGTCACTTCTGTGGAAAACTTGGGCACTGGAAGAAAGATTGTTGGTCGTATCTGGAAAAGCAAGGTCAGCAAGGGAAGAAGGAACAAGCCAATCTGGTGCGCGAAGGAGGCGACGAGCATGAGCAAGGCCTGTTCATGGCCATGGTCACCCCCGGCACAACGGCTGAACCAGTGGCACCACAGGCAGTTTTTCTCAATGAAGAAAAGGTAATCCCCGTGCCATCCCCTGACGGTCTATGGTATTTTGACACGGGTGCCACAAGTCACATGACAGGAGAGAGGAGTATGTTTGCTAAGCTTGATGAGAGCGTGCATGGCACGGTCAAATTTGGAGATGGGTCACATGTAGCAATTCGTGGAAGGGGATCCATTGTTTTCAAGTGCCAGAGCGGTGAGCAGCGTGCCTTGACAGAGGTATACTACATACCGAGCCTGCGAAGCAACATAATCTCTGTTGGTCAGTTGGACGAAGGTGGATGTCAGATTGGGATTCAGAATGGTTTGATGACAGTACATGACCCAGCTCAACGCATACTAGCTCGTGTTAGGCGATCAGTCACTCGTTTGTACACTGGCATGCTGACCATTGACACGCCGGTGTGTCTGATGACGAAAGTGGATGATGAGACTTGGAAGTGGCATGCTAGAATGGGCCATTTGCATTTCCGAGCGTTGCGTGCCATGTCTGCAAAAGGCATGGTCCGAGGTATGCCTGAGATAGCTCGCATCGAGCAGTATTGCGATGGCTGTGCACTAGGGAAACAACATCGAGCTCCTTTCCCGCAGGCGAGTTCATATCGAGCAGAGCATGGTCTGGAGCTAGTTCATACAGATTTGTGTGGTCCTATTACGCCACCAACACCAAGAGGGAACAAATACTTCATCCTTGTTGTTGATGACTACAGTCGGTACATGTGGATTGAGCTACTCAAGTCTAAGGATGAGGCACACACCTGTTTCAAGAGGATTCAGACCATGGCAGAAGCTGAAGGTAACTGTAAACTTCGAGCATTCAGGTCTGATCGCGGAGGGGAGTTCAACTCAATGGAATTTCAAGAGTACTGCAGCGAAAGGGGTGTGAAACACTACACCACGGCGCCTTACTCTCCCCAACAGAATGGTGTGGTGGAGAGGAGAAATCAGTCCGTGGTAGAGATGGCAAAAATGCCTGCTGAAGAGCATGGCAGTACCTGCATATTTCTGGGGAGAGGCTGTGAAAACTGCAGTGTATCTACTCAACAGAGCTCCCACCCGCAGCCTCGAAGGTGTCACGCCGTATGAAGCATGGCACGGGCGAAAGCCGGCCGTTCAGCATCTGCGAACTTTTGGTTGCACAGTACATGTCAAGATGTTGGGGCCGGGCATTACAAAGCTCTCTGACCGCTCCAAGCCGATGATTTTCGTCGGATATGAAGAGGGGGCGAAGTGCTACCGTGTCTATGATCCTGAAACAAAGAGGGTACAAGTCACTCGTGATGTGCTCTTCGAGGAAGGACGGGCATGGAGCTGGGACGCAGTGACCGCGGCCCCGGCGCAGGTCACGCCGGACGTTTTCACTGTGGTGTACACCACGGAACCAGGTGTGGAGGAGCTGGACACCGGAGGAGTTCATGGTGGCTCGCCTAGTACGCCGCTGCCACCGACGACACCAATTGGGACGGCAGTACAGGCAGAGACGCCAGCTTCACCCATGGGGGAAACAGCCACGCCAAGTACAGAAGAGACTCTGAGAGCGCCTGAAATTAGGTGGGCCACTCCACTGTCACAAGACGAAAACCGGCGGGACGTGGACACTGGACCAATCAGGTACCGACGCATGTCGTGCGTCATGGATGCCACAGAAGAAAATGCTGAATATGAGTGTCATGAGAGCTGTCTTCTCAGTGCCGAAGAACCGCGGGACGTTGAAGAGGCTCTGGGTGATGCACCATGGAAGGCTGCGATGGCGGAGGAGATGCGCTGCATCCATGAGAACAAGACTTGGGAACTGTCAGACCTGCCTGCCGGTCAGAAATCCATCGGGCTGAAATGGGTTTATAAAGTCAAGAGGGATCCTGCTGGCAACATCACCAAGTACAAGGCCCGTCTAGTGGCGAAGGGATACGTACAGAAGCAAGGGGTGGACTATGAGGAAGCCTTTGCGCCTGTGGCCAGACTGGAGACTGTGCGTGTTCTGCTCGCGCTCGCCGCGCACCACCGCTGGGAAGTTCACCATATGGATGTCAAATCGGCATTCCTAAATGGCGATCTCAGTGAGGAGGTGTATGTAGACCAGCCGCCCGGATTTGCTGCGCCAGGGGAAGAGCACCGTGTACTGAGGCTGCACAAGGCGCTCTACGGCCTCTGTCAAGCGCCGAGAGCCTGGTACGCAAAGCTTCACGATTCTCTTGTCAATCTTGGGTTTCAGAGAAGTCCATTGGAACATGCAGTCTACAGGCGTGGAGATGAGTCCATTTTTCTGCTAGTTGGAGTGTATGTGGATGACCTTGTCATTACCGGCACGGACAAAGGGCTAATCAGAGAGTTCAAGGATCAGATGAAGATGCTCTTTAAGATGAGTGACCTTGGATTACTCAGCTACTACTTGGGGATTCAGGTATCCCAAACAGAGGGTGAAATCACACTTCATCAGCGGAGTTATGCGGAGAAAATCCTAGAGGTAGCCGGCATGGAAGAGTGCAATAGTAGCAGCACTCCAATGGAGTGTCGTTTGAAGCTCAGGAAGGAGGATGAAGGCGAGCTGTTTGATCCCAAGCTGTACCGCAGTGTGATAGGCAGTCTTCGCTATCTTGTCAACACAAGACCTGACATCGCACATGCCGTGGGAATTGTAAGCAGATTCATGGAGACCCCGAGCACTCATCATTGGGCAGCCGTGAAACAGATTCTCAGGTATATTCGAGGGACGCTGGGGTACGGCTGTCGTTATCAGGCCGGGCACGGCGAGGTGAAGCTTGTTGGCTATACAGATAGTGATCATGCCGGTGACACTGAGGACCGAAAGAGCACCTCTGGCAATGTATTTTTCCTTGGCAACAATCTTGTCACTTGGAGCTCGCAGAAGCAGAAGATAGTGGCTCTCTCTTCTTGCGAGGCTGAGTACGTCGCTGCGGCAGTGGCGGCGTGCCAAGGTGTGTGGCTCTCTCGTCTGATCAGTGAGATGCTCGGGAGGCCGCAGGCCAAGTTCAAGCTGTTCGTGGACAATCAAGCTGCCATTGCTCTCAGCAAGAATCCAGTCCATCATGACCGGAGCAAGCATATTGACATCAAGTATCACTACATACGTGATTGTGTGGAGAAGGGCCAGGTGGAAGTGGATCACATTCGTACCAGGGAGCAGATTGCAGATGCACTGACAAAGGCATTGGGACGCAACAATTTCGTTGAGATGCGGCAGAAGCTTGGGATGATCAAGATTGATTCAGGACGTTGAGCTTAAGGGGGTGAAATGTAGGCTCTAGCTAAGCTCACCGTCAGTTAGTTTGCTTGCTGTTAGAATAACAGATGCATGCCTGGTCTGTCAGGTGTTGCACGTCGTCAGGTTCAGAGTTGTGCTGCATGCACAGACTCACCGTTTCTGTTTTTCTTTGATCTTTTCTCCCGATCAGTTAGGCGCACGAAACGCAGCCGTGGGATGGCGCGGCACAAATGGATCGTGGGCAGATGATCGGGAGTTAGTTAGCCCAGTTGTTAGCCTTGTAATCATTAAGGATAAGAAAGAGGAATAACAGAAAAACGCTGTCGAGTTCGACGGCACAAAAAAAACACCAGTGTCTTCTTCCTCGCGTGCGTTCATCCCTCTCTCACCCGTTTCTCCTCTCGATCGATCCGGCGACGACAGTCCGCACGCAAGATGCTGGATTGATGCGTAAGGTAAAGGTCCCATCCGGGCTTGCTTCAGAGTTCAGACGGTAGCTAAACAAAATAAAACTATATGCGTTGCAATGAGTCTGTAAATTAACGTACAGTTAGTTTCATGCCTACGTGCACTCGGTTGGTGAAGCACTCCGCAATCTTTTACATGAAGTTTGTACTGCGATATGAGCTGTAATAGGTTTCTACTTTCTAGAGTCCACACGGCACGCGACATGGTGCAATTTGTCAGCTCCAGACAACAAATATGGCGCAATTCGTCAAAGCAAGCAAGCACACTTTCCTGCCGGGCTATGATCATCTGATCATTCGGTGAAGGAACCCTGCAAGTAACCCTGCAGTACTAGAGCAATCTAGCTAGCACCACATGATGAGTTAGCAAGCAAGCACAGTTGCCCTACCAAATGGAGATTGGAAGTCGGTATAGCTTCATTTTTTCTTTGGGCTTTCACTTTGAAGAAGCAGAAGCATTCTGCTGCTTTTCCTAAAGCTTCATGATCAGGTCGTCCTACCACCCTACGCGCTACGCCGCCGCACTGTCCATTTCCGGTTCCGGGACCTGGAAAGAAGCGTGTGAGTGTGATGATGCTCCTTTTCGATTTCCTAGCCGTGCAAATGCAACCCAAAGTGTAATGCCATCGTTCCAAACTCCAAAGCCTAGCTACCACCTCTCTTGTGATGCTTTTCAAAATATGGCGTTCGCGTACACGCTAACTAATTCGACGTGGCGACACGACCAGACCGGTCCACTCGTGTCGCCATTTATATATCTGCTGCCTGCGGTGGTGGCATTTGCGCGGCTTCAGTTATTTAGCGTCCGGTGTGAGGGTTTTGGTCAAGAGTGCTGCACCTCTCAACTGTTCTTTAACGTAACGTATGGACTCATGAAACTTTCTCTGCCTAGCTGTTGGTGTACTCCCTCCCTCCGTTCCAGAATATGTATAACGTACGTACATTGCAAGTACGTATGTTGATCTGCTTTGCTCATCTATTATGCAAGCAAAGCACGTCTTCACTCTTCAGTCAGAAACATTTTCTGCAAGTGGTGTCTGAAAGTCACTGAAGAAAACAACACAGATGGAAAGACAGAGTCGACCGGTCAGTCTCCCAACTACAGTATTCTTTGACGTAACGGCATTGATGCATTGGACTTGCGCTGCCTGGCTGCTGGACAACTTAATTTGATACACAATGCAATCGACAAGTAGATATATGGCGTGGTTTGCTCATCTATTATGAAGAACCGAACACATTGTTTTTCTTCTTCTGTAGAAAACAGGACAGATAGAAAAGACTGCCGTGTCGATCAGTCTAACATCCAGGTATGATTGCTGAAACCGTTCTCAGCTCTCACAGACGAGTGCTTTGTAGTATTTCAGCTCATTTAAAAAAGCAGGTTCAGAACCCAGAGCACACAAAAGACGCTGATGATTGCCAACTGCTGGTCGTCCATGGAGAATACCCGAGGAAGGAAGGTATTCTTGCCGACCGGCCGGAGCCCGGCACCAATCTGCGCTCACAGATTCGGAGCAGGGTTCCGTCCGTCCATGGATGATGATTAGCAAGGCCACAATTATCGACGCGACTGTATGATTGGTATCGCAATCAGCTGGCAAGGCTCTCGTACGTACGGGTACGGCCCCGCGCGCGCCTTTCGCGCGGAATATGAGTCGATTGCTCGATCCACAGGGACAGCCATGGATTGGAACACTTGTACCGCGCCTGTCATCATCATCGTCACATATTGTACGAGTACGATCGGTCCCGTACTGAGTGTACGTGGCTGGCAACAGTTCCGTAGAACAAATACGTACGTCCACGTCCAAAATCTGCTGATTAATTACTAGCGGACTTTGGCCTCCAGCTCTTTGGGAGAGTGGCAGTAATGGATGGATAAGAGAGCTGCGTGTTCCGTTAGCAAAGTTTGGGTGTTTCAGTCGAGGGGCCGGGCGAGAGATCTTGGGGATGGCTCGCAGCAGCGAGCAAATTAATGGGCGCGCGTGGCACCGACGGAGCAGGAGCACTCCCTCGACAGACGACGGGCGGTCATGGCTGCGGCTGCGGCGTCGTTGTCGCGGAACTCCACGAGTGGATTTGATGTAGTATTCCAGACATCTCCTAACGACCGTGCCGGAGCCCGCGCGTTGCGGTGCCAAGACCAACCACCGCGTCGGTCCTCGGCGGCTGCGCGGCCAGTCTTCCGTTTCGTCGTAGGGTAGCGGCGACAGTGTAGCCCCGCCCCAGCCGGGGGATATATTATACGTATCGCTGTTGGTTAATCGTACTACCTGCCGTTGCCGGCACGGCGGATGGATTTCGTTGGGACTCGGACGACGTCGAGTCAGTCCGATCGGCGGCTCCTGTCACACCGTCACGTACTAGGACGGTAGGAGTCTACCTGAAAGACAGTGGTAGCGTTGAATCAAGTACACTACTACAGTTCAGCAGAGGACGACGACTACTGCTCCGCAATGCAAAGGCAGGGAGCGCTTTCGTCTGCCCGAGTACAATTGTAGCTGTAGCCTGTAGGGCAGCCCGCGCTTTTCCTCCCTTCTAATTCAACAGTTTCACAGCACCTACGTACTAGCTAGCACGATGTTCCTTCTGATGCAGTCCATCAGCAGCACGACTCCTCTGTTAAACATGTTAATGTGGAGGCGTCAAGGGTTCCTGTCTTGCGCCTCACACCTGAATATCTAGGGATAGATCTCCTGTCCTGTTACAACTCCCTTTATCCCGATCTCCTCTCTCTCTCTTGTATTCTGTCCGGTTACAACAACGGACTGCCTTGTACTTCACGTTTATAATCTATATAAACATCGCGGGCTCCCGATCAGGGGGTTGAGACGCTTCATTATTGTTTTCATGGTATACAGAGCAGGTTTCTTCCACCACGTCTAGCCTCTCCTCATCGATCTCCTAAAACCCATCTCGCTGCCATGTCTACCTCTGCCGCTCCGGTCTCCTCCAGCCTCAACTACAACGTCTCCGAGCCTCTCACCCGGACGAACTATGTCCTCTGGCGAGCCCAGGCGCGATCCCAGATAATGAGCGCCGGCCTGTATGGCTACATCGACAAAACCACGACAGAACCTCCCAAGATCAACACCACCAAGGACAAGGACGGCAAGGATCAGGTAATCACCAACCCTGCCTATGCCCCCTGGTTAATTCAAGATCAACAGATCGTCGCATATCTCCTTCGCAATCTCTCCAAGGAGGTGCTGGTTCAGGTTGCATCGATGGAAACATCACATGCGATTTGGACGGCCCTGAGCAACATGTTCTCCGCTGTATCGCTCTCCCGCGTCAACAACATACGGGCCTCCCTCACCAACGCCCAGAAGGGCAACCAGCCGGCGGCAACCTACTTCGGGCACATGCGTGCTCTCTCTGATGAGCTTGCGGCAGCAGGAAAACCGATCGGGGAGGACGAGCTCGTGTCGTTCATCCTCGCGGGGCTTGACATGAAGTATCAGCCCATCATCTCCGCCTTGGACGCACGTACCGATCCAGTCACCGTCGAGAACCTCTTCGCCATGGTAGCCAATTTCGACCAGCGCGTCAAGATGTTCCATGGGACAGGCGCGGGCAACTTCAAGTCCTCCGCCAACATTGCTTCTCGTGGCCGCCAGGGACCCAACAAAGGCTCCCGTGGTCAGCAGAAGGGTGGTGGTGGTGGTGGTGGCGGATCTCGTCCAGGTGGCAGTGGCGGTAGCTACAACAACGGCGGCGGCGGCCACAACGGCAACGGCGGCTACAACAATTCTGGCTACAATCCTAGCGGCTACAATAGCAACAATGGTGGCAGCAGCCACTATGGTGGTGGTGGTGGCGGTGGCCATTATCACCAGGGAAACAACATCGGCGGCTACCCTCCTCGACGCAACAACAGAGGGCGCAACAACTTTCAGGGGTATGAAGGTCGTTGTCAAATTTACAAAAAAACTAACCATATCGCCAAAGATTGTGATTGGCGTTATGCTGATGACGCATCCCAAAAGAAAAAAGTTGCTGCTGTAGCTGATGCATCGTATGGTGTCGATACCAATTGGTACTTAGACACGGGTGCAACAAATCACATCACCGGAGACCTCGACAAGGTGACGATGCAAGAAAAATACCGCGGCCACGATCAAATTTACACCGCAGCAAACGGTGCAGGTATGAAGATTAGTCATATTGGTCAATCAATTATCGAAACTCCACATAAAAATCTAGTTCTGAAAGATATCTTGCATGTACCCAATGCTTCCAAAACTCTTCTTTCCGTCCATCGTATTGCTCTTGATAATAATGTATTTCTTGAGTTTCACCCGTTCTTCTTTTTGATCAAGGATCAGGTCACGAAGAGAGTTCTCCATAGGGGTACATGTGTGCAAGGACTCTATGCGTTGCTTCCTCAATATTGTCAGTTCAACAAACAAGTCTATGGTGCCATCAAGCTTTCTGCTGAAAGGTGGCACAGTCGTTTAGGTCATTCCTCGTTTGCTACTGTTCATCAAATTCTTAGTAAAAATAAACTCCCAGTTGTTGGCGAGCGAAATTTAGAAACTATTTGTGATTCTTGTCAAAAAGCAAAAAGTCATCAGTTGCCTTATCCTATTTCTACTAGTGTGTCTACTCAGCCATTGCAACTTATTTTCTCTGATGTTTGGGGTCCGGCACCCACCTCCGTTGGTAGACACTCTTACTATGTGAGTTTCATTGATGATTATAGCAAATACACCTGGATATATCTTCTTAAAAAACGTTCTGATGTCTTCCAAGTTTTTCATAACTTTCAAGCACTTGTTGAACGAAAGTTTGATCGCAAAATCCTTGCCGTGCAATCAGACTGGGGTGGTGAATATGAGAAGCTTAATTCTTTTTTTCAAAAGATAGGAATTTCTCATCACGTGTCCTGCCCGCATGCTCATCAACAAAACGGCTCCGCTGAACGGAAACATCGACACATTGTTGAAGTAGGTCTTGCCCTCCTAGCTTCCGCCTCTATGCCTTTAAAATTTTGGGACGAAGCGTTTCTCACGACAGTACATCTTATCAATATGTGGCCTAGTCGCACTATTGCCAATGAAACCCCCACTGAACGTCTTCTTCACGTCACACCAGATTATAATACACTTCGTGTTTTTGGGTGTGCCTGTTGGCCCAACCTTCGTCCCTACAACTCTCGGAAACTTATGTTTCGATCTCAACAGTGCGTCTTTCTTGGTTATAGTGCACAACATAAAGGTGTCAAGTGTCTTGATGTGCCCACTGGTCGTGTGTACATCTCCCGTGATGTTGTGTTTGATGAAACTCAATTCTTGTTTGCCAAACTTCATCCGAATGCCGGAGCTCTCCTTCGAAAGGAAATACTTCTCCTCCCATCTCATCTTTCCGGCATTACTCCTGTGGAACTCGATGATTGTATTGACTTAAATTTGACTAATTCTTCTAATCTGTCATCTGAGTCTGCTGCTACAGGTGGAGCATGTGCTGAAAACGGGGTCCAAAACGGTGCAATTTCTGCTGAAAACAGTGCTCTGTTGCGCCCTGTAGCTATCGTGATGGAGCCGCTGCAATCGTCTTCGGGATCTGCGCTTCCAGTCGTGCCAGGGCCGACAGGATCTGTGCCGGGATCCGCTCCTTCGTCCCATCCTGCGCCTGCGCCTGTTCCACGCCAATCCCATGCCAGCCCGCATCGGTCTGCGCCTGGGTCTGACCCCGCGGACGCGCTCCACCAACCAACCAGGTTCCCGGCTGAACCTCGGGTCTACACCAGGCGGGTCCCATCTGCGGCAACCGCACCGGGCGCGCGCTCCCAGCTGGATTCCGCTCCGCCCGGATCCTCTGTGGCCATCCCGTCTTCTCCTCTGGTTCCGCAGGCCGCAGAAGATCCCGTGCGTGGTTCATCGGGATCGCCAGCCTCGATCCAGGGGGAGATTGCCGATTCTGCTGATGCTGGTGCATCTGGATCTTCAGCGCCAACGCATGCTGTTGCTACACCACCTCGTACACGTCTCCGTGCAGGTGTGATTCAACCTACAAATTATAAAGTTAAATTTGGTTTGGCTGCTTCCACAGGAGAACCCCGCACATATAAGGAAGCTCTTGCTGATCCTAGTTGGAAAAAGGCTATGGAGGATGAATATCATGCTCTTCAGAAGAATAACACGTGGCATTTAGTTCCCTCACGGCAAGGTACTGTTGGAAATATGCCCTAGAGGCAATAATAAATGGATTATTATATTTCCTTGTTCATGATAATTGTCTATTGTTCATGCTATAATTGTATTGTTCGGAAATCATAATACATGTGTGAATACATAGACCACAATGTGTCCCTAGTAAGCCTCTAGTTGACTAGCTCGTTGATCAATAGATAGTCATGGTTTCCTGACTATGGACATGGGGATGTCATTGATAACGGGATCACATCATTAGGAGAATGATGTGATGGACAAGACCCAAACCTAAGCATAACACAAAAGATCGTATAGTTCGTTTGCTAGAGCTTTTCTGAATGTCAAGTATCATTCCTTAGACCATGAGATTATGCAACTCCCGGATACCGTAGGAGTGCTTTGGGTGTATCAAACGTCACAACGTAACTGGGTGACTATAAAGGTGCACTACAGGTATCTCCGAAAGTATCTGTTGGGTTGGCATGAATCGAGACTGGGATTTGTCACTCCGTGTGACGGAGAGGTATCTCTGGGCCCACTCGGTAAGACATCATCATAATGAGCTCAATGTGATCAAGGTGTTGTTCACGGGATGATGAATTACGGGAACGAGTAAAGAGACTTGCCGGTAACGAGATTGAACAAGGTATCGGTATATCCACGATCGAATCTCGGGCAAGTATCGTACCGATGGACAAAGGGAATTGAGTACGGGATTGATTAAAGTCCTCGACATCGTGGTTCATCCGATGAGATCATCGAGGAGCATGTGGGAGCCAACATGGGTATCCAGATCCCGCTGTTAGTTATTGACCGGAGATCGTCTCGGTTATGTCTGCATGTCTCCCGAACCCGTAGGGTCTACACACTTAAGGTTCGGTGACGCTAGGGTTGTTAAAGATATTAGTATGCAGCAAACCGAAGGTTGTTCAGAGTCCCGGATGAGATCCCGGACGTCACGAGAGGTTCCGGAGTGGTCCGGAGGTAAAGATTTATATATGGGAAGTTGTTGTACGGACACCGGAAAGTCTCGGGGGCATATCGGTATTGTACCGGGGCCACCGGAGAGGCACCGGGGGTCCACCTTGAGGGGCCAGCCCTCTCGGAGGGCCTCATGGGCCACAAGGGGCAGGGAACCAGCCCCTGGTGGGCTGGGCACACCCCCTTCCCTTGGGCCCATGCGCCTAGGGTTGGGGGGAAACCCTAGTGGGGGCGCCCCCCTTGCTTGGGGGGCAAGCCCCCCACCCTTGGCCGCCGCCCCCTGGAGATCCATCTCCAGGGCTGCGCACCCCCCCTAAGGGGCCTATATAAAGGGGGGAGAGGGAGGGCAGCCGCACCCCTGCTGCATTGGCGCCTCCCTCTCCCCGTTACACCTCTCCCTCTCTCCACAGAAGCTCAGCGAAGCCCTGCTGGAACTCTGCTGCATCCACCACCACGCCGTCGTGCTGCTGGATCTTCATCAACCTCTCCTTCCCCCTTGCTGGATCAAGAAGGAGGAGACGTCGATCGTCCCGTACGTGTGTTGAACGCGGAGGTGCCGTCCTTTCGGCGCTGGTCATCGGTGATTCGGATCACGGCGAGTACGACTCCATCATCCACGTTCTCCTTGAACGCTTCCGTTGCGATCTACAAGTGGTATGTAGATGCTCTCCTATCCCCTCGTTGCTAGAATACTCCATGGATAGATCTTGGTGATGCGTAGGAAAATTTTAATTTCTGCTACGATCCCCAACAGTGGCATCATGAGCTAGGTCTATGCGTAGTTTCTATGCACGAGTAGAACACAAAGTAGTTGTGGGCGTCGAATTGTCAATTCTTCTTGCCGTTACTAGTCCTATCTTGGTTCAGCGGTATTGTGGGATGAAGCGGCCCGGACCAACCTTACACGTACGCTTACGTGAGACCGGTTCCACCGACTGTCATGCACTAGTTGCATAAGGTGGCTGGCGGGTGTCTGTCTCTCCCACTTTAGTTGGATCGGATTCGATGAACAGGGTCCTTATGAAGGGTAAATAGAGATTGACAATTCACGTTGTGGTTTTAACGTAGGTAAGAAACGTTCTTGCTAGCAACCTATAACAGCCACGTAAAAACTTGCAATAACAATTAGAGGACGTCTAACTTGTTTTTGCAGCAAGTGCTTTGTGATGTGATATGGCCAAAAGTTGTGATGAATCATGTGATGTATGAGATGATCTTGTTATTGTAATAGGAATCACGACTTGCATGTCGATGAGTATGACAACCGGCAGGAGCCATAGGAGTTGTCTTTATTTATTTATGACCTGCGTGTCAACTTAAATCGTCATGTAATTACTTTACTTTATTGCTAAAGCGTTAGCCATAGTAGTAGAAGTAATAGTTGACGTGACAACTTCACGAAGACACGATGATGGAGATCATGATGATGGAGATCATGGTGTCATGCCGGTGACGACGATGAACATGGCGCCCCAAAGATGGAGATCAAAGGAGCGAAATGATGTTGGCCATATCATGTCACTATTTGATTGCATGTGATGTTTATCATGTTTTACATCTTATTTGCTTAGAACGACGGTAGCATAAATAAGATGATACCTCATTAAAATATCAAAAATGTGTTCTTCCTAACTGTGCACCGTTGCTAAGGTTCGTCGTTCCGAAGCACCACGTGATGATCGGGTGTGATAGGTCCTTACGTTCGCATACAACGGGTGTAAGCCAGATTTACACACGCAGTACACTTAGGTTGGATTGACGAGCCTAGCATGTACAGACATGACCTCGGAACACGGAGGACCGAAAGGTCGAACATGAGTCGTATAGAAGATACGATCAACATGGAGATGTTCACCGATGATGACTAGTACGTCTCACGTGATGATCGGACACGGCCTAGTTGACTCGGATCATGTATCACTGAGATGACTAGAGGGATGTCAAATCTGAGTGGGAGTTCATTCATTAATTTGATTAGATGAACTTAATTATCATGAACTTAGTCTAAATCTTTACAATATGTCTTGTAGATCAAATGGCCCACGCTAATGTCACCCTCAACTTCAACGCGTTCCTAGAGAAAACCAAGCTGAAAGATGATGGCAGCAACTATGCGGACTGGGTCCGGAACCTGAGGATCATCCTCATAGCTGCCAAGAAAGATTATGTCCTAGAAGCACCGCTAGGTGATGCACCATTCCCAGCAAACCAGGACGTTATGAACGCCCATCAGTCTCGTGCTGATGATTACTCCCTCGTTCAGTGCGTCATGCTTTACAGCTTAGAACCGGGGCTCCAAAAGCGTTTTAAGCAACACGGAGCATATGAGATGTTCGAGGAGCTGAAATTGATTTTCCAAGCTCATGCCCGGGTCGAGAGATATGATGTCTCCGACAAGTTCTTTAGCTGTAAGATGGAGGAAAATAGCTCTGTCAGTGAACACATACTCAAGATGTCTGGGTTGCACAACCGCTTGACTCAACTGGAAGTTAATCTCCAGGATGAGGCGGTCATTGACAGAATCCTTCAGTCGCTCCCACCTAGCTACAAGAGCTTCGTGATGAACTACAATATGCAGGGGATGGAAAAGACCATTCCCGAGTTGTATTCAATGCTGAAATCTGCAGAGGTGGAGATCAAAAAGGAACATCAAGTGTTGATGGTGAATAAAACCACTAAGTTCAAGAAAGGCAAGGGTAAGAAGAACTTCAAGAAGGACGGCAAGGAGGTTGCCGCGCCTGGTAAATCAGTTGCCAGGAAGAAGTCAAAGAATGGACCCAAACCTGAAACTGAGTGCTTTTATTGCAAGGGAACTGGTCACTGGAAGCGGAATTGCCCCAAGTACTTAGCAGATAAGAAGGCCGGCAACACTAAAGGTATATGTGATATACATGTAATTGATGTGTACCTTACCAGTGCTCGTAGTAGCTCCTGGGTATTTGATACCGGTGCCGTTGCTCATATTTGTAACTCAAAACAGGAGCTGCGGAATAAACGGAGACTGGCGAAGGACGAGGTGACGATGCGCGTCGGGAATGGTTCCAGGGTCGATGTGATCGCCGTCGGCACGCTACCTCTACATTTACCTACGGGATTAGTTTTAAACCTCAATAATTGTTATTTAGTACCAAGTTTGAGCATGAATATTGTATCTGGATCTCGTTTAATATGAGATGGCTACTCATTTAAATCCGAGAATAATGGTTGTTCTATTTATATGAGTGATATGTTTTATGGTCATGCTCCGATGGTTAATGGTTTATTCTTAATGAATCTCGTACGTGATGTTACACATATTCATAGTGTGAATACCAAAAGAAGTAAAGTTAGTAACGATAGTCCCACATACTTGTGGCACTGCCGCCTTGGTCACATTGGTGTCAAGCGCATGAAGAAGCTCCATGCTGATGGACTTTTAGAGTCTCTCGATTATGAATCATTTGACACGTGCGAACCGTGCCTCATGGGCAAAATGACCAAGACTCCATTCTCAGGGACAATGGAGCGAGCAACCAACTTGTTGGAAATCATACATACAGATGTGTGTGGTCCAATGAGCGTTGAGGCTCGCGGAGGCTATCGTTATGTTCTCACTCTCACTGATGATTTGAGTAGATATGGGTATGTCTACTTAATGAAACACAAGTCTGAGACCTTTGAAAAGTTCAAGGAGTTTCAGAGTGAGGTTGAGAATCAACGTGACAGAAAAATAAAGTTCTTATGATCAAATCGTGGGGGAGAATATTTAAGTCACGAATTTGGCACACACTTAAGAAAATGTGGAATCGTTTCACAACTCACGCCGCCTGGAACACCTCAGCGTAACGGTGTGTCCGAACGTCGTAATCGCACTCTATTGGATATGGTGCGATCTATGATGTCTCTTACAGATCTACCGCTATCATTTTGGGGATACGCTCTAGAGACAGCCGCATTCACTTTAAATAGGGCTCCGTCAAAATCCGTTGAGACGACACCGTATGAATTATGGTTTGGGAAGAAACCTAAGCTGTCGTTTCTGAAAGTTTGGGGTTGCGATGTTTATGTCAAGAAACTTCAACCTGAAAAACTCGAACCCAAATCGGAAAAATGCGTCTTCATAGGATATCCCAAGGAAACAGTTGGGTATACCTTCTACCTCAGATCCGAAGGCAAGATCTTTGTTGCCAAAAACGGGTCCTTTCTAGAGAAAGAGTTTCTCGCGAAAGAAGTAAGTGGGAGGAAAGTAGAGCTTGATGAAGTACTACCTCTTGAAAATCAGAGTAGCGCAGCTCAAGAAAATGTTCCTGTGGTGCCTGCACCGATTAGAGAGGAGGTTAATGATGATGATCAAGATACTTCTGATCAAGCTCCTACTGAACTTCGTAGGTCCACAAGGACGCGTTCCGCACCAGAGTGGTACGGCAACCCTGTCCTGGAAATCATGTTGTTGGACAACGGTGAACCTTCGAACTATGAAGAAGCGATGGCGGGCCCAGATTCCGACAAATGGCTAGAAGCCATGAAATCCGAGATAGAATCCATGTATGAAAACAAAGTATGGAATTTGAATGACTTGCCCGATGATCGGCGAGCCATAGAAAATAAATGGATCTTTAAGAAGAAGACAGACGCGGATGGTAATGTGACCATCTATAAAGCTCGACTTGTCGCTAAGGGTTATCGGCAAGTTCAAGGGGTTGACTACGATGAGACTTTCTCTCCCGTAGCAAAGCTGAAGTCTGTCCGAATCATGTTAGCAATTGCCACATACTATGATTATGAGATATGGCAAATGGACGTCAAAACGGCATTCCTTAACGGCTTCCTTAAGGAAGAATTGTATATGATGCAGCCGGAAGGTTTTGTCGATCCTAAGAATGTTAACAAAGTATGCAAGCTCCAGCGCTCTATCTATGGGCTGGTGCAAGCATCTCGGAGTTGGAACATTCGCTTTGATGAGATGATCAAGGCGTTTGGGTTTATGCAGACTTATGGAGAAGCCTGCATTTACAAGAAAGTGAGTGGGAGCTCCGTAGCATTTCTTATATTATATGTGGATGACATACTATTGATGGGAAATGATATAGAATTCTTGGAAAGCATAAAGGCCTATTTGAACAAGTGTTTTTCAATGAAGGACCTTGGAGAAGCTGCTTATATATTAGGCATCAAGATCTATAGGGATAGATCAAGACGCCTCATCGGTCTTTCACAAAGTACGTACCTTGACAAGATTTTGAAGAAGTTCAAAATGGATCAGTCCAAGAAGGGGTTCTTGCCTGTATTGCAAGGTGTGCGATTGAGCACGGCTCAATGCCCGACCACGGCAAAAGATATAGAAGAGATGAGTGTCATCCCCTATGCCTCAGCTATAGGGTCTATTATGTATGCCATGCTGTGTACCAGACCCGATGTAAACCTTGCCGTAAGTTTGGTAAGTAGGTACCAAAGTAATCCCGGCAAGGAACACTGGACAGCGGTCAAAAACATCTTGAAGTACCTGAAAAGGACTAAGGATATGTTTCTCGTTTATGGAGGTGCCGAAGAGCTCGTCGTAAAGGGTTACGTCGACGCTAGTTTCGACACAGATCTGGATGACTCCAAGTCACAAACCGGATACGTGTATATTTTGAATGGAGGGGCAGTAAGCTGGTGCAGTTGCAAGCAAAGCGTGGTGGCGGGATCTACATGTGAAGCAGAGTATATGGCAACCTCGGAGGCAGCACAAGAAGCAGTCTGGGTGAAGGAGTTCATTACCGACCTAGGAGTCATACCCAATGCGTCGGACCCGATGACTCTCTTCTGTGACAACACTGGAGCAATTGCCCTTGCGAAGGAGCCCAGGTTTCACAGGAAGACCAGGCATATCAAGCGTCGCTTCAACTCCATTCATGAAAGTGTTCAAAATGGAGACATAGAGATTTGTAAAGTACATACGGACCTGAATGTGGCGGATCCGTTGACTAAACCTCTCCCTAGAGCAAAACATGATCAACACCAAAATTCCATGGGTGTGCGATTCATCACAATGTAACTAGAATATTGTCTCTAGTGCAAGTGGGAGACTGTTGGAAATATGCCCTAGAGGCAATAATAAATGGATTATTATATTTCCTTGTTCATGATAATTGTCTATTGTTCATGCTATAATTGTATTGTTCGGAAATCATAATACATGTGTGAATACATAGACCACAATGTGTCCCTAGTAAGCCTCTAGTTGACTAGCTCGTTGATCAATAGATAGTCATGGTTTCCTGACTATGGACATGGGGATGTCATTGATAACGGGATCACATCATTAGGAGAATGATGTGATGGACAAGACCCAAACCTAAGCATAGCACAAAAGATCGTATAGTTCGTTTGCTAGAGCTTTTCTGAATGTCAAGTATCATTCCTTAGACCATGAGATTATGCAACTCCCGGATACCGTAGGAGTGCTTTGGGTGTATCAAATGTCACAACGTAACTGGGTGACTATAAAGGTGCACTACAGGTATCTCCGAAAGTATCTGTTGGGTTGGCATGAATCGAGACTGGGATTTGTCACTCCGTGTGACGGAGAGGTATCTCTGGGCCCACTCGGTAAGACATCATCATAATGAGCTCAATGTGATCAAGGTGTTGTTCACGGGATGATGAATTACGGGAACGAGTAAAGAGACTTGCCGGTAACGAGATTGAACAAGGTATCGGTATATCGACGATCGAATCTCGGGCAAGTATCATACCGATGGACAAAGGGAATTGAGTACGGGATTGATTAAAGTCCTCGACATCGTGGTTCATCCGATGAGATCATCGAGGAGCATGTGGGAGCCAACATGGGTATCCAGATCCCGCTGTTAGTTATTGACCGGAGATCTTCTCGGTTATGTCTGCATGTCTCCCGAACCCGTAGGGTCTACACACTTAAGGTTCGGTGACGCTAGGGTTGTTAAAGATATTAGTATGCAGCAAACCGAAGGTTGTTCGGAGTCCCGGATGAGATCCCGGACGTCACGAGAGGTTCCAGAGTGGTCCGGAGGTAAAGATTTATATATGGGAAGTTGTTGTACGGACACCGGAAAGTCTCGGGGGCATATCGGTATTGTACCGGGGCCACCGGAGAGGCACCGGGGGTCCACCTTGAGGGGCCAGCCCTCTCGGAGGGCCTCATGGGCCACAAGGGGCAGGGAACCAGCCCCTGGTGGGCTGGGCGCACCCCCTTCCCTTGGGCCCATGCGCCTAGGGTTGGGGGGAAACCCTAGTGGGGGCTCCCCCCTTGCTTGGGGGGCAAGCCCCCCACCCTTGGCCGGCGCCCCCCTGGAGATCCATCTCCAGGGCTGCGCACCCCCCCTAAGGGGCCTATATAAAGGGGGGAGAGGGAGGGTAGCCGCACCCCTGCTGCATTGGCGCCTCCCTCTCCCCGTTACACCTCTCCCTCTCTCCACAGAAGCTCAGCGAAGCCCTGCTGGAACTCTGCTGCATCCACCACCACGCCGTCGTGCTGCTGGATCTTCATCAACCTCTCCTTCCCCCTTGCTGGATCAAGAAGGAGGAGACGTCGATCGTCCCGTACGTGTGTTGAACGCGGAGGTGCCGTCCTTTCGGCGCTGGTCATCGGTGATTCGGATCACGGCGAGTACGACTCCATCATCCACATTCTCCTTGAACGCTTCCGTTGCGATCTACAAGTGGTATGTAGATGCTCTCCTATCCCCTCGTTGCTAGAATACTCCATGGATAGATCTTGGTGATGCGTAGGAAAATTTTAATTTCTGCTACGATCCCCAACAGGTACAAATGTGATTGACTGTAAATGGGTGTTCAGGATCAAAAGAAGGTCTGATGGCACGATTGATCGTTATAAAGCCAAGCTTGTTGCAAAAGGTTTTAAACAGAGGTATGACATAGATTATGAAGGTACTTTCAGTCCTGTTGTTAAGGCTGCTACCATTCGTCTTGTTCTATCCATTGTTGTGTCTAGAGGATGGAGTCTTAGACAACTAGACGTGCAGAATGCGTTTCTTCATGATGTTCTGGAGGAGGAAGTGTACATGAAGCAACCTCCTGGGTTTGAGGACAAAAACAAACCGTCTCACATATGCAGGCTTGACAGATCACTCTATGGACTGAAGCAAGCCCCCAGAGCATGGTACTCTAGGTTGAGTACAAAACTGCAACAACTTGGTTTCACTCCTTCAAAATCTGACACATCACTGTTTATTTACAATAAGTCAAACACTTCAGTTTTTGTGCTTATCTATGTTGATGATATTATTGTCACAAGCTCATCTAATGAAGCAGTGACAACCCTCTTGTCAGATTTGAACTCAGAATTTGCTCTTAAGGATCTTGGTGACTTGCATTTTTTCCTTGGCATTGAGGTCAAGAGAAACAAAGAAGGTGGTCTTCATCTTTCTCAGGAAAAGTATGCTACAGATCTTTTGAGGAGAGCTGGGTTGTAGGGTTGCAAACCTTCCCCAACACCTTTGTCTAGTTCAGAGAAACTCACACTTGTTGAAGGAGAACTCGTGAATCAAGAGGATGGCACCAAATACAGAAGTCTGGTGGGTGCGCTTCAGTACTTGACTCTCACCAGGCCTTATATCTCCTTTGCAGTAAACAAGGTTTGTCAGTATCTTCATGCACCAACCACTACTCATTGGACGGCAGCCAAACGTATACTGAGATATGTGAAAAACACTCTAAGTGTTGGTATAACCTTCAGTAAGTCACCATCCACTCTTGTTAGTGACTTCTCTGATTCTGACTGGGCAGGTTGCTTGGATGACAGAAGATCAACTGGTGGCTTTGCAGTGTTCTTTGGTCCCAACTTGATTTCTTGGTGTGCAAAGAAACAGGCCACAGTTTCCAGATCTAGTACTGAAGCAGAATACAAAGCACTTGCCAATGCAACAACAGAAATTATTTGGGTGAAGTCTATGCTTAAGGAACTTGGCATATATAACATTCGGACACCTTGTCTTTGGTGTGACAATCTTGGTGCGACATACTTGTCAGCTAATCATGTGTTTCATGCACGTACTAAACACATTGAAATTGATTATCACTTTGTGAGGGAAAGAGTTGCCAACAAGGAATTAGACATTCGATTTGTTCACTCGAAGGATCAAGTTGCTGATGGGTTTACAAAGGCACTGGCTACAAGGCCGTTTGAGGAGTTTAAGCGTAATCTAAACTTGCGCAGTTTAGATTAAGGGAGGGTGTTAAACATGTTAATGTGGAGGTGTCAAGGGTTCCTGTCTTGCGCCTCACACCTGAATATCTAGGGATAGATCTCCTGCCCTGTTACAACTCCCTTTATCCCGATCTCCTCTCTCTCTTGTATTCTGTCCGGTTACAACAACGGACTGCCTTGTACTTCATGTTTATAATCTATGTAAACATCGCGGGCTCCCGATCAGGGGGTTGAGACGCTTCATTATTGTTTTCATCCTCTGCTGCTGCTCCCACAGTTCACTGGAATCCCACGTGCTGTGCTATTAGTAATTACCACTCGAAAGTTTATTATCGGAGCAGAAGCAAGGAGTAATACGGCGCTGAACGTGGTGACAAAGCCCCCCTTGCATCCTGGTCCTCCTGGGCTTCAACATTTTCGCCGCACTTGCTATACTGGTGAGTATTCTCCTCGTTACTAACACTGGTGGCGCACTTGGTTCAGAGACTTATTAGGTGTAACATTCAGACGCCATTCAATTTGCAGTTGTACCATTCATAGGGGACCAAATAACACTGATAGTTAAGCAATTTATTAAATATGATTAAGACCACTCTTAGTCGAAGGAAAAAACATTTTGCATAATTATATACCTGCTCATGGACCTATATATAATAATCCTCTGTCTCAAAATGTAAGACGTGTCTGTTAGAATTAGATCAGTTGTAATCTCAACGGACTCTCTATCTCTCCCGTATACCTTTCTTTCTGTAACGATCCTAGAGATCGATCTATCCTTGTACCTCACGGCAAGTTATTGCCATCGATCAATAAAACCCCAGCGGCTCCCCACGAGGGAGTAGTAACGCTTCTGCCAAGTTATTCTTACATGGTATACAGAGCCAAGTCTCTTCCCATCTAGCCATTGAAGCCATCCCCTCGATCGATTCTCACCAGGAACAAAACCCATCAATCGACATGTCTTCCTCGTCCAAGGTCGTCCTCAACCTTGGAGCTCCACCAGCTGAGAAGCTTACCAAGGGGAACTTCCTCCTGTGGAAGGCCCAGGTCATGCCCGCCCTGCGAGGAGCGCAGGTGATAGGGCTCCTGGATGGAACCGACGCGGCGCCCCCGGCCAGAGTGGAGCAACAGCAGTCGGACAAGACCATGGTGGCGGTGCCCAATCTGCTCTATGCGCCATGGCTATCAAAGGACCAACAGGTCCTCAGCTACCTGATGAACTCCCTCTTGAAGGAGGTCCTCATCCTGTTCATGGGTAAGGAAAGTACATATGATCTATGGACCGGCATCACCACCCTCTTTGCATCGCAGTCTCAGTCCCGCATCATGAACCTGAGGATCGCCATCACCACCACGAAGAAGGGAACTATGTCCAGCACCGCCTACATCTCCAAGATGAAAAGTCTTGGGGACGAGCTCGCAGCAGCAGGACGTCCAGTCTCCGATCCTGAGATGGTGGACTATGTGCTTGCCGGATTGGATCGGGACTATGATCCAGTGGTGGCAGCAATCGGTGCTGCCAAGACCTCCATCAGCGTTGATGAGCTCTTTGCTCAGATCACATCCTTTGACCAGCGCATTGAGATGCTGGGAGATGGAGGAGATGGCGGCTTCAACACTTCAGCTAACCTGGTGCAACGTGGCCGCGGTCAGTACAGGTCCAGGGGGCGCGCGCGGCTCCAGGGGCCGCGGCCGTGGAAGGCGATCTCCCTCTGCCCCAAGTGGCAGCAACAGGGGGGCGCGAGGTGGTCGTCTCCAACAGCAGCAGCAACAACGTCCACCGCACCGAGATTATCCCGAGTGCCAAATCTGCACCAAGCATCATCGTGGCGGCACTCGTGAATGTTGGGATCGTTATGAAGAAGATGAGTATGAGGAGAAGGAGGTCCATGCTGTCACTGACTCCTACGACATCGACACAAATTGGTATGCAGATACCGGAGCTACAAATCACATCACGGGGAGCTCGACAAGTTGAATATCCGAGACAAGTACCATGGACACGACCAAGTACACACCGTGAGTGGTTCTGGTATGGAAATTACTCACGTTGGTAGTTTAGTTGTCAAAACCCCCATGAAAGATTTACATCTAAATAGAATTCTATATGTGCCCGAAACGTCAAAAAATCTTGTTTCTGTTCATAGATTTACTCTTGATAATCGTGTTCTCATTGAATTCTACCCTTACTTCTTTTTGGTTAAGGATTTGGACACGAGGAGAGTACTTCTTAGGGGCAAGTGCGTGGGAGGCCTCTACCCACTCATATATTCATCACCATCATCAAACAAACAAGCTTTTGTTGCTGTCAAGCCTTCTTCAGCAAAGTGGCATAGTAGATTAGGTCATCCATCATCAGTTATTGTTAAGCTCATTCTTAGTAAGAATAATCTTCCTCATTGTCATGAGTCTAGTATTGAGTCAGTTTGTGATCCATGTCAGCAAGCTAAAAGTCATCAATTACCATATCCTATTTCTTTTAGTGTCTCCACTGCACCTTTACAACTTGTATTCTCAGATGTGTGGGGGCCAGCACCTACCTCTGTTGGTAGGCACTCATATTATGTAAGCTTCATTGATGACTATAACAAATTTACTTGGATCTATCTTCTTAAGAAACGGTCTGAGGTGTTTCAAGTTTTCAAGAATTTCCAAAATCTTGTTGAACGAAAACTAGACGCAAAGACCATTGCCATGCAAACTGACTAGGGAGGTGAATACAAGAAGCTCAATCTCTTTTTCCAGCAACTTGGTATTTCACATCATGTTTCATGCCCCCATGCACATCAACAGAATGGTTCTGCCAAAAGAAAACATCGCCATGTTGTTGAAGTAGGGCTAGCTCTACTAGAAAATGCATCTATGCCATTAAAATTTTCGGATGAAGCATTCTTAACTGCTACATATCTCATAAATTTGCTTCCTAGCAAAGTCATCAAATTTGAGACACCCATCACACGTCTATTTGGTATTACTCCTGATTATAAATCACTTCATGTATTTGGTTGTGCTTGCTGGCCCAATCTTCGTACCTATAATACACGTAAGCTTGCTTTTCGCTCAAAGAAGTGTGTATTTCTTGGGTATAGTCCTATTCATAAAGGAGTCAAATGTCTAGATGTTTCCACTGGCAGGGTCTACATCTCACGAGATGTTGTGTTTGATGAACCAGTGTTTCCTTTTGAGTCCCTTCATCCCAATGCCGAAGCACTTCTTAGGAAAGAAATTCTTCTCCAACCACAAAATCTCCAAAATTTCGATCAAGGGGGTGACAATCGTACTAACCCAACTGATGATCCAACTAGTACTGGTGTTGTATTTCCTATTGTGCAGGGCCAGGCAGACAATGCATCAGAAATTGGTGAAGAGAATGATCTAAATTTTGATGAACAAGAGCCCATATTTCATGTGCAACAAGATGACTAAGCCGGCGCGGAGCACGAGGAAGATCCGGCAGCGCCTGGAACTCCTGTATGCCAGGGATCGGGTCACACGCCTGGCAAACCAGCAGATGCCCCGTCACGCGTTGCGACGCGCTCTGCCTCGCGCCCCATGCGCGGGCCCGCGACAGCGACGGCTGATGCAGAAAACGCGTGCGGCGTGGGATCTCCAGCATGCAGCGGCGGATCTTCTGCGGCTGTAAAATCTGGTGCTACTGCAGATTCTGGCACACCACATGCCACAACATCTGAGCCAGGATCTGGTGCGGAAAATGTAAACACGAGCTCTCCAGGATCCTCTGTGGCCGACTCGTCTACACCACCTTCTGTGCAGAGGCATACACGTCAACTTCAGCCTGTCTCACGTGTTACAACACGGCTACAAAAAGGTATAAGACATCCAAAGGTCCGAACTGATGGCACCGTACCATATGGCATGTTGTGTGTTGCAGGAGAACCAACAAAACTAGATGATGCACTGGGAGATCCAAAGTGGAAAAATGCAATGGATGAAGAATATCTGGCACTTATGAGGAACAAGACCCGGCATCTTGTGCCCGAGCAGAGAGGCAAAAACATCATTGATTGTAAGTGGGTCTACAGGATTAAAAAGAAGGCAGATGGCTCAATGACAGGTATAAATCACGTTTAGTTGCAAAAGGTTTTAAACAATGTTATGGGTTAGATTATGAAGATACTTTCAGTCCTGTTGTTAAAGCTGCAACTATTAGGCTTGTGCTAGCCATTGCTGTGTCTAGGGGATGGAATTTGAGACAGCTAGATGTACAGAATGCGTTTTTGCATGGTGTTCTGGAAGAGGACGTCCACATGAAGCAACCACCAGGATATGCAGATAAGAAAACACCTCATTATGTATGCAAACTTGACAAGGCACTATATGGCTTGAAGCAGGCACCAAGAGCATGGTACTCAAGATTGAGCTCTCAGCTAAAGCTCCTTGGCTTTGTTGCATCTAAAGCTGATATGTCACTTTTCATTTATAACAAGGCAAATACAGTCATATTTGTGCTAATATATGTTGATGATATTATAGTTTCAGGTTCTTCACAAATTGCTATTAATGCTCTTTTGCATGATTTGAGTTCAGAATTTGCTTTGAAAGATCTTGGTGATCTTCACTTCTTCCTAGGCATTGAAGTTAAGAATATTCAAGATGGCATAGTACCGAGTCAAGAAAAATATGCCACAGAACTTCTAGCTCGTATGGGAATGAAGGATTGTAAGTCTTCCCCTACACCATTGTCTTCTTCAGAGAAACTTTCGGCTTTTGAAGGTGAGCCACTCAAGGAAGAAGAAAGCACAAGGTACAGAAGTGTTGTAGGAGCTTTGCAGTATTTAACATTGACAAGACCAGATATATCCTTTGCTGTTAACAAAGTTTGTCAATATTTGCATGCACCTACTACCGTACATTGGATAGTTGTTAAGAGAATTGTACGGTATATAAAACACACTGTGAGCTTGGGTCTTCAGTTCAGACGTTCTAATTCCACCCTTGTTAGTGCTTTCTCTGATGCTGACTGAGCAGGATGTAGTGATGATAGAAAGTCAACTGGAGGTTTTGCATTTTTCTTTGGATCAAATCTTATTTTTTGGAGTGCTAGAAAACAAGCTATAGTGTCAAGGTCAAGTACTGAGGTAGAATACAAGTCATTGGAAAATGCTACTGCTGAAATCATATGGTTGGAATCATTACTCAATGAGTTGGGAATTAAACAACATCGTGTGGCATGTTTATGGTGTGATAACTTGGGAGCTACCTATCTTTCTGCTAATCCCATATTTCATGGACGAACCAAGCATATTGAAATTGATTTTCATTTTGTACGAGAAAGAGTTGCAGAGAAGAAGTTGGACATAAGGTTTATTCCTTCCAGAGATCAGGTAGCGGATGGTTTCACCAAGGCCTTATCAATCAAGCCGTTTGAGGAATTCAAGAAGAATCTTAACATAGGATAGTTGAGATTAAGGGAGGGTGTTAGAATTAGATCAGTTGTAATCTCAACGGACTCTCTATCTCTCCCGTATACCTTTCTTTCTGTAACGATCCTAGAGATCGATCTATCCTTGTACCTCATGGCAAGTTATGCCATCGATCAATAGCGGCTCCCCACGGGGGAGTAGGAACGCTTCTGCCAAGTTATTCTTACAGTGTCAACAAATGCCTTATATTTCGAGACAATGGGAGTAAAATATAGTGTTTCAAAGTTTGCATAGGTTCAAAAACTACATGATTTTCAAATTTAATTATTTGCGTCATTCTGAAAGATCATCAAAACAACTGAAATATAAGCGCAAGAAATATTTGCATCATTCTAAAAGATCACCAAAACAACAGAAATATATAAATGAATCCAAGAATTATGAAAGGTTAGGGGATATCCTAAGCTTTAGAATGGGTAAATCAGATTTTAAGAGTCTTAACCAGTCCTGGAGGGAGGGGGCACCCCCATCGAAGTAACATTTCTCAGTTTCCAAATAGTCCAAGCAACTAAGATGGCAATATCGTTGAATAAATGCCATGTCCATCCCCTGGCATCACCATCCAACATATCCTGAAGATTTAGGGATGTATCCTAGTTTATGTGTAGCATAGTTGAAAAATAAGACGTGAAGGGGCACAAGAAGAAAAGGTGTTTGCTTGTTTCCAAAGTGTCCAAGGGACAAGAGTGGTCATTACCAATATTGAAGTGCCTCTTTCATAGAAGATCTCTACTATTAATCCTATCCATGAGCATGAGCCAAACAAACACCTTATGTTTCATGATACACTTGGATTTCCAAATCATGAAGAGATATCTGGTTGGAAATAGTCCCATGAAAAAGAAATTGTAGAACTTCCTTGCCTTATAATTAAAATCACGCCAGGACATCATCTAGTCCTCAAAAGAGAACATGTGCACACGCCTTGTAGGAACTAAGATAAAGAGATATTCTCATTAGAAGCAAAAGAGAACATGTGGTCAAAAACCTCTTGCAAAACATCCTCTTGATCGAGGCATATTTCCACAGCAATATAGTGTCACTAGCCTTGGTAAGCAAGTAGCGATTTCTCGGTAGATATCAATGAGTGACATCACACCACACCACCAAAATGAGCCACAAGCAGACATAACATGTATTTTGAACCAAATTAGCACAACCCAGAGCTCATCCTCTTTATGCATGAACTTGTTCTTAAATTTCAACCATGCGTGGTTCTTGACTGTTAGTCTAAAATTACCCAAACCACCTTTTGTTTTGGGTGGCAAACTAGATGCCAAGTGGGAAGAGAATGTATATGGGTGTCTTTGTCAACCACCTTTCTCCTAAACATCTCCTCCTAGAATGATCAGAGAATGTAATGAGCTTGTCAGGGAGTTTTTGAACACACATGCCATAAGAGAGCAGAGAGGACAAAGCAAAATTAATCAACTGCACACAACCATCATATGCTAACCAAATTGCATTACCAATTAATCTTCGTTCAATGATGTCAACCAAGGGCACGAGCTCCTGCACAGTTGTCCTGCCATTCCTAGAGGAAGGCCTAGGTAGGTAAACGACATGGAGCCAATTTGGCACCGCAAGACTCCAACGAGCTCCTCAATTTTTCTTACAGAGATAGTGATAAGGATACGTTGTGATTGCGATAATTGATTTTAGCCAATTGCATTAGCATTGGAATCAAACAACTATTTAACAGTTAGCAGCTTAGAAGATTTAGTAGGGATGATCAAAATTGCGTCATCGACGCATTGGATAACTAGATAGTCATCAAGAGCAGGATGATTGATCGGAAGGTCCAAGTAACCTTCATGTCAAGCTTTGTTAAGTAGTGATTGTAACAAATGTGCAACCAACACAAAAATTAAAGGCGATAGCAGATCACCCTGCCGCATGCTGCATTTACATTTAAATTTAGTCCCAGGAATCCCATTCAATAGCACCTACAAGGAACCTAATTCCAGCAGTAACTTCATCCACATGATCCAGTGGTCTTAAAAACCCCTATGACTGAGAATGGTCAGGATTGAGGAGTGTTCGATCTTGTGAAATGCTTTCATAAAATCTAGTTTTAGGAATATAATTTCCCTACCTGGGGATTTGCACCGATTCAAGTACTCGAAGGCCCATCAGAGGTAGTCCAGAATCATGCAACATTTGATGAATCTGTATTGGTGAAGTGCACCAATTTAAAGAATCCATTTATGTTATTTCTCAGCGAAAATCTTAGTCAACACCTTGAGCGCAAAGTTGAGAAATGATATCGGGCGGAAATTATTAACCTTTTCAGACGATAATTTATGAGGCACCAGGGACAGTGTAAGCTAATATTTCCATCCCAAAAATCAGCACATAATCTGTAAAAGTTTGGGGCTATAAGGTGCGAACAATATTTAAGAAGTTTTCCAGTAAATTCATCAGGTCCTAGTCCCCTATCTCCGAGAATAATTTTGATAACATCATCTATCCGTAGAAAAAGGACCATATAGTTCTTCAAGTCTAGGGACTCTTGGGTTAAGATCATTAAGCTCTAAATCAAACACCAGTGTACCCAAAAAAATAAGTATCAAACACTGCCACTGGAAACACCCATCCTATTTTTTGAAATAGGAGTGAAAAGCAATGTCCTTTTATCATGGTTTTAAATTATATGACCATCCTCAAGCAGAAGAGCTGGTACTGTGTTGCAAATGTATCTCTCAGTAGACCTTGCATGAATTTTTTTAGAGTTTTGTTCCCCTAACTAGGCCAATGAAAATTGCACATTGTTCCCCAATATGCATTCTAATAACTTGATAGACGAGGAGTATGAGCTTTTAGGATGGTGCAGAAATTTGTCTCAAGTGTAGTTGATCTAACGTGATTCTTCAAGACTATCAAGATGAAGTAACACAGGGCTACAATTCTCAATTAACATACTGAGCTTAGAAATATATTTACTCAATTTCTAACTGCATATGCAAATGTTTAAGCTTAGTAGAGATGTTAGTGGCACTTGCGGTAGCTTGCATGGGAGCATTCCAAGAGTTTTGCAGTAGTTCCAAGAAGCCTGGAAAAGATGAAAAGAAGCTTCCAAAGCAAAACAATTTGCTATTTCAAATGGAAGTTTCAATAGAAAATATGAAGGCACATGGTCCGAGATAGGGCACGCAAGGGGCTTTACCATAGTGTTAGGGAATCAGTCCAATTGTTTCAAAAAGTGTTTTTTCTTGCATATTGCTCCACATATACCACCTTCCATTGTTCATAATTTTGAACAAAGCCAAGTCACTAATGGTTTCATTAAACTTTTTCTTTTTGAGTTGATGATTTCATTAAACTTGATAATGTGATCAACACTTCCTCTAGGAAGATATATGTTTTCCAGTTAGAGCAGAAAACTAAAATCTCCCATATATAAATAGCCAAAGGGCCTCAATTTCAATGTCCAATGACTCAAATCAATCCAAAAAATCTTCTCTACGAGGCTCATCACACGACCGTTATATATTTTAAAGGAAACATACTTTATTTAGTTGCACCAAGACAAACTGCTCTGTTAGTGGTGGTGCCAGAACTATAAACCTGTGATGGTGACTATAATTCTTCTCTAAACTCTTGTAGTGTTACTAAATTTATCAATGGAATTTTACTTGTTTATGTAAAAGGTTATGATCAAAAGTTGTACGGTCAGTAGACTACACACCCATAGTGTGGTTTCGCCACTACACACGTGATCACAAGAGAATCTGTTATGAATAACCGTGGCCGAGAAAAGATTATTACACCAAGTACTGACTAGACCCCTCGATGCCTCATTTGATGCCATAAACTCAAATCTGTCAAAACGTCTCGGGCAACTAAAATTGGATGCCATAAAGCACACACCGTGTTGTCACTTAACTAACAACCAATGCAAGTTGCGTTAATGGCTCGACTCAATCTGTTAATTTTCATATGGTCTTCCCCCTTGGACATATAATCGAAGAACTGGTACATTGGCCTTATCAATCACGTGTCCGAATGTACAATGAAAAAACTTTGTTCCATTCCTCTTTCTTTTAACTCTCCTCCTCTCTCGTCGTGGTGAGTCTTCATTAGATATATATATGTGGCCCTAGTAAACATGCTAACTAACTAACTATACCATCATCGCCATGAAGATGGTTCTCGACAAACAGTTGCAAAGCCATCGTTCTGTCAACAAGAAACTCATGTGGTGTCAAGACTATTTTCTATACCAGTGAGACACAAGCAATTGGTGCGAAAAACGTCTTATCACCGAACAACTAACCAGGATAATCACAAGATGACAGGAAGAAAAGGGTGGATATATATGCAATTGCTCTTCGCTCTGGACTGCTATGGGTCGTGGACTCAAGGCCTAATTTTTCCCACATAGGATGCGTTGAGTAACGTTGAAGCCCACATATCCACAGGTAAGGAACACGAAGAAAATGTGGGTGGATAATGGGTGCAGGTGGACCAACCAGGCGATGGGGATTGGCAATTTAACGCCCTTCTTCTTCCTCTTCTTCTATGCCCCAACTCTCTCTCTCTCTCTCTCTCTCTCTCTCTAACCAACCGAATCATTTTTCTCCTATGCCATTTTCTGCTGCTCGTCGTCACGCATACTTCCAAAGTTCCAATATATACAACGCTATATACGTCCGTCCACACGCAAGGTGCTAAATTGATCGGGAACCAAAGGACCCAGGCTTTGCTTCAGAGTTCAGACGGTATAGCTAACAAATTAAAAGTACACGCGTGCATATCATATTGCTGCAACGAGTCTGTAAGTTATTGTACAGTTAGCCTCAGGCCTACGTGTGCACTCGACCGATTGATAATGTTGGACCTGCAACCTTCGACATGAAGTTTGTTCCATATAGGTTGTAGAGTCCACACTCAACACGACATGGTGCAGTTCGTCAAAGCAAAAGCAAGGAAGCAAGCGCACTTTCGTACCGGGCTATGATCATCTGATCATTAGGTGAAGGAACCCTGCAGTACCACAGCAATCTAGCACCACATGATGAGCTATCAAGCAAGCACAGATGCCCTACCAAATGGGGATGGAGGTCGGTATACGCCGCGTCCCTCTGCATTTTTCTCTTTGGGCTTTCACTTTGAGGAAGCAGAAGCACGTTGCTTTCTGTAAAGCTTCATCACGTCCTCCTACTACCCTACGTACTACCCTCCTACTACGCCGCACTGTCCATTTCCGGGACTTGAAAAGAAGCGTGTGATGTGGATATGATGCTACTTTTCGACTTCCATGCCATGAATGATGCCATGCAAACGCAATCCAAAGTGTAACGCTTCTTGCTCCAAAGTGTATCCACTGCCTTTTCTGATGCCTTCTAAAATTTTGGCGCGTGTGGATTGGAAGCGTACACTCTAACTAATTCGATGTGGCGACCGGGCCACACCACTCCACTCGTGTCGTCGTTTATATACAGTATCTCCCTGTAGATGTGGTGGTGGTGGCATATTTGAGTTGAGAGTTTGGGTGAAGTGCTGCACCTCTCAACTCTTCTTCTTTAACGTAACATATAGATGCATGAAACTTTCTCTGCCTAGCTAGCTGTTGATGATATACAATGCAATTGGCAAGTAGCGTATGTGATCGGCTTTGCTCCTACTCCCTCCGTCCCATATTATTTAGCACACATACGTTTGAGCGTCAATTAATATGAGACGGAAGGAAGTATATTATGCAGAGCACGCCTTCGGCCAGAAATATTTTCTGCATTTTTTGATAGTGTCGCTGTAGAAAACATGACAGATAGGAGGAAGACGGTGTGGGTCAGTATGATTGCTGAAATCACGTATGCAGGGGTAGTGGTCAACGCCAAAGCCTTACGAGGATGAAGCTGCAGCAACATTCTCACAAGTGAGTCCTTTGCATTTCAGATTATTTTTGAAAGCAGGTTCAGAGCTCAGACCACAGAAAAGATGGCGATTGCCCGACACCAATCTGCAGTCACAAATTCGGAGCAGGATTCCGTCCATGCATGGATGATGATTAGCAAGGCCACAATTGTCGACAGGATGCTCTCTCTGTAAATCAATATAAGACGTTTGAAGTCTGTAGTACAAAGATGATTGGTATAGGACTGCTCCATATGATCGGTATGGCTGACTGCTTTGCAATCAGGTAGAGCGCAGGTAGAGATGCTCTGGTACGGCCGCGCGCTCGACGTGGACGCGTGTGTGCGATGCATACACGCCATTCGCGCGGGAATGAGTCGGTTGCCCGATCGGACAGCCATGGATCAGAACAGTTGTACCGCTCCTATCATCGTCGTCGCATCATGTAGGAGCACGATCGTGTACGGATCTGGAAACAGTAGGTCGAAAACGTGTTGATTACTAGCGTACGTACGTCTCCCACTCATGTCATCTCAGACGATGGATGGGGCTGCCGGCTGCCGGCGGTGTTCCGTTGGCAAAGTTGGGGAGTTTGAAGCCGGCGGCGGCGAGAGAGGGTGCTGGAGAGCGCGCGGCTGGCTGGCGGCAGCGAATGCGGATGGGCGCGCCCGCGTGGCATCGAGAGACGGGTGGCCTAGGCAGTTGGTGCGGCGTCGCTGTCGCGGAACTGCACGAATGGATTTCACAGTGTTCCAGACACCTCCTAACCACCGTGCCGGAGGCCGTGCAGTGCGGTGCCAGACCAAGGCCAACCACCGCCGCCTCGGCGGCTGCGCGGCCATCCCGTCTCAGCCGGGGGGATATATCACATCGCTGTTGGTTAATCGTACGTGCTTGCCGTTGCCGGGCCGGCGGATGGATTTCGTTGGGATTCGGAGGACGTCGAGTCGTCCGATCGGTGGCTCCTGTCACACTGTCATGTACTAGGACGGTAGGAGTACTATGGTAGTGTAGTACACTACGCTACCTGAAAAACAGTTGTAGCGTCGAATCACGAGGTTGGGCTTGTGAGACTCCAAGTTCATTGAGCATAGACCGAAGACAAATGACTTATGTTATTGTATTTGCTAATGCTTTATACTCTGCTTGTTGACACCAGATTTTGGCATGGTTAAGAGTCCGGGTTCGTATGCAAAAGTTAGAGGCAACACTTCGCGGGCCGGCCCTGAGTGGGAAAGAAAACCCTTGCCGGGGTGGAAACCTTGTCAGAGAGGAACCCTGGCCGGAGTACAAACCTTGCCGGAGTGAAACCCTTACCGGAGTACAAACCTTGCCGGAGTGAAACCCTTGCCGGAGTACAAACCTTGCCGGAGTGAAACCCTTGCCGGAGTGAAACCCTTGCCGGAGTACAAAACTTGCCGGGTTGGAGGCTGTGATAGTCAATCGGACGATAAGTTGAAGATGGGCTCAAAAGGTTATTCAGATGATCTCGGATGGAAAAACGTTCAACATGAAAGTTGTTCGTCTCGTCGAGACGATCGATTTTGATATAAAAATCGTTCAAATCCGAGTTCGTATGCAAAAGTTAGAGCCCGCACAGCGCGACCCTCCAGTGAGCAAAATATGACGCCCAGAACCAGACACATACGTGGGTATGTCTGATGAGCTGCGTGAATAATTAGCTGTTTTGCGCGAGTAATTTGACCCTCAAGATGACCTCGGATGAAAAAACGTTCAACATGAAAGATGTTCGTCTCGTCGAAACGGTCAAGATTGCTTTTGGGCTCGTTTCCATCCGAGGTAGTTTGTCACCACAAAAAGGACCCTCAAAGTACAGCTAGTTTAAACCGAACAGTTTTGAAAAGTTCGGATAAAACCAGTCCGAATTTGACTAGGGTTTTGGACGTGAATTGATGCAATTTTCTTGTAAGGAAAGCCTAGATAAATCCTTTGCTTGTACGGGGAGTCCAGCTGCCTCTTATATATGTTGGGGGTGATGGCCGATTGAAACAACACACAATCGACAAATCAATATACTACTTTTTACCCTAGTTTTTACATCTCTCCCTTGTTCTTTCTCTCTCGTTCTTCGTTCGTTCTTCGTGTTGAAGGGCAGCGATCCTCGAGGCTCTAGGGGCGGGTGAACCGACCTAGGGCAGCCCATAGCCGCCGCACGTCCAGACGGGGTCCCTCCCGGGCGTGTGGGGTTTCGGGTCTACAAAAGCACCCGCCGGATTGTCTTGCGTACCGCGCTTCCGGTGGGCCTCCTTCGACGTGAGCTGCGGTGCATCACCCTCGGCGTTGGAGGTACACGGTGACGTGTTCCTGTGCGAACACTGCTTCTGTAGTTGACTTCGAACCAGTGGCGTGCTTCTTTGCACCACATGAGATTAAATTTGGTCGATAGAAAATAGCAAATCCAGCCGTTGACCTTCTATCATCCAAGCAAGCAACCCATTCCCGTTCGGATAAGGCGCTAACAAGTGTGGAGGATGACTTGCTGAATGTGAGACATGTAGTCAATTTGTTCTTTATATTACCATAAGATTCGTTTGGCTGCTGTCAAGTGAGCTGTGGTGGGTGCATGAAGGAATTAACGTACTCTGTTAACTGCAAGAAAATTGTCTTATCGATTAAGAGTCAAGTACTGAAGACCATTGTCGGTGTCAAAACCGGCGGATCTCGGGTAGGGGGTCCTGAACTGTGCGTCTAGGCGAATGATAACAGGAGGCAAGGGACACGATGTTTTTACCCAGGTTCGGGCCCTCTCGATGGAGGTAAAACCCTACTCCTGCTTGATTAATATTGATGATATGGGTAGTACAAGAGTCGATCTACCACGAGATCAGAGAGGCTAAACCCTAGAAGGTAGCCTATGGTATGATTGTTGTTGTTGTGTCCTACGGACTAAACCCTCCGGTTTATATAGACACCGGAGGGGGCTAGGGTTACACAGAGTCGGTTACAAGGAAGGAGATATACATATCCATATTGCCAAGCTTGCCTTCCACGCCAAGGAGAGTCCCATTCGGACACGGGACGAAGTCTTCAATCTTGTATCTTCATAGTCCAACAGTCCGGCCAAAGGTTATAGTCCGGCTGTCCGGACACCCCCTAATCTAGGACTCCCTCAGTAGCCCCTGAACCAGGCTTCAATGACGATGAGTCCGGCGCGCAAATTGTCTTCGGCATTGCAAGGCGGGTTCCTCCTCCGAATACTTCATAGAAGATTTTGAACACGAGGATCGTGTCCGGCTCTGCAAAACAAGTTCCACATACCACCATGGAGAGAATAATATTTCCAAAAATCCAATCTGCCGACGTATCCCGTAATGTGACATCACACCACAGCCAAGCCCTTATGCGGATCGTTTTTCTTTTACAGCCAACCTCGGCGCATTTCACGAGGCGGTTTCCTTGGCACGTCTTGTCGAAGCAGAGATCGTGTCCCCTTATTGCGGGATTCTCATCATTACGGACGTGGGTAACCCAACCGCGTCATCAATTACGGTGCTTGGGGGATAAGCGAATTTTACCAAGCTGGTGGGGACGCATAGTTTCGTCCGCCCATATAAAGGGATAAGGATTCACCTTTTTCCATCCACGCCTTCTTCCTCCTTTGCTCATCCATTCTCGCACACTCGAGCTCCAGCGCCCAAGTCCACCTTTTCTTCCTCAACCTTCTCCAACCATGTCCGGAGCGGGAGGCAAATGGATGGTTTCCTCCATCACGGAGGGACACATCAAGAAGCTGAGGCGAGCCGGATACCTGCCCGACGATATAGCACACCGGCTCCCAGATGCGGGGCAACTCATCCCCACGCCCAGGCCCCACGAGAGGGCAGTGTTCCTTACCCATTTCCTCCGCGGACTGGGATTCCTTCTCCACTCATTCGTCCGAGGGCTCATGTTCTACTACGGCCTGGATTTCCACGATCTGGCCCCGAACTTCATCCTCAACATCTCAGCGTTTATCATCGTGTGTGATGCCTTCCTCCGCATCAAGCCCCACTTCGGCCTATGGCTGAAGACCTTCAATGTTAAACCGAAGGTGGTGGGCGGCCAGCAGGGGGAGTGTGGAGGCGCCATGGTGGGCAAGATGCCCAATGTCACATGGCTCGAGGGCTCCTACATGGAGACCATAAAGGGGTGGCAATCGGGGTGTTTCTACATCACCGAGTCGCGTGACCCCAAATGGGCAGCGGCCCCCGAGTTCCGATCAGGAATTCCCACGCGGCTCACCTCCTGGAAAGAGAAGGGCCTGCCCTGGGGTAGTCTGGGAGAGCTGACCGGACTCCAAACTTGTGTCCAAAACATGGTGAACAAGAAGCTCAAGCTTGTCAACATAGTCCAGGTCATGCTCATCCGCCGGATCCTCCCGTGTCAACAATGGGCGTTCAACCTGTGGGAGTTCGACCCGACCCAGCAACAAACTCTGAAAGAGCTTTTCGACACAACACACAAGAATGCTTGGAACGTGCTGTTTAAGAGCGTCGAGGTTCCCCCTCCTCTTACCGAGGATCGCGGATTCAGCACGAAGCGCCAAGCCAGCGCGGTAAGCTATCTTATCTCTTTATAGGGTATTCATTTTTCATAGTTTAACTATGTGCGGGATCTAAGCTTCCATGCCTTAAACAGGAATGGGTGGAGACATCGGGGCAAATCGATTCTCCAGCCCCCCTGCCCGAAGACCCCGTCGACGCTCTCATGACGGAGATGCTGACTCCGGCGCCTTACGAGGTGCCGGAGAGGAAGATCAAGAAGAAGGCCACGGGAACTCGAAAGAGTTCCCGGCGCCAGGTGTTATCGGACTCATCATCCGATAACTCTGAGACGCACTCCTGCCGTGGAAACGAGGAGGAGGCGGATAAAGGTTCTTCCCCTCTAGTCAGGGAAGATAAGAAGAGGAAGGCCGCCCCAACTGGGGAGGCCGGAGGGTCCAAGAGGGGAAGGACTCTCCCTCCGGGCTACTCCGCCACCGCCGCCGACAGCGAAGACGAGTGGCCACCCAGGGCTAAGCCCCTGGCGAGATCGTACGTATTCGGATACCAGAGTAACTCGTGGCACCGTTAAATTGCACAGCTTCTCCTAACACCGGACACGGCTATGCAGTCTGTCCCGGGCCTGTATCGACGTATCCTCGTCGAGCGGTTCTTTGGACCCGTCGGCCATGAGCAGCGGAGGATCACTTCCTACCGCTTCCACCCCTCGCCCTATGGACAACGCCGAGGTGTTGTCTCAAAGGGCACTGATGACCCACAAGTTTAGGGGATCTATCGTGGTCCTTTCAATAAGTAAGAGTGTCGAACCCAACGAGGAGCAGAAGGAAATGATAAGCAGTTTTCAGCAAGGTATTCTCTGCAAGTACTGAAATAAGTGGTAACAGATAGTTTTGTGATAAGGTAAATTATAACAAGCAACAAGTAACAAAAGTAAATAAAGTGCAACAAGGTGGCCCAATCCTTTTTGTAGCAAAGGACAAGCCGGAACAAACTCTTATATAAGGAAAAGCGCTCCCGAGGACACATGGGAATATCGTCAAGCTAGTTTTCATCACGTTCATATGATTTGCGTTTGGTACTTTGATAATTTGATATGTGGGTGGACCGGTGCTTGGGTGTTGTTCTTACTTGAACAAGCATCCCACTTATGATTAACCTCTATTGCAAGCATCCGCAACTACAACAAAAGTATTAAGGTAAACCTAACCATAGCATGAAACATATGGATCCAAATCAGCCCCTTACGAAGCAACGCATAAACTAGGGTTTAAGCTTCTGTCACTCTAGCAACCCATCATCTACTTATTACTTCCCAATGCCTTCCTCTAGGCCCAAATAATGGTGAAGTGTTATGTAGTCGACATTCACATAACACCACTAGAGGCTAGACAACATACATCTTATCAAAATATCAAACGAATACCAAATTCACATGAGTACTAATAGCAAGACTTCTCCCTTGTCCTCAGGAACAAACGTAACTACTCACAAAGCATATTCCTGTTCATAATCAGAGGGGTAATGATATGCATATAGGATCTGAACATATGATCTTCCACCAAATAAACCAACTAGCATCAACTACAAGGAGTAATCAACACTACTAACAACCTACTAGCACCAATCCCGGACTTTGAGACAAGAATTGGATACAAGAGATGAACTAGGGTTTGGAGATGAGATGGTGCTGGTGAAGATGTTGATGGAGATTGCCCTCCCTCGATGAGAGGAGCGTTGGTGATGACGATGGTGATGATTTCCCCCTCCCGCAGGGAAGTTTCCCCGGCGGAACAGCTCTGCCGGAGCTCTAGATTGGTTCCGCCTCGTGGCGGCGGAGTCTCGTCCCGAAAGGTTGCTTCCTATTTTTTTCTCATCGAAAGACTTCATATAGCAGAAGATGGACGTCGGAGACCCACCAGGGGGCCCACGAGGTAGGGGGCGCGCCCTAGGAGGGGGGCGCCCCCCACCCTCGTCAGCAGGGTGTGGGCCCCCTGGACTTCATCTTTGGCGAGGATTTTTCTTTCTTTATTTTAAAATATTCCATGGAGTTTAAGGACTTTTGGAGTTGCGCAGAATAGGTCTCTAATATTTGCTCCTTTTCCAGCCCAGAATTCCAGCTGCCGGCATTCTCCCTCCTTATGTAAACCTTGTAAAATAAGAGAGAATAGCCATAAGTATTGTGACATATTGTGAAATAACAGCCCATAATGCAATAAATATCGATATCAAAGCATGATGCAAAATGGACGTATCAACTCCCCCAAGCTTAGACCTCGCTTGTCCTCAAGCGAAAAGCTGATAACAATAAATATGTCCTCATGTTTAGAGGTAGAGGCGTCGATAAAAATAAAATACGAACATGAAGGCATCATGATTATTCTCATAAAAGCAACATATATAGATTTTGTCATATGATTACTTATGTTTAAGCGATGATCTATTCACAATACAAAAGTATGAATCATAAACCTTATTGGGCTCCAACAAACTATAACCTCGGTCATTGAAACAATTGCAATTTATCATAACATCGGAAAGAGTCTATGTCAGAGCTTAAAAGCAAGTCCACATACTCAACTACCATCTAGTCCTTCACAATTGCTAACACTCACGCGATACTTGTGGTTACGGAGTTTTAATCGGACACAGAGAAAGATAGGGGCTTATAGTTTTGCCCCACAACCTTTTACCTCAAGGGTAATGTCAACAATAATGGTTCATGCTCCCCTACATCCAATTAGATATATATATCATGTTCTTTCAACATGCCGAGCTTGCTAAAGGATAAAATGAAAAAGAAAAGGTGAAGATCACCATGACTCTTGCATAAGGTAGAAGATAATAATAAAAGATAGGCCCTTCGCAAAGGGAAGCAGAGGTTGCCATGCGTTTGATGGTTGGATGCATAAAATCTCAATGCGAAAGAATGTCACTTTATATTGCCCCTTGTGATGTGAACCTTTCTTATGAAGTCCGTCGCTTTTATTACTTCCACATCACAAGATCGTATAAAGCTTATTCCTCCCACACCAATCAATCATACATATTTAGAGCAATTTTTATTGCTTTGCACCGATGACAACTTACTTGAAGGATCTTACTCAATCCATAGGTATATATGGTGGACTCTCATGGCAAAACTAGTTTAAGCGTGTTTGGAAACACAAGTAGTATCTCTACTTAGTGCTGAGAATTTGGCTAGAATGAGGGGGAAAGGCAAGCTCAACAAGTTAGAGAATCCATGACAACATACTTTATCTCAGATATAAGAAAGACATAACTCATTACGTTGTCTTCCTTGTCCAACATCAACTCTTTAGCATGTCATATTTTAATGAGTGCTTCCAATCATAAAAGATGTCAATGATAATATATCTATATGTGAAACCTCTCTTTCCTTATTACTTCCTATTAATTGCAACGATGACCAAAGCTATGTCTGCCAACTCCCAACAACTTTTAATCATCATACTCTTTCTATGTTAAGTCATTACTCTCAATAAGATCAATATGAACTTTTTGTTTCCCCTTCTTTTTTATTCTTTTTCTTATATTCTTTTATTCACCCAAGATCATGGCAAAATAATCAGGCCCTTGACTCAATACTAATCTTTATTATATATATAGCTCACGGACTCGATTACAAAGAGAGATCATAAAGCAAAACTCAAAACTAGATCATGCCATAAACTTTATTCTACTAGATCAAGATACTACTAATAGGATCGAACTAAGAAAAACGGTAAAGATAGGAGTTGTGATTGTGATACGATACCGGGGCACCTCCCCCAAGCTTGGCAGTTGCCAAGGGGAGTGCCTATACCCAAGTGATTATGTCTCCTTCTTTGTTGTTGGTGTAATATTCTTATAGCGATGATTCCCCTCAGGATGCGGTTCTCCTCCTCGAGCTTATTGACTTGTTGCTTGAGGTCCATTATTTCCTTACGAAGCTTTCCTATGACAGCTAAGGCTCCTTGCACCCAAGGGTGTTGCATAGCTGCGGGAGAACAAGTGACACTCCTCTTCACATTCTCATAAGAAAGAAATCTAACATTGGAAGGGATAACCGAGTTTGGAATAGTCGAGCTCTGTAGTTCCTCCATCGTGAATCCAGCTTGGAAGCGAGAGGTGACTTCTTGATCCTCCATGGCATCTACCCTCATGAAGTCAGCCTCCATCTCTGCCTCCGTTGCTGGCCCAAAGTGGTCAGCGTCGCTGTTTGCTCTTGGCTCCGGTGCCGGATTAGATACCCGGCTCTCCCCGACTGACTCTTGAGAAGACATCTTGCGCTTAATCTGCAGCAGCAACAGCTCGAAACGAAAACAGAGGAAATTTGCGTGATACAGGAGTCAAAACCTTCGGGAGAATATATAGTGAATTTTTACCGACCAAAATACGTATCGTGCAAGAAAACGGAGTCCAGAAGGCACACGAGGTGCTCACGAGGTAGGGGGGCGCGCCCAGGCAGGGGGGCGCGCCCACCACCCTCGTGGGGCCCTCGTGTCCTTCCCGGACTGCCACTTATTTTTCTATTTTTCTAAATATTCCAAAACGAAGAGATATTGCCTTAAAAATAGTTTTGGAGTTGGTTTACTTACCGTACCACATACCTATTCCTTTTCAGAGTCTGAAACGTTCTGGAAAGTGTCCCTTATGTATTCCTCCGGGGTTACGGTTTCAATAATATTGGTTTCAACATTTATGGGATTACCTGAGATATAATGTTTGATTCTTTGACCGTTTACCACCTTCGGATTTGTGCCTTCAAAGTTGTTGATTTTTATGGCCCCGGAACGATAGCCCTCCTCGATAACATAGGGGCCTTCCCATTTAGAGAGAAGTTTTCGTGCAAAAAATCTTAAACGAGAGTTGTATAGTAATACATAATCACCTACATTAAACTCACGCCTTTGTATCCTTTTGTCATGCCATCTTTTAACTTTTTCTTTAAATAACTTGGCATTTTCATATGCTTGTGTTCTCCATTCATCAAGTGAGCTAATATCAAACAACCTCTTCTCACCGGCAAGTTTGAAATCATAGTTGAGCTCTTTAATAGCCCAATATGCCTTATGTTCTAGTTCGAGAGGTAAGTGACATGCTTTTCCATAAACCATTTTATATGGAGACATTCCCATAGGATTTTTATATGCAGTTCTATAAGCCCATAATGCATCATCAAGTTTCTTAGACCAATTCTTTCTAGACCTATTAATAGTCTTTTTTGCAAAATTAATTTGAGCTCTCTATTGCTCAATTCTACTTGACCACTAGACTGCGGGTGATAAGGAGATGCAATTCTGTGATTAACGTCATATTTAGCAAGCATTTTACGGAAAGCACCAGGAATAAAGTGTGAACCACCATTAGTCATTAAATATCTAGGGACTCCAAACCTCGGAAAAATAACTTCCTTAAGCATTTTAATAGAGGTGTTATGATCAGCACTACTAGTTGGAATAGCTTCTACCCACTTAGTAACGTAATCAACAACAACCAAAATATGAGTGTAACCATTAGAGGCAGGAAAAGGTCCCATATAATCAAAGCTCCAAACATCAAATGGTTCAATAACAAGTGAATAATTCATAGGCATTTCTTGACGTCTACTAATATTACCAATTCTTTGGCATTCATCGCAAGACAAGACAAACTTACGGGCATCCTTGAAGAGAGTAGGCCAATAAAAACCGGATTGCAATACCTTATGTGCAGTTCTGTCTCCAGCGTGGTGTCCTCCATAAGCTTCGGAGTGGCACTTGCGTAAGATCTGTTCCTGTTCATGCTCAGGTACACAACGTCTAATAACACCATCTACTCCTTTATAAAGATGTGGGTCATCCCAAAAGTAATATCTCAAATCATAGAAAAACTTTTTCTTTTGTTGGTATGTGAAGCTAGGTGGTATAAACTTAGCATCAATATAATTAGCATAATCAGCATATCATGGAGTACTACGTTAAGTACTTATAACATTTAATTGTTCATCAGGAAAGCTATCATTAATAGGTAGTGGGTCATCAAGAACATTTTCTAACTACGAACTGGGCTCCTCGAGTAGGTAAATGATAAAAAAGAATTTTATCATGACGCACCCACCATCCCCCCCTCCCACCTCAGGCGACTCCCAGGGCGATTCTAGGGTTTAACCCTACGATCTCCTCCCGACGACCCCAATGGACGGCCTTCTCCATTGGGACTTCTCCCCCGGCCTCAAGGTCGAGGCACAGGTGCGTGCAAGGTTTGGATCTACGGTCCATTTCGTCCCCAACCCCGGCTCCAAGGAATTCTTCCTTGAAGTCTCTTTCTCCTCGGCGTCATTTTCCCTCTCGGTGGATTCTGTGGGTTTGGCTCTTCAATCATGTATTGGAGGTCTTGCTGAGGGTTTCAATGTCATGCGTCTGGGTGATCGCCATTTCCGGTTCTCTGTGGCCTCAAATCGTGTGGGACACTTCATTTTGGGTTTAAGAGACCGTATCTGGCCGGACTTTATTTGTCACTTTCATCTTCATCGTAAGATGAGTACACGTCCCCGGCTCACTTCATGGCATGCTGATTCTGAGCTCAATGGTTTGGCCTCCTCACCGGGTCCGGCGATTAAATCTAAATGGCTTTCTAATCAGCGTAAGCTACCTTTGGATCCCGCGTCCATACCAGTGTTGCAGAATTTGGGTTTCAATCCACCACCGACGGACCTACATTCCGGCGAGCCTTCAGATCGGATCTCCTTTGGTAGTTTCTCAGCTCCGGTTTCTCCGGATTCCTTTCGGATTGGTTCCATATCCTTACCTACTTTTTCCGATATTCATGGAAGTTTACCATCTTTTCATGGTGAACGATATCTTGTGGGTTTGTGGGACTCAATCCCGGATGATACTCTGCTTTCTATTTTGGATGGCTGGCAGGCCGGATATGATAATGATAGTGTTAAGCTTATGGTGCAAGTTTCGTCAGTCCCTACCAAAGAATACATTTATAAAAGGCTTTTGCACTGCTCTCTTTGTGATCGCCTTGGTCATGTTGAAGAATCTTGCACTGGAGTTTTTTGTCAATGCTGTGGAGATGATTCTGGTACATGCACCTACTCGGACTCACGCCCTGTTGATCATGAACATGTCCCATGCAAGGTGGGCCCGGACCCCTTGGGTTTTCCATGTACTGCCTGCTCTGCGCTTGACCACATGACTAGACTCTGTCCTGGGCTTCATCGCTGCTGTATCTGCTTTCATCTGGGCCACAGGTCCTGTAAGCCCAAGGCCTGTAATTTTCTCCCTCGTTGGGCCTGGAGACGCAAACGTCAAACACAATCGGAGAGGATCTTGCCTCGGGCTGCTGTGATTGAGTCTGTGGCTGGTAATTCTATGGTGGTTGGTATGGCCCGTTTTGGGGGGATCCGCATGGTGGTTGGATAGGGAAACAGAAACAAACAATCCCGCCTCCTACGGACGTGGCCTACCCCCATTGCTTGACGATACGCCATCCTGGTCAGGGTGTAGTCAATTCTACCTGCCAAAAACCCCAATCGGGCGAGCCGACGCGCTCCTCGAGTCCCACACCCACGCTTTCATCGACCTCGAGAAAGAAAACCACCTCCCCTACTCCGGCGAACTCTCTCAAGCAGGCGCAGTCCCCGGCTACATCAACCATGGCGAACTTTCCAGTGAGCCCATTTGCTTTCGCTCCTGATGGATCGACCTTCGACCGCGGGCCTGCGCACAGGGTTCAGCGCCATGTCATGGTGGTGGGTGATCTGCCCCTGAATCATGATAGGTACGCCATCGTGTCTGTCCATCCTCCGGTCCCTGACCATCAGAAGGAGTTCTGGTTAGCTGAGGTTTGCCGCATTATTATTGAAGATTTAGAGTATGATCTGCTAGATGACTTTGTTTACCCGCTGGGGATCGGATGTGTGGTTTTTGCGGACATGGAAAGTAGGGATGCTGCCATTAGAGAAGGACCGCATGCTTTGACTGATGATTCCAACTTCTCCCTTCTCCCACATGATGAGAGTATCAATATGCGCATGCCGGCTTTTGAATATGAAGTTTGGGTCATGTTTCTTGCTTTTCCAATGGATTATCAAACTGAACATTATGTTCATAAGGCTGTCTCAAATTTTGGGAAGTTGCTCGTCTGGCCCTGCCCGGGACAGAACAAGGCTAGAGTGCTCGTCAAATGCCATATCAAAGATGTTGCTGAGGTGCCACACAGTCTTGTAGTTACCCGGGTTGGTTTACTACCAGGTCTTGCTCGTTCGTGGTCAGTGCCAGTGTATGTTCTGAATGGTAGAAACAGTATCCCCAATTTGGTTGGTAATGAGGATATTCCCCCGCTCCTGAATGCATCTCCACATCCGTATCAGCTTCCGTACTACACCCTCATGCAGCAAGCACGCATCGATGAGATGGCTGCTCAGGAAGCACTGAATGAGGCAGCCTGGAATGCTCCTGCACCTGCTCAGGAAACTCTGAATAATGGGTGGGGTGTGTGGCCTGTGATCCCTCCTCCGTATACTGGGTTCAGTTTCCGGACATTCTTTCAGTATGATGGACCGTCGCTTATGGACGGTGTGGATCCAGAGCATAATGTGCAAGACAATCTGTCGGATATTTGGTCTTCTGACTCTGAGTTTCAGGCGGTGGAAGCTTTGGCTGATGGATTTGTCAATGGTAGCCCTGCGGCTAGGACGGCATTCGTCAGGGCTGGAGGAAGTTCTGTGCTTCTTCAGGTTGCGACTGATCATGAGTTTCTGCTTTGGATTGGGGGTATGATCAAGCGTATCTATACACCAGCTATCACCCTCCACCATGCTTCTCCTGTGATGTTGCCCCTCAACCCTTTTCGGATCATTCAGGCTCATATTAATGCTGTTGTTGCAGCCTGGATTGATGGTCTGGCACCTGAACCTGATATCCTATCCAGGATCTTTGCTGCTACTTTTCGGTGGGAATCTGTTGTTGTCCCATCGCCTGTGCTGTTTTCTGAACCCAGAGCTCGACTGTCTGCTGTGGACTGGGATCTACATGATCATTCTCCTGGACTCAAGGCGATTCCGCAGTTTGTCTCTACAGAGGTGGAATCTCGGGCAGAGCCTTCATCAGACCAGATTAACGCGCTTCAAGTGATTGCATCCTCCTCCGCGTTCAGTGTTCCACAGCATCGCAATGTGTTGGTGCCTTTGGACACCACTGCTGTCAGACGGAGCACTAGATCCAACAAGTATGATGGATTCAAAATCAACCATGCTCCTGACACAAAGCGTTCCAAGTCAAGGGTGAAACCACGTGAGACTCCTTTTGTCATTGCTGTTTCTTTGGCTGCTGCTCCTCTGCAGGTGCCCACTGTTCCCCCCCCCCCAACACCGGTCGAAGATCTTCAGCAGATGGGAAGCAAATGTGGAATCGCCCCGGAAGCTCTTTCCCGTGAGAAGCTGCTGGAGGACCAGCGCTCATCTGTGGAGGCCGACGACTGAAGCCTTCACTTCCGATGAATAAATCGTGGAATGTGCTTTCATGGAATATCAGAGGCATAAACTCTGATGCAAAACTTTTGGCTATTAGGAATGCGATCGATACTAGCGGATGTTCTGTGCTATGTATCCAGGAAACTAAACGTGAATCCTTCGACCTTGCTTTTATTAAAACATTCTGCCCTAAGCGTTTCGATAAGTTTGTTTTTGCACCATCAATAGGTGCCTCGGGTGGCATCATTGTGATTTGGAATAGTTCTGTGTTTACGGGCACACCTTGGTATGTGGATTCTTTTGCGGTGGGGGTTTCTTTTATAGCCACGCAATCGAACGATTCGTGGAATCTGGTCAATGTGTATGGCCCGTGCTCTGGCCAGCGTCGAGTGGACTTTACAAACTGGCTCTCTGATCTAAATATTCCGGACGATGAAAACTGGCTGATTCTTGGAGATTTTAACTTCATTTGATCCACGCATAACAGAAATAAACCTGGGGGTGACGCTGCGGATATGTTGTTATTTAATGAGCTCATCCGTGCACAGTCGCTTATGGAACTACCTATGAAAGGCCGAGCATACACCTGGAGCAATATGCAGGATGATCCTCTGCTAGAGCAGTTGGATTGGTTCTTCTCGTCATCCTGTTGGACCACCTCATATCCGAACACGATGGTCCTACCTCTGGGGAAACCGGTGTCTGACCACATACCGTGTGTGGTCACAATCGAATCAAGCATCCCCCGATCCAGGCCTTTTCGGTTTGAGAACTTTTGGACTAACCACGATGGGTTCATGGAGGTTGTTTCTAACTCCTGGTCTAAGGCATGTCATGCCCCTAATGCCGCAGCTCGCATATGCAAAAAGCTTAAAACCCTGAGATATGATCTTAAGCGATGGAGCAAGGGTGTCTCGAAACTCAAAATTATGATACAAAACAGCAATGAGACTCTGGCAATCATGGACACCCTTGAGGATAAACGTCCTTTATATACCCAAGAGTCGAATTTCAGGAAGATATTGAAAAACCATTTGCAGGCCCTGCTCAAATACCAGAATGAATATTGGAGGAAGAGATGTACTATTAGGTTTTTTCGCTTTGCTGATGAGAACACTAAGCTTTTTCAGTCGCTGGCAACAGAGAGATATAGACACAGTGCGATTGCCATGCTTCGGGTTGGTGAGGTGGAAATCCATGATCATGTTGGCAAGGAGGGAGTTCTATTCAATACATATAAGGAACGCTTGGGTTCTTCTAAACCCACCAGCATGAAGTTTGACCTCGCTAGGATCATCCGCCGGATTGAGGGATTGGACCAACTGAGTGCGCCTTTCTCCACTGATGAGATAGATGCTGTTATCAAGGAAATGCCAAGTGACAGAGCTCCCGGCCCGGATGGTTTCAATGGTTGTTTTCTTAAGAAGTGCTGGCAAATTGTCAAGTCTGACTTCTATGATCTGTGCCATGCGTTTCATGCTGGTGGACTCAATATCACGAGCATTAGTGAAGGATACATCACCCTTATTCCCAAAATTTCCTCTCCAGAAACGGCTAATGATTTCAGACCAATTACCCTCCTAAACTGTTGTCTGAAAATCATTACAAAAATCTTGGCTAATCGACTGCAGAAAGTTATTCTCAAAATCATCCACAGGAACCAGTATGGTTTTATCAAGGGCCGGACCATTCAGGATTGTCTTGCGTGGTCGTATGAATATATTCATCAATGCCACTCATCTGCAAGAGAGATTATCTTGCTTAAGCTTGACTTTGCCAAGGCCTTCGACGCGATTGAACATGCCCCCATGCTGGAAATCATGAAACACATGGGTTTCGATGACAAGTGGTTGGGCTGGATGGAAACGATTTTTGGCTCGGGAGTTTCAGCTGTCCTCTTAAATGGTGTTCCTGGTCAGAAATTCCAATGCAAGTGTGGCGTACGACAGGGAGACCCTCTCTCGCCGCTTATCTTTGTCCTTGCAGCTGATCTGCTCCAAGCTGCAATTAATGACGCTTATGCCCAGGATCTGCTCGAGCTTCCTATTCCCCGTACAGGTGACTTCCCGGTGGTGCAATACGCCGATGATACACTCTTGGTTATGAAAGCTTGTCCTGCGCAGGCTGCCTGCATAAAACTTATCTTGGAAGATTATGCAGCTTCGGTGGGACTCAAGATCAACTTCCATAAATCGACCCTCATACCCATTAATGTCGATGACCAACATGCTAGTGAGTTAGCACAATTGTTTGGTTGTTCTGTTGGGACCTTGCCGTTCACTTACCTCGGTCTCCCCATGGGAACAATGAGGCCGAGTGTTCTGGATCTCATGCCACTGGTGCAATCGATCGAGAGGAAAACCTCCACTGCCCTGTCACTGATGTCGTCAGGGGCCAAGCTGACACTGGTCAATTCGGTGGTGACCTCCATGCTGATCTATGCAATGTGCACGATCAAGCTACACCCCAAAGTGGTCGAGCACCTCGACAAACTACGTCGCTACTGCCTTTGGGAAAAAAACTCTGACGATGGGATCAAAACCAACTCCCTCGCTGCATGGGAGCTTGTCTGCCGACCCAAACGGTGCGGTGGCCTTGGAGTTATTGATATCAAGGTGCAAAATACTGCGCTACTCCTAAAGCACTTGTTCAAGTTCTACAATCGTGAAGATGTGCCCTGGGTTCAGCTAGTCTGGGAGGCGTACTACACGAACAAGATTCTGCATGCCACTGAAATGATTGGTTCCTTCTGGTGGAGGGATGTGATGCAGCTCAGTGGGTCCTTTCGGGGGATAACCAAGGTCATCCCGGGGGATGGATCGAGCTTTTTGTTTTGGAAAGATGTCTGGTTTAGTGACAATGACTCCACGCTGATGGACACGTACCAACGTGCTTTCTCTTTTGCCATCAACGAAGATGACTCCATGGCCAAGGTTCTCACCACCACTGATCCGGCCATGATTTTCAGCCTGCCACTCTTGAGTCAGGCTAGAGAGGAGATCAGAGAGATTCAACGGGGGTCCGAGCATGTCAGACTGAGCAGTGATTGTGCAGATACTTGGGTCTGTGATCTGGGACGTTACTCTTCCAAAAAATACTACAATCACTGTTTCAGACAGGTGGTGGCTGATGAGGCGTTTTGTTGGCTCTGGAACTCCAAATGTCCGATCAAGTTCAAAATGTTTGGGTGGCTGCTTCTGGTCGATCGTCTGAACACCAGGAACATGCTAAAGCGTCGGCATTTCGCTGTAGCCGGGGATAATTATTCTTGCATGTTCTGTCAGAACCCCCCCCCCCCCCCCCCCCGAGGAAACTGTGGAATACCTCTTTTCCGCGTGCCCCTTCGCCCAGCAATGCTGGAGTAAGGTTGGACTGTTGTGGCCAGGAGAAACCAACAGGTTAGCCATTTTGCATGGGGGGAAGGATATTTGGCATCAACCACTATTCATGGATGTGTTTCTGCTTGCCGCTTGGAGCATATGGATAGAGAGAAATAACCAACATTTCAGGGGGATCCCGCACTCCTTTGTGGCATGGCTAGCTAGATTCAAAAATCTACTGGGCCTAGTGGTTCACAACTGTCCAGAGAAATTCCATCCTTTTCTCTTCGATTACATTGTAAGTTTGGACCACTAGTTTTTGACTGTGTAACCAGTACGGCCGGGGGGGGGGCCTAAAACCCTTTGTAACACCCATGTAACTGTCCTGTTGTGAGTAATAGTAAAGTCAGTGGGAGCCTCTCCCACTGTCGTTAACCCCTAAAAAAACATTTTCTAACCTAGATAAGTTGTCTGCAACGGGGTTCTCAGCTCGCTTTCTATCAACAATATGCAAATCAAATTCTTGTAGCAAGAGAACCCATCTAATAAGTCTAGGTTTAGCATCTTTCTTTTCCATAAGATATTTAATAGCAGCATGATCAGTGTGAATAGTTACTTTAGAATCAACAATATAAGGTCTGAACTTATCACAAGCAAATACAACTGCTAAAAGTTCTTTTTCAGTAGTAGCATAATTTGTTTGAGCATTGTCTAGAGTCTTACGAGCATAATGGATAACATTTAATTTCTTGTCAACTCTTTGCCCTAAAACAACACCTACAGCATAATCACTAGCATCACACATAATTTCAAAGGGTAAATTCCAATCAGGTGGCTGAACAACAGGTGCAGAGACTAATGCTTTCTTAAGTATTTCAAATGCTTCTACACAATCATCATCAAAGACAAATGGTATATCTTTTTGCAATAAATTAGTCAGAGGCCGAGAAATTTTTGAGAAGTCCTTAATGAACCTCCTATAAAATCCAGCATGACCAAGGAAACTTCTTATACCTTTGACGTCCTTGGGACATGGCATCTTTTCAATAGCATCAACTTTGGCTTTATCAACTTCAATACCTCTTTCGAAAACTTTGTGCCCCAAAACAATACCTTCATTAACCATAAAGTGGCACTTTTCCCAATTCAAGACAAGATTATTTTCTTCACATCTCTGCAAAACTCGATCAAGATTGCTCAAGCAATCATCAAAAGAGGAACCATAGACGGAAAAATCGTCCATGAAAACCTCACAAATCTTTTCACAAAAGTCAGAGAATATAGCCATCATGCATCTTTGAAAGGTAGCAGGTGCATTACATAAACCAAAAGGCATACGTCTATAAGCAAAAGTACCAAAAGGGCATGTAAAAGTAGTCTTTGATTGATCTCTAGCTGACACAGGTATTTGAGAGAAACCAGAATAACCATTTAGAAAGCAGTAATGTGTGTGTTTGCATAATCTTTCTAGCATTTGATCAATAAAAGGTAAGGGGTAATGATCTTTCTTAGTAGCTTTATTTAATTTGCGGAAATCAATTACCATCCTATAACCTGTAATAATTCTTTGTGGAATCAATTCATCTTTATCATTAGGAACAACAGTAATACCTCCCTTCTTAGGGACGCAATGGACAGGACTTACCCACTGACTGTCAGCAACGGGATAATTTATACCTGCCTCCAGAAGCTTGAGTATTTCTTTTCTTACCACTTCCTTCATTTTAGGATTCAGACGTCGTTGAGGATCACGAACTAGTTTAGCATCTGCTTCCAAGTTTATTTTATGTTGACATAGAGTGGGACTAATGCCCTTAAGATCATCCAGAGTATATCCAATAGCAGCACGGTGCTTCTTCAGAGTTTTCAATAACCTTTCTTCTTCATGCTCTGAAAGGTTAGCACTAATAATAACAGGATATATCTTCTTTTCATCAAGATAAGCATATTTAAGATTATCAGGCAACGGTTTAAGCTCAAACACGGGATCACCCTTGGGTGGAGGAGGATCCCCTAAAATTTCAACAGGCAAGTTGTGTTGCAGAATAGGTTCCTGTTTAAAGAATACCTCATCTATTTCCCTTCTTTCATTCATGAACATATCATTTTCATGGTCTAGCAAATAGTGTTATAAAGGATCACTAGGAGGTACGGCAATAGAAGCAAGACCAATAATTTCATCCTTACTAGGTAATTCTTCCTCACGATGTTGTTTACTAAATTTAGAGAAATTAAACTCATGAACCATATCATCCAAGCCAATAGTAACAACATTCTTTTTGCAGTCTATCTTAGCGTTAACAGTGTTCAAGAAGGGTCTACCAAATATAATGGGACAAAAGCTATCTTGTGGGGAACCAAGAACAAGAAAATCAGTAGGATATTTAGTTTTCCCACACAAGACTTCGGCATCTCTAACAATTCCCACTGGTGATATAGTATCCCTATTAGCAAGTTTAATTGTGACATCAATTTCTTCTAACTCAACAGTTGCAATCTCATGCATAATCTCTTTATATAAGTCAATAGGTATGGCACTAGCACTAGCACCCATATCACATAGGCCATGATAACAATGATCTCCTATTTTAACAGAAATAACAGGCACTCCTACCACAGGTCTATGTTTATCTTTATCACAAGGCTTAGCAACTCTAGCAGCTTCACCGCAAAATTGAATAACATGCCCATCAATATTATCAGACAAGAGATCTTTAACAATAGCAATATTAGGTTCTACTCTAACAGGGAAAGGTGGTTTTTCAACATAAGCAATCGGAACAATAGGATCATTATAAGTGACAGTCTTTTCTTCAACTTTAATAGGTGCAGCTACTTTTACTTCTATAGGAGGATGATATTTAAACCACTTCTCCTTAGGGAGATCAACATAAGTAGCAAAAGATTCATAGAAAGAAGCTACTATCTCAGAGTCAAGTCCATATTTAGTGCTAAACTTACGGAAAATTTCGGTATCCATACAAGATTTAACACAATCAAACTTAGGTGTCATACATGACTCCTTACCTTCGTCGAGGTCCCAATCTTTAGAGTTGCGTTTAACTCTATCTAATAAGTTCCATCTAAATTCAATAGTCTTCATCATAAAAGAGCCAGCACAAGAAGTATCGAGCATGGTGCGATTGTTTTCAGAAAGGCGAGCATAAAAACTTTGCATAATTATTTCTCTCGGGAGCTCATGATTGGGGCATGAATATATCATTGATTTAAGCCTCCCCCAAGCATGAGCGATGCTTTCTCCTTCCCGAGGCCAGAAATTATATATATAATTGCGATCACGATGAACAAGGTGCATAGGGTAAAACTTTTGATGAAATTCCAATTTCAATCTTTTATAGTCCCATGATCTCATATCACATAGCCTATACCATATCAATGCGTCTTCCTTCAAAGATAAAGGAAATACCTTCTTCTTAGACAACATCATCGGGTACACCTGCAAGCTTAAATAATCCACAAACTTCATCCACTATAATAAGTGCTCATCAGGATGCTTTATTCCATCTCCTGCAAAAGAGTTAGCTAGCAGTCTTTCCATCATACCCGAAGGAAATTCAAAAGGAGTTTCATTTTCAATAGGTTCAGTAGGTTGAGGAGCAACTCTTTTCTCTATTGGACGGGGCGAAGATACCCCGAACAAGCCCCTCAGAGAATTACTTTCCATAGTAACAAGTGGCAGTAAATTTCAGCACTCTATATAAATTTTTCCTTACCAAGTTCCACCTACCAAAGGCGCTACACTCCCTGGCAACGGCGCCAGAAAAGAGTCTTGATGACCCACAAGTATAGGGGATCTATCGTAGTCCTTTCGATAAGTAAGAGTGTCGAACCCAACGAGGAGCAGAAGGAAATGATAAGCAGTTTTCAGCAAGGTATTCTCTGCAAGTACTGAAATAAGTGGTAACAGATAGTTTTGTGATAAGGTAAATTGTAACGAGCAACAAGTAAAAAAAGTAAAAAAAAAGTGCAGCAAGGTGGCCCAATCCTTTTTGTAGCAAAGGACAAGCCGGAAGAAACTCTTATATAAGGAAAAGCGCTCCCGAGGACACATGGGAATATCGTCAAGCTAGTTTTCATCACGTTCATATGATTCGCGTTCGGTACTTTGATAATTTGATATGTGGGTGGACCAGTGCTTGGGTGCTGTTCTTACTTGAACAAGCATCCCACTTATTATTAACCTCTATTGCAAGCAGCCGCAACTACAACAAAAGTATTAAGGTAAACATAACCATAGCATGAAACATATGGATCCAAATCAGCCCCTTACGAAGCAACGCATAAACTAGGGTTTAAGCTTCTGTCACTCTAGCAACCCATCATCTACTTATTACTTCCCAATGCCTTCCTCTAGGCCTAAATAATGGTGAAGTGTTATGTAGTCGACGTTCACATAACACCACTAGAGGCTAGACAACATACATCTTATCAAAATATCAAACGAATACCAAATTCACATGACTACTAATAGCAAGACTTCTCCCTTGTCCTCATGAACAAATGTAACTACTCACAAAGCATATTCGTGTTCATAATCAGAGGGGTAATGATATGCATATAGGATCTGAACATATGATCTTCCACCAAATAAACCAACTAGCATCAACTACAAGGAGTAATCAACACTACTAGCAACCTTCTAGCACCAATCCCGGACTTTGAGACAAGAATTGGATACAAGAGATGAACTAGGGTTTGGAGATGAGATGGTGCTGGTGAAGATGTTGATGGAGATTGCCCTCCCCCGATGAGAGGAGCATTGGTGATGACGATGGTGATGATTTCGCCCTCCCGGAGGGAAGTTTCCCCGGCAGAGCAGCTTTGCCGGAGCACTAGATTGGTTCTGCCTCGGTTCCGCCTCGTGGCGGCGGAGTATCGTCCAGAAAGGTTGCTTCCTATTTTTTTCTCATCGAAAGACTTCATATAGCAGAAGATGGACGTCGGAGACCCACCAGGGGGCCCACGAGGTAGGGAGCGCGCCCTAGGAGGGGGGCGCGCCCCCACCCTCGTGAGCAGGGTGTGGGCCCCCTGGACTTCATCTTTGGCGAGGATTTTTCTTTATTTATTTTAAGATATTCCGTGGAGTTTCAGGACTTTTGGAGTTGCGCAGAATAGGTCTCTAATATTTGCTCCTTTTCCAGCCTAGAATTCCAGCTGCCGGCATTCTCCCTCCTTATGTAAACCTTGTAAAACAAGAGAGAATAGCCATAAGTATTGTGACATATTGTGAAATAATAGCCCATAATGCAATAAATATCGATATAAAAGCATGATGCAAAATGGACGTATCAGGCACTAAGCCGAGGGGAGGTAGTCCTGGAGGCGCCACAAGGCAACCTTCCGGACTACAGGCGCAGAGGGAGCAAGCCTCCCAAGGGATCCAAGTTTGGCCCTGGGCCGAACACGGCACCGGAACCTCCAGTGGTTCCGGACTCCGGCAGGCCTACCGTGCCGGTGACCTCCGTCCGACCGGAGGCAACGGATAATTTGCTGGAGGTGCTTAACGGTGCCTCCATCGACGAGGAGCACCGCACTATTATGAGTGCGGTGATCCAGAAGGTTCAGTCCACCAAGAGCGGACTGACTGAAGCATGTGCCAGCCTTCTAACAGGCTTTGAGGTACGTATTTAAAATATATAAAAATATTGCTGCATAGACAGTAGCCCCTGATGCTCTATTTGGCGTTCATAAAGAAAATCCGAATAGAGGATCAAAATAATATTCGCAGGAGTCTAATACCAGTATGTCGATATGCGTATGCAGGATTCGCTGCTGACCTCTGTCGCACTGACTGCGGAGGTTGATGTGCTGAAGCAGAACCTCAAGCGGTCCGAGAAAGAGCTCGGCCTTGCCAAGAAGTAGCTCGAGGAGAACCAAGGTAAGTAATGCCTTGTCTATATGTGTATATATAAAAAGGATTCGGTTGCGAAAATGATAGGATCGTTAATAATGTGCTAGGGGCCACGACCGAGGTGGCGACCCTAAAAGCAAGCACTGTCCGAGGCCAAAAGCGAAGTGGCCACGGAGCGCACCGAGCGGGGGAAGCAAGAGGCGCGGGTTGCTGAGGTGCAGCAAGAGCTCCAGGCTCTCGTGAAAAAGCATGAGAGTTTGGAGCTTGACTCGAAGACGTGAGAGTCCGAGCTTGCCTCGGCCCTTGAGAGCGCCAAGCATGCTAAGGCCGAAGCCCAAAAGGCCCTCCAGGAAATTGAGGCGATGAAGAAGATAGCGGCGGGTAAGGCATTCTTTATGCAAAACAAGCATGTGAAAGTAAATTACTTGTTACTTACCCGAGTCCGGAGCGCTCCAGGAGCATTCGCAGATTTGCCCCACAGTGTGTCGGATGCTGCAAAGCACTACCGAGCCGAGGAGGGGAGCTCGATAGAGAAGGTGTTCTGGTCTCAGTATACTGAGGCCGAACACCCGGTGCCCTTAAGCGACCAGCTGAAGCAATTCGTCGAGCTCCATAAGGCGGCCGAACAGGCCATGAAGGGTCTTATAGTCCGGCTGTGGCCTGGAGAGGCCATGCCAGGGAGCTACTTCAGGCTGGTGAGGCGGCTTGTGGATGCATGTCCTCGGCTTGAGGCCATAAAGCGCTCCGTCTGCATCGAGGGCGCCCGCAGGGCGCTTGCCCGTGTTAAAGTACACCGGGGCAAGATGGATGCTGAGAAGCTGGTGAAGGATGGGCCACCGCAGGGCAAGGAGCATCGCCACCCTGAAATGTACTATGAGGACGTCCTGAAGGGTGACCGCCTTATCGCGGATGAATGTTCCAACGATGTAATATTTGAGTAAACTCGCTCGTGTGATCCTGTACGCTGAAAACTTGTTCATATGCGCTATGCAACACTTGTTTGAATTTAAAATATTACCTTCTATGTGGCCGTTCATTAAATCTGAGAGGTGGCGAGTCGCCGGCTTCTGCCCCCATGCCACGAGTGCTGGGGTGTTCGGGGTAAATCTGAGCACTCTTTTTCCCGTCTTGGGTCCTTCGAGGGAGGTGATCAGCGCAACGAACAAGGCAATCGGACTATAATGCTTTATCACTCTCACTTAGCCAAAGAATTCTATAATTTTAAATTTTGGCGAAGCCCCTAGTATTCGGAAGACCGAGTTCGGGGCCCTATACACGCCTAAGCCGGACAAAGCCAACTCCTCGCCCTAAGCGGCATAAGTCTTTAGGGACTCGAAACCTCTCGAACAGCGACCAGCTCTCGCCTTATCATGACAGTCAGTTTTAGCTTTCTCTACTGAGGTGCTTAGCCCAGCTGAACCAGGGCACAATCGCAGTAGTTCTCCCAGTGCTACCTTAGCCGATATAGCGGAATGTAAGGTACCAAAACGTGGGAGCCGGGCAAACCCAACTATTGACCCAAGACATGATTCGGAGCTGATGCATATAATGCTATAAGTTCGGGGTGCCGCACTTGTGAAAGTGTTCGGACTTCTCACGCCGTATTATGTGGTGCTTAAGCCCCTGGCGTATTGGCCGTACCGAAGTGTACGGGTGCAAAATGTCATGAATGAACATATATACATAGAAAGAGAAGGAATAGAGAATGCAATAATAGACTGAAGCTATGCATTGTTTATTCGAAAAGGTGCATTAAAGCAGAATGATACAAGTGGTGCGATAAGCAAAAAATCGGACTATTTGACATGTCCCCTCCGGGGCAAGCTGCGGAATGGTATTTAAAGTAGGTATTTTGCTCGTTATAGAGACCACCTGGGAGTTCCATGATGCGACGTAGCTTTCCGCCCCCCTGGTTCTTGTATCGTGTGTTCGGCAATTATACTGCCGGACAGGGCTTCCAAAGAGTAGAGTCCTGAAAGTGAGAAAAACATAACAAAGTAGGGAGCCCCTAGTGCGGTTGAGCCGCGTTTTGGGGCCTGTCGTAGTCGTGCCCCTCCCCCTGTGCCCATGGTATTTTTAGTGCGTAATTGTGTACACGTGGCACGTATTTCGCCGTTTGGCTAGGGCTAGGGTAGGGGCCGCATTGCTACGCTTGCTCAGAACGTGCCAGTCGGTCTTGTTGCATATTACTCCGAGCGCGCTTGACGGCGTCCGGACGTTTGATCGCCGGACTGGAGAATTGCCTTGAGAGGCTGCTTTGTACTTCTGCTGCGAGGGCCGCCGTGTGCTCCTCCGTTCGGAGAGAGCGCTCTGTGTTTCCATTGATTGTGATGACCCCCCGAGGTCCTGGCATCTTGAGCTTGAGGTATGCATAGTGTGGCACCGCATTGAATCTTGCAAATGTGGTTCGTCTGAGCAGTGCGTGATAGCCGCTGCGGAACGGGACTATATCGAAGTAACTCCTCGCTTCGAAAGTTATCCGGGGATCCGAAGACCACTTCTAGTGTGATTGAGCCCGTGCAACGGGCTTCTACATCTGGTATGACGCCTTTAAAGGTCGTTTTTGTGGGTTTAATCCTTGAGGGATCCATACCCATTTTGCGCACTACGTCCTGATAAAGCAGGTTCAGGCTGCTGCCGCCGTCCATAAGGACTCGAGTGAGGTGGAATCCGTCGATGATTGGGTCTAAGACCAATGCGGCAAATCCGCCATGACGGAGGCTAGTGGGATGGTCCCTGCGATCGAAAGTGATCGGATAGGAGGACCATGGGTTGAACTTTGGGGGGACTGGCTCCAACGCGTATACGTTCCTTAGCGCATGCTTCCGCTCCCTCTTGGGGATGTGGGTTGCGTATATCATGTTCACCGTCCGCACTTGTGGGGGGAACCTCTTCTGTCCTCCGTTGTTAGGCGGTCGGGGCTCCTCCTCCTCGTCTCTATGTAGCCCCTTGTCTTTGTCTTCGGCATTTAACTCGCCGGCCTGCTTGACCACCCAACAATCCCTTTTGGTTTGGTTGGTTGGCTTGTCGGGGGTGCCATGTATTTGGCACGAGCGATCGAGTATACGGTCCAAACTGGACGGGCCCGGAGTGCTTCTTTTGAATGGCTTTTTTCGCTGACCGGGCTTAGAGCCTCTGAATCCGGCATTGACTGTCGTATCCTCTGTATTGTCGTTGTTAATGCGGCGCTTGTGTTTGTTGCGACGTGACCTGCCATTGCTGTCCTTGGTATCCGAAGTACCAGGGCTCTTTGATATGTTATTGCTGCGAGCCAGCCAGCTGTCTTTTCCCGCGCAAAAGCGGGTCATGAGTGTCGTGAGGGCTGCCATAGATTTCGGCTTTTCCTGGCCAAGGTGCCGGGCAAGCCACTCGTCGCGGATGTTATGCTTGAAAGCTGCTAGGGATTCTGCATCCGGACAGTCGACGATTTGATTTTTCTTGGTTAGGAACTATGTCCAGAATTGCCTGGCCGATTCCTCCGGCTGTTGAATTATGTGGCTCAAGTCATCGGCATATGGTGGTCGCACATAAGTACCGTGGAAGTTGTCGAGGAATGCAGCTTCCAGATCCTCCCAACAACCAATGGATTCTGCTGGCAAGCTATTGAGCCAATGCCGAGCTGGTCCTTTAAGCTTGAGTGGGAGGTATTTGATGGCGTGTAGATTGTCGCCACGGGCCATGTGGATATGAAGGAGATAATCCTCAATCCATACCGCGGGATCTGTCGTACCATCGTATGATTCGATATTCACGGGTCTGAAACCCTCTGGGATTTGATGATCCATTACTTCATCTGTGAAGCATAGCGGGTGTGCGGCGCCTCTGTACTGGGCTATATCACGATGCAGCTCGAATGAGCTTTGTCTGCTGTTCGGCCCGGGCGGATTTACTTTTACTGTATCCGGCGTGACGGTTATCGTCTCGTGTAGTGGGGCGCCCTCGTGATCCATAGATCTATCTTGCTTGCTTTGCTTTGTCCTCCAATATGTCTCGCAGGTCTAATGCATTTCCCCGTGCCTTGGTATTTTTTGAGTGACGCCGGGGTGCGGCTTGAGCTGTGGGCCAAGAAGCCTCTCTATCGCGGCCACGAGGTGGCCGATCAGCCGCGTCATACGCTGGAGATGTAGGTAAAAAGGTGGATCCTTATCCCCTTATATGGGCGGATGCGGTTATGCGTCCCCACCTACCTAATAAAACTCGCTTGCCTCCCAAGCGCCGTGGTAAATGGCGCGGTTGGGTTACCCACGTCCATATTGATGAGAATCCCGTTAAAAGGGGCACACGATCTCTGCTTTGACAAGACGTACCAAGGAAACCGCCTCGCAAGACGTGCTGAGGGTGAAAAAGTAAAGACGATTCGTAAAAGGACTTGGCCGTAGTGTGATGACGCACTGCGGAATACGTCGGCAGATTTGATTTGTGTTAATATTATTCTCTCTATGGCAATAAGTGGAAACTTATTTTGCAGAGCCGGACACTATTCTTGGTATCTACAATCTTCTATGAAGGACTTGGAGGAGGAACCCGCCTTGCAATGCCGAAGACAATCTGCGCGCCGGACTCGTCGTCATTGAAGCCTGGTTCAGGGGCTACTGAGGGAGTCCTGGATTAGGGGGTGTTCGGGTAGCCGGACTCCTGGACTACGAAGATACAAGATTGAAGACTTCATCCCGTGTCCGGAAGGGACTTCCCATGGCGTGGAAGGCAAGCTAGGCGATGCGGATACTCAAGATCTTCTACCATTGTAACCGACTCTGTGTAACCCTAACCCTATCCGGTGTCTATATAAACCGGAGGGTTGTAGTCCGTAGGACAAATCATCTTCATACACAATCATACCATAGGCTAGCTTCTAGGGTTTAGCCTCCTTGATCTCGTGGTAGATCTACTCTTGTACTACCCATATCATCAATATTAATCAAGCAGGAGTAGGGTATTACCTCCATCGAGAGGGCCCGAACCTGGGTAAAAACATCGTGTCCCTTGTCTCCTGTTACCATCCGGCCTTGACGCACAGTTCGGGACCCCCTACCCGAGATCCGCCGGTTTTGACACCGACAACCCCCTAATCCAGGACTCCCTCAACCATCAATTATGCCTCTGTAAATAATGATGTCCTCTTGGTTCAGAAGTTCTCTTCTGTCAGAAATAGAGGTTCTGAACTGGATAGTGGTGTTGGTGACGATTTGCAGTTTTGTATGCCAATTCTATTCAATAATTCAGTTGCATATTTTGCTTGAGATAGGTGAATGTCATCACTGTTTTTCTTAACCTCAGTACCCAAAAAGAAGTGCAAGTCTCCCAAGTTTTTTAGAGCGAATTCAGAACCTAAATCCTTGAGTAATGGTGTCATTGCTCCATTAGATGAACTAGTAACAATAATATCATCAATCAACATACATAAGAACATATATGAATGTTTGGATCTTGGAATAAATAAACAGAGAGGTGTTAGAATTTGATGGAACAAACCAAAGTGTTTGGAGTTTTATACTCAACCATGAGTACCATGCTCTGGGTGCTTGTTTAAATCCATACAGGGTTTTGTCAAGCTTGCAGACATGAAACAGGGCATTTTTATCTTCAAACCTAGGAGGTTGTCTCGTGTATACTTCCTCTTCTAGAACACCATGAAGAACACGTTCTGCACATCTAGCTATATAAGGCTCCATCCCCAGGACACAACTATTGATAGTACAATGCGAATTGTTGCAGGTTTAACAACATGACAAAATGTATCCTTGTAATTTATGACATACCTTTGCTTGAAGCCTTTGGTCACAAGCCTTGCCTTGTAACGATCTATGGTGCCATCTAATTTTTTCTTGATTCAATATACCCATTTGCAGTCAATCAAGTTTCTGCCTTGTTGAGGAGGAACACTTTTTTCGCAAAGCCATATACTCATCTTCGATGGCCGCTTTCCACCTAGAATCACCAAGTGCTTCCATTAGATTGTTAGGTTCACCAGTGGTAGAACAAACCAAATATGGAGAAATATTTGTTATTTAAACAAGTAGTAACTCCCTTTTGTAGTCTTGTGTGAGGTGTTGCAGGAGGGATCACATGAGGTGGTGGCGTAGGAGATTCACCTGAAATGTCAGTGTTAGGTGCTGGCTACCCCCAATCCCGAGGAGGACCCTGCCACTGTTGCTGTCGCGGGGGACCGAGCGGACCTAGCGATGTGAGGCCAAGTGAATCTGGCGTCGGTCCGCGAGCCCCAAGCTGCCATGCAGCGTCATCTAGCTGGCCTGGGGGAGCGGCATCGCTTTCGCGGCCGTCTACATGCGTGTGTGTTCCCGCGCCGTCGTTATCCGGATCTGGACACGCGGATGCCGAGGCGGACCAAGTGCTATAGTGGCGGATCCCGGAGCGGATCGACCTATCTCCTGCTGGAGGGATCCCGAGGTGGATCCAGCTTGAACTCTGACGTCCACAGCTGGGGCAGGGCACATGAAATGAGGTCCATTTTCATTCTAGTTTCCATTGTTTGTATCCAAATTTGAACCTGTGTTTGAATCTGCAGCAGCAGACTCAAGCAAAACGTGATGAGCAGTCAAAAATTTATTAGTACTATTGCACAACTAACCACGAGTGAAATACATCACTGGTCCATTAACTCAAACTGATTGCACACTTTAGGCCACAAACTCGGGAATAGATCAATTTAGGTCATAAACTCGTTAACTTGATCAAATAAGGCCAGGTCCAATACCGGAGAGGAAAAACTGGCCAGATGGCTATCACATCATCATTCCCTAGACCGCTCGTGAACTAAATATTATTAACAGTGGTCTATTTGCAAACTGACCAGTTTTTCTCATAAACAATGCTAACGGCATTCATATGAAAAACATATAAAAAAACTTTGTATTTTTTCTACAATTTGATCCTAGGTCTGCAGCATACTCAAAGACCATTGGAACATGACCCAGTTTGCGTCTTATTATGCAGCCCACTCTGTATATTAGACTGATATATGTGATGTTAACCTTTCTAACATTATGTACAATCTGCTCTGCCGATTTCCTTACGTTTTGCACGTTCAGTTTCCTTCTGGCTATCGTCCATGTTAGCTCGTTTCGTTCTTCTGATATTAATTATTTTGAAATCACTTTTAGAAAGATAAAAATATATAAGCCCGTAATGCATTTGGGTAGGGCTTGAATCCACACCCCAAGATAAGGAGCAAAGTGTACTGACTACCTGGGTTTAGGAAAGTTTGTGGGTTTGCCCAATCGAGTGGGTTTTGGAAGTAAAAAAGCTAAGCATGGATCACGTTGCCAGGTGAACATATACCGTATATATGCTAATAGAAATTACTTTAGCTATATGTCAGTCAACTGAATTTTAAATTTGGGTTAGTCAATTTCTTGGCCGTTGATTTTTCATCCGAGATTAGTGTTGTGTTTGTGTGTGTGTGTGTGTGTGTGTGTGTGTGTGTGTGTGTGTGTGTGTGTGTGTGTGTGTGTGTGTGTGTGTTTTGTGTCTTGTTTCATATTGGGAATAATTGACTGGTCTCTAATTGGGTCAGTCAGTTCCCTAATGGGCAGAGATTCATTAGATGCGCGACCTTGTCTTTCCCTCTCTACCTTTGTTCTTTCTCAGATTTTATGCTTTTATGCTTTTTTTATTTTTTTTCCTTTTCTTTATTAGACGGTTTTCCATTTTTCTTATGTGAGTCTTCTTGGATGTTGGGTGAGTATAAATGTATACACACAATACTATACAATATGTGCGAAATTGCATGATTATATGATTATTCTTTGCTTAGTACAAAAAGTTCAATTTCAGTGCAAAGTTGCCTGAAATGTTTACATTTTTTATTTAATTTTATTTTGTTCTTAAAAGGAAATACCAATGCCACTACTCCAATGTTCCTCATAAAACTTAATTGCCGTGCAATTTATTCGAACATATATATTTAGTTATTGTTTCATTTTCTTAGTTATTGTTTCATTTTCTTTCTTCTTTAGTAGCAATACCAATGTCATTACTATATGCTTATTCGAACATATTTTAAAAAAAGTGCAATTTTTTGGGTATATTGTGTGTAAATTTTGTCTTCGTTTTTTTAGATGTTTTTGTCTTAAATGGTAACACCAACTTAACTAATCAATTCTTCCTTTGAGAATTCATTATTTGATTTTGTTTTAGTTTTTATTTCATTTTCTTTTTTCTTAAAGGGTGATCCCAAAGCCACTAATTTATTTTTTTCTTAGAAAAATTCATTATTTGATTTTCTTTTAGATTTTGCTTTATTTACTTTGTCTTCAAGAGTAATATAAATGCCACTAATTCATTCCTTCTTAGGAAAATTATTTTTTCGCAAAAAAACTCATTATTATATGCTTATTCAGGTATATTATAAAAAAGTGCAATTTTAGTGTTAACTATGTGCAAATTTTGACGTTCTTTGTTCTTGATTATTTTTAATTTTCTTTCTTCGTAAAGGGTAATACAAAAGCCACCAATTCATTCTTTATTAGAAAACATCATATTTTGATTTTGTTTGAGTCCATACTTCATTTTTTTGGTCTTCTTTCATTTCTTTCTTCTTAAAGGGTAATACAAATGCACTAATCCACTCTTTCTTAGAAAACGTTTTTTCTTTGATTTTGTGTTAGTTTATATTTCATTTTATTTCTTTTTAAGCTAATACCAATTCCACTAATCCATCCCTTGTTTGGAAACTTCTTTATTGTGTAAATTCCACTATTATATGCTTATTCTTGCATATTATAAAAATGCACAATTTTTGTGTAAATTGTGTCCATATTTTAAAATTGGTTGTTTTAGATTATTTTTCATTTGTAAAGGGTAATATAAATGTCACTAATTCATTCTTCGTTGGAAAACATCATATTTTGATTTTTTTGGTGTTTATTTCATTTTATTTTTATTAATGGGTAGTACCATTGTCACTTACTCATTCTTTCTTATAAAACTTAATCATTTCAATTTCGTTTTAGTTTTTTTATTTTATTTCTTCTTTAATGGTAATACCGCCACTAATACATTCCTGTTTAGAAAAAAAATTGCAAAAAAACACTATTATATGCTTATTCTTGCACATTATAAAAAATTACAATTTATGTGTAAATGGTATACATTTTTTTATTATTGGACTAGTTTAATATATTTTGTTTTCTGAAGGGTAGTACCAATGCCACTAATTCATTCTTTTTTCTAATTTTTTTTGTTCAATTATTCTATAAGGTGACAGCACCACAAGTATTAGAAGCTCAGGTGACCGACCCTTTCTCTTCTTTTGGGTTGTCAGGTAATAACTCTCAGTAATTAAATCCATGGTAATTAAAAATTTGTGTTATAAGGATATTTAGAAAATATTTTGCTACCAAAAAGGGCTTTATTTATATATGATAGGGAGAGTTGTGTTGTTGAAAGAAAGTCACTTCTCGATATAAAGATGATCGGTAGCATCTCGTTGCAGGCTTACCATTTTCAGAGAAGCTCCCCCGGCTGTCTTGATGTTTTTGACCAACGAGACGGAACCCGCTAGCACGAGCATCGCTACCGTGTGTGGTCGTGCTTGCAGCTAGCTAGCCGGCCAACCGGGTATGTGTCAAGAATATCACTGGCTACCTCGGTTGAACTGTTGATCAACCAGAAAACAGCTAGTTATAATTTAGGAAAAGCCTTGTTCAAACAATTTTTTTGTGGATCAAACATGACCTAGCTCCTATCATCATTTGAGTCAAAATGTGCTGGATGTTTGACTGAATCATGTTTGTGGTCAGTCGACTGACCGAAAATTTATTTTATTTTCAGTCGGCTGACCTCTAGCCGGTCAAAATAGATATAGAAGTTGTTTATCCATCTAGTGGTAGCCAACCTTGGTTTCAATGTTGACAGTGTGTGTTCTAGGCCATGTAATCTCATAATTTTTTGGCTTTTTTGGAGAAGCAACGAAAATGAAAGTTTGCAAAGAAAGACCTTCGTTGTATTAACCCAAGCGTAAACTGTCAAATGCATGATGACCTGGCTACCACCTGGCCAGCTCTCCGGGATCAGTTTTGCCTTATTTGATCAATTAACGAGTTTATGGCCTAAATTGATCAATTCTCGAGTTTATGGCCTAAATCTCATAATTTTTTGCCGTTTTGGTGAAGCAACGAAAATGAAAGTTTGCAAAAAAAAGACCTTCGATGTATTAACCCAAGTGTAAACTGTCAAATGCACGATGACCTGGCAACCACCTGGCCGGTTCACCGGGATCGGTTTTGGCCTTATTTGATCAATTAATGAGTTTATGGCCTAAATTGATCAATTCTTGAGTTTGTGGCCTAGAGCATGCAATCATTTTGAGTTAATTGACCAATGGCGCATTTCACTCAAAGCAAACGAACCATCATGAATGGCAGGACAATCACAAGATGACAGGAAGAAAAGGATGGATATATGCAATTGCTCTTCGCTCTGGAGTGCTCTGGCCGTGTCATCGAGGCCTAACTTTTCTTCCCATGGGGTGTGTGTTGAGTAACATTGAAGCCCGCATCCACAGGGAAGGAGCATGAAGGAAATGTGGGTTGATAATGGCTGTAGGTGGACCAACCAGACGATGGGGATTGGTAATTTGGCATCCTTCTTCTTCTTCCTCCTCCTCCTCTTCTACGCTCCTACCAATGCCCCTCTCTCTCTCTCTCTTTCTCTCTCTCTCTGGAACGAAGATGCTAGAAGCGTCCGGCTTTAAATTAATAAAGCCACAAGGCAGCATCCACAAAGGTTCCGATCCTTACAAACCAAAGAGTTTGAAAGACACAAACCAGCACTCTCTCTCTCTCTCTCTCTCTCTCTCTCTCTCTCACCAACCGAATCATTTTTCTCCTATGCCATTTTCTGCCGCTCGTCGTCGTCGTCGACACATACTCCAATACAAAGCTATATACGTCCGTCCCCACGCAAGTTGCTAAATTGATCCGTAAACTGAAGGACCGGGGCTTGCTTCAGACGGTAGCTAACTATAAAATTATACGCGTGCATATCATATTGTTGCAGTGAGTCTGTAAATTAATGAAAAGTTAGTTGCATGCCTACGTGTCCACTCGGTTGATAATGTTTCCCTGCAATCTTTGGGATGAAGTTAATTAGTACTAATAGGTTTCTAAAGTCCACACTCAACACATTATGGTGCATATAGTAATAGGTTTCTAAAGTGAGGGAAAGAGTCCACACTCAACACAATATGGTGCAATTTGTCAAAGTGTCAACTCTATGATCATCTGATCATTTGGTGAAGGAACCTGCAAGTAACCCTGCAGTACCTCAGCAATCTAGCTAGCTAGCTAGGTAGCACCACATCATGAACTAGCAAGCAAGCAGGCACAGTGGCCCTAGCAAATGGAGATGGAGGTCGGTATACGCCGCGTCCCTCTCCATTGTCCCTTTGGGCTTTCACTTTGGTGAAGCACTCCGCTTTCCGTAAAGCTAGCTTCAGGTCCTCCTACCCTACGCACGCACTGTCCATTTCCGGGACTTGAAAATAAGTTTGCACACACACACACACACATCCATACCATAAATGATGCCATGCAAATGCAATCCAAAGTGCAACGCTTCTTGCTCCAAAGTGTAGCTACCGCCTTTTCTGATGCCTTTTCAAATTTGGCGCGTGTGGATTGGAAGCGTACACTCTAACTAATCCGATGTGGCGACCGGACCACACCACACCACTCCACTCGTGTCGCCGTTTATATACAGTATCTCCCTGTAGATGTGGTGGTGGCGTATTTGAGTGAGAATTTTGGTGAAGTGCTGCACCTCTCAACTGTTCTTTAAGATAACGTATACATGCATGAAACTTTCTCTGCCTAGCTAGCTGTTGATGATATACAATGCAATCGGCAAGTACGTATGTGATCTGCTTTGCGCATCTATTATGGAGAACACGCTTTCGGCCAGAAACATTTTTGTGCAATTTCTGAAAGTGTCGCCGCAGAAAACATGACAGATAAGAGGAAGACGGTGTCGGTGTCGGTCAGTCTAACAGCCAGACATATGATTGCTGAAATCATGTATGTATGCAGGGGTAGTGGTCAACGCCAAAGCCTTGCGAGGATGAAACTGCGGCAGCGTTCTGGGTTTCAGATTCTCTATTTTTGAAAGCAGGTTCAGAACTCAGACCACATAAAAGATGGCGATTGCCCGACACCAATCTGCAGTCACAAATTCGGAGCAGGATTCCGTCCATGGATGATGATTAGCAACGCCAATTGTCGACAGGAAAGGTTCGAAGACAGTACAGTATGGTACTATTCCATATGATTGGCATGGCTGACTGCTTTGCAATCAGCAATCAGCTAGGGATGCTCCGGTACGGCCGCGCGCGCGAGGTGGACTCGTGTGTGCGATGCATACGCGCGGCATTCGCGCGGGAATGAGTGATCTGACAGCCATGGATTGGAACACTTGTACCGCGCCTATCATCGTCATCGTCACATCATGTAGGAGTACGAATACGATCTTGTATTGTACAGTACGTAGCTGACAACAGTTCATTAGAACAAGTTGGTATGTGGACGTCGAAAATCTGTTGATCACCAGCGTTGGCCTCCAGCTCTTTGGGAGAACAGCAGTAGCGGATAGATGGAGCTGCGTGTTCCGTCAGAAAAGTTGGCCGGCGAGCGTCCCGGCGACGGCGAGAGAGGTGCTGGGGAGCGCGCTGCTGCCTTGCGGCCGCGAGCGGATGGACGCGCGTGGCACCGCCGGGACGCTCCGTCGACACGACAGACGGGTGCGGCTGCGGCGTCGCTGTCGCGGAACTCCACGAGCGGATGGGTTTCATATGGTGTGACCCAGACACCTCCTAACCACCGTGCCGGAGCCCGTGCGCGCGGTGCCAGACCAAGGCCAACCACCGCCTCGGCGGCTGCGCGCGCGGCCATTCCTCCGTTCCGCCGTAGGGTAGCCCTGCGGAGCCGCGCGCGCCCCCGCCCCAGCCGGGGGATAATTTCATATCGCTGTTAGTTAGTCGTACTTGCCGGCCCGGCGGATTTCGTTGGGATTCGGAATTTCGGAGGACGTCCGATCGGCGGCTCCTGTCACGGCGTCACGTAGGCTATGGTAGCACGTACTAGTAGTAGTACTACGCTACCTGAAAAACAGTGGTGTCGTCGAATCGCGTACAGTGCTGCAAAGGACGACGACTACTGCTCAATGGTTGCAATGCAAAGGCAGAGAGTGCTTTCGTCCGTCAGAGTACGCTTGTAGGACAGGCACTCCTTTTCCTCAGTTCTAATTCAACAGTTTGACAGCACCTAAGTACGATGTTCCTTCTGGTGCAGTTCATAAACAGCAGGGCTCCTCTGCTGCTGCTGCTGCTTCTGTAACAATTATCATCTTCCGCTTACCAAACAAGCTCGATGAAATTTATTATCTCTCGAAACAGGCATTTGTCCCGCTTTTATATAGATAAAACAAACCACCGGTCCATACACAAGTCTAATTGCAGCAAAGAAAATAATAATGTCTGCTTGGGCATAATCACAAACACGCCCAAGGAAAATACAAAGAAAGAAGGAAAAAAGCCACCAAGTGGCCAGCATCTCAGGAACTCTGAGGCGAGGCGATGCGGCATGTGGCTACCGTCGTTGCGTCCATCATGCTGCCAAGCTGGTCGTGATCCCTTTGTTTAGGTCGCCGGCGCCAATAATGTAAAAAGACCATGAATCTGAATTTTAATTAAATGTGATTAAGACTAACTCTTGGTTGAAGGGAAAAAATAAAAATAATGACAGCTCTTAGAGAAATACCATTATGTACCTGCTCATGGGCATATATATAACAAAGTATAATGTTTCAAAGATTAAATAGGTTAAAAAATTATGATTTCCAAATTTAATTATCTGCATTATTTCAAAAAACAACAACAATGCAACTAAAATAGAATCATCAGTACAAAACATTTTATATCATCATACATTTTACAACCGGTAATATATTACAACATTCTACTCCCTCCCTCCGGAAAAGCTTGTCCCTCAAATGAATGTATCTAGCACCAAGTTAGTGATAGATACATCCATTTGAGGGACAAGCTTGGGACAAATTTTTTCGGACGGATGGAGTATAAGGTTAACAATTTAAATTCTTTGGAAAATCAAAATGATACAATGTGCTTTAAAAATAAACAAGTAAAAGGAAAACTAAATAAAAACTGATTGATCTGATTTCAAACTATTATTGAACCATTTTTGGATATTCGATGTTTCATTTGGCATTACATTTTTATGGCTGTTTTAAACAAATTCTTATCAACATAGAGAATCACCAAACTTTTCACTACTTCAACATTTTGCATAATAAAAAACATCTGCCACATATTTTAAAATCATATAGTTCTAATATACTAGCATTTCATAATTAAATACTTTGTCAGAGATAATAATAGTTGATACAAAACCTTTGTTTCATCTAGTTTTAAGATGGCACAAAATTTAATTTTAATAACTTATAAACTTAACCATTTAATATTTTTCAAAGTCAAACAATTACATTCGCAGGGGGAGGGTGGTGGGGAGTAAAAGGCAAAACAAAAATATACTCTCTTTGTCCCATGATATAAGATGCTATAACAACTGATATACTCATATACTCCCTCCGTCCTGAATAACTTTTCGCGGAAATGGATAAAAATGGATGTATCTAGAACTAAAATACGTCTAGATACATCCATTTTTTTTACAAGTATTTCCAGACGTAAGGAGTATTAAACATCTTATATTATGCGACAGAGGGAGTATTTACCACTTAATAAAATTTTCATAGGTTTAGTATCTTACGATTTTTGATTAAAATACATCATATGAAATCTTTTATTTCATTAGACTTATTGTACTATAGGAAAAAAAATTAACATTGTATATTTTGCATTTAATATTTTTGGTATTATAGAGAGGTGAAAATTTTAATTTCTTGAAATGTTAAAATATTACAAAATTTATGGTATAATTAACAAGTAAAGTGGAAATAAATAAACAATATTCACTCAATTATAAATTCGATTTTCAAACCAACATCAAATGATTTTTGGATGTTCAAACTTTTATTTAGGTATACCATTGGTTTCATGGTTATTTTCAATAAATATTTCAGTCTTGAAAATCAATTTATGTACGAAATTGTGGTCATTCCTAATTATTTTCTATGTATTTAAACTTCTCCATAGTTTTAGTAAATACATCACCAAAAAAGAGTAATGTATACAAAAACATTTAATTTTTTAGATATTTTAAAATTACTACAGAAACATATAGATTTTAGTATTTTATCTTTCAAATACTCCCTCCAGTCAGAATTAGTTGACTCTCAAACGGATGTATCTAGAAGTATATCAGTGTTAGATACATCTGCCTGAGTATCAACTAATTCCGAACGGAGCACGTATTTTTCATATTAAATTTTTTATTTATGTTGGAAATTTAATCGGTTGCAAAACTGAGAATTTTCGATCAAAAGAAAATAAAATAAAAAATTAACAATTATTGTCTCTATTAAAGCTTCTAATTTCAAGTTAGCATCAAATATTTTTTGAATATTTATAATTTCACTTGTGTATGAACAGATTTCATGTTCTTTCCAGATGGATATTTTCTAATTTAGATATATTAATAAATATTTCATAGGCCCAAAATTTGAATCTTGATGAAACACATCCAAGTATTTAAAAATAGTTTCCCGGTATTGTCCACAGTATTCCCCACTTTTCCATCAGGTACGCTACTCATTTGTAGTTTTCCATCAGGACAAAAGAATTTTAATTTTAATTGTCAATTAGTTCAAATTATTTGTCAGTTGATTAATCCGGTCATGCAAACAGTAGTTTAGGCGTAGTTAATGGGTCAAGCGAGCTAGCAAGCTCGAGTCAGTAGGCCAGCCGTCGGTCAGCAGCTAGCGAGAGGCTAATTAGCACTGGCCTACACCCCCATTAATCGATCGATCAGCAAGACCAACAACCGGGTACCGATCGATGGAATCATCCACGTCCATCGTCCCGGCCGGCCGGGCATTATAAACGTGTGGGACTTCAATTAAGGTCGCTTGACCGCAACCGTACGCCGGTCGACCTGTGTGGTCCTCGGCCGCCTCTCACCGTCGCGCGCACGCTCAGCTTCAGCTTGGTGCATGGCGCCATGGCCGCGGCCGGCCCCATCTTCTCGCGGCCGACCGGACCGAATGGGCGTCGCCAAGCGCAAACCTCTTTTTACCGTTCCCGGGATGTACCGGTGGTTCTTCAACCAATAAAATCCTGCCACCTCAAAAGTGGTCACAAGTTGTATCTCTGTATTTCCCACATATCTTCATTTAACATCCTGTATTTCACCAGCTGGACCCCACTCACATGATTTGACCAATTGGGCCTACCCACGTGATTTCAGCCACGGCCCTCGCTTTACACGTACGCTGAAGCCAGTCTCACTTCACACACACAAATAAAGTAATGTCAGCTTATTTTTCAAAGGATAAACTTCTCTCACTTTAAATTGATATGAAATCTGTTAAAACATATATAAGAATTTGAAAACTTATTAAATTCATTTCAAATAAAACTCTTCCAAAAAATGCAACAACACATTGAAATGTCAGTTTCGCATTTTTTGTCCAGAGCTCATCTACAAATAGCTATTTCAATTAGCATCTAACTGAAATAGCATTTCAACTCTTTCAAAAAGCATTGCAATCATTTTCATAAATATATAACACTTCCACCAGCTAAAATGATCTGGTTTCACCACATTGAAATATAAATTTCACATATCTTGCACAAACCATTACACTTAAATTGGTTTAACAACTCGTAACACCACATTGAAATATATTTATGGAAAGTAATTACATATTTTTCAAGAAAGTAATTTCACATATTTCAATACATATCTCACTGATATAACAAGTTACAGATGACAAATAGCAGTTTCATATATTTCAGAAAAGTAATTTCATATATTTTCACAGAAATTAGTTTCACAACTTGTAACAACACATTGAAATATATTTCAGGGAAGTAATTTCATATTTCCCAATACACATCTCACTTAAATAACAAATGCCAGATAAGAGAAACAGTTTCATATAATTCAGAGAAGTAATTTCATATATTTTCCTAGAAATCAGTTTCACAATTTGCAACACCGCATTGAAATATATTCCAGGGAAGTAATTTCTCAATACATATATCACTGAAATAACAAATGACAGATAAGAGAAATAGTTGTTTCATATTTTTCAGAGATCTAATTCCATATATTTTCACAGAAATTAGTTTTGCAACTTGCAACAACACAGTGAAATATATTTCAGGGAAGTAATTTCATATTTCCCAATACACATCTCACTTAAATAACAAATGCCAGATAAGAGAAACAACAGCTTCATATATTCCAGAGAAGTAATTTCATATATTTTCGCAGAAATTAGTTTCACAACTTGCAACACCGCATTGAAATATATTCCAGGGAAGTAATTTCTCAAAACATATATCATTGAAATAACAAATGACAGATAAGAGAAATAGCTGTTTCATATATTTCAGAGATCTAATTCCATATATTTTCACAGAAATTAGTTTTGCAACTTGCAACAACACATTGAAATCCCAGTTTCACATTTTTTGCACATCTCAACTACACATAGCTATTTCAATTCAAATCTCACTGAAAATCATTCCAATCTCACTCAAAATCATTACAAATCTCACTGAAAATCATTCCAATCTCACTCAAAATCATTACAAATCTCACTGAAAATCATTCCTGAAATTGAAGTAGCAGAGGAGGCCGACGATCTGGTGGTAAAGAAACATAGAGTGTTCAAATCATGCTAAATAAATCAGAAATCGTGAAATACATATGGAGAGAGGTTAGGGGAGATGGGATTCATTACTCACCAGATCCGGTGGTAGTCAGGCTTGGTGTCGCCGGATCCGGCGACAACCTTGCTTGATGACCCCTCATGGTGCCCGTGCTGAACGGAGACACCAACGGCGACCACGGCTGCCGGGGCAGCCAGGATGCCGGTGGACGGGCTTCTGGTTGGCGGGATCGAGGAACCTCGCCGGATCAGCCACCCCCCGACGGCCAGTGGATCCGGCCCCCGCTCCTCATGGGCCTCATGGTACCGCCGCGCCGCCGCCGGCCTTCTATGTGCCCCCCGTGGTAGGTGCCGGCAGTGGAACCCGAATCCGGTGCCGGATGTTGCTGGAGAAGGCGGATCTCGCGGCATCCATAGCCGGGATTAACCACGGAGTCCCATGGAACGAACTGACGAGAGATGGGGTGGGGAGAAAGGAGATCGATGCGGGAAGGAGACAGCGGCGTGGGGTTGATATCCTCTCTTTCGTGGGGTCCATCACGTATTTGCAGTTGTATACAGCTTGTATCCTAGAATCTGAGATGGAAATAAAAAACTAGTAGGGTCCACCCGCAGGGATCTAGAAGCACCGAGGGATGGTGGATTGAGCACCGGTACATCCCCGCTCCGGTAAAAAAACTTATTCGCGTCGCCAAGGTGGCCAAAAGTACAACCCGATACCCGCGCATCCACTTGACCCCCACCCACTGATTAATTAGCTGCTAACTAGCTTGCTAGCTAGCCGGAGCCGGTTAACCGGGCCCCGGCCGCCGGCCACCAGCCACCACCGTAGAAAATGATCGGAGCTGAGCAGTCGTCCTGAAAGGATTGAGAGGCCCCAGAATCGCTTGGGGAACCAATTTTTTGCGCAGAGAGCCGAATTTCAGGATTTCGTGAAGGTGGAGGACTCACTTAATTAGCTAGTTTTACAAAAAAGTTAAGAGCAATTTTAACATGTCCCCTCTCACTTAGCTATGTTTGACCAAGTTTATAGGAAAATACATCGACATCTATAAAAACAAATAAATAAAATTTGAATTTATTTCGAAATATTTTAGCTATATCAAATTTGAATATTTATTTCATGACCAATCTAAGATACTGATTTGGTGTTGTAACTATTGGTATTTTGCTCTATAAACTTGGTCAAGCATAGAGAAGTTTGATTTTTCTGAAAAATAATACACCTTACATTTTGAAACGAAGTATCTGTTTACAGAAGTAAAAGGCCTGAACCATTCTCTATTCCTTCCCGACAAGTCATGTATTCATTTTCGACCTTAAACGAGCGTATAATGATGCAAGAGTAAGGTGGGCCTCTACAGAAATTTAAGCAGGGCAAAATTATGCAATTAAGGAGGAAATAACATAGTATTGGTGTATGGGTTTTGGGCCAAGTAAACCCAGATGAAGGGTGTATCCTTTATATGTTTGCATTTGCTTTGAAGCTCCAATTGGTTCTTTTCGAAGAAAAGACAGAGGCAACTCGGGGTACTGTCTCTGGAGGAGAGATTGGACCGAGACGACTGTGGCAATGGGCAACAGACACGGAGAGATGGAAGGTTTGCAAGGCGGGGGCTAGGGCACCGACGAGGGAGGTGAAAGTTGTGCTCCGTAGGGCTAGAAGGGATGGGTAGAAGCGCCACTAGTGCCGACGATGATGATGGTATTGGGTCACACCGAGGCGATGAGGGCAGGCCAAGTTAGAGTGCGGTTCGGCAAGCCGGTGGGGGTAGCAACAATGTCACCGATGATGGGAAGACGGAATGGTATGAAGGCTGGCAAGTTAGGATCCGAGATGATAAGAATATGATTATTATGGGCCGTTGGATGAAAGCCGAGTAAACAAATATGAAAAAAGGCAACATAGAACTTGTTAATAGAAGGTCCCCTTCGCTTCGTTGTTAAAAGTGAACATGATGATTGATGTTTTATTGTGTTTTATTGATCACTAGGAGAATAGATTAGCTCTACATTGTCACAAAATAAATAATATACCAGATTCTATCCTCACAAAGAATAGTTCACACACAAACCAATACCATATATCATACAAAAAGTGCACCCCTGAAAACTGCTGCCATGCTAGCTGGTCGATGGATCAATAGAAAATAGAAGTTGACAATCATGGCAGTAGCACGCGTAAGGAAACGGAGCTACGCCGCCGTACCAGACGCCACATATTAAACTTATTACAGAAACCCTAAACAGCAGGCAGCATATATGTCATTATCCGTCTGTTAAGATATGACGACGACAAAGCTACAGAGAACCCGGCCCACGGCCATGGACCATACCGTGTTGTCTAGTCCATATACAAACAGCTGCCATCGGTTAATCCTCCGTCCGCCGCTAACCCGATACGATTGCCTGATTAGCGTCGCTGATCTCGCTGCTAATGTGGTGCTTAAGCGCTAAGCAGCATTTGAAGCAACAGTGTAAACCTACACCCAATAATGGGGGAGACGACCAACAGCAGCCGGCCGGCAGAAGAAGCTGGCCGGCCATTCCCGACGCCAACCGCAAGGTTGGTAGAGAGAGGCCAACCGATCGATACTCCCGAACACTACCAAAAGTATTTCCTTCCTTTTTCTTGAAACCAACTCCTAACCCTAATTATGCACGTACCAAATTAGAGGGAGACCAGGATTAAGTAATTTATTAAGCAGGTTGTTTTAGATGGGTGCATGGATTCTATGCGTGATTGCAACTTCAACTGGTATTCAAATTAACAAAGAGATTGCTTACTCCTCCTCGGGGGAAAAGGGGATTTTGTTGTCTTGGACGTTGGAGGCTAGCAGGTGTGATGCTTTGCCTATGTTACATTATGTTTGACAAAAAAAATTAACTATTTATTTTCTCGTAAAGAAGAGAAAAAACCCTACCTCTATGTCGAGTGATGCACACAACCATAATAGGGCAAAACTGAGGTGCATATATTGATCAGGTCATTTTAGATGGGTGAATGGGTTCTATGCATGATTGCCACTTCAACTGATATATTCAAACAAGGTGATTGCTTCGGTATTCGCCTTCTGGGGAAAGGGGGGTTGTGGTATAACCCTTTGAGGAAAGTAGGTGTGATGCTTTGCCAATGTCAAAATGTTATTCTGTTTGATAAAAAGGAATTAGCTAATCTTTTTTTTCATGGAAATGAGAGGGTAAACCCCAGCCTCTACATCAGGTGATGTACACATCCATAATAGTGCGAAATAAAGTTAATAGTGAAAGATGAAGTAAATGGGAACCACAACTACATGAGGTTACAACAACCACGATAGGGATTACATGCTACAAAATATTCATCACAAATCCTATCGTTAGACCGTCATTTAAACCGGTTATAGCTCGAGCTACCATCTCCAAGTGCTTGCATACGAAAACCAAAGAATATTGCACTCCACACGCCGCAGCAAGCACTGCATATGTACTGAGTTAACCAATCATTTCCGCGCTATATTCTTGTCTATTAACTTGTAATGTTGGTCTATATTTCAACGGCTGAAGGACAAGGAGAGGTAGTTGTTGTTCCCGGCACTTTAAGTGATTGCTAGATATTTATGTTCTAACATGGATGGTAGTTGGTTTGTGTAATAAATTATGATGTAATGCTTAAGGCAAGTCGATGTGCTACGTAGTCACTCGCTTTTTGGTGCCAAGTGGCACAAATTTGTTAGACTTGTGATTGTTTTGGGTTATATTGTTTATTTCTATGCATAGCCATGAGGAAACAAAGCTCTTTTGCTATTTGCCTTCGAATTTGAAGTTAAGAGAGTGAAAGTTTAAAAGAGGCGCTACATATGCAACATGCATGGCACTTCCATAGTGTGCCAAGCCACACTCCTCATTGGCCTCTAGCTACAAAGGCAACATATGCCAGTGGCAAGGCCCCTGAGGGCCCGAGTTTTTGCCTGGTTATCCCTGATTAACCAGGCAATTCTCTTCTTAGTGAAATGCAGGAACCGCCTGTCCCTCACGAGGTGTTCTTGAAAAAAAAAACTCCGAGTGCAGAAATCACTTATAAAGGAGGATGTAATTAACACACCACTTTTAGTACTACATCGGCAATATATTGAGTTACACTTTCATATACCTCACTTTGGCTCAAGATGTAGTAACACCTAGTTTTTATCTTCTCTGTTATGGAAATATAATGTCCACTTCAGACATGTCCACATACTCCATTGTGCAGTTTAATTTGGCAATTATTTAACATGAATATTAATAAACAATTAAAATTATGAAATGTCTTTTACAAATATATATAGAGTTTTAAAGTGTCACCTAGTTTTACTCCCAAATGGGTCGATATTTTCTTGGTCGCTACTTATGGGTCAAATGTGCCGATATTTTTTTAACTATTTAAAGCCATCTCAAAGTCACAGTTAAGCTGTAAAAGTGGATTACGCTCTTGATACTGTTTCACCAAATTTAGTAATCTTCTTTTACCTCGGTGGTTAGATATTTTTACTGCATGCTTTCTAGAATGATGTTTACATCATCGTCAGTAGGTAGTGCTAGAGTGCTAATTGTATGTATTCCATATATAGTCCAAATTAGTAAAGTTGGGTGTCTGTCTACATACACCATGCTGGAGTATGCTTCAAGGAAAACGGTTGAAAAAACAAATGCACACATGATCCATGCTGACCAATAGATGCAATTGAGTTGCTACTTGAGGTAGTTCTTGGGGTGTGGGTTCTCCCCCCTTGGAACGCAAGGGAGAGACCACAATGGTGCAATTTGGTAGGCACCTTTCTTTATTCCAAACCCTCACCCTCCTTCCCCACCTTCTATCGATCCCATCTCTCTTACCAGCCTTATCATCACCCTACCTTTTCCCCTACCCTCCTCTCTCTCATACCTTAAACCCCAAACTCTCTCTCTCTCTCTCTCTCTCTCTCTCTCTCTCTCTCTCTCTCTCTCTCTCTCTCTCTCTCGTGCCATAATAGAGTATAAATTGATTGGTGTCCTTGCATGCTAGTTTAGCTAGGGGGAGGAGGGGTACAGTACTTGGGTTGAGGTGATACGGGCGGGCGGGCGGGCTCACTTTCTTTTGCGGTTACCGCCACCTTAGGAAGCCTCGAAAAGACCCCTCACCATCTCCTTTGTGTCCTTGCTAACCAACTCTCCTCATTAAATCCCCCTCTCCGCCCTCCTCTCCTCTCCATCTACAGCTGCTGCTAGCTAGCTTAATTGGCGCGCTTGTTAGCTCTCCGCTAGCGCTAGCTACCTGCTGCTGCCTATACATACCCGACGCCACCGTCACACGCGCACGCATACACCTACCGGCCCAAGAAAAGCTCCTCTGGCCCTCCTCTACCTAGCCGGCGAACAGGAGATCGATCGGTCGGCGCATGCAAGGCGTCGGTGAACAGGGAGGAGGAGGCATGGAGATGAGCTTCGGGGGCGGGGGCGGCGGCGGAGGGGAGTGCTCCTCGTCGTCCGCGGCGGCGGTGGCGGTCGCGGCCGCGTCGGCGGCCGAGGCGGAGGAGCGGCAGCTGCTCAAGGGGGAGATGGCGGTGCACCCGCTGTGCGAGCAGCTGGTGGCGGCGCACGTCGGGTGCCTGCGCGTGGCCACCCCCATCGACCACCTCCCGCTCATCGACGCGCAGCTCGCGCAGTCCAGCGGCCTCCTCCACTCCTACGCCGCCCACCACCGCCCCTTCCTCTCCCCGCACGACAAGCAGGAGCTCGACTCCTTCCTCGTACGCGCTACCTACCTACCACTTCTTCCGCCATGGATCGTGCTCATCCTCATGTGCGTGCATGCACGTCGTCGTTGACGCTGGGCGTTGTCTCTGTGTTTGTGCAGGCGCAGTACCTGATGCTGCTGTGCTCGTTCAGGGAGCAGCTGCAGCAGCACGTCCGGGTGCACGCCGTGGAGGCCGTCATGGCGTGCCGGGAGATCGAGCAGTCCCTGCAGGACCTAACTGGTAAAAAGGATCCTCTTCTCTGCCTACCTGGAAACTTCATTTCTATACAGCATCCATGTCTGAATTATATTCCTCTCTTTCCATTCCTGTTTCACTTTTGGACTAAAAAGAAAGTGCTATCATCAGGTCATGCTTTGGTGCAATTTTATATACACCCTTTGCTTGTTAGTTAGTGAATTTAGTATCTAGTTGTTGTCATGTCTCAAAGGTAAAAGGAAAACTGTAGTTGTTGTCATGTCCTCTTCACGTCGAAAATCTCAAAGCTGTTTATGCCTTTCCTTCTAAGACTTCCCCTCTTTGATCAGGTGCGTCGGTTGAGCATGTACCAAACATAAACAAACTTTAATTAAAAAACATAAACAAACTTTATTATACCCTGTATATGTATATCACTATGAAATAAGGATGCAGGTGAGGGACTGGGTTGCACCCTAGTAAGACAGAGGCCCGAGTGGAGAAGCCCAGCAGCCCGGCCGACACCCTAACAAATTTGAAATTCCTCTTCATTGAGCAGAATTTTTTTTTCAGATATAGAATGCAACAAACCTTTGTGCTTACGCATGCTAGGTAAAGTTAACAAGATGGACATCACTGAAGCATGATGTTCAAGTCCTACTCCCTAGAGCTACCAAGTCACCCGTAGTCCTGCGGTTCTACCCGCCTAATCTTCTTCACCGCCCCTCCCCGTCTACCGTCACCAAGCTTCTTATACCTCATTTGGCCATTAAATCCTCCTCCATGAACCACCAATTATCTTTTCCTAACCCTGATCAGATGATCCATTCTAATCTCGATCGGTGTTGATACCCGTCCAACTACTGATTAACACCGGTGGTGCCAGTCCCACGTCCAGATGCCCCGTCCTACTTCTTCCTCTCCCTTCTTTCTCCTATCTGGAGAATCCCTTCCTCCTCCTTCCAAGCCAACGGTGAGTTCTCTATGATCAGGGAGCAAAATCACACCTAATAGATTTTTTATAAGAGGATAAGCAAAGGTCATGGTATCTGTGGTTAATATTGGTAGATGAAATCTAGTAACTGGCTAAAAAATATTTAACTAAATATTGAACTTATAACATGGAAGGCTTCAGTAACAATGTGAAATTTTCTCTTGGCAGCCCTCGCTCATGCTCCTCAATAGGTAAGAAGGGGTGATATTGTTCATATCATTTAAACATAATCCCAAGTGAGGTCTTTTTTTTATTCCGGATTTTTTTGCTAGGGACCAGAATAACCGGTTTCTTGAAATATCTAAAAATCTCAAGGGAAAAACAGTTATTTTTTCCCAAAAGCATTTGAAAATTTTCAAATCTTGATCAAATTTTGTTGAATTCAAGGAAAGTTTGTCAAAACCGTAAATTCTGGCTGGTATTTTTCTTTCCGCTCCCTACCGGAAATGCATGTTTCCGTATTTTCCAACTGGAATGGAAACCCTGATCACAAGGCCCTCCATTTTGCTCCTTCCGTGTATGGATTACAATTTCATAACATACTCCATATCACTAGCTTTTACTAGAACATGTAGGAGAAACTGTGTATTCAGCTTACAAGGTAGAAATAGACACCCAAATTTAAGCAAGGTGAACTTAAAAACTATGGGAGGTGGAAATGTACGTTCACTCTCCCACCCAATTGAGCTCAACCATATACTCCAATTTTGCACCGTGTCTCAATCTCAACTAACAAAAGTTGATACCTTGCTATGAGCAAACACAAAAGTGAAGTAATCGTTTTGCTCAAAAGACTGTCGATGGAACAGGTCACTCTTGTCTAACTAGCGGCCTATGTGTTCTTACTTGAGTATCACATGATCCTGGAGACAAAAGGTGTCCCATGACATGGCATGACCATACCCTTCGTGGTCGCGCCCTTATTATGAGAAATGTGTGGATTGCCCTTCAATTATATTCATTGCACTAGCTCTTTTGACAAGTGCGGTATCTCATATATAAAGCTAACTAGCCAGTAGCATGGAGAAAGATATGCGCTGAAATGGCTGTACACCTAGCTTAGCTTTCATGCAAACTTTAATAATTAATGGTTTGACAAAGTTTTCTAGTACTACCTTTTGTTTCTAACCCAAGTCACGCTCAGGTTTTGTTTGACAAAGTTTTATTCATGTCGGCTCTATCTTGCTTCTTCTGTCTCCAGCGCTTCATGTAAAACCTGAAGTTGCATGGGAAGCATCCACATGCATGCATGCATGTGTCTCTACTCCACCTGATTAATCTGTCGATGAGTAGTTTCCTGGCTAGCGTTTTTTTTCTCCTGTCAATCTTTCTAGCGCTGTAGTATGTCGAACTGTTGCACACAGCGACCATCTGCAAAGTTCCAAACGCGTATAAGATCATGCGTCAAATCAGCAAGCCTTTTAATTTGGCACTTAGCTTTCGTGCTTCATGTAGCCCATGCTCATGGCTGGTACGGTTGTCTAGCTTGATTCGGTTCATGTGTCGCGATAACGATTTGATGCATCCATGCCCCCCTTAATTAGCTATAGTTGCTCATCAAGGTTAATTAATTAGCTATAGTTTTCCCATTTATGATTTATCTAAATTACATTGTATATATTTTGCCCTATCTGAGTTTCATTGTTAACCTTTGCCATGTGGATGCATGGATCAGGTGCGTCGTTGGAGGAAGGGACGGGGGCGACAATGTCCGAGGACGAGGATGAGGGGCCGCCGATGATCATGGAGGCGGCACCCATGGATATGAGCTCGAATGGACACGACATGATGGGCTTCGGCCCTCTGGTGCCCACGGACACAGAGCGTTCCCTCATGGAGAGGGTCAGGCAGGAGCTCAAAATTGAACTCAAACAGGTATTGCGAATTATGTTCTAGAAAACTGAATTTGCTACAAAATCTGAATGTTATTACCGCCTTCCAAAAATAGATCTCTTGGTAGAATACATGCAATCATTTTCCTTTACTAACGTTTGGATATGTACAAAATTATTTGGATTTCTCAAGGGAAGATACAGGCACCAAATTTGCCTTGAAAATATTTTCATAATATGACCATTTAAAACATTACTCACACACTCATGTAAAAGTAAGGATCAAAATTATGTACTGGACAGCATGGCAAAACCTAAATCATGCTGACTGTCTTACATTGAGAGTGCCATGGAAGCTTGATGATATCAACGTTAAATTCATTGTTGCAGGGTTTCAAGTCAAGGATTGGAGACGTGAGGGAGGAGATACTCCGGAAGAGGAGGGCCGGGAAGTTGCCTGGGGACACCACCACCATACTGAAGCAATGGTGGCAGGAACACGCCAAGTGGCCCTACCCCACGGTGAGTGCACCGTACCTATCATGCATGCATGCAAGAATGCAACTAGCCATCCACTGCTGCTGCTGCTGCTAGCTAGCTAGCTAAGCAGTTGCCATGCATCCTTAGTTGTTCTCCAACTTGTTGATTAAGCTTACACCAAAACTTGTTCCATCAGACAGCCTGCATTGCATGGTGTGCATGCTTCATACAATCCCATTCCTTGTCCGTAGTTTTAAATTATCATATCTCAATTGCATGATGTTCACTTTGTTTTGTTTTTTAAAAGAGAATGTGCATGAGTAAGTCAATAATAGTTGCGTGGCCTGCGTTTTGTTTTGTTGGTACAGGAAGACGATAAGGCCAAGCTTGTTGAGGAGACTGGCCTGCAGCTGAAGCAAATCAACAACTGGTTCATCAATCAGAGGAAGCGCAACTGGCACAACAACTCCCAGACATCAACCCTCAAATCAAAGCGTAAAAGGTGAGCCAACCAATATATATCATCGTCTAAATTAAGATTCATTCGCATCGGATCGATGATTTCTCAATCAACTCAACTTCTGGTCCATCAGTTAGAGCGCAACCTCTGGCCTCTGCCATAGTAGTAATGTTCTAATTTTCTTTTCTTTTTGGCTTTGATATGTATGTGCAGGTAGCTAGGTGGGAGCTGCAGAAGTGCAAAGTATATACATGCATATACATACCTGACGCCTAATCACACGAAAGATCTCGGTGACACACACAGACAGAGAGAGAAATAAGAAGATCTGGATTCAATTGTATATCTAGTTATTAGTCAGAGGTGACACCTTAATGACATACGTACACGCTACTAGTCTGACCACTGGCATACGCGTTGCAATTGTTGAGCTGATATATATACTCAAAAGGAAGAAAAAAAATCTTGTGGTTTTTTTGTTGTGGGTGAACGTACATATGTCTCCAAAGATTCATTCCTGTGCATATATGTATATCCTGGGCCTTCTACGGCGTCTCCAATGACCAAAGAAAAGGAGATGCGCACCTCTGCTTTTATCAAGTCTCTCTATGTATGCATGTGCTGTCGTCCGTAGCTGTTTTGTTTCAACTTTCAAAGGATGCTACATATAATCGGTGATAACATTCAACGGTGCACGTACGCGTCTTGATCCATGGAACGGAATCTCTAGTGCCGTGTGGGCCTTGTTGTATCAAATTAGGTACACCAAACTTGAATTGGACGACCACTGGAAATTAATTGGATAATTAGGCCTAACCACCGCCACAAGACAAAGTCCCAGACTTTTCCAGCGTATAGAGAAGCCTTCTAGGTCTCAACCACACACATATATGTTGTGCATCCTCATCATCTAGGCAGCTATCGTGCAGATTATAGTTACGCAAACTGTAGGCCTTACTGGTGCAAGAGCCAAAAGCCGAAGCCCAGGTCAAATATCAGGGTAAAGCCTAGGTAACACACAGCATTCAGGCTCGAATTGCCGTCCACCTACTAGAAACAAGCAAAAATCTGCACGAACAAATACATAATCAGATTTTGATGAAACCTTCCAACACTGCAAGCACAGCTTAGTAACACACCACCGCTCATATTTATTCGGAGAACAACATACTCGGAATGCGAGGAGTTCACAGTTTTAACACCCAGAGGAACTACATACGCGATGCAGTTCATAGTCGACCAATGACCACCGAGAAGAAATCCATAGACAGTTCACCACCCAGAGGAGACCCAAATGCGGTTCCCAATTCAGCACCCAGACCAATATCGACGAGTACCTTGACATCACCTATATATCACTACAATAGTCCTACTGTTTACATGTTCACGATACTTCTGTTGCCTCACCAACGAATACCACTCCGATTGCTGCACGCACTTTACTTTCCGTAGTAGCCCTGCTGAGGCGGGTAGGAACCAGGTGGGGGATACGAACCGGGTGGAGGGTATGAACTGCCCTGGGCCTGGGGGTAACCTGCTGGCGGGTAACCTGCCGGTGGGTAGCCTTGAGCTGGCGGCGGTGGGTAACCCTGAGCTGGAGGAGGTGGGTAGGCACCATAAGGCTGGCCGTATGCTGGTTGTGGTGCATAGCCAGCGGGTGGAGGGACGGGCTGATCGATGCGTGACATCTGCTGCATTGGAGGCACTTGCATGGGCTGTGGCCCGAACTTCCCATCCCTCTTGTCCATTTCAACCTTGTGCTGTGTCTGCATTTGCAATTCAATGTCATAAAATGGATACATATGGGTTAAGCAGGGCGATTCATTAGGCTACGAGCAGATATGGGGGTATATTTACCTGCATACAGGCGCAAACCCTGCAAGGATGGTGGCAAAAGATTATCAACATTGCAGGCTTATTGTGGAGAAGAGGAAAGATCAGAGGTATAAGAGCCTTACGAGCAGTAGACCATATCAGACAGGCAGGAAAGGATCTGGGAAGCCTCTGAAAGTTCCTCACTACCAACAATAGCAGCAACTATTGAGAAGATGCAAGCAACTTGTTGAAGGCAGAACATGAAACCCTGTAGTAAAAATAAAAGGTGGTATTCAGTAGAGAATTGTAAATAGGAATCACAGAAAGAAATCTGTAACATAGGAGGGCAGTGACAGTACAATGATGCAGTTATCACACTTGGTTGTCTGTATGTTGAATTCGTCTTGAAGCAAGAAGCGGGTTGAAGCAACTGAGTTACCAAAGCACAGAAACACCTGAAAAGATCATATAAATTCAATGAATACAAATATAAGCTAAATCAGAAGGGCAGCTGCATCATCAGAAGTTTAACTATGAAAATTTGCACTTCACATCATTTAAGATTAAATATGTATTGTTCTGTTCGATAACGGTGGTCTAGTTGATCAAATAAATCAAAGCTAGCTTATGGATCATCTCAAGCTAATTGGTTGAAAAAATCAAAGCTTGCTTATTGACCCATCTCAAGCTAATTGATCTACTAATTGTTCTTTCATGCCAAAAGAAATACAATGAGACGGAAGAGATGGGCATACTGCATGGTGTTTGAGACTACCAGACATGCAACGAAATAACTAAGTTAGCTGAGCCTAGAAATGCAAAAGCTCCACACAATCGATACAGAATACTGCCAATCAAATAACCAATGGAAGGAGTTATCTATTATCAGATCCACATGAAAACTACTCCCTCGGTTCCTAAATATTTGTCTTTCTAGAGATTTCAACAAATGACTACATATGGAGCAAAATGAGTGAATCTACACTCTAAAATATGTCTATATACATCCGTATGTGGTAGTCCATTTGAAATCTCTAAAAAGACAAATATTTAGGAACGGAGGAGTATTAGATATGTCAATATGGAATCCAACCGCATCAAGATCATAAGTTAGGACAGGTACAGTAAGAGGGAACTGATACGTCACTATGGAATGCAACCACATCAAAATCATCAGCTAAGAGAGGTATAGTGAGAGGAAACTTCAGGGCAAAAGCACATAAAATGGGCCATGTACCTCAGTTGCAAGACAGAATTCTGGGCATTTGCTTTCACCACACTTGCCACTACATGGCATATAGCCAGCACAGCACGTATACCTAAAACACACAGAAGCACGGAGGGGATCAGGGGGGTTGTAAAAAAAGCCACGCTTCTAACCATGACAAGTAGAACATGATATAATTAACACTACCTTGACATGTCATTGTAGAGAGCCCTTTTACGAAGCATGTATGACACGCATGGCCCACTGAACAGCAAATAGAGGAAATGTAGCAGATTAGCAAGTAAATAAAAATTTATATGCTGCAAAATGCTAAATCTATGAACCCAATGCCACCACATTATATTGTTCCACAAACTATAGCATCACAGTAAATATCGAGAATCTACTTGAGCATTTCATTTTTAGAACCCAGGTCTGCCACAAGATAAAACTTCCTAACATGATTGCTTGATTAGATATTACAATGATGATAAACTTCCCAATATGATTGCTTGATTAGATACTCTACAATGAAGATAAACATCCCAATATGATTGCTTGACTAGAAAATAAACTTAGAAATACACATTGGACAGGAAATGAACATTGTTCACCAAGGACCCAACAGGAAAGAAAATACTACTCGCTCTGTAAAGATATTTAAGTGTGTTTAGATCACTAAAGTAGTGATCTAAACACTCTTATATTTCCTTAAGGAGGGAGTATATCAATATCCTTTGGCAAAATTCATTTGGTGTCGTGTGGACTAGTAGTAACTATTGGGTCTAATTTGAATGTAAACTAGCAGATCCAGTTAAATTGACCTTCAAATTTGTAAATCACATTGCAGCTGCAGAGGAAAATTAATGCAGTTGAGTTGGTAATTGACTATCATACTTCAGTTTTAGTCCCTGTGCAAGAATTACTTCACTTTCCATGCGGTTGCAACTCTCATGTATCACTGACTGCTCTAGTCGCACGTGTTTCAAAGAATGACAAATGTAACATTCTGGGTCTTACTACATTACGAATATAAACTCTACTTGATTAGGATTCTTCTGAATGCAAAAGAATTGAGAGCACACTACTACAGGCAGTCTGAAATGATAAGAGGACCGCTGATTTTCAGTTTTTCACATGTATGCTGTGGCGTAGGTTGATCTTGGGAATGTCTTACTCATAGCACCAGAAATCAGGCTCAATTTCAGAGGCTCAAACGGTCACAGAATAACCAGTCCTGCCTGGTTCTAAGAAGCAATTGGCCATCAACTGGTAACTGCTAGTAAGTACTACGAATCTAGGCATCCTCATGATTGCTAATACCGTCAACAACACAATGCAGAACAAACAGAGTTACCATATTCTGTCAAAATTCCCTTAAACCCAACCCAGTTCACGAACACACGGACGATTCATCGCAGATCAAGCAGAAGAGGGTGGTTCAAAAACCATGAGATGGGAAGCGTGGCTACCACCAGACAAGAGGTCGTCGTTAGTACTACGAAATAACACATAACTGCCACCTAGTACTACGAATCTAGGCATTTCCATGACCGCTGGTAACGAAACAACACAATGTAGAACAAACAGAGCGGGAGTGCTCGTCAAAATCCCCATAAACCCTAACCGAATTCGCGAAAACACGGACAGTTAATCGCAGATCTAGCGGAGAGGGGGGCTTCCAAAACCCTGAAATGGGAGGCGCGGCGATCGGGCTTACCACCAGAGCGACAGGCAGCAGTCTGCAGGGGAGAAGAAGCGCGGGTCAGAGGCGGGATCAACCCCAGCAGGAATCGACGAGGGAGAGGGAGAGAGAGACGGCGGCGGCGGCGGCGGCACCGGCGATTTTCTACTTACAGGGGAAGTCGGCCTGGATGGCGTTGGGGAGGTCGGTGTGCCAGAGGTTGCGGTAGCTCTGGCGGAGCTGCATCTTCTCCAGATTCGCCTGCGACGACGCCATCGCCGCGCTCGCCTGCTTGCCTCCGCCTGCCGGCGCGCGCGGGGGAGGGCTCCGGTGGGGGCTGCGGAGGAGATCTGGCGGGCGGGGGAGGGGACGACGCGGCTAGGCTGGAGTCGACGGCGGGGTGGGGAATGAGTAGTGCGCTCCGCGTTGTTCCGTTGCCCTTGGGCGGAGGAAAAGAACAGTGCGGGTGTGGGTGTGGGTCCCGCCGTCCGCCCACATGCCTGGTGGGCCCGCCCAGGGTCGTTCCGCCCGGTCAACGGGCCCAGCCGTACGATGTTCAGAACTGAAGGCCGCGTCGCGAAAAAAAATAACTGTTCCGTTAGAAAGTTGGGCCTGACCACACGGGCCGGGCTCGTATGGAGAGGCCGTACATCTGGTGGACTACAAAGCGAGGCCGCACGCAACTTTTTTTTAAGTTAATACCACAACTAGTACAGAAACTTGTAAACACTCAAAAAAAGTACAGAAACTTGTAGTGGTGGGAACAGAATCATATACAAGAACTAAAAAACCCGAAAGAAGTGATCCTTCAACTTACTTAACAAAGCATTTTAATACAATTCCGTTAAATCCGACGCACGCCGTCTATTTTCTGTTAACTTCAGCAGTAGCCCCGCTCTCGTTCGCTACGGGGGATTCAAACCTGGGGCCTTCGCACGACATGAATCAAACGCAAGCGCGAGATAACCAGCCGATCTGAAGGTACTATCTCTTGATAGCAGAGATAAATTCTAATTATCACAATCACAAAGATGAAGAAAAAAAATAGAAGACGAAAAACACTGCGTTGAGGCGGGGCTTCGAACAAATCGGAGAAAAGATCTTTGGTATGATTTTCCTGTGCGTTACCATGACAACCTGCATTGCTTTACGTTCAAAGCGGCGACCGGTAATTTTTATATTAAGAAAATATGACCAATAGCCATGACAACCACCACCGGTTGTTAGTCATTGTGATTTACTGAAAGTAAGAATTAAACAGCTTTTCTAGTGTGATTTACTTAAATTAGGATTTTTAAAAATTGTACGACATTAACCAAGAATCAGTCTCGTACATTTAGTTAGATTAACTAGAACAGTGGCCTGCAACATGCGCGAGCGACCTCTTCTAAATAATTATCCTTCTTATTTAGTTTATTTCCAAAATAGAATTATGCATATTTAGATGATTTTCCTAGATGACTCATTGCTAACATCTTTCCCCATAATGTGCAATAGAATAATAATCCATCTGCCTTGGGTATATAAATCATGCTTTGATAGAGAAATTCAAACCTTGGCCAATAACTATTATTATATGATTATTAAATTTATTTTATTTTCAATAAAAATAAACCTTCCAGTATATGGTTTAATTATGTGACATAAAATTGATATCATTGATTTGGTGTTAAGATCTATCTCTAATGACTTGCGGTTTTTTAGGGCAGATTTGTGATTATTAGTTAGAAAAAATACATAGAATAAATTATTATTCACAGGTTAAATTTGAATAATGAAAATTGACCATGTATATCACAAGGGAGAGTAACATTCTTTGGTATAATAAATTTGCAATGACATATATTTCACATCTGAATGAATACAACTATAATGTTCAAAAACAAGATTTATTGGTATTGTTGAACCATGAATTTTTTCCACCGGTTATTCAATGCAGTAATTCTCTGTTAAGGCTGAAAAGAGGTGAATCAACTAACTTGGAGTTTAACGTTTCATAATGAGTTATTCCCCCAACAACAGATCATCATTTACAGCAGTAGTTGCAGACAATTCTCAGACTTCAGCAATGTCACTAAATTGTTTCTCAAGATTACATGACAATTTCAACAGCAATTCCTACAACAGTTTCAGTAAACTGTTCTTTTTTTTCAAAAAAGAGTTTTAGTAAACTGTTTCAAGCACAAGAAAATTAGCACCCCACTGACGTACACCCCAAAAAAATCATCTACAACAAAAATAGATGTCTCAGTTTTGCAAATTAAGCGATGCTTGGTGTATTGGTAACGCGCGGGAAATCAATGGAGTAGGTCGCGTGGTCAAAACCCAGTGACAGCACTTTTGTTTTTCTTTTTCTACTTGTTTCTCCGTCCTGCAGTAGGAGTTAATACGCAGTTTACCTAAATTTGCAAACATAAAGTCTTTTTGGGTTTGCCAGTTATCACTTGCGGGCGTTTCTTTTTTTTTTTAACAGAAAATAGACGGCGTGCGTCAGATTTAACGGAATTGTATTAAAATGTTCTGTCAAATAAGTTTATGGACCGCTTCTTTGGGTTTTTTTTTAGTTTTTGTATGATTATGTTCCTTCGTGCACAAGTTTACGCATCAATAGTGCTATTAACTCTTTTTTTGTTAGAAAACCCAGTGACAGCACTTTTGTTTTTCTTTTTCTACTTGTTTCTCCGTCCTGCAGTAGGAGTTAATACGCAGTTTACCTAAATTTGCAAACATAAAGTCTCTTTGGGTTTGCCAGTTATCACTTGCGGGCGTTTCTTTTTTTTTAACAGAAAATAGACGGCGTGCGTCAGATTTAACGGAATTGTATTAAAATATTCTGTCAGATAAGTTTATGGACCGCTTCTTTGGGTTTTTTTTAGTTTTTGTATGATTATGTTCCTTCGTGCACAAGTTTACGCATCAATAGTGCTATTAACTCTTTTTTTGTTAGAAAATATAAGCTGCACGCAAGCTGACGTCATGGATTCCTCCCAAACTGCTAGTACGGGCTCAAAGAAAACAAAAAAACTGGTAGGTGCTGCTCGCAGCTCCCGGTTTCAGTTTCAGTGATAGACACTTGGCCCATCCCTCTGCTTGTTCTCATCAGAACAGAGCAACCTGCTGTAGCACGCAACGCGCCCGCCGTGGACGATGTGTCGTTTCGTAGCCCTTTTTTTTTCTTTGATGAGAAATTTCTTGGCAGTTACTCGGACGGCACGCTCGCCCGTTCCGCTGTGCCACGGCGGGCGCGTTGCGCGTGAGGTCAGACTTACCAGGAAATCGCCTGAGCAGCCGTGGGCTCGGTTCAGACAAACCTGGGCTCGGTTCAGACCATGCGGCTCCCCTGTGCCAGCAGAACCGAGGCGACACGACCCGACGCGACGATGCGGAACGCGCAAACCGTACGTACGATACGAATTGCGCGGCAAGAGCGACGGACGGAGGGAATGCTTTGCTTCCCGCCCAAGGAGAAACCAAGTTGCCTGCCTGCCTGCCTTCCTTCCTCAGCAAGTCGAAAGTCCTCTTCCTCGCCGCTGCACGTTCTTTTCCGCTCCCCGTCACAAAGCCAGAACTGATCCGGTTGAGTGCAACACCTTCGCAGCGGTCGGCGTCGCGCGTGAGGTCAGACTTACCAGGAAATCTTTCGCAAAAAAAAAAAAAAAGACTTACCAGGAAATCGCCTGAGCAGCCGTGGCGGCGTACAGCCTGACCTAACCCTCCAACGGCCGCCCGTTGATAAACTACTCCGGCCGCCCCTGGATCACACTGATGTCACTCGCACACTTGCAATATATACAGAAATCATGTGCCACTAGCCCCTGAGATCAGCTGATGGCATACATCATTCACTCGTTGTCTGGTTCCATAACTATCTGCCGTCTCGGCAGGCGCAGCCAGGGTAAATATGTTTCCGCAGAGTGTCTTGTCATCTTGGCAAGATCGACATGGCCATCATGCGATCGACGAACGTGGCTACAGGAGGAGTCCGGGTGATGGTGCTCAAGATAAATCCAGGCCGTTAATTCGCTTTGCCGACTTGCCGTCGACTAAGCGCCCACGTGGGCAGGGCAGTGGTTGGAGCAAAGCAGGAAAGGAGCCGCCCCTGAATCCTCCCCTTTATTCATCAGCTGCCGATCTACTAATATTCATCAGCTGCCGATGTAATGAGAACACTGAGGATAAGAACCGGATTCTGATCAATCCTAATCACGGCCTAGTAGAAGGACCAAAAGCAAGCAAGCTCTTTACACCCAAAAGAAGCTTCTTAACGCCTGCATGATGCAGCTGCGTGGATATTGGTTTGATAAATCCGGTGGAGCAGCCCATGAGGAGATGAAGATCGCGTGGAGGCGTCAAAAGAGGAGCAGATTTTTTTCGAATCGATAGAGAAAAGGAGCAGACATATTAAGCCGCACTAGTTAAAATATTTCAGGTGGGGATGACGTGGTTTTTGTCTTATCCGCTCATCGCCCTCCATTTGGCCTCGCAAAGAGGGGACATCTATGATCTATCTAGTCGCTAGCCTCGCTGTAATTATCCCCATTTTAATTTTTCTTCTCAAGATATCCTTGATTTGCTGGCCTGTAAAATAACCTGGGCAAACAGTTGAGAGTACTCCAACTCAACATGAGTTGATGCGTGGCCGATCTCGGGATGCACATGGAGTGTCCAGTTTGTCTGTCGTGGCTACCAAGGATGCATGGGGCCTCCACTCCATCGATCGATCGTTCTCTCCAACTTGCAGCAGGCTTGCCGCATGATCGGGCAGCTCACGCTGGACCATGAGATTTGGAGCATTTATCTGACATACCAACTCCAGCGCACGACTTCAAATGGACATCCGTTTTATCCAGATTCTGTCCGTTTGGCGCGGCAATGGGTAGTCCATGTCCGTTTGGAGCCGTCACTGTGTCAGTGCGCCTAACATGCGGCCGCACCCCAAATCATATCCGGGGTGGACATGATATATAAAAAACGCAAAACTCAAATAAATGCCCAAAAAATAAAATAATGCGCAAACATAATTAAACATTAGTCTTCACGGCCTCCACAGTGCTTAGAAACATAATTAACATAGAACCAAATAAAAAGACAGTTTGTCGATGCCGTGCCCGTCGCCGTCTCACGCGCCGCCGTTGTCATCCTCGTCGCCGGTGAGGTCGATGTAGGGCGGCGGCGTCCAGAGGTGGGACGGTGATGCCTGGAAGGTGGGAGATGCCCGCACCACCTCCCCCCGTACCACCCTGCCCCCACGGCGCCGGCCAATTCCGTGGCCGTGCACGACCAGCTCCATCGCTGGCCCACCAGGCTCGGGTGGAACGCGGCGACGGGCTGCTCCTTCACCACCTCGTCCTTCACCTCCTCCTTCACGTCCGTCATCTCCAACTCCGGGACGGCCACGTCGCCGGCCGCAGAGAGGGCCAGCATGGTGTCCAGGTCCTCCCATTGGTGCTCATCATGCGTGTTCATGAAGTCTTCCATGACACGTTGAATGAGTCGAGCCTCCTCCTTCTCTGTCATGCGTGGAGGTGGTGGCGGCGACGGAGAGGGTGAAGGCGACGGTGACGACGTCAGCGTGATGCCGCGCACCCGCGTACGCTCGCGCACCTGGGGAGGGCTCGGAGCACGCGCTCGGCGCTTTGTACGTGGCCACTGCGGGCCCGACGAGCTACCAGCAAAGTACGATGCACGCCTGGTGTCGTGCTCGTCCCGAAACTAGGTGTCCCACAGGTCGGAGTCGACGGCGTACCTGGGGTCGTAGTACAGGTCATCAGACAGGAAGCGTCGGTGGTCAATCTCCTTGCGGCGGGCACGGCCGCTCGTCGGGACTGGCAGGATCGGCACCCGATCCGCGGACAGATGCCAGTTATTGGGCAGGTGAACGTCGCTCTAGGGGAGCGGCGTCCTGGTTTCCCAATAGTGCCGGCAAACATCGCGTGGATGTAGTGCCGGTCGCGCGCGCCGGCGCCCGGAGGGGCGATGGCGAATGCGGGCAGTGCAGGGGCCCTCCGTGGGGGTGGTGCGCGCTCTGAGCTGGCGGCGCGGCGTCGGCCGGAGGACGAACCAGCCTCGCGGTCGTGCGCCCCCTTGCGACCGGTGCTCCACCACACCTTGGCTGTCGGCGGCCAGCGAGCCCGAGAACAAGGGTTTGGGTGTCGGGGTTCGAGGAGGCAGCAAGTGGGAGCGTGGACTAACCGGTCGCCGGCTTCCGATTTAAGAAGGACGGCGACCGCTCGCCTGGGCGGATGACAAGTGGGGTCGACCGCACGTGCGTCGTTAATTTGGGCGGTGGGAGGTAGATGACCGTCTGCCACGCGGCCCCGATGCAGACGAGAGACGCGTCCATTCGCTGTCCGCTTGAACCCAAACCGAGCGCATGTTTGATCTGAAAATGAATTGGGCCGGACACAAAATGAACAAGGTAGATCCAGAGCGCGGTTTGTTCATTTTGTCTAAACGGACAGGGCCGGACGGGACGAGACGAGTTGTCCTCATGGCGATCCGTCTAGAGCGGACGCACGCACCAACTCCCAATCGGGCATGTGCAACCGCAGCAGCAGTGGTGACTGGTGAGAGCACTTGCCTGTGCGCTTTTTATCCGTTTCACATGCGTTCACGGCGTGCATGAGTAATCGTTGATTGAGAATTCAAAGACACACCTGGTTGCATGTGAATTCATCTGATCCAAATTCCTGACCAGGGAAATTAAAAGGAGAGGCGATGCGTGAAGGAAAGACCAACTACAGTGAGAGCAACTAGTTAAAAACTTTTTAATAAAAAAAAGTACGAAAGCCTCACTTCAGAGCGATCGATGACAGAGGACTGATCGAGCCCGTTGAATCGACAGCAGAAGCCCCGGTGTGACCATCGGCGCGAGGAAACTTCTACTCCTCTCCGCGCACAATTTTTGATGAAGGGATAGTCAAAGGAGGAGGGGATCGGGGTGACGCCCGTCCTGGGCCGGATCCCTCTCAAATCAGCTGTCAGGTCAACGGAAAGAAGCCCGTTAATTATTATGAGCGAGAAAACACGCAGGCGCAAGCATCTGAGAGCAAGAAAGTGGCCCGTAGTTGCTGCTAGCTCGTGCGTTTCGACCGATCGATCCCTGGAATAACCCATCCCTAATGATCTTTGCAATCTGCCCCGTGTGCGCGTACGAGTGTACAGATGCCTATCATCTGCCCCAAGTGCTCTGGTCAACCCTTCCAAATCGTCCTCGGATCCCAGAGCTAGAAACCCTGGTCAAAATTTAGACCGGAAGAAATGAAAAGTAGTTCGACTCTCTGGTCCTGCCGGTCGCTGGCCGCTGCTGCTAAACCCACGGTCGATGAATCTCTCTCGGCAGCGCGCCAGCCGCCAGGGAAGACCGGTCAGCACTGACGCTTTGTTTGTTTATGAGATGATTGGCAAGCAGCGCCGGCCGTTAACGGTCGGCCGTGCCGCTGCCGCTGCAGCTCCACATGGCGGGTGGGCGGCGGGACGGGGCGAGCGCAAATCACGGCATGTGAGCGCGCGCTCGCGCGGGCGGTCCATTTGCCCGAGTGTGCGCAGCCTCCGGTCACCTGGATTCAACGGGGGTTCGGCCGAGGGATGGGATGTCGTACCACATGCACCTGAGCCAAAGAAGATTCACGTACACTGTTCTTACCGTCGTCAAAACATGATACAGTACCACACTGGTTTTTATCATGGTCTTCTCCTTAGAAAGAACGCGTTCTGCCACGCGTCTGGGGCGTGTCATTCTCTGTTTTTATGGTCGATTTGACACTTGGCAGACGGACAAGACAGGTCTGATTTACCTGCCAAATATTAAGTATGCTTCTAGATGGAATCGCTCTCTTCTGTTGGCAAAGTTTTTTGAGAAAGCTACGTGTTCATATGAAAGTACGGTTTTTTTTTAGCATCAGTACAGACACAAGCGCTCATATACACGCGCATACACTCATCCCTATGAACGCACACACGCACATCCTACCCCTATGAGCACCTCCGAGAGACTGACGCCTCGTCGTCGACGGGAACGTCTCCTCCCACTGAAAACGCATCGCCGGAAATCCTGAAATAAATCCAGGAATAATGCGAGCACCAGGATTTGAACCCTGGTGGGTTGGGGATACCACTGTCCACCTAACCAACTCAACCACAAAGTACGGTTACAACGCCACAGGTACACCTAAACAAAACAAAGCAAGATAGGCATTTGTCCTGGTACAACTGCAGATAGGACGGCAAAAAGAAAAATACACAATCTAGTCCTTGGAGATCCCTCTGCACGGAAGAGCAATTCTCCATCGCCAACACCAGGCACCAGCGAAATAGCACCAGAGGGGAAGGAGATGAAGGTTCATCATACCCAAATCTGAAGAAGCACCATTGCGACAATAGCCGCTTTGTGAGCCAAAGAACACGTTCGCTGCGAACGACAAAACTATTTCCAATGTGGCACGTCGGTCGGGGCAGCGAGAGACGCGAGCCATTGACTCGTCGGCGCCGCCGTGGAGAGCATCGCCAAGATGAGGCAAAGTCGAGGCAAATTTATTCGCCGGGGCGTCGGCGCCGCGTCATCAAAGCTGCGCCGCCACGAAAAACTAAACCTAACCTATTCACAAGATCCCACGGGCTGGCCGCCGGCGGTTGAAGGAAGGAAGCGGTTCTCCGCCCAGTCCGCTGCTATAGGGAGGGGAAAGAGATGGAGATGCAGGCTTCCTTGGTCACGCTTCTCTCTCTCCCCCCCCCCTGTTGTTGGCAAAGTTGAGGACGGACGATGACGTGGCATTCGAGTCAAAACCCGCAACGTACGGGAGTGAACATCAGCACAACTCCTCCGAAACTAAACGGTAGCAGCAATTTATTTCGTAATTTGAAAGGGGGAGGCAGTACAAATCTCACCCGGATTTTTTTGGGAAAGTTTTGTCCATGATTTTATTTCTCAACTTCTTGTAATGACATGTCTATCATTTGAGAAGTAAAATCTTATTGATATAAAAAAAATCTCACCCGAAGAATAGACCTCGAGCGTCCATACCTAAGACAGTTTTTTTCTTTTGTTTGAAAGAGAAATATCTGAGCTATCAATAAGATTCCGTTAGAAAGTAGGGCCTAGTCACACAGGTCGGGCTCGTATGGAGAGGCCGTACACGGGCCGAGAGAAAAGCTGCACGCAACCCTTTTTTGACATCAAATGACCTTATTCCTCAAATAATAGCAAGATCGTTTACAATTTGGTGAGAAATAAAATCCGGGATATCACTATCCCAAAACTCAGAAGCTCTAGAGCTAAGAGAACTTTTTGCTATACTATCAACAACCGAATTCGCTTCTCTAAACAGTGAACCACATCAACATTAGAAAAATCAGCACCTAGTTGCTTACACTCCACATAGATCCCCACATCTTGACCAAGGTAGTCCTCCTGGTTGGCCATTCCAACCACATTAGAGCTATCTGATTCAACCATTAGGGAGTTACATCCAATGTTTGCTGCCAGGACAAGACCATTGCAAATAGCCATCATAGCCGTCGAATCAACATATATTACATGTGGTATGAACCAGGATGTTGCCGCAATGAACCCCCCTAGATCATCCTGAGCTACTGCCCATATCGCCCCTGTCATGTTTTCTCGACAGAAAGCAGCATCGATATTGATCTTCACCCTTCCGCTTGTTGGTTTTCTCCACATATGACCACGTCCGCGAACGGGTTGATTTGGAGTTGCTGCACATTTGTTGCCAGCACTTTAATCAAAACAGCATACGATCTGGTGGTCGTATACTTTCTCCTTTGACAAACTGCCTACGTTGCCACCAGCTGTACCAACTACCAACTGTGATGAGCTCAGCCATAGGAAGATCCCCCACCATTGAATGTCGCCTCATGAGCACATCCATTGTAATTGCACCAGAGCGATCTTCAATCACCGCACGATCTATTTCTTCTCTTACCCCAAGTTGAGTCCAAATATTGAAGGCCATACGGCATAAATAAGCAGTGATGAGAGTCTTCCGTACCTATGCGGCATATTAGGCACTGTGTTGTTGTCGGCATGTGTCTCCTTGCCAATGTTCCCAAGCACGGTAGCACACCCGGGAGAACTTGCATATAGGAGACGTTCCCGTCGACGACGAGGCGCCTACGGTGACTTCGTAAATCTCAAGATGATATGCCGGCTCAGTCACTCGGAAGTGCTCATAGGGGTAGGGTGTGCGTGTGTGCGTTCATAGGGATAAGTGTATGCGCGTGTATATGAGCGCTTGTGTCTGTACTGATGCTAAAAAAAAAGGTGCCTGCCTGTCTGCCTGCCTTCCAGAGCAAGTCGAGAGTCCTCCTCTTCCTCGACGCTGCACGTTCTTTTCCGCTCCCCGTCACAAAGTCAGAACTGATCCCGGGTTGAGTGCAACATCTTCCGAGAGGTCGCCGTCGACGGTGTGGTCAGACTTACCAGGAAATCGCGTGGGCCGCCGTGGCGGCGGAATACATCCCGACCTAACCCTCCAACGGCTGCCCGTTAAACTACTCCGGCCGCCCCTAAATCGCAATAATGTGCAGATCAGCTGATGGCATACATCATTCAGTCGTTGTCTGGTTCGATAACTATCTGCTACATCTGATACTCAAAAAAAAAAAAACCCTATCTGCTACATCTCGGCAGCCAGGGTAAATATGTTTCAGCAGCAGAGTGTCTGCCATATCTTGGCAAGATCAACAGCGGGCTGGCCATGCCATGTGATTGACGAACATGGCTACAGGAGCGCGGCGACGGTGAACAGAATCCAGGCCGTTAATTCTGTTTGCCGACTTGCCGCTGCGTAGGCGCCCACGCGGCCAGTGGTTGGGGCAAAGCAGGAAAAGGAGCCGCCCCTTGATCCCCTTTTGTTCATCAGGCTGCCGATCCGGTGAGAAACACTGTGGATAAGAACCGGATTCTGATCAATCCTAATCACGGCCTAGAAGGACCAAAAGCAAGCACTTTGCACCCAAAAGAAGCTTCTTAACGCTTGCATGATGCAGCTGGAGAGATAGTTTGATTTGATAAATCCGGTGGAGCAGCCCATGAAGAGGAGAAGAGAGCGAGAGGAGATGTCAAAACTCAAAAGGGGAGCAGATTTTTCCGAACGGATAGAGAAAAGGAGCAGATGTATATATATTCAAATAAAGGCGTACGTGATGCAAGGCGCACTGATTAAAATTAGAATAGTAGCTCGGGGATTTCAGGTGGGGGTGACGTGGTCTTTGTCCTATCCACTCATCGCTCTCCATTTGGCCTCGCAAAGAGGGGACATCTATCTAGATCTAGTCGTTAGCTCCGCTGTAATAATAATCCCCGTTTGATTTTTCTTCTTCTGCACATATGCTTGATTAAAATGGCCTGTAAAATAACTTAGCCACACGTCCAGTTGGGAGTAGTAGACGCAACATGAGTTGATGCGTGGCCGATCTCGGCATGCACATGGAGTGTCCAGTTTGTCTGTCGTGGCTACCAAGGATGCTGCAGCATGGGGCCTCCACTCCGTCGATCGATCGTTCTCTCCAACTTGCAGGCTCGCGGCATGATGAAGCAGCTCACGCTGGACATTTACTATCTGACAGACATCATGGAAATCCATCTAGAGCGGACGCACGCACCAACTCCAACTCCAACTCCAAGTCGGGCATGTGCAACCGCAGCGGCAGTGGTGACCGGTGAGAGCACTTGCCTGTGCGCTTTTTATCCGTTTCACATGCGTTCACGGCGTGCATGATTAATCGTTGATTCGTCGTAGATTCAAAGACACGCCTTTTTAAAGTTTTGCGAGGGGATTACCTGGTTGCATGTGAAATCATCTGGCCCGAAATCCCTGACCAGGGAAAATTAGAAGGAGGAGAGGCGATGCGTGAAGGGAAGACCGACTACTACAGTGAGAGCAACCAGTTTTTAAAGTTAAAACACAGGTACAAAAGTCTCGCGTCAAACGGATGGATGACAGAGGACTGATCGAGCCCGTTGAATCGACAATCAGAAAAACTCTGGTGTGGTGTAATCATCAGCGCGAGGAAACTTCTATTCGCCTGCGCTTCTTCCCGGTGGATAGTCAAAGGAGCAGGGGATCCCGGTGACGTCCGTCCTGAGCCGGATCCTCTCAAATCAGCTGTCAGGTCAACGGAAAGAAGCCGGTTAACTATTACGAGCGAGAAAACGGAGGCACAAGCAACTGTGAGCAAGAAAGAAAGTAACCCGCAGTTGCTGCTAGCTCATGCGTTTCGACCGACCGATCCCTGGAATAATCTCTGCAGAACACGCGGGAAAACACAACACCTCGATTAATCTGCCTCATGTGCACGTACGAGTGTGTATCCACGGCAGTTGCTTCCGAGCCGATCCTTTTTTTTTTCATATGCGCAAGTGCTCCGGTCAACTCCTAGAACTGAAAACCCTCGTCAAAAGTTAGACCGGAGAAGGGAGGAAAAGTACTAGTTCTGCTCTCTGGTCGTGCCGGTCGCTGGTAATCCACGGCGGATGAATCTCTCTCGGCAGCGCGCCAGGGAAGACCGGTCAGCACTCACTCACGCCTCCTTTGTTTATGTTTACGATTGGCAGGCAGGGCCGGCCGTTGACGGTTGGCCATGCCCCTGCCGCTGCTGCAGCTGCACGCGCCACATGGCGGGTGGGCGGCGGGGCGGGGAGGACGCAAATCACGGCATGTGAGTCCATTTGCCCGAATGTGCGCGGCCTCCGGTCACGTGGATTCGACGGGGGTTGGGCCGAGGGATGGGATGGGATGTCGTACCACATGGCGCCCATGTTGGTGCACTGCACCTGAGCCAAAGATTCACCTACACTGTTCCTATATATCGACGTCAACACGATACTCCCTCCATTTTTTTAGTCCGCATATAAGGTTCGGTCAAAATCAAGCTTTGTAGAGTTTGACTAGCTGTATATTAAAAAATATAAAGATTTATAATATGAAATTAATATTTTCAGACGCACCATACTATATAGTTTTAATATTGTAGATGTTCATATATTTTAATATAAATTTGGTCAAACTTTGTGTAGTTTGACTTTGACCAAATCTTATATGCGGAGTAAAAAAAAACGAAGGGAATACTAGTACACTGTTTTTCATCATGTTTTTCTCTTTGGAAAAAATAAATAGGTTTTTCCACGCGTCTGGAGCATGTTTCTGGTTGATTTGGCGCTTGGCGGGCAGACAAGACAGGTGCGATTTATCTGCCGAAATAATAAGGATGCTTCTAGATGGAACCGATCGCCGTTCCTCGTGTTGGCAAAGCTGAGGACGGATGATGACCCGGCGTTCCAGTCAAAACTCAAAACCCGCAAGGTACGTACGGGACTAAAACATCAGCACAACTTCCTCCGAAACTAAACGGTAGCATCAAGAAAGATACTATTCGTAATTTGAAAGGCGGTACTTGCCACAAACCTCAGCAGAAAATTAGCCCTCGAGGTCATATCCGGGACAGTTTCATCTCTCGTTTGAAAGAGAAATTTCTGATCACGCAACCTGCGCTCGTCCCCCGTAATTAACCGGGCGGGGTGCGGAAGCTTCTCCATGCGCGCTGAGACGCAGACGCATCTGCTGACGCGTCGACACCCGTGGCGGCTCCCGGCGCGCCCCGGGCCCGGGGCTGCTGCCGTGGAGTAGGAGCAGGAGGAGTAGGAGTAGGCCCAGCGCTACGCGGTCAAACCCCCCTCCAACCGTCATCCATCCCCGACCCCGCACCCAGCACAGCACGCACAAGAAAAACTCCTCCACCTCCTCCGTCCCCCCCGGCCCGCTTAAAACCTCGGCTCCGACCGACCGAACCCACTGCCCCCGCAGACCCGCCGCACCCCCGAGTCGTCACCACTCCCAGCAGATCATCATCCACCGTCGACTGCTGCCCGGCCGGATTCGATCTGTCACTACGAGCGCGGCAGGGCGATCGTCGGGATGGACAAGAAGCTGCCGCTGCCGGTTGTGCACGGGGAGGGGCTGTGGGCGCGGCCCTGGCGGTGGGCCAAGACGGCCTTCTTCCTCGTCTCCATGCTCGCCTCGCTGCTCCTCGTCTGCGCGCCGCCGCTCCTCATCGTCCTCCTCGACCTGCTCCTCCCGCCAGCGCTCCTCTCCAACTTCCTACGCGCCGGAGCCCACCACGCCTCCGCGCACACCCTCCTCGACCAGGCCAGGGGCTTCCACTTCCGCTCCTCCCTCGTCGACCTCCCCGCCGTCTCCGCCGCCCGCTCCCTCCTCATCCTCTGTGAGCACCACCCCTCCGCGCCGCATCAGTTTCCTCTGATTTCCTTCCTGTTATTAATCGATCGCTGTTTTTTTCGTGTGTGCAGGCGCGTACACGGCGTGCGGGGGCGGCGCGGCCTACCTGTGGGTGGCGGCGGCCTGCAGCGTCGGCTCCCTCTTCTACGTCCTCGCCAAGGCCGTCGCGGTCTTCGGCGTGGCCGCCGACGGCGCCGCCGGCCTCGAGCTGCACGGCAGGGGCCAGCTCGTCGCCGTGGAGGCCATGTTCCTCATGTCGCTCGCGCTCGCCGCCGCGCACCTCGCCATGGCCTACCGGGCCAGCAGCCGCGAGAAGCGCCGGCTGCACGTCGTTTACAGGATCGACATCGAGGCAGTGAGTCCCCCCTGCCTGCCCCTCACCCCCTCCATGCCTCTCTGCCCATGCCAATTCTCGATCGCATTAAACACCATCTCCATGAACAGTTTTTCAGTAGCAGCCACTGTCACACACGCCAAATAAACTTCTCCCGATTTCGCGTTATATTAGTACAGTAGCTAAAATTCAGATGAACTCGAGCTTTGCAATTCGCCATGCACGCTCGTAGGAAAGAATTTTTGAAGATTCTCCAGCACAATCCAGGCGCTTCTTTGGGTGTATAATTGCATAATTCATCTCAGCGCTTTCGGCCGGACAGCTGATCGAGCTTTGTGTGCAACGCGCCAGCGTAGTGTGCAGTGTAAAATCCGAGGTGCGCCGTGGAATCTGCTACTTTCCCCAGCCGGCGCAACTGTACCAAGCAACGCGACAGCTCGTGCAACGGGCGGATGGGAGGACCGGGCAATTTTCTGAATTCATAACTCGTCGTCACTTGTCAGACATCGACCTGAGCCTGAAATTCTGAATTAGTCTACTTGTGTCTGCTGCCAAGTGCTTAGATTAACCCAACTGGTCAGTGCTGCACCACATTAGCTGTACGAACAGCCATTGATTACTAGTGTCCAGTGGTTGCTCCTAGTTAGCTGACTCCGGGTGCTCCAAGGACGGGCAGAGAGAGTCAGATTCAAACAGCGCCAACCCTGCTCAAAACCCGCACGAAAACCGGACGAAGACACGGTCCAGCAACTGCTGTGACACGTTTCTCCACGCGTGGATGGTACACGGTCGACTGATCTACTGTGCATGCCGACTTCTAGAGATATGTGGATGGTCGCTGCAGCCATCTTGACATCACAACCGCAACCAAAACCCGGCGTGTCACTGTCGCGCACTGTGGCCGCCTGATGAACCTTCTTTGCTTCCGTCGAAAACACAGCTCGGCCGATGGCTCTTTTGGCGTGATGTTCGTAGCAGAGGAATCCCTTCGACTTTGTCAAATGTTGTTAGCTGTCGTGAAAGCGAACGAAAGTTACAACTGTTTTGTTACTGTCTCGCTGCAGCAGTTGTTTGTCCGGTTATTACTAGCAGTAAACTAACTCCAATTGGTTTGTTGTTTTGCAGGTGAGGTTAAAGGGAACCCACACGCCCAAGTCCCTGAAGCAATGCATTGTATGACACCTGCCCATCGTCCAATCGGATGGGAATGGGGATTCGGATTCTGGAGAGGCGGCAGAACTCTTTCTGCTTCCTCCTCCGGTCTCAAATTTTTGGCTCGAGCAGTAGTAGTTTGTGTAGACTCCGATTGATCGATCGATCGACACGACGCGCCATGTGTATATGTTAGTACCCGCACCAACATCTCTCTCTCCCAAGTGGACATAGTGTGGAGTTCAGCTGTAAATATGGTGGGACATTTGTGCTTCGGCCTCCTGCAAAATAGGATGAGCCGTGCGGCAGATGCGATTGCTGTTTTTTCGTCTATATTCTTCTTCTTCTCCTCCCTCCTTTGGTTTCAATCACTGGACGTCACCATGTCTGACACTCTGACTGGAACTGTGAATAGTCAAACCAACGAAATTTGGCGGACTGGTAAAATTAGTCTGGACGCCGGGAAGAAGTTTCAAACACGTTTTTCCTGGCGTAGAAAATTCAGGCCAGTGAGTCAAGTAATGACGCACGGGATAATAGTGGTTGGTAAAAGTGACTTGAGAGGAGCTTTCCGATTGCCCAACCATCTAGACCTTCAGAAAGGGGAAATGAAGACTTCTTTGAAAATAAAATGAGAAAAGAGGAGGACTTTTTTGCTTCTGGAAATCTGGGATACTTTTCAGACTCGGAAAGGCCAGCATATCACGAGCAGATTGCTTGCTAAAACGATCTGGATAATGTTCTTTTTCTTTAGCGAACCGATCTGGATGATGTGCTCACCGGGGGCATTAGAGAGACTAGCTAATTGCCCGTCATTGCAACGGGGCAAATATATTTTAGTAATTCAATAATACTCCCTCTGTAAACTAATATAAGAGCGTAAGTTTATTTTAGTAATTCAATAGTTTACAGAGGGAGTATCAATTATGAGTGTCTCAACGTAAGTTCATTTTTTCTCTATGGTTTGTTCCACATCGACGTTGTAAGTAAGATCGTGTGGCAGAACAAGAAAATGGTGGAAATTAATTCACATAAATGACACTTTCCCTAAGTTAAGGTGATTTCCGTTTGAGGTATTTAACCGCACTACGCATGCTGTAGTCAAAATCAGAAGAAAAAATTGTTACTCTTCGTAATTAACATGATCCTTCCGTCCAAAGCTAGATGATATTTTCCATAAATTAATTGATGCCATTTTTTGTTTTAAGGTGATGAGTGGGATAAGGAAAAGAAAGTATTGATTTGGCTCAGATTATTTCAACTTGCGATCTTACCAACTTCCCTTTGATAATAGAAAAAGAAGCCCAATTGTGCTAGCCCAAGCCTGAATGGCCCGCCTATCCCAACTGTGTGCTAGCCTAAATTTGATTGCCCCGTGATCATAGGAATGAGGAGCAACTAACTGACGGGTACCCCTTGGGAGGGAGGGAGGGAGGGGGGGGGGTCCTACAAGACATTGTGGGTAACAGAGAAGTATTTTTTAGACGATGGGTAATAGAGAAGTGGGTCATCCTATTTCCCGCCTGCACACGACAAATAGAGAAGGCTTCGCTGAAGAAAGGGCAAACGGGCCGGCCCTCTCTACCCACGAGATTTTTCTTTTCTTCAGTTTGTAGTAAGTTTCTGACCCAAATAACCGAAAGTTGTTTCTTAGGAGATAGATTTTAAAAACCAAGTAAAATTGAATAAAAAATTAGGAATTTTTTCAATATGTGTTTTATAAAAAAGTTAACTGTATATTGAAGAAATGCTCATTGTATATAAAAAGTATTTATCATATAATTAAATAAGATCATTGCATATTAAAAAAGGGCCAATGTATACAACAAAAATGCTCGCAACGCCATCACTCCCGTCGCCTACAGTGCTTGACTATAGGAAAGCCCATTATAGCGCTAGCCCAAGCAATCATAATGCGTCTATGTCACTCAAACAAATATATGTAGGGGGCTTTTGTGTTTATTCATCAGGCTTTTTTTCACGTACAACAATAACAAAATCTGTATCGTAAAACAAAACTATGTACGGCTTTTGCTTTTTTCATCAGGCATTTTCCCCAACAGCAAAAATTAATTGTATCGCTCAAACAAAAATCTATAGTGATTTTGTTTTTTTTTCATCAGATTTTTGTCATGAACAACAGAAACCAAAAACTGTTTATGAATCCAAATAAGTATTCACAAGTTTTAAAAGTGTCCACCAATTATTTTAAAAATACTACGAATTCAAAAGAATTGTGCAAATAATATTAACTAAAAAATTGTTTGCAAATGTAAATTTGACCACGAATTTGGAATAATTCGTGAATTCAAAAAAATTGGTGCAAATCGAAAAAATTGTGGATAAAAACATGTTCAAATTTTCAAAAATGTTCACGAATTTTGAAATAAAAAAATCATCAATCAAAGTCCTAAAAAGTGAAAACTATTTATTTTTCAAGTTTATGAACACATTTTGAAATTTGTGAACAATCTATGAATATTTCTTAAAATTTTGAATTTTTTTATAAATTCTGAACATTTTAAGTTTCCAAACACTTCTCTGTAAACAGAAAAACTTTTATCGAAATCATAAAAAAATAGATTCTGATTTTTGAAATGAATAAATATTTTAATTTGAATATGTTTAATATTTTTAGTTTTTTAGTTTGTGAATTTTAAGACAAAACAGAAGAGAGAGGAGAAAGAACACATAATAAATTAATAACAGAAAAACAAGAAAAAGGAAAACCAATAAAAGCAAAAAAAAAAACCAGTTCAGGAACCTTGTAGATGCTTCCAAAATTGGTTAGGAACCTTCAGGACGATTCCTAAAACTAGTCGTCATCTCTCCCATCGGTTCGGCGCTTGCTGCACTTCAGTTCCTAAAGGGCCGGTCCATGTTCTGTGCTAGTGACTGATCGGAGTTTGAACGCTCGCAGTGAGTGATACATATCATTCCATGTTAATCAATCGTAGCTTCGATCGTCTTGAAGGAAAAATAGGTTTCGCCAATAGGAGACCATAACTTTTTTTTGTGTGGAAAAAACGGAGAGTAAATAATGTGGATGCACAACACTGGATAAGCCTAGCTTTTTCTCTATCCTAAAAAAATAACCTAACTTCTCTCTACAAAACAGACTAGCTAGCTGATATGACACAATAGCGTGTGAAGAACGGAACTGTCTCGGCACGAAGCGTCAAACATACACTCCTAAAACTGTGTATAGATGAAGAAAGAATCACTTCCACCAGCAAAACGTCAATTAAGAGTAACTTCATGTGTTATGTCCTCAAACTTTATTCTGAGACTCAATCATACGGCTTATCGAAATATCCTTTGCCTTAGCCTTTTCGGTATGTGCAATCACTCCATAGTACTCAAAGGAAATGTATGGGAGAATGGAGAGGATTTATGCTGGGTGTCATGTCTCATGACCGGAATGCAATACCTGATAGGAATGTGAGTTCTATGGACAAAACTCTACAGCAAAAAGGAGACAAGGAGTGTTAGAGCATCTCTGGCAGACCCCGCATCTCACCAGTGCACAAAACCCGTTTGCAGTTCGCGGAAAAACGGCTTTGCGGGCCGGCACGGACGGCCGCAGAGGCAGACCCTCCAAACGGACCCGTATAAAACGATATTCGCTGAATATACTTTTTTATGGGTCGGCTTTACGGGGTCTGCTCTTGTGCCGCTGCATCCTGCATCCCGCCGGTCCGCAAATATCAATACCACAACACAAAAATAAAACAAACAAACGTCCACACCACAAAATAATTATTCAGAAAAATTATCAATACCAACACAATACAACAACCATCCACAATACAAATAATTGTTCAAATCACTACAGCAAACTTAAATGATGCAATACAAAACTTGTCCCGAAGACAAGTACAAATGAATAGAAAAATGAGTTTGTTACTATCCAGCCCTTTGCCATTGGTCCTCAATGAGATCCTCCTGAAGCTGAAAGTGGGTGTTTGCATTTTCAATCTCCTTGTATATTTGAAGAAAAGCTCTAATGCGGTTAGGGTCTCTAACTGGTTTGACACGGCTACCCACATTGTCGTAGAAGAACTCCAAGTTCATGCCTCTCTCATCTTCGAGAATCATATTGTGAAGGATAACACAACATGTCATGATGTTTTTCAAGGTCCGCTTGTCCAAAAAACGAGCAAGACCATAAACATTGGCAAACCTAGATTGCAAAACCCCGAATGCTCTTTCAATGTCTTTTCGGGCTGCCTCTTGCACCCTTACGAATTCACATTGTTTTCTAGTTTTGGGTTCTTTGATGCTCCTAAAAATGTGCACAAAGGAGGGTATATACCATCTGCAAGATAGTACCCTTTTGTGTATTCATGCCCATTGATAGTGTAGTTGTAAGTAGGAGCATCACCACTAGCAAGCCTAGCAAACAAATGAGACCACTGCAACACATTGATATCATGAGAGTGCCCGACATGCCAAAGAAGCAATGCCAAATTCATAAATCTTCGAATGCTACAACCTCTAGCACAATTGTTGCATCACGAGACTTGCCACGATACATTCCCTGCCATGCCATCGGGCTATTTTTCCAAGTGCAATGCATACAGTCAATTCTACCTAGCATGCCAGGCCAACCTCTCCTCTCATTAGATGCCATCAATTTCTTTGTGTCATCCTCGTTGGGTGCCCGAATATATTCAGGACCAAAGACACGGATGATCACTTTGGCAAATCTACGCACTGACTCAATTGTGATATCTTCACCAATGCGAAGGTACTCATCGGCATAGTCAGCCGGAACGCCATATGCAATCACCCGCATAGCCGCCGAGATTTGTTGATATGCACTAAATCCCTTCAAGCCCACATCATTTCTTCTTTGAGTAAAATACTGACAATTTGCCTCGCAAGCTTGAACAATTTTCACAAAGAGGGATCGGCACATTCGATACCTTCTCCGGAAGAGGTGCGGTGGATATGTTGGATTCTCCGCGAAGTAGACGTGCATCAACATCTCGTTCTCGAGATGGCGATTCCGAGGAATGCAAAGACGCCCGACGGTCGACCCTCGCCGCCTCTTCCGGTTCTCGTCTTCGTGCTCCTTGACGGCAAGAGCCATCACTAACGTCTGCTGCCGGAAGTTTGCAAGCATCGTCTCAACATCCGAGTCGTCTGAATCGGAGAGCAAAAACTTCTCGCACGAGCTCGATTCCATCTACATGAACAAGAATCGCACGCTGCGTCAATCAAGTATGCAAAGCGCTCATCACAAAGCACAAACAAACACTAACCGGCGGCGACGAGGGGCGGCTCGAGGGCGGTCGATCCCTAGCGGCGATAGCAACGAGGGGTGGCTCTTCTTGCCGGATCGGGGGGGGGGGGGGGGGTGCAGCGTATTGGTGGTGGAGGGGGAGGGTGGGTGACGCCCCCGCGACGCAATGGCGGGCGGCGGCGGAAGGAGGTGGTGAAAGGGTGCGGGCTGAAATGTTCCTCCCGCCAACCGCTTCACTGCGATACGGGGCACCGTAGGGGCTAGGCGGAAACCTGCGTATTCATGGGTTGGGGCCGAGATTTTGCCGCGCCCCTTAAAAAACTTTACGGGCAGGCCGCGTTTGCGAGGTCTGTTCGGGCGGGATTTTCCGCGCCGACCCGCATTTTGGCGGTTATTTTACGGGTCGGGGCTTTTTGCGTGGTCTGCTAGAGTTGCTCTTAGCCATTTGATCGACAAGTCAAAAAAATTTGAGGAGGAGAAAGGTCAATGACAAACAATATTGAATGCACAAGGAGATAATTCACACTGATACTCCAGGAAGAAATTTCACGCAAATATGAAAGGAAACAATTTCAATTCAACCAGCAATATAGAAATGCTCCCGCATGTTTGATGAGTATACTTTAATATCCCCGTTTGAGCACCAAAACTTGTTGGGACTTCATACAAACTTCGGGTCATGACCAATCCTCCATTGGCTAATTAGGGAGCAAACTCGATTGGCTCCCTCTTCTCCCTCTCGATCATCATCTTATAAACTCGCTCCTCCGTACTCGTGTTACCGCCATTGCCATCAACCTGCCGCCACTGGCAACATGCATGACAATTCCCCAATCAACCCATCTCTCGAATGCCTAAGGGTGTCCGTGTTTATGTCTGGCACTCGTAAGTTCTAGGATGGCTCCGCAATAAAATTAAAATCTCCACTCAACTCTCTTCTTCATTCTTCATCTCTCTACTTCTTTGTCTTCCACATATGACCCCAATCAGTGGCCGATGGGTATTCGACACCACTGAACGTTCACCCCCTAGTGTCATCGAGCAAACATTTTTTGTTTAGTCTCCTTATAGTAGTCTCTACACTTGTCATGTTTCTTAGATTATTTGCAAGGAGTATTCAATCTCTTATCTTTTTTGTTTTGAACATTCAAGCTTTTATCTTTACAACACTAGCCGCCACCAACCCACCTATGTGGATGGATCCACAAAATTTGTCACTGAATTGACATGTTTTAGAAATAATGTGTGGTTTTTCATCTCAGAACCGTGCTTAGCCGTCCATGAACCGATAAGGGGTGTATGCATTCTCGAGAAGGGGCCTGAGGAGAAATTTGTTTGGTTCCAGACTTTGTTCAAAACATGAGAATTAGGGGTTGTTCGGTAATGCTCCGCTCCGGGAGTGGCGGAGGTGCAGTTCAAATTGGCAGAGTTGCAGCTTCCCCGCTCCGTAGATTCTGGGAGTGGATGATGGCCTTAATCCATGCTAATATGCAACACAAAGATTTCTCCTAACTAAAATCTATGAAGATAAAAACAAAGAATAGGGCATCAAATATCCCGTCGGCAGGCAGCGATGTGGGAGGAGCGGCGATAAACGTGACCAAAGTGCATCCGACCACCAACCGCTCCCTCATTGGCTGCTGTCCAGTCTTGTGGCTGAGGCAGCAGTTGACGATCATCAAGATGGGGCACAGTACAAGCACATCCTCCCCAATCAAGTCCAAGCATCTGCCGTCCATCCATCTATCCAGGTTGCGCGAAAGGAGCGTCCCGTCGCGTGTTCCCCGTGCACGGCGCACGCGTCATGGGGGCCGGCATGTGAGGCCGCTTTCGCTGCTCCTGCGCCGGGTGAACGGGGCCGCTGCCCCTGCCGCAGCGGACTCGCCGACGGACGGCGACGGCGACGCCTCGCCCGTCGTCGACGTACCCAAACGTGCGCCGCAGAAAGTAGAAACTGGATCGATCGAACCGGGCGTGTGGTTTGAGTGGCACGCGGTGAACAGTCCGGTTCGTGGTATCGTCGGATAATTTAGGGGTAGCAGCAGTTCGTTCATCGTATCGTCAGATAAGTTGTTCAATGTTCTGTTCGTGCGTGGAACAGGAGCTGTGGAGCTGCAGCGGATCATGTCAGGACGGGCTTGGGCGACCGGTCATGGATGCACCCATCCTCCGCCGTCGGCGCGGCGCCGACGTGGAGGTGCAGCCGCCGTGGGCTCTTTGTGCAGAAAGGTCATGAGGTGCACGCACGTACGTACTACGTCGCCGCGGTCATGGATCAAGCCATCAAGCGCGAATCTCAGGGATGGACAGACGCACAGATGATGACCTGCCGCCCTACGTCGCTGTAGCAGCAGTAAAACCGGCGTTGATTGTCCAATCACCCTGATCTGATCTGATCGACCAGGTCTCCAAGACACGTAGTACAGCCATGGAGTCGAGACACAGATTGCGGCGACAGCTCTGATCAAGTTGCGGCAGCTAGCCAAGCCAGCGACGGTCCGTCCACTCCGACGACGGCGGCGTCCAGCTTAATTGCGACGACTTTGCTTGTCACGGCAGCAGCAGCATTCGGCGGATACATTTCAGCCGAGACTGACGGACAACGAATCTCCGGTCGATGGGCTCCGTTCCAACGCGCAACGCGATAGCTTGTGCGCGCTGGGAGTCGCGGATTCCTCCTCACCCGGTTAATTGGCGGGAAAATGACGCGCGCGGGCGCGTGTAAACGTGCGACCCGGCGCGCGCTCCACTTCGCCTCGCTCTCTCCGCTTCACGCCGGGAACACAATCATAGGCGGCAAAGCTCCGGTGCCCATTCCGGGCCGTGCGTGCGTGCTTCCATTGGTCGACCGAGCGAGATCGAGTCTCCTCCCGTCTTGTTGGACACTACCGATTGTTGGCTCGCTGCGTAGACCAGCGCCCGGTCGAGCGGCAATAATGCCAGTTGAAAATTCAGCGGCGTGACAGCAAGCATCTACATCCGGGCTGGGCAAATTCGAGCCCTCAAACACCCGCGGACTTGGATGAAACTGGACGCGTCTGCGTGTACTGATCGGTCACAGCTCGTACTTTCTCCGATACATCTGAGTACCTCATATTTCATGAGACCTTTTACAGTGCATCAAATATATTTGGACCGTTCATTTTATGTGATTGGAGGGTCCAGATGAGGCAATACTATAGTAGATTTCTGGTAGTATATTGAGTAATTAAGGGCATTTTAGGTAGTTAACTTTTTATCAATCAATCAGGCAGGTTCGCGCACGCAGGTCTTCTAGTGGCCAAAGTAATTTAGATTGAGTACGAGTCTCCTCGCAGGACGAACTGAACGTCGGCGCTGGCACCGTTGCCGCGTTCTCGTCCGTTGTCATCTAAGGTGAGCCGCAGTCGAAGTCGATGTCAATCATATCGCCGGACACCTCGGGCACCGGCTGGAGGCCGCACGATTGCCCGCCTTCTACGACATCCTCTCGATAAGGCACAATGCTTCCATGCAAAACTGTTCCTGCTCGTTGCCGCTGCCAAGGTCTAGCCGGCCAAGAAGGGCCTCCATCTCGCTGGCAAACTCCATGAGCTCGGTCGTCAGGCAGAAGCCGACGAGGCTGAACCGCTGAATGGGTGCCTGGAGACGCCGTCGTAGCAGGTTTCATCGGATTCATCATGGCACGACGCGACGACCTTCGTCGGTTCCTCGAGAGGCGGCGACGGGTAGAGCTCCGCAGGGGTGGGATCGAAGATGGGAACGCCAGTACAACAGGTTCTCCTCACTTCTGCTCCTCCGACGAGTTCCTGCCGGACGGCTCGGGACAACGAGCCACCTCGATGGGAGCTGCCATATGCCCCTTGCTTGTGAGCTCCTCCGGGACGGCCAGTCGCCTAGACAGGAGGTGCCCGATGCTCCTGGCCTGCGAGCGCGCAGCGCCGGCAAGACCTCGTCGCTGCGGTGGCTCTCCCGCAGAGCCACTCCGGCAACCCAAGGGGTTCACGGAGTGTGCACCGAGGCGTCGCTCCCCTGGCACAGGAACACGTAGTCCGCCGTGGCACGCACGCGCCGCCTTGCTCGCCATCATACTGCCCGCCGCCTTCCCAAAGCTACTGATCAACTGAAATTCAAAGTGGCAAGCCGCACCACGCACCATACGGAACTACTGTAGATTTTATTTTGTGTCGCTTTCTGCAGGCACTTGGCCGCAGTGGCTCCGGTTGGAGGTCCGCCGCCGGCGTGGAGATTTTGCGGCGGCGTGGTGTCGGGAGTAGTGGACGAATGGGTCGGCGTGGATGGGATGAGAATGACTAATTAGTTAGATCAATCAGGATTTATTAAACTGAAAAAAAACAAATCTATCTTTATGTAGAATTACCAATATATCCTAGAATTTAAATTTTACCGATTCATATTGACCGTTAGATCAACTAAATACTACTCACTCTGTTGGGTAGTATGATGTACCGTAACAACTCTCTATTTCATCCCTCAAATCCATACAAACCGTGCAAAAGAGTTCCTACGTACTACATACACCATGCTAGCCTAAATTTAGCTACCTCGTCGGAGTTGTCCATGACGTGATGTTGGGTAGTTGGGCGCGTCGGAGGGCTCCGGCCGCTCCTCCTCATCCATATGCGCGAGTATCTCATTGACGTCCGCCCCCTCCGCCTCCTGCAGTCGACGGCGCTTGGCCTGCACCGCCGATTCCGATCAAAGGGAATCAAGCATCGCCTGATGCCCCGCCTACAGATCCGCGGCCCCAGCGGCTCCCCCACCTCCTCCTTCTCCACCGGGTCCGGACGCCCCATATCCACTTTATATTAGGGCTGGATATGAGACGTGTCGGTCAGCCCTGGTGTTTGAAGCCCGTTTAAGGTGTTCGTCTGTGTCGGTTTTTTATGACCAGGCCGTCTGTCCGGGCGTTTGAGACGGGTTTGAGTTACTGAAGTGCTAACGATTTGCAAGAAAAACAGTGGGAGACCGAAGACTCCTCTCTACTTGGAATACCACCGTATTACTGACCACCATGGCTTGGTATACCGTGTACGTACGTGCGTGCGCTCGACGGGATCGCCCTGCCTCTAGGTACTCCTCTGGCACCGTACGTGGAAGAAAGGAAGTAGCAGTCGGCTAGTGGTGGTGGTGGTTACTGTAGCAACGACAATCCGTCGTGTTCCAGGCAACGTGGCCGTGGTACACGCCCGCATATATCCACGAGCACAGTGCGTACCACCCTTTCCTTTCACGTCAAAGTACATGCACAGTGAGTGAGTGGTAGAGGCCGCGCACTGTACGCACGTACAGTGGTACCTTCTTGGGTACCACCTGTCGCACCAACTGTTCGTTCGGGACACCGGAGCCCAACAAGGCTAGGGCAGGGGGCACGTACGTACGTGTCGCTGGCCCAGCTCCGGGCCCACCGGCTCATGGCCGTGGGAGCTGCAGAGCGTACGTACAAGCAAAAGAGGACATGTGCAGGAAGACAGAGGGCCATAACGGTATGTACAGTGACCGGCACATAAAAATTTCACCGTGTTGTTCTAAAAAATCGTTATGTTGGAGACCATGACGTGAATCCGATGGAGGGTCGGGCCAGGGAGGTCACGTAGGCTACCGCAGAGCCGAGTTTTTGTATGAGCGTGAGAGAGCAATGGCGTGATATGATATGATTTGATGGCACTACGGGCAAAAGGTTTCTGCAGAGAGTGACGGGGTAGATCGACTAAACTACTTTTTTTTGTGAGACATGATCGACTAAACTACCACTACTAGAGATTGAGAAGATTGGAGGTGGACCTTAATCTATTTTAATCCAACATCATAAAGAACAAATTTTACTAGGACGATCATATATACTTTGCCCTTGTATTAGAAAAACGGTTCTTCTTCTAAAAAACGGAGAATCCCGACAAGACATTCGTTATATGTGACAAGATTGTATCCCGTAAGTGATTAGTTGTTTGATGACGATGTTAACTATTGCCTCCGGCCTGGTTTATTACTCCCCTCCTTTTTTTTGAGCAAACACAGTGGGGAAAACCCCCCACTGTAACTCTGATTTTCACTAATAAAGGATAATGTTACATCGACTGTACAATGATCATGAAGATAAATGGAAAATCTACAAGTAGTCCAGCCAGCTCTGCATTCCTTCCTTCAAACTAGGTTTTGCTTTCTTGATGATCATGCCAAAGTGTTCTTTGAAGATGCTTATGCAATATGCCATATTCTTTTCTTTGTGATCAAATATGATACCATTCCTGTGCTTCCATAAGCTCCAACAACCTGCAATCAAGCATTCTTTGAAGCACATAATATTGCTGTTCCTTCTACCCTCCAACATCATTTCAAGGAGATCGTAATCTGTATTCCATTGGAAACCAATGTTCATCCAGAAATTTTGACTGAAATCACAACTGAAGAATAGATGCATTAGGTGCTCAATGGGTTCATCGTCACACATGACACAAGAAGTAGATTGGATGTGGAATCTCTACCTGGTTAGGAGATCTCTAGTGTTAAGCTTGTCCTGTAGTATTAACCAGAAGAATAATTTCTGCTTAGGTAGAGTGCATGATTTCCATATCCATTGGAATGGCTTGCGTGCATCCATAGGTTTGCCAATGTATTCCAGATATATTCTTTTATTGGAGTATTTGGTACCTCCCCAATAGAAGTTCCAAATACCAGGTTGCTCTTGGTTTTCTCTATCATTAATAGTCCTCTTAATTGGATGCTTTGTTGAACAATAATACTAGACATTGGCAGGTGAAACATCTCATAAAAACTATCATGATCAAGATTACTAGCCTCCTCTGGGTAATGTTGGGGTTTTAGCATATGAGGATAGTTGTGCCATCATGGTATTCAAAGGTTGGGAGCACCATTTGTCAGTCCATAGCATGATGGTATTACCTTGCCCAGCTGTGCAATTAGTCATTTCTTTAAATTTCTCCATGATAGAGCAACAGTCCCTCCACCAAAATGACCCCACTCTAGTGGGGAAGCTTGGTAATTCTCCATTGTTATAGTAGTTGTTCCATATCAGCTTAACCCATGGAATATCCTGCTTATTAAAGAATTTAAAGAGGAATTTAGTCAAGAGGGCCTAGTTTTGCATTCTGAGGTCAAGCACCCCCAAACCCCCAGCTTTTTTGGGAAGACAAACCTTATCCCATTTCACCAGACAGTTTCCATGTTTGTTGATGTCTCTGGCATACCAGAGGAAGCTTTTGCCAGATTTCTCAAAATGATCAAGGATGGTAAATGGTACTCTAATGCAACACATAGAAAATATGGGTAGAGCAGATACTATAGCCTTCAGGTGTGTGAGTCTACCAGAGTAAGTCATCACTGTAGCAATGCCAGACAGTCTAGTATCTAGTCTAGATACCATGGGCATTAAATCAACAACTTTTGGTCTAGTAGATCCCATAGGGAGTCCCGGATATGTGAAAGGCATTGATTCCCTTTTGCAATTGAAAATACTTGCCAGTTCTTGTGCTCTCTCATCAGTGATGTTAATAGGGACAATTGATGATTTGCTGTAATTCACTATAAGTCCAGTGAAAGCTAAGAATTTCTCTAGAATTTCAATAAATATTCTAATTTGATCAACTTCTGCTAGGAGAATAATTAAAGTGTCATCAGCATACTGGATAATAGGGTAGGATTCAATGTCATTGGTGTCAATGGGTAGATTGAGAGTTCCCTCTCTCCATGCTTCATTAACCATGATTTGCAGTAATTCACCAACCATGACATATAATAAGGGGGAGAAAGGGTCCCCTTGCCTTGTTGGAAATATGCCCTAGAGGCAATAATAAATAGGTTATTATTATATTTCCATGTTCATGATAATCGTTTATTATCCATGCTAGAATTGTATTGATAGGAAACTCAGATACATGTGTGGATACATAGACAACACCATGTCCCAAGTAAGCCTCTAGTTGACTAGCTCGTTGATCAATAGATGGTTACGGTTTCCTAACCATGGACATTGGATGTCATTGATAACGGGATCACATCATTAGAAGAATGATGTGATGGACAAGACCCAATCCTAAGCATAGCACAAGATCGTGTAGTTCGTAATGCTAAAGATTTTCCAATGTCAAGTATCATTTCCTTAGACCATGAGATTGTGCAACTCCCGGATACCGTAGGAATACTTTGGGTGTGCCAAACGTCACAACGTAACTGGGTGGCTATAAAGGTGCACTACGGTATCTCCGAAAGTGTCTGTTGGGTTGGCACGAATCAAGACTGGGATTTGTCACTCCGTGCGACGGAGAGGTATCTCTGGGCCCACTCGGTAGGACATCATCATAATGTGCACAATGTGATCAAGGAGTTGATCACGGGATGATGTGTTACGGAACGAGTAAAGAGACTTGCCAGTAACGAGATTGAACAAGGTATCGGGATACCGACGATCGAATCTCGGGCAAGTACAATGCCGCTAGACAAAGGGAATTGTATACGGGATTGACTGAATCCTTGACATCGTGGTTCATCCAATGAGATCATCGTGGAACATGTGGGAGCCAACATGGGTATCCAGATCCCGCTGTTGGTTATTGGCCGGAGAGGTGTCTCGGTCATGTCTGCATGATTCCCGAACCCGTAGGGTCTACACACTTAAGGTTCGATGACGCTAGGTGAGGGAGTCCTGGATTAGGGGGTGTTCGGATAGCCGGACTATACCTTCAGCCGGACTCCAGGACTATGAAGATACAAGATTGAAGACTTCGTCCCGTGTCCGGAAGGATTTTTTCTTGGCGTGGAAGGCAAGCTAGGCGTGCGGATATTCGAGATCTCCTACCATTGTAACCGACTCTGTATAACCCTAACCCTATCCGGTGTCTATATAAACCGGAGGGTTGTAGTCCGTAGGACAACAACAGAACCATCATCATACACAATCATACCATAGGCTAGCTTCTAGGGTTTAGCCTCCTTGATCTCGTGGTAGATCCACTCTTGTACTACCCATATCATCAATATTAATCTAGCAGGAGTAGGGTTTTACCTCCATCGAGAGGGCCCGAGCCTGGGTAAAATAAAGTGTCCCTTGTCTCCTGTTACCATCCGACCTTGACGCACAGTTCGGGACCCCCTACCCGAGATCCGCCGGTTTTGACACCGACATTGGTGCTTTCATTGAGAGTTCCTCTGTGTCGTCGCTTTTAGGCCCGATGGCTCCTTTGATCATCAACAACGATGAGGTCCAGGGTGAGACTTTCCTCCCCGGACAAATCTTCGTCTTCGGCGGCTTCGCTCTGCGGGCCAATTCGCTTGGTCATCTGGAGCAGATCGAAAGCTACGCCCCTGGCCATCAAGTCAGGTTTGGAAGCGTAAACTACACGGCAGATATCCGCGGAGACTTGATCTTCGACGGGTTCGAGCCACAGCCACGCGCGTCGCACTGTTTCGAGGGGCATGATATAGCTCTGCCTCCGAATAGTACCCTGGAGGCCGCACACGCTCCGGCCCCGATCCTCGACTCGGAGCCTGCTGCGTACTTTGAGGATGAACGGTTGGACGTCACCTCGGGGGCTGCGATCTCGAAAGCGATCGAGCCGAACGCCAGCCCCGCACTCCGCATGGCTCATGACTCCAAGGAGCCGGACTCTTCTCCGAACTCCGGGCCTTCCGTGCCCCTGCCGATCGAATCCGATTGGGCGCCTGTAATGGAGTTCACCGCCGCAGACATCTTTCAGTGCTCACCTCTCGGTGATATCCTGAATTCTCTCAAGTCTCTATCTTTATCAGGGGAGCCCAGGCCGAACCATGGCCTGCGAGGTTGGGATTCGGACGACGAAGAAATTCAAAGCCCACCCACCACCCACTTAATAGCCACTGTCGATGATTTAACCGACATGCTTGACTTCGGATCCGAAGACTTCGACGGTATAGACGATGAAGACGGAGACGAATTGGAACCAGCACCTATAGGGCACTGGGCCTCCACCCCACCTAACGATGTATTCATGGTGGATACCCCTAAAGGAAACGACAACGAGGAAAAAGGGGGCGAAAAAAGAGGTAAAACCTCCGAAAAGCAGTCAAAACGGCGACGTAAACGCCGAGCCAAACTCCGCCTCGATCAAAACCCAGCCCTAGAGCAGGATGAGCCGATAGACGACGAGCTTGCCTCAGAACAGCCGTCCGAACAGGGCATCACAGATAGAGAGGACGGACAGCCCTCCCCCGGCCATAACAGAACTCCGGACGATCTCACGCCGGATAAAACCACGGAGCAGAAGAATCTCCATGAAAGGCTCGTTGCCACGGCACGTAGCCTGAAAAAACAGAAGCGGAAGCTGAAGACGGCGGAGGATGCACTCAAAACAAGATGGAGCAAAGTAATCAAGACCGCAGACAAATACGGCGACAGCCGCCGCACCAAAAGCTATCCGACGAGAAAACTACTGGCCGAATTCGACCAGGAGGCCACACGGTCGGATAGACGACCCCACAGCCACTATAAAAAGGCAAGCGGCGCCGCACTTAATGCGGCATGCGACCCAATCAAAGACTCGCATCATGGCCCAGCCAGGTCCATTTACGGGCGAAGAAAGCAAACTTTCACAAGCAATGCAAAAAATCCACCATCAGAATCCGGCACACCCAAATACAGGGGTGCCGCACACCCCCTATGCTTCACCGATGAGGTCCTGGAATATGAATTTTCAGAGGGATTTAAACCCGTCAACATAGAGGCATACGATGGAACAACAGACCCGGGAGTCTGGATCAAGGATTATATCCTCCACATACATATGGCTAGAGGAGACGATCTCCACGCCATCAAATATTTACCCCTTAAGCTTAAAGGGCCAGCCCGGCACTGGCTTAAAAGCCTTCCCGAAAACACAATTGGAAGTTGGGAAGAGCTCGAGGATGCTTTCCGAGCAAATTTTCAAGGGACCTATGTCCGTCCCCCGGATGCAGACGATCTCAGTCACATAACTCAGCAGCCCGGAGAATCAGCTCGGCAGCTCTGGAACAGATTCCTCACTAAAAAGAATCAAATAGTGGATTGTCCGGACGCCGAAGCCCTAGCGGCTTTCAGGCATAATGTCCGAGACGAATGGCTCGCCAGACACCTCGGCCAGGAAAAGCCAAGAACAATGGCCGCACTCACAAGCCTCACGACCCGCTTTTGCGCAGGAGAGGACAACTGGTTGGCACGATGCAGCCCGAGCGACCCAAGTACATCAGAAATCAGAGATGGAAACGGAAAACCACGGCGAAATAAGGACCGCCGCCGAATCAAAGGCAAAAGTCCGAAGAGCACGGCAGTCAATGGCGGATTCAAAAGCTCATGGCAAAATCATACAAAACCACCCCTTCAAGATAATAGGGATGATCCGTCCAGCTTAAACAGAATCATGGACAGAATATGTCAGATACACAGTACTCCTGGGAAGCCTGCCAATCACACCCACAGAGACTGTTGGGTTTTTAAACAATCCGGACAGCTTAACGCCGAACACAAGGGGCTCAATACACCAAGTGAAGAAGAGGACGAACCCCAAAGGCAGAACACTAGGAAACAAAAGAACTTCCCTCAAGAAATCAAAACAGTGAACTCACTTCACGTAACAAAACGTGTGGCACCCATAAAGGTACACACAACCAAACCTACCGCTCAGGAGTCCCGCCACTGGTCACTAAAGCCAATCATTTTTTATCAGCTAGATTATTCTAGAAATATCAAAAACGCAGGCCGGACTGCCCTGATACTGGATCCAATAATCGATGGATTCCAGTTTATCAATGTCCTTATGGACGGCGGCAGTGGACTAAGCCTGATATATCAGGATACAATCCACAGCATGGGCATAAACCCAGCAAGAATCCGCCACAGCAAAACCTCCTTTCAAGGGGTAGCACCAGGCCCGGACACTCATTGCATGGGCTTTCTCCGGCTTACAGTCATCTTTGGCTCTGCCAATAACTTTCGTCGCGAAAAGCTGACCTTCCATGTAGTCCCGTTTTCAAGTCGCTATCAAGCACTAATGGGACGCGGAGCTTTCGCTCGCTTTAACGCAATACCGCATTATGCATCCCTCACGCTAAAGATGCCCAGTCCTCGAGGAATCATCTCTTTAAAGGGAACACACTAAAATACGCCTCCTCCAAACGGAGGATTGCGCGGCCGCTTAAACAGCCGCACAATAAAGTGGCCTCGCCAGCCAAAGGACTTTTTTATAAGTCATTACAGGCCACGGACCCGGACTCAACGAGTTCGGCACAAGTCCATCAATAACGCAGGCTTAGTACGCCACATACCCCCATACCAGGGGCTGTACGCAGAGACAATAAAACTCAACCTTATATATCCTTTACTTTATATTTTGTTTATTATCCTTTTTGTTCCGCACGACCCATTTCTCAATTTAGTTCCTCTCTTTTACAGATGAACGTCGTGCGGCGCCCGTCCAGGACACGTCACAGCGGAGACATAGGCGCAGACATGCAGTAGGGACCCGTCCTAAAGGATTCTTTTTAGATTAAGACCCTGCGTAAACCTTTTTTACTGTCTCTTGCTGCTATACATCCCCTGGTTTTTTCTTTTCTATAACCAAGGAGGAGGCTGACGTTTTGGCATGTGGCCACGCCAGAAATCTTGCTCGTACCTGGACACTACGGGCTCTTTTCTTTTGTTTAAGGGTGTTGTTTCACATGCACTCACAAAGACCGAACACCTTAGGGAGTGTTCGGCGTCGCGAGTTTTGGCACTATATGCATCAGCTCCGAATCATGATTTTGGTCACATGTTGGGTTGCCCGGCTCCTGAGTTCGGCTACCTTACGTTCTGCTCTATCGGCTAAGGTAGCACCAGGAGAACTACTGCGATTGTGCCCCGGTTCGGCCGGGTGAGCACCTTAGTAGAGAAAGCCGAAAACCGACTATCATGATGTAGCACGAGACTGGTCGCCACTCGATGACTCATAGGGATTTATTGAATTCCTCCGCTTTGACGAAGGGCCGTTTCCCGGTCAGGCACATACGCGCTCTGAACTCGGGCAAAGCGCAGTCGCCACTAAAGGGCTACCTAAAGAGTCCCACTGTCAAGCTCCTATGGCTAAGTGAAAGTGTTAAAGCATTATAGTCCGGTTTCCTAGCTCGCTGCGCTATCACCTCCTTTGTAGGACCAAGACGTTGGGTTAAGTGTGAAAATGCGTCTTCTGCGCGCACCCCCGCACTATGTGCGTGGGGGCTGAAGCCAACGACTGCAATCTTTCAGAATTTATATATTAAAAAAGCCGCACATGAGGTGTTCTTAATACTTGAAGGCACAAGTCTAAAAAATGCCACTAAAATTTATCAAAATACTGATTTATGATTACATATGCTATCATAATATAGCATCCTTCGAGCACTGCGTCTCTATTACGCGAGCGCCTTCGAGGACTTCCTCAAAATAATGCTCGGCAGGTATTCGGCTTTTATCCGAATCCCGGGACGCAACAATGGTGGGCTCCATATCTGCCCAGTATGTCTTGACACGGGCAATAGCCAGCCGAGCGCCCTCTACGCACGCTGACCTTTTCATAGCATCGACACGTGGCACCACGTCTAGCAATTGCTGCACCAAGCTGAAATAACTCTTCGGCTTCGTTCTCCCCGGACACAGACGATCCATGACGTACTTCATGGCGAGTCCGGACAACCTATTCAGCTCGGCCCATTGGGCCAGGCGATCGTCCACTACCAGCGGACGCTCTGGATTGACGAATTGCGACCAAAAGAGCTTCTCCACTTCATGATCCTTTTTATCTCGAAAGTGTTCGGTCGCATCAGTGGCAATAGCCGCCAAATCCAGATAGGTGTCCTCTATACTCCACATCCGGTTTAACGGGGCAAACTTCGGATCACAAAATTTTCTCCGCAGCGAGAAAGGCTTTCCATCCGCAATTTGTCCGGCCTGACGCAGCTCTTCCTTCGCCGCTCTCATTATAGAGCGGGCGTCCTTGGCGTCAGCAACAACCTTCTCCAAGCTCGTTTGCTTCGCCCGATCTTCTTCTTCAAGAAGCTTACAACGGTCAGTAGCGCTCTTTAACTTCACGGCCATATCAGCCATTTCATCCTTGCTTCGGCAATGGGCAGCCTGTTCGGCTTTCAGCTCTTCAAGGGCTTTTACGGCAGCCACATCACTTCTTCCGGCTTGTTCCTTCGCTCGGGCGAGTTCGGCCCTAAGACCTTCCACGGCGGCCGCACCATCTGCGTCAAGCACACACACGGTAAGATATTGACATACAGCTCGTCTTACTAACAATCGCCTAATAATTTCAATACCTTGACCACCATCAAGCTGCTTGTTAACAAGCACGATGTCGGCTTCTGCCTCATCCAGTTGTCGCGTTAGTTCGGCATATTCACAAGTCCGGCTTGACTCTGGACAATCAGCCACCTACATATAAAGGTGCCACTTGAAGGACCTGGAATTAAGATCCTCTGCGCGCCGTACATCTTTACGACCCACAGAGTCTCAGGGGCTACTATCTACACATGGCGCACTTTATTTATGCGCAATTAATACAAATATACGTTATTTAAAACATACCTCAAGTCCTGCCACTAAACTCTTGACGGCCTCGTGCAGCCCGCTTTCTACGGATGAAATCTTTTCAATCACCGTGCTCATTAACGCACGGTGCTCCTCTGAGACAGAGGCTCGCCCCAGCAGAGTCTTTAGGTCCTCCGAGCGAACACCAGACGGTGCCGGACTCGTCCCATGGCCTTCCTCAAAGGCCGGACACGGAGAACCTTGGGGGGCAGCACCATCCGCCCTTAGCGGATCCGGAGAAACCCCCCGCGATGACACTTCAGTGTCGCTCGCCTTGCTAGGCGATACAGAAGGAGGAGGCGTTCCGCTCTCCATCATCTCCGGAAGAAGATCCCCCGAGGACGAGTTCTGCTGAGAAGGGCTGAGGTCCGAACTACAAAATAAGGTTTCGGTTAAAACTTCTCAGATATAAATCAAGGATTTCTCTTAAAAGAAAAACTCTTCCTCTACTTACGGCTCGCTGGAGAGCTGGTCCCTTTTAGGGTTTAGTTCGGCCGAGGGGCTCCCCAGCGTTCGGTCCTCTGACAAGGATTCTTTCCCCCGCTTCGAGACTACGGTCTCCGGGTCATCAGAGGCGGCCCTTTTCTTTCCCTTAGGAGAGGAATTATCAGTTCCCCCCTTCGGAAGGGCCTCTTTCGAAGAGGCCATGGTATCCTTGTCCTCCCCCTTATTTCCCTCCAAAGGCACTTCCTCCAGCATCCTGACTAGCACGGGATCCAGCCTGGTTTCGGGAAGGGGAGCCGGACACCTGATCAGCTTCGCCTTCGCTATCCACTCCTGCATAAAAGGAGAAGCGTTGTTAAAAGCAAGTTAATCATACGGATAGAAGGTCCGGTCGCAAGGTCACCTACTTGAGTATCCGGGCGATTGCGGCTTAAACCAGCATCCTCGGTCAAATCCGGACTCACATCTTGTGATCCGAAGAACAGTTTATACATCTCCACAGGCGTCACGCCCATAAAATTCTGGAGAGCTCGTGGTCCCTCCGGATTGAATTCCCACAAGCGAAGGGGGCGACGTTGGCCGGGCAGTGTCCGGCGAATCAGCATGACTTGTGTCACCTTGACCAGGTCGAAATCTCCCTTCAAGAGATCCTTAATGCGGCCTGCAGCAGAGGAACGTCTTTGGGCAAGCCCCGATCTAACCCCGTGTTAATCCACGATGCTAACCGTGGTGGGGGACCCGAGCGAAAGGCCGGAGGCGCCGCCCACGCGGTGCCCCGAGGAGCGGTGATGTAGAACCACTCCTGTTGCCATAAGCCGAGCTCCTCTTGAAAAGCGCCCTCGGGCCATGGAGCGTCGGCCTTTCTTTTTATAACAGCGCCTCCGCACTCTGCGTGGCGCCCCTCGATTATCTTCGGTTTTACTTTGAAGGTCTTGAGCCACAATCCGAAGTGAGGGGTAACACGGAGGAACGCTTCGCACACAACTATGAATGAGGAGATGTGGAGGATGGACTCCGGAGCTAGATCGTGAAATTCCAGCCCGTAATAAAACATCAGCCCCCTCACAAAGGGATCCATTGGGAAGCCTAACCCCTGAAGGAAGTGAGATATGAACACGACGCTCTCACCAGGCTGAGGGCTAGGGATCACCTGTCCTTGAACAGGCAACCTGTGCGGAATCTCACTGGTCAGGAATCTAGCTTCCCTCAACCTTGACACGTCCTCCTCTGTAACGGAGGAGGGCATCCATCGACCTTGGAGGTCGGAGCCGGACATTGTTGAAGGTCCGGTGCGCCTGGAATCTGGAAGCCTAGGGTGTTGGAACTCGAGGCGACGGGCGAGCTCGTTTTGAGAATAGAAGAGGGGAATAGGGTCTTGGTCTCTTTATAAGAGGCAGAATACCAAGAGCCCTCCCCGTAACCGTCTTGGATTAGCCTCTAATTAAGGCAAAACGTGCTAACGGGCACGACTGGGTTACCCACGTCCATATTAATGAGAATCCCGTTAAAGGGGGCACACGATATCTGCTTCGACAAGACGTGCCAAGGAAACCGCCTCGCTAAACGAGCTGAGGTGGAACAATGGAAACAATTTATGTAGAAGGCTTGGCCGCAGTGTTATGACGCACTGCGGGATACGTCAGCAGATGTGATTTGGGTTAATATTATTCTCTGTAGGGCAATATGTGGAAACTTATTTTGCAGAGCCGGACACTATTTTGTGGTGTTTATTATCTTCTTGAAGAACTTGGAGGAGGAACCCGCCTTGCAATGTCGAAGACAATTTGCGCGCCGGACTCGTCGTCATTGAAGCCTGGTTCAGGGGCTACTGAGGGAGTCCTGGATTAGGGGGTGTTCGGATAGCCGGACATACCTTTAGCCGGACTCTAGGACTATGAAGATACAAGATTGAAGACTTCGTCCCGTGTCCGGAAGGATCTTTTCTTGGCGTGGAAGGCAAGCTAGGCGTGCGGATATTCGAGATCTCCTACCATTGTAACCGACTATGTATAACCCTAACCCTATCCGGTGTCTATATAAACCGGAGGGTTGTAGTCCATAGGACAACAACAGAACCATCATCATACACAATCATACCATAGGCTAGCTTCTAGGGTTTAGCCTCCTTGATCTCGTGGTAGATCCACTCTTGTACTACCCATATCATCAATATTAATCTAGCAGGAGTAGGGTTTTACCTCCATCGAGAGGGCCCGAACCTGGGTAAAATAAAGTGTCCCTTGTCTCCTGTTACCATCCGACCTTGACGCATAGTTCGGGACCCCCTACCCGAGATCCGCCGGTTTTGACACCGACACTAGGGTTATAGGGAAAGTATGTACGCGGTTACCGAATGTTGTTCGGAGTCCCGGATGAGATCCCAGACGTCACGAGGAGTTCCGGAATGGTCCGGAGGTAAAGATTGATATATTGGACGAAGGGTTTTGGAGCCCGGGAGTGTTCAGGAGGTACCGGGTGATGACCAGCATGACCGAAAGGTGTTTCGGGAGCCCCGACAAGTGTTGGGGGGCTTCATGGGACAAGGGAAGGGGGCAAACCAGCCCACTAAGGGGCTGTGCGCCCCCTCACCTATTCCCACGTGACCAGGGGGTTTGGGGCGCCCCATCTAGGGTTCCCACCTCCTGGCTTGGGGGCCAAGTCACCCAAAGGGGAGATCCAATCTGCCCTGGCCGCCGCCCCCCTAGGGGAAACCCTAGGGCGCCTTCCCCTCCCCCTTGCCCCTATATATAGTGGAGGTTTTGGGGCTGCCCAAGACATGAGATGAACTCTCCCAAGGCGCAGCCCTACCTCTCTCCCTCCTCGTCTCTCGTAGTGCTTGGCGAAGCCCTGCTAGAATTCCGCGCTCCTCCACCACCACCACGCCGTCGTGCTGCTGCTGGACGGAGTCTTCCCCAACCTCTCCTTCTCCCCTTGCTGGATCAAGGCGTGGGAGACGTCACCGGGCTGCATGTGTGTTGAACGCGGAGGCGCCGTCCGTTCGGCACTAGGATCATCGGTGATTTGGATCACGGCGAGTACGACTCCATCAACCCTGTTCACTTGAACGCTTCCGCTTAGCGATCTACAAGGGTATGTAGATGCACTCTCCTTCCCCTCGTTGTTGGTTTCTCCATAGATTGATCTTGGTGACACGTAGGAAAATTTTGAATTTCTACTACGTTCACCAACAGTGGCATCATGAGCTAGGTCTATGCGTAGTTTCTATGCACGAGTAGAACAAAAAGCAGTTGTGGGCGTCGATATTGTCAATTATCTTGCCGTTACTAGTCTTATCTTGATTCGGCGGCATTGTGGGATGAAGCGGCCCGGACCAACCTTACACGTATGCTTACGTGAGACCGGTTCCACCGACTGACATGCACTAGTTGCATAAGGTGGCTGGCGGGTGTCTGTCTCTCCCACTTTAGTCGGATCGGATTTGATGAACAGGGTCCTTATGAAGGGTAAATAGAAATTGGCAATTCACGTTGTGGTTTTGGCGTAGGTAAGAAACGTTCTTGGTAGCAACCTATAGCAGCCACGTAAAAAACTTCCAACAACAATTAGAGGACGTCTAACTTATTTTTGCAGCATATGTCGTGTGATGTGATATGGCCAAAAAAGATGTGATGATGATATATGTGATATATGAGATGATCATGTTCTTGTAGTAGGAATCACGACTTGCATGTCGATGAGTATGACAACCGGCAGGAGCCATAGGAGTTGTCTTAATTTATTTATAACCTGTGTGTCAACATAAACGTCATGTAATTACTTTACTTTATTGCTAACCGTTAGCCATAGTAGTAGAAGTAATAGTTGGCGAGACAATTCACGAAGACACAATGATGGAGATCATGATGATGGAGATCATGGTGTCATGACGGTGACGATGATGATCATGGAGCCCCGAAGATGGAGATCGAAAAGGAGCAAAGTGATGATGGCCATATCATGTCACTATTTGATTGCATGTGATGTTTATCATGTTTTTACATCTTATTTGCTTAGAACAACGGTAGCTTAAATAAGATGATCCCTCACTAAAATTTCAAGAAAAGTGTTCTCCCTAACTGTGCACCGTTGCGAAGGTTCGTCGTTTGGAAGCACCACGTTATGATCGGGTGTGATAGATTCTTACGTTCGAATACAACGGGTGTTGACGAGCCTAGCATGTACAGACATGGCCTCGGAACACATGCAAAACACTTAGGTTGACTTGACGAGCCTAGCATGTACAGACATGGCCTCGGAACACGGAGGACCGAAAGGTCGAACATGAGTCGTATAGAAGATACGATCAACATGAGATGTTCACCGATGATGACTAGTCCGTCTCACGTGATGATCGGACACAGCCTAGTTGATTCGGATCATGTATCACTTAGATGACTAGAGGGATGTCTATCTGAGTGGGAGTTCATAAGATGAACTTAATTATCCTGAACATAGTCAAAAGATCTTTGCAAATTATGTCGTAAGCTCGCGCTTTAGTTCCACTGTTTTAGATATGTTCCTAGAGAAAATATAGTTGAAAGTTGATAGTAGCAATTATGCGGACAATAGAAGGCTTATGTCCTTAATGCAACGCTCGGTGTGCTGGACCTCGAACGTGGTCTGTGGATGTTGTGAACATCTGACATACATGTTTTGATGACTACATGATAGTTCGGTAATGTTAAATGGTTTAGAATTGAGGCACCAAAGACATTTTTGAAATGTCGCGGAACATATGAGATGTTTCGAGGGCTAAAATTGGGTATAAGACCTCCGACGAATTTTCTTAGCTTGTAAACTAAGGGAGAAAAGCTAAATCGTTGAGCTTGTGCTCAGATTGTCTGAGTACAACAATCACTTGAATCGAGTGGGAGTTGATCTTCCATATAAGATAGTGATGTTTCTCCAAAGTCATTGCCACCAAGCTGCTAGAGCTTCGTAATGAACTATAACATATCAGGGATAGATATGATGATCCTTGAAATATTCGCGATGTTTGACACCGCGAAAGTAGAAATCAAGAAGGAGCATCAATTGTTGATGGTTAGTGAAACCACTAGTTTCAAGAAGGGCAAGGGCAAGAAGGGATACTTCATGAAATGGCAAATCAGCTGCTGCTCTAGTGGAGAAACCCAAGGTTGAACCCAAACCCGAGACTGAGTGCTTCTGTAATAAGGGGAACAGCCACTGGAGCAGAATTACCCTAGATACTTGGTAGATGAGAAGGCTGTCGATAGAAGTATATTGGATATACATTATGTGAGTGTGTACTTTACTAGTACTCCTAGTAGCATCAGGGTATTAGATACCGGTTCGGTTGCTGAGTGTTAGTAACTCGAAATAAAAGCTACGGAATAAACGGAGACTAGCTAAAGGTGAGCTGACGAGATGTGTTGGAAGTGTTTCCAAGGTTGATATGATCAAGCATCGCACGCTCCCTCTACCATCGAGATTGGTGTTAAACCTAAATAATTGTTATTTGGTGTTTGCGTTGAGCATAGACATGATTGGATTATGTCTATCGCAATACGGTTATTCATTTAAGGAGAATAATGGTTGCTCTATTTATTTGAATAATACCTTTAATGGTCTTGCACCTAAAATGAATGGTTTATTGAATATCGATCATAGTGATACACATGTCCATGCCAAAAGATATAAGATAGTAATGATAGTACCACCTACTTGTGGCACTGCCATGTAAGTCATATTGGTATAAAACGCATGAAGAAGCTCCATGTTGATGGATCTTTGGACTCACTCATTTTGAAAAGGATTGAGACATGTGAACCATGTCTATTGGTATATACGCATGAAGAAACTCCATGCAGATGGACTATTTGGACTCACTTGATTTTGAATTGCTTGAGACATGCAAATCATACCACATGGGCAAGATGACTGAAAGCTTCGGTTTCAGTAAAATGGAACAAGAAAGCAACTTGTTGGAAGTAACACATTTTGATGTGTGCAGTCCAATGAGTGCTGAGGCACGCAGTGGATATCGTTATGCTCTTACTTCACAGATGATTTGAGTAGATACTGAGCATATTTACTTGATGAAACACAAGTCTGAATTATTGAATGCTTCAAGTAATTTCAGAATGAAGTTGAGGATCGTCGTGACAAGAGGATAAAATATCTATGATATGATCATAGAGATGAATATCTGAGTTGCGAGTTTGGTACACAATTGAGACATTGTGGAAATTGTTTCACTACTAGTACCGCCTGGAACACCATAGTGTGATGGTGTGTCCGAACATCATAACTGCACCCTATTGGATATGATGCATACCATGATGTCTCTTATCGAATTACCACTATCGTTCATGGGTTAGGCATTAGAGACAACTGCACTCACTTTAAATAGGGCACCACATAATTTCGATGAGATGACACCGTATGAACTATGGTTTAGAGAAACCTAAGCTGTCATTTCTTAAAAGCTTGGGGCTGCGACGCTTATGTGAAAAAGTTTCAGGCTGATAAGCTCGAACCCAAAGCGGATAAATGCATCTGCATAGGACACCCAAAACAGTTGGGTATACCTCCTGTCTCAGATTCGAAAGCAATAGGGATTGTTTCTCAAATCGGGTCCTTTCTCGAGGAAAAGTTTCTCTCGAAAGAATTGAGTGGGAGGATGGTGGAGACTTTATAAGGTTATTGAACCGTCACTTCAACTAGTGTGTAGCAGGGCACAAGAGTTGTTCCTATGGCACCTACACCAATTGAAGTGGAAGCTTATGATAGTGATCATGAGACTTCAGATCAAGTCACTCCCAAACCTCGCAGGACGACAAGGATGTGTACTACTTCAGAGTGGTACGTAATCCTGTCTTGGAAGTCATGTTACTAGACAACAATGAACCTACGAGCTATGGAGAAGCGATGGTGGGCCCGGATTCCGATGAATGGCTCGAGGCCATAAAATCCGAGAGAGGATCCATGTATGAAAACAAAGTGTAGACTTTGGCAGAACCGCTCGATGGTCGTGAGGCCGTTGAGTATAGATGGATTTTAAAAGGAAGACGGACAATGATGGTAAATGCCACCATTAAGAAAGCTCGACTTGTCGTTAAGATGTTTCCCGACAAGTTTAAGGAGTTGACTACGATGAGACTTTCTCACTCGTAGCGATGCTAAGAGTCTGTTGGAATTAGCAGGTACAACATTATTTATGAAATCTTGCAGATAGGATGTCAAAATATTGTTTCCTCGTTCTTGAGGAAAGGTTGTATGTGATACAACCAGAAGATTTTGTCGATCCTGAAAGATGCTAACAAGTATGCAAAGCCCCAGCAATCCTTCTAAGGACTGGAGTAAGCATCTCGGAGTTGGAATGTACACTTTGATGAGATGATCAAAGATTTTGGATTTATACAAAGTTTATGAGAAACTTGTATTTCCAAAGAAGTGAGTGGGAGCACTATATAATTTCTGATGAGTATATGTTGTTGACATATTGTTGATCAGAAATGATGTAGAATTTCTGGAAAGCATATAGGGTTATTTGAAAAGTGTTTTTCAATGGAAAACCTGGATTAAGCTACTTGAACATTGAGCATCAAGATCTATGAGGATAGATCAAAACACTTAATGGTACTTTTCAAATGAGCACATACCTTTACATGATCTTAAAGGTGTTCAAGATGGATCAGTCAAAGAAGGAGTTCTTGCCTGAATTGTAAGGTATGAAGTTAAGACTTAAAGCTCGACCACGGCAGAAGAAAGAGGAAGGATGAAGGTCGTCCCCTATGCTTTTGTCATAGGCTCTATACAGTATGCCATGCTGAGTACCGCACCTGATGTGTGCCTTGCTACATGTCTGGCAAGAGGGTACAAAGGTGATCTAGGAGTAGGTCACCAGATAGCGGTCAAAATTATCCTTAGAGGAATAAGGATATGTTTCTCGGTTATGGAGGTGATAAAGAGTTCGACGTAAAGAGTTACATCGATGCAAGCTTAACACCTATCCGGATAGCTCTGAGTAGAGTAAACCGGATTCGTATAGTAGAACAGTTGTTTGAAATATAGCGTAGTAGCGACATCTACAAGATGACATAGAGATTTGCAAAGTACATACGGATCTGAATGTTGCAGACTCGTTGACTAAAACCTCTCTCACAGACATAACATGATCAAACCAAGAACTCATTGAGTGTTAATCACATAGTGATGTGAATTAGATTATTGACTCTAGTAAACTCTTTGGCTGTTGGTCACATGGCGATGTGACCTGTGAATGTTAATCACATGGCGATGTGAACTAGATTATTGGCTCTAGTGCAAGTGGGAGACTGTTGGAAATATGCCCTAGAGGCAATAATAAATAGGTTATTATTATATTTCCTTGTTCATGATAATCGTTTATTATCCATGCTAGAATTGTATTGATAGGAAACTCAGATACATGTGTGGATACATAGACAACACCATGTCCCTAGTAAGCCTCTAGTTGACTAGCTCGTTGATAAATAGATGGTTACGGTTTCCTAACCATGGACATTGGATGTCATTGATAACGGGATCACATCATTAGAAGAATGATGTGATGGACAAGACCCAATCCTAAGCATAGCACAAGATCGTGTGGTTCGTAATGCTAAAGCTTTTCTAATGGCAAGTATCATTTCCTTAGACCATGAGTTGTGCAACTCCCGGATACCGTAGGAATACTTTGGGTGTGCCAAACGTCACAACGTAACTGGATGGCTATAAAGGTGCACTACGGGTATCTTCGAAAGTGTCTGTTGGGTTGGCACGAATCGAGACTGGGATTTGTCACTCCGTGCGACGGAGAGGTATCTCTGGGACGACTCGGTAGGACATCATCATAATGTGCACAATGTGATCAAGGAGTTGATCACGGGATGATGTGTTACGGAACGAGTAAAGAGACTCGCCGGTAACGAGATTGAACAAGGTATCGGGATACCGATGATCGAATCTCGGGCAAGTACAATACCGCTAGACAAAGGGAATTGTATACGGGATTGACTGAATCCTTGACATCGTGGTTCATCCAATGAGATCATCGTGGAACACGTGGGAGCCAACATGGGTATCCAGATCCCGCTGTTGGTTATTGGCCGGAGAGGTGTCTCGGTCATGTCTGCATGATTCCCGAACCCGTAGGGTCTACACACTTAAGGTTCGATGACGCTAGGGTTATAGGGAAAGTATGTACGCGGTTACCGAATGTTGTTCGGAGTCCCGGATGAGATCCCGGACGTTACGAGGAGTTCCGGAATGGTCCGGAGGTAAAGATTGATATATTGGACAAAGGGTTTTGGAGCCCGGGAGTGTTCAGGAGGTACCGGGTGATGACCAGCATGACCGAAAGGTGTTTCGGGAGCCCCGGCAAGTGTTGGGGGGCTTCATGGGCCAAGGGAAGGGGGCAAACCAGCCCACTAAGGGGCTGTGCGCCCCCCTCACCTATTCCCACGTGACCAGGGGGTTTGGGGCGCCCCATCTAGGGTTCCCACCTCCTGGCTTGGGGGCCAAGTCACCCAAAGGGGAGATCCAATCTGCCCTGGCCGCCGCCCCCCCTAGGGGAAACCCTAGGGCGCCTTCCCCTCCCCCTTGCCCCTATATATAGTGGAGGTTTTGGGGCTGCCCAAGACATGAGATGAACTCTCCCAAGGCGCAGCCCTACCTCTCTCCCTCCTCGTCTCTCGTAGTGCTTGGCGAAGCCCTGCTAGAATTCCACGCTCCTCCACCACCATCACGCCGTCGTGCTGCTGCTGGATGGAGTCTTCCCCAACCTCTCCTTCTCCCCTTGCTGGATCAAGGCGTGGGAGACGTCACCGGGCTGCATGTGTGTTGAACGCGGAGGTGCTGTCCGTTCGGCACTAGGATCATCGGTGATTTGGATCACGGCGAGTACGACTCCATCAACCCCGTTCACTTGAACGCTTCCGCTTAGTGATCTACAAGGGTATGTAGATGCACTCTCCTTCCCCTCGTTGTTGGTTTCTCCATAGATAGATCTTGGTGACACGTAGGAAAATTTTGAATTTCTGCTACGTTCACCAACATGCCTAACTCCACATTTGAAGTGAATGTTTTTCCTAGGGACCCCATTCAAATTAGCTGAGGTGGTAGCTGTGGTCAGGATCATGTTGACCCACCTTATCCATTTGTCACTGAATCCAAGATGCTTCATCATAAACAGAACGGCATTGTAGCTCACTTTGTCAAAGGCCTTCACAAAGTCAATTTTGAAAATGATGATCTTTTTTTTTGATTTGTGTCACATATGAATGTATTCAAAACTCCATGCCAAGCAGTCCTGGATGTCCTTGGTTTTAATAAATCCATATTGGTTTTTGCTGACCCTGGATAGAATGATGTGTTGAACTCTATTGGCAAGTAATTTTGTGATAAACTTAATTGGCATACTTACCAGAGAGGGTTTTGTGTCTTGGGGATACGGGTGATATAAGCAGTGTTAATAGGCTGTAATGATATTTTTTCCTCATGAAAATCATTGATAAACTTGTAAAAACAGTGCTTGATGATGTGCCAACATTTCCTCATGAAGTGCCCATTATACCCATCAGGACCAGGTGACTTGTCCTTTTGCATGTGCTTGATGATATCATCAATTTCCTCAGTGGTAAAAGGCCTATCAAGATCAGGTGAAAGACTATCCATGGTCAGATGTGCAATGTCAAATTATTTTCTGCATTCTGCTTGTGTACCAATTCTTTCTTTGAAGGATGCCCATAGGAGAGCAGCTTTTTGATCATGGTCATTGACTTGTTGGCCATCCACAAAAAGAAGATAGCTAATGTAGTTATGTCTAAAAACCTGGGAAGCAATAGCATGGGAAAATTTATGTCACATCGCTAGCTAGGCCATGCATTAGAGTGTGCATCATGTTTAAATTCTATTAACTCTGAAATGGGAAATGCCAGAACCCCCAACACACACTTCCCCCCCCTGGAAATAACTAGGGTTTACTAAAATCTTTTTCAATGAACCTGAAATGCCCTTCTGAAATGTTCACCCTCTTTGTTTTGGGTTTAAACCTTTGACAAAAGTGGTGCACAATTTTCTAGGTCAACAGAAGGTTTTTGAATTAACACATAAGAATTTGATTTTGGGCATTTAAAATTTATAAAAATATTTTGAATGTTCAAATATTCTCAAACAGAAATGTTTCATGTTGTCCATATTTTAAATAGCAAGCATGTGCAGTTTGAGGATTTTTGGAGTGGTCTAGGTATTTTAAATAACTCCACAAAGTTGCAGAAGAAATAAAAAAGGAAAGACAAAAACAAAAAAATACAACTAACTTACCTGGCGGCCCACCTGGCCGGCCCAGCCCACCAGCCGCGCCAGCGAGCTGCTTCGCCTCGCCAGCCAGGCAGGCAGGTGCTCGACGCCGGAGCAGGAGCTCGCCACGCAGCGCCCTGCCTCCCTGCTTCACCTCCCTCGCCGCCCGACGCGCTGGACGAGCTCCACGTCGTGCCCCCGACGCCCTGGACACGTTCATTTCCCCCTGCCTCTCTCCCTCGCTCTTCCCCGCCATGGCCGACGCCATCGTCGCCGCTCCGCCGCCGTAGCCATAGCTGCCGTCGTCCCCGTGCCACCCGACCGTGTCCACGAGCTCCGCCGCCCTCCTCTTCTTCGAGCTAGCCGAGCCCCGAGCGCTCGCTCGCTCCACAACGCTGCCCCGAGCTCTTCTTCAACCTCCGGCCGCCGGAGATCCCCTTCGACCTCACCGCCGCACCAGCTCGTCGCCGACCGCGACGTTCGCTTCCCCGAGACCGCTGTGAGCTCAGCTACCTCCCCATCCTCTCCTTTCCTCCTCTCGTGCACCACAGCGACTGCACGATGCTCACCCGCACGCACCGCCGCGGAGCTCGTCGCCGACGTGCTCCCGGCCTAACTCCGGCCACGCCACTGTGTCCACTCCCTTCGCTGCATCACCAGGAAGCCAACGCACTACCGCACGCACCTCGCCGTGCCCCGCAGCCCCGGTTCCACCTTCACCCGAGCCCCGGCGCCGCCAAACTCGTCGCCGGCGCAAACTCCGGCCACCCCGACCCCAACTGACTCCACCAGTAGTCGCGGTTCGTTCCCAGGAGTGCGCAGATGCCTTCCGCGCCCCATTTGGTGGCCGGAATGGCCAATTCCACTCTGCTCCGCCGCGTCTGGCCTCGCCGGCGGCTAGACGCCGGCGAGTTGACCCTGACCGTTGACTGTGGGCCCCTGTTGACTCTGTTGAGTCAATGACAGGTGGGCCCCCCCTTCTGTTAACCTCTGGATTAGTTTAAAACTAATTAAATAAGTTAATTAATCACTAACCCCCTGGGCCCACTGGTCAGTTGACCTGGACCGGCTGTTGACTTGCTGAGGTCAGCATGACCTCATGCTGACGCAGTAATCTATTTTGCTAGATTTATTTTTATACAGAAAATCCAGAAAATAGTTCAAACTTCAAAAATTCATAGAAAATTATCTATAACTCCAAATGCAAAGTGTTATATATGAAAAATTATCAGAAAAATCCAATCTATTCAATGGAACTGGTTTCATGCATGTTAAAACAAGTTAAACCCACTGTTTAGGCATTATAAGATATTGCACTAATATGATCTTATAAATGCACTACCATTTGAATCTTTGAATTCAAATGGGGTCATTTCCTTCTGGTTTAACTTGCACAAGACCAGGACACATTCATATTGCCATGTCATTGCATGCATCATATTGTTGCATATCGTCATGTATTGATTATGTTGCAATGTGTCATTCGTGGTAGGTTCTGCCTCCGAGGATATCTCCGAGTATCCAGTTGAAGGGCAGTATCCCACCACCACTCCATCAGGCAAGCAACTCGTTGATCATTCCGATACAAACCCATGTTCTCGCTTCTGCCCTTGTTTACTGCATTAAGACAACGCGTTTCAAACTGCTGTGTGTTGCGGTAGTTGAACCCACTTCCTTTGCATGACCTGTCATTGCCACAGTAACTAGATGAAACCCACTAGCATGTGTAGGAGTTGATTGAGCCAATACATGTGTATGTGTGTTCCTACCATGCTATGCTTGCTATGCTTAGAGTTGTGTCAGGTCTGGCTCATCGGGATGATGAACTGGAGTGAAAGGTTGTGTCGGTGACAAGAGTGAAGTGTTGAACACGATTTGGTAAAGGAATCGATGAGAGGCCATGTAGGAGTACATGGTGGGTTGTTTCATTGAGGCCGTCCTTAGGAACTGAGTTCTGTGTTTGTGATCCATGATACAGTTACTACCACACATTGGGATCCTTAATTGACTCTCTCGGCTTCTTGATCACGCTTGTCCTCTGTCCAGGAGTTGCAAAGTAGTTTCTGGTGTTTGTAGTATGCTGGGGGCCGCACGCGGTGCTGACCATCGGGGTGGGCTGTGTTGCGGTAGGCACGTGGCACGGTGTACCGACTCGCCCGTTTGGTGTCTCGGGAACCCTGTTCACATCGTTCGGGGCCGTTAGTGGAAACCTCGGCCGGACTCCCTGCGGATGGAACCCGAATAGGCGATAAACCTGGACTAGAGACTTGAGTGTTTAGGTAGGCCGTGGCCGACACCCTCGCTGGGCTTCCGCTTGAAGGTTGCCGAGTACATGTCGTGTAAACGGCGATAAGTGGTGAAAGCGTGTGTGAAGAAGTACACCCCTGCAGGGTTAACATCATCTATTCGAATAGCCGTGTCCGCGGTAATGGACTTATGGGTTGCCTATATCAGTTCATAGACAAGTTAAATGGATACTGCTAAAAATCTCAAGATAAGTGTGAGTACCGCGGATGGCCCTCCCGCAGGATGGCGAGAGAGGATCCACGGTGGAGTATTGTGTTGGTGTTAGTGGACTCGTGTGCGACAAATGTTTTACAAGTGGTGTCTATCGTAGGATAGCTTAGCCAAGAGTCAAAGTTGGCTTGCTGCAATAACCCCACTACCTTCTTGAGAATGTGCATGTATGATAGGTTCCTGTTGTAAGACTTGCTGAGTACCGCCGTACTCATGTTGCTTTAATCATGTTTTTCAGACGACTGCACCAACCCCTCTGATGGGTTCTATGTAGACCTCGACGTTGACGAGTGACTTATCACCCAGGTGGTGATCCAAGACTTGTGAAGGGTCTTTGTAGATAGACAGGCTTCGTCAAGCCTTCTTTCTTTCTAGTGTCTGTACTCAGACTACTTTGCTTCCGCATGTGCTTGTATGTTTGTATGACTTGAGTGTTGGGTCATGTGACCCCTATCTGTATGAATGATATGTATGGCTCCTCGGAGCCTTCTAAATAAAGTACTTGAGTCGTAGAGTACTGTTGTGTTGCCATGTTGTATTTACTCATATCGGGCATATTGTGTGTATGATTGAAATGCTTGGTATGAGTGGGATCCGACTATCTAGTTGTTTATCCTTGGCAGCCTTTCATATGGGGAAATGTAAGTCTTGTGCTTCTGAGCGATAGTAGTCCGCTACAGCCCGGTTCACCGGAGTCCTGCTAGCCCAGCACTACTGCTTGGACACTTGACTGGCCGGCATGTGTCTCACGTCGTTCCTATGTCTGTCCCTTCGGGGAAATGTCACGCGCTGATATTCGGAGTCCTGCCTAGCCTGCTACAGCCCGGGTTACCGGAGTCCTGTTAGCCCAGTGCTACAGCCCGAATAGATACGTTGATGACCGACATGTTCGATGTGACTCATGTATGCCTGTCCTCATAGGCTAGCGCCGCTTTGGGTTCACGACTAGCCATGTCGGCCCGGGTTCTCTGTCATATGGATGCTAGCGACACTATCATATACGTGAGCCAAAAGGCGCAAACGGTCCCGGGCCAGGTAAGGTGGCACCCGTGGGAGTACCGTGCGTGAGGCCGCAAAGTGATATGATGTGTTACACGCTGGATCGATGTGGCTTAGGATCGGGGTCCTGACAATTTAGTATTTTCATCTCCTAAGTTGGCCCATCTGATGTTGGCTCTGATCCTCCAGTATAATCTTTTGGCTTCCAAAAGTTTATTAGTATGATTGATTAAGATCACCCTGAAGTTCTTTTCTGCAGTGGGGAGTTCTCTCTGGTCTTCCAATCCATCAAGAAGTTTGACATAAAAACAACAATCTTCAATGGTTTTATTCAAATGAGATAACCTCTTGCTCCATTTTTTCCTCTTCTCAGGCTTTTAAATTTAGCATTCAGGTTTTTAGCAGAATCAGCAAAGTGAATTGAATTTGACCAGTGGTCTTCCACAATCTCCATAAAACCATCAAATTCAGTCCAAAATTCCTCAAACCTGAAAATGTTGCTTTTGGGAATATTGCTATCCATTTGAACTTTGATAGGAACATGGTCAGAAGTAATCCTAGCCAAAGGAATAGCCATAGTTCCAGGATATGTGGTAGTCCAATGAGAAGTAGTAAATACCCAGTTCAATTTCTCAAGAAGAGGTAGCTCCTGTTTATTGCTCCATGTGAAAGATCTCCCTTTCAATAGTACCTCCACAAGATCAAGGTTGATAATGATGTTGTTAAAGATCATCATACTATTGGGGTCACCACCTGGCTTGTTTCTGTTGTAAGGCCCTCTGATAAAATTGAAATCACCCAATACCATCCATAATTTGCTCTGATTAATATTGAGGTTTTGTAACCAAGTAGTAAATTCAAGCTTATCTTCAGTAGAGTTTGGCCCATAGACATTTGTCAAGTACCAACTACTGTTGTCCAGATTGGAAATGAACTCAATAGTGATGTGGAAGTAGTTCTGGGATATAATTTTCACTGTGAACAGCTGTCCATTCCAAATAGTGATGAGCCCACCAGAGCTACCCTTAGAGGGTGAGTAGCAATACTGATTGAACCTCCTAGGACAGAAATTGTTAATATAGGCCATATCAAAGTTTTTTTCTCTTGGTTTCCTGGAGAGTAATGATTCTGCATGCATTTTCATCAATTTTCTGTCTAATATCATTCCATCTAGCATTGGAGTTAATACCTCTGACATTCCAATTTAAATATTCCAGCTCCTATTCATATCTGAGTGATTGTTGTATGTTTGTTATTATCCTATGAATAGCATAGCATAATAGTTCATAGACAAGACCAAAAACCATGGTATTGTGAATTCTCATGTGAGGCCTTATAGCAGCTATGAACGAGTAAGGAATATTGACATAGCAGATACTGCAAGAGCTGGCAGACATGAAGGTGCATAGAAGAGCAACTGAGCATTCTAGAAATTCATGGTAGCATAATAGCAGATTATTATAGACCAGGTAGTACTGAGATGCACGCAGGCATCCAAATGGCATGAAAGATAAAACATAAATCATGTAAAAGGAAACATGATAGCACATAGGGGAGCCATCAAGCCCCAAGTAGAGTTGCAGGCCTCAATCATCAGAGCTATCATAGTTCACAACCTTAGATGACACTTCATGAGGTGCCATCTTGCATGGTCTAGTGCCAATAGCTTGGAGGGTTTTGATGGGCAGAACAGGTGGAGGAGGTGCATTCTTGTCTCTAACCACTACATCAAATTGTGGCCCTAGGTTGACATTCACAACTTTCTTCATTTTCTTGTTGCTCAGATGACTGATCATCTCATTTGCCTGACTATCATCCTCCTTGCTAGCTGCTTCAGCAACAGATTTGTCCTTAAAACCCTTGGAGATGAGAGCAATTCTGCCACTCCTTCTGCAGAAAGCTTCATCAATGATGGGCTTTTTCTTCTTCTTGTTAACAGGTTTCTGAACTTCAGCAAAATCTTGACCAGTAATCTCCTCAATACTGATAGAGCTAGTATGTTGTGGCATTGGCTGCCCCTCCTAGATAGTTTGTATCTGAAGATAGCATCTTTTGTTAGTGCCATTAGTTCCAACCACATACACAACATTGCACTTTGCATTGATGATCTTACTACCCCCAAGTTTGGGAATGATCTCACTTGCATTAGTGACCAAGTTACCAACCAGGTCTTGCAATACAACAATGTGTTCATTAATGCCCTCAACAGAGATATTACAAGTCTGAACCTGTTGAGCAGTGCTAGATGAAGGAAGATCATTATAGTTCATATTCGCATTGTGTGGCAAGAAGTTGGGGCTAGGGGGAGCAGGTTGTTGTGGATCAGACTCAAGTGGGATATAATCAGGACCTAATGTGTCATGTAGCTGTCCTCCTACAGTAGCAGTAGGTTGATCATGAGATATAACATTTTGTCCTGACTCTTCAACAATGACATGTGTTTCAGAGCTACTGAGATTGTTCTGACCAATGGTGTTACCTGGCATATCTGCATTGTGATCAATATTGGCATTGTTGGGAGCATGCACATCCTCATAAGGTTCCCCAAGGCCAACATTATGGGGGTTTATGACGACCTGATCCATAGGGATGTTACCGAGCACATCATCATGTCAGAAACCACCATGAACATGTGGCAGTGGGTGTGGATTACCACCATAAGGTGGGAGTGGATCTCCATCTCCTCCCTGCTGCCTAATGATTAGTTCACGCGACAGGATATAAGTAGGGCATGTCCATGAATCACCATAACCCACATCATCTAAATTGTGAAGCAGAACTAAACTGATTGGAATAGTGTCAACATTCATAACTCAGAGTTTAACAATCACTCTGGTTTTGTACCTGGGGTCCTTATTCCAAATCAGAAACCTTCCATATGGAGCTACAGTGCGACTAATCACCGCAACACCCCAACATTCCAAAGGGAAATTCATGAGCATAATCCAAACATCATGAGTAAATGTAATACTGCGGTAGTTCAGACCACGATCTTGCCTACTAAGCCTTAGAACAGAGTCACCGATCTAAAACTGATTGCTACTGACGGCAGTATCTCTAGAACATGCAGTAGTAAACTGGATCAATGCAGTGCCGATACCACATCGCGAAGTGTAGTTGATGCGCCAGCCCCGGCCTTCAAGGAAGTTGGTGATGAGGGCGATGGCGCCATGAAATTCCTCTGCAGAAACCTCAGGGATGAGCATGGCGATGGCCCATTCATCGCAGACCATGGGGAGTTCATCACCGACGACGACATAGCGATGACGAGCACTGAGCGGGCCAGGTGGGATGACAGTGGTGCCAGGGGGGAGGTGCGGGAGAGGGTTGCAAGGGTAGCAGGCCATCTCGGGAGGTGGTGAGCACGCAGGCGTAGCAGTGGGTGGTGGACGAGATGGAGAAGTCGAGGAGACTACGTGGGTTTGGTATATATCGGGTGGGGGCGGCTGGGTTTGTTTGATCCGATAAGTATAACCTTGGATTTTCTTGTTAAAACAAAATCTCGCAATGTGGTTATAACCATAACATGATCTGCACCTGATTTTATTGTTGCATTGGTATCGCAGATGTCCATATCCAAGGCATTTAAAACAGAACAGAGATTTTGTCGTGGTGACACCAGTGTTTGGCCGAGACGTTCTGCCTTCCAAATAATTGGGCTGAGTGGAGGAAACAGTAGCCCGAGGCCCAGTGGATCTAGCCGGTGGTGGAAGAGAATTTGAATTCAAATTGGGCCTGGTACCGGCCGATCCGTTACGCATGGGATGAGTTAAGGACGTACCAGCCTCGCGAGAAACACGATCATGTGATAGAGCATTAGATCTAGGATTAGCGGGGATGGATCTAGAGGCAGTGGGATTACCAGCACTGGGCAGATCATTAGCAGAAATAGGCGTAGATAATTGCTGAGAAATCATGCGGTACACTTGTCTAACTGGAATGTTGCGTTGGGACTTACCTTTGCGTCGAGGTGAAACAAAATTCCATTATGCATCTTGTTCTCTATACCATTTCTTCTCTTCGAAAATCCAGTTTGGTCCACCACCACTCCGTAGGTGGAAATAGCATTTGAATAGTTCACATGTGTAATAGATCTTCCGGACTAGGTAAAACCCCACTGCCTTAGAACATACTTTGAACTGATAAACATTCCCAGAGATATGAAGGACCTCAAATGAGTTGTGGTCACCCCCAGTGATAGCCGATAGAACCAGATTAACATTGATGATATTGAGATGGAAAACAAATCTTGCAAAGGATATCACCATGGTGAAACCATGAGAGGAAGATATGGGGCTCATCGTAGAGTGGTACAACTTACGAATCTCACCTTTGAATTGGTGGCCAACCGAGAAATCCAGTTGGTGGACTATGGAGTTGGGGTCTAGGAATGGATCCATTGGAGGAAAAAGTAGTTTTCTTAGATGGATTTGGCCGGATCTTGATCGGAGTCATGGTTGCCGGGAGGTGGGTGGGAGAGCCATAGTGATCCCGTGGCTACAGAGCCTCGCGGCGGCTGAACTTCTGATCTAGGTCTACCCTGTTTATTACTCCCCTTGTATTTAGGGTCATATATTGTGTTGGGGAACGTAGTAATTTCAAAATTTTCCTACGCACACGCAAGATCATGGTGATGCATAGAAACAAGAGGGGAGAGTGTCATCCACGTACCCTCGTAGACCAAAAGCAGAAGCGTTATTTCAACGCGGTTGATGTAGTCGTACGTCTTCACGATCCGACCGATCCAAGTACCGAAACTACGGCACCTCCGAGTTCTTGGCACACGTTCAGCTCGATGACGATCCCCGGGCTCCGATCCAGCAAAGCGTAGGGGAAGAGTTCCGTCAGCACGACGGCGTGGTGATGATCTTGATGTTCTACCGTCGCAGGGCTTCGCCTAAGCACCGCTACAATATTATCAAGGATTATGGTGGAGGGGGGCACCGCACACGGCTAAGAGAACGATCACGAAGATCAACTTGTGTGTCTAGAGGTGCCCCCTGTCCCCGTATATAAAGGAGCAAGGGGGGGGGGTGCGGCCGGCCCTAGGAGGAGGCGCGCCGGAGGAGTCCTACTCCCACTGGGAGTAGGACTCCCCCCCTTTCCTAGTTGGATTAGGACTTGGGGGGGGGGAGAAGAGAGGGGAGAAAGGAAAGGGGGGCGCCGCCCCCCTCCTTGTCCAATTCGGACTTGGGGGGGGGGGGAGGCGCGCGCGGCTGCCCCTAGGCCTCCTCTCCTCTTCCTCCACTAGGCCCAATAAGGCCCATTAGGTTACCGGGGGGTTTCGGTAACATCCCAGTACTCCGGTAAAATGCCGATTTCACCCGGAACACTTCCGATGTACAAACATAGGCTTCCAATATATCAATCTTCATGTCTCGACCATTTCGAGACTCCTCGTCATATCCGTGATCACATCCGGGACTCCGAACAACATTCTGGTTGGATCGCTGGAGCTTGCACACTTTGTTAACACTTTTAGGATCGACAAAACCTTCTGGTTGCATCATATACAACTCTTCTTTAAGAAATCCATTTAAGGAATGCAGCTTTGTTTATCCATTTGCCAGATTTCATAAATGCGGCAATTGCTAACATGATTCGGACAGACTTAAGCATAGATACGAGTGAGAAACTCTCATCGTAGTCAACATCTTGAACTTGTCGAAAACCTTTTTGCCACAATTCTAGCTTTGTAGATAGTAATACTAATATCAGTGTCCGTCTTCCTCTTGAAGATCCATTTATTTTTAATTGTTGCCGATCATCGGGCAAGTCAACCAAAGTCCATACTTTGTTTTCATACATGGATCCCATCTCAGATTTCATGGCTTCAAGCCATTTTGCGGAATCTGGGCTCACCATCGCTTCTTCATAGTTCGTAGGTTCATCATGATCTAGTAGCATGATTTCCAGAACAGGATTACCGTACCATTCTAGTGCGGATCTTACTCTGGTTGATCTATGAGATTCAGTAATAATTTGATCTGAAGTTTCATGATCATCATCATTAACTTCCTCACTAATTGGTGTAGGTGTCACAGAAACCGTTTTCTGTGATGAACTACTTTCCAATAAGGGAGCAGGTACAGTTACCTCATCAAGTTTTACTTTCCTCCCACTCACTTCTTTCGAGAGAAACTCCTTCTCTAGAAAGGATCCATTCTAAGCAACGAATATCTTGCCTTCGGATCTGTGATAGAAGGTGTACCCAACTGTCTCCTTTAGGTATCCAATGAAGACACATTTCTCCGATTTGGGTTTGAGCTTATCAGGATGACACTTTTTCACATAAGCATCACAACCCCAAACTATAAGAAACGGCAACTTTGGTTTCTTGCTAAACCACAGTTCATATAGTGTCGTCTCAACGGATTTAGATGGTGCCCTATTTAACGTGAATGCAGCTGTCTCTAATGCATAACCCCAAAACGATAGCGGTAAATCTGTAAGAGACATCATAGATCGCACCATATCAAGTAAAGTACGATTACGACGTTCGGACACACCATTATGCTGTGGTGTTCCAGGTGGCATGAGTTTGTGAAACTATTCCACATTGTTTTAATTGAAGACCAAACTCGTAACTCAAATATTCGTCTCCGCGATTAGATCGTAGAAACTTTATTTTCTTGTCACGATGATTTTCCACTTCACTTTGAAATTCTTTGAACTTTTTTAATGTTTCAGACTTATGTTTCATCAAGTAGATATACCCATATCTGCTCAAATCATCTGTGAAGGTCAGAAAATAACGATACCCGCCGCGAGCCTTAACATTCATTAGATCGCATACATCAGTATGTATTATTTCCAATAAGTCAGTTGCTTGCTCCGTTGTTCCGGAGAACGGAGTCTTAGTCATCTTGCCCATGAGGCATGGTTCGCAAGCATCAAGTGATTCATAATAAAGTGATTCCGAAAGCCCATCAGCATGGAGTTTCTTCATGCGCTTTACACCAATATGACCTAAATGGCAGTGCCACAAATAAGTTGCACTATCATTATTAACTTTGCATCTTTTGGTTTCAATATTATGAATATGTGTATCACTATGATCGAGATCCAACGAACCATTTTCATTGGGTGTGTAACCATATAAGGTTTCATGTAAATAGAACAACAATTTATTCTCTTACTTAAATGAATAATCGTATTGCAATAAACATGATCAAATCATATTCATGCTCAACGCAAACACCAAATAACACTTATCAACACTAATCTCAAAAGTATAGGGAGTGTACGATGATGATCATATCAATCTTGGAACTACTTCCAACACACATCGTCACTTCACCCTCAACTAGTTTCTGTTTATTCTGCAACTCCTGTTTCGAGTTACTACTCTTAGCAACTGAACCAGTATCAAATACCGAGGGGTTGCTATAAACACTTGTAAAGTACACATCAATATGTATATCAAATATACCTTTGTTTATTTTGCCATCTTTCTTATCCGCCAAATACTTGGGGCAGTTCTGCTTCCAGTGACCAGTCCCTTTGCAGTAGAAGCACTTAGTCTGAGGCTTAGGTCCAGACTTGGGTTTCTTCACTTGAGCAGCAACTTGCTTGCCGTTCTTCTTAAAGTTCTCCTTCTTCCCTTTGCCCTTTTCTTGAAACTAGTGGTCTTGTTAACCATCAACACTTGATGTTTTTCTTGATTTCTACCTTTGTCGATTTCAGCATCACGTAGAGCTTGGGAATCGTTTCCGTTATCCCTTGCATATTATAGTTCATCACGAAGTTCTACTAACTTGGTGATGGTGACTAGAGAATTCTGTCAATCGCTATTTTATCTGGAAGATTAACTCCCACTTGATTCAAGCGATTGTAGTACCCAGACAATCTGAGCACATGCTCACTAGTTGAGCGATTCTCCTCCATCTTTTAGCTATAGAACTTGTTGGAGACTTCATATCTCTCAACTCGGGTATTTGCTTGAAATATTAACTTCAACTCCTGGAACATCTCATATGGTCCATGACGTTCAAAACGTCTTTGAAGTCCCGATTCTAAGCCGTTAAGCATGGTGCACTAAACTATCAAGTAGTCATCATATTGAGCTAGCCAAATGTTCATAACGTCTGCATCTGCTCTTGCAATAGGTCCGTCACCTAGCGGTGCATCAAGGACATAATTCTCCTGTGCAGCAATGAGGATAAACCTCAGATCACGGATCCAATCCGCATCTTTGCTACTAACATCTTTCAACTTAGTTTTCTCTAGGAACATATATAAAACATAGGGAAGCAACAACGCGAGCTATTGATCTACAACATAGATATGCTAATACTACCAGGACTAAGTTCATGATAAATTAAAGTTCAATTAATCATATTACTTAAGAACTCCCACTTAGAAAGACATCCCTCTAATCTTCTAAGTGATCACGTGATCCAAATCAACTAAACCATAACCGATCATCACGTGAAATGGAGTAGTTTTCAATGGTGAACATCACTATGTTGATCATATCTACTATATGATTCACGCTCGACCTTTCGGTCTTAGTGTTCCGAGGCCATATCTGCATATGCTAGGCTCCTCAAATTTAACCTGAGTATTCTGCGTGTGCAAAACTGGCTTGCACCCGTTGTAGTTGGATGTAGAGCTTATCACACCCGATCATCACGTGGTGTCTGGGCACGACGAACTTTGGCAACGGTGCATACTCAGGGAGAACACTTTTATCTTGAAATTTAGTGATAGATCATCTTATAATGCTACCATCAAACAAAGCAAGATAAGATGTATAAAAGATAAACATCACATGCAATCAATATAAGTGATATGATATGGCCATCATCATCTTGTGCTTGTGATCTCCATCTCTGAAGCATTGTCATGATCACCATCGTCACCGGCGTGACACCTTGATCTCCATCGTAGCATCGTTGTCGTCTCGCCAAACTTATGCTTCTACGACTATCGCTACCGCTTAGTGATAAAGTAAAGCATTACAGGGCGATTGCATTGCATACAATAAAGCGACAACCATATGGCTCCTGCCAGTTGCCGATAACTCGGTTACAAAACATGATCATCTCATACAATAAAATTTAGCATCATGTCTTGACCATATCACATCACAACATACCCTGCAAAAACAAGTTAGACGTCCTCTACTTTGTTTGTTGCAAGTTTTACGTGGCTGCTATGGGCTTAAGCAAGAACCAATCTTACCTACGCATCAAAACCACAACGATAGTTTGTCAAGTTGGTGCTGTTTTAACCTTCGCAAGGACCGGGCGTAGCCACACTCGGTTCAACTAAAGTTGGAGAAACTGACACCCGCCAGCCACCTGTGTGAAAAAGCACGTCAGTAGAACCAGTCTCGCGTAAGCGTACGCGTAATGTCGGTCCAGGCCGCTTCATCCAACAATACCGCCGAACCAATGTATGACATGCTGGTAAGCAGTATGACTTATATCGGCCACAACTCACTTGTGTTCTACTCGTGCATATAACATCAACACATAAAAAACACGTACCCTCGTAGACCAAAAGCGGAAGCATTATTTCAATGCGGTTGATGTAGTCGTACGTCTACACGATCCGACCGATCCAAGTACCGAAACTACGGCACCTTCGAGTACTTGGCACACGTTCAGCTCCATGACGATCCCCGGGCTCCGATCCAGCAAAGCTTCGGGGAAGAGTTCCGTCAGCACGACGGCGTGGTGACGATCTTGATGTTCTACCGCCGCAGGGCTTCGCCTAAGAACCGCTACAATATTATCGAGGATTATGGTGGAGGGGGGCACCGCACACGGCTAAGAGAACGATCACGAAGATCAACTTGTGTGTCTAGAGGTGCCCCTGCCCCCGTATATAAAGGAGCAAGGGGGGTGCGGCCGGCCCTAGGAGGAGGTGCGCCGGAGGAGTCCTACTCCCACCGGGAGTAGGACTCCCCCCTTTCCTAGTTGGATTAGGACTTGGGGGGGGGGGGAAAGAAGAGAGGGAAGAAAGGAAAGGGGGGCGCCGCCCCCCTCCTTGTCCAATTCAAACTTGGGGGGGGGGGAGGGGCACGTGGCTGCCCCTAGGCCTCCTCTCCTCTTCCTCCACTAGGCCCAATAAGGCCCATTAGGTTACCGGGGGTAACATCCCAGTACTCCGGTAAAATGCCGATTTCACCCGGAACACTTCCGATGTCCAAACGTAGGCTTCCAATATATCAATCCTTATTTCTCGACCATTTCGAGACTCCTTTTCATATCCGTGATCACATTCGGGACTCCGAACAACATTCGGTACATCAAAATAAATAAACTCATAATGAAACTGTCATCGTAATGTTAAGCGTGCGGACCCTACGGTTCGAGAACAATGTAGACATGACCGAGACATGTCTCCGGTCAATAACCAATAGCGGAACCTGGATGCTCATATTGGCTCCTACATATTCTACGAAGATCTTTATCGGTCAGACCGCATAACAACATACGTTGTTCCCATTGTCATCGGTATGTTACTTGCCCGAGATTCGATCGTCGGTATCTTAATACCTAGTTCAATCTTGTTACCGGCAAGTCTCTTTACTCGTTCTGTAATACATCATCTCGCAACTAACTCATTAGTTGCAATGCTTGCAAGGCTTATGTGATGTGCATTACCGAGAGGGCCCAGAGATACCTCTCCGACAATCGGAGTGAAAAATCCTAATCTCGAAATACGCCAACCCAACATGTACCTTTGGAGACACCTGTAGAGCACCTTTATAATCACCCAGTTATGTTCTGACGTTTGGTAGCACACAAAGTGTTCCTCTGGTAAACGGGAGTTGCATAATCTCATAGTCATAGGAACATGTATAAGTCATGAAGAAAGCAACAGCAACATACTAAACGATCGGGTGCTAAGCTAATGAAATGGGTCATGTCAATCATATCATTCTCCTAATGATGTGATCCCGTTAATCAAATAACAACTCTTTTGTTCATGGTCAGGAAACATAACCATCTTCGATTAACGAGCTAGTCAAGTAGAGGCATACTAGTGACACTCTGTTTGTCTATTTATTCACACATGTATTATGTTTCCGGTTAATACAATTATAGCATGAATAATAAACATTTCTCATGATATAAGGAAATAAATAATAACGTTATTATTGCCTCTAGGGCATATTTCCTTCATATTTGTTGGAAATATGCCCTAGAGGCAATAATAAAAGGATTATTATATTTCCCTGTTCATGATGATTGTCTATTGTTCATGCTATAATTGTATTGTCTCGAAATCATAATACAGGTGTGAATACATAGACCACAATATGTCCCTAGTAAGCCTCTAGTTGACTAGCTCGTTGATCAACAGATAGTCATGGTTTCCTGACTATGGACATGGGGATGTCATTGATAACGGGATCACATCATTAGGAGAATGATGTGATGGACAAGACCCAAACCTAAGCATAGCACAAAGATCGTGTAGTTCGTTTGCTAGAGCTTTTTTGAATGTCAAGTATCATTCCTTAGACCATGAGATTATGCAACTCCCGGATGCCGTAGGAGTGCTTTGGGTGTATCAAACGTCACAACGTAACTGGGTGACTATAAAGGTGCACTACAGGTATCTCCGAAAGTGTTTGTTGGGTTGGCATGAATCGAGACTGGGATTTGTCACTCCGTATGACGGAGAGGTATCTCTGGGCCCACTCGGTAAGACATCATCATAATGAGCTCAATGTGATCAAGGTGTTGTTCACGGGATGATGTGTTACGGGAACGAGTAAAGAGACTTGCCGGTAACGAGATTGAACAAGGTATCGGTATACCGACGATCGAATCTCGGGCAAGTATCGTACCGCTAGACAAAGGGAAATGAGTACGGGATTGATTAAGTCCTCGACATCGTGGTTCATCCGATGACATCATCGAGGAGCATGTGGGAGCCAACATGGGTATCCAGATCCCGTTGTTGGTTATTGACCGGAGAGTCGTCTCAGTCATGTCTACATGTCTCCCGAACCCGTAGGGTCTACACACTTAAGGTTCGGTGACGCTAGGGTTATTAGGAAGACTTGTATGTGATTACCGAATGTTGTTCGGAGTCCCGGATGAGATCCAGGACGTCACGAGGAGTTCCGGAATGGTCCGGAGGTGAAGATTTATATATGGGAAGTTGTCATACGCACACCAGGAAGTTTCGGGGGCATATCGGTATTGTACCGGGGCCACCAGAGAGGTTCCGGGGGTCCACCTTGAGGGGCCAGCCCTCTCGGAGGGCCTCATGGGCCACAAGGGGCAGGGAACCAGCCCCTGGAGGGCTGGGCGCGCCCCCTTCCCTTGGGCCCATGCGCCTAGGGCTGGGGGTAAACCCTAGTGGGGGCGCCCCCCTTGCTTGGGGGGCAAGCCCCCCTCCCTGGCCGCCGCCCCCCCTCTAGATCTCATCTAGAGGGGGCCGGCCCCCTTGCCCCTTCCCCTATAAATAGTGGGGGTGAGGGGAGGGCAGCAACACACAACAAGGCGCAGCCCCTTCCCTCCCCAACACCTCTCCTCCTCCGTCACGCGCTTGGCGAAGCCCTGCCGGAGTACTACTTCACCACCACCACGCCGTCGTGTTGCTGTTGAAGTCTTCTTCCTCAACCTCTCCTTCCCCTTGCTGGATTAAGAAGGAGGAGACGTCGATCGTCCCGTACGTGTGTTGAACGCGGAGGTGCTGTCCGTTCGGCACTTGGTCATCGGTGATCTGAATCACGACGAGTACGACTCCATCATCCACGTTCTTCTTGAATGCTTCCGTTGTGAATTACAAGTGGTATATAGATGCTCTCCTATCCCCTCGTTGCTAGAATACTCCGTGGATAGATCTTGGTGATGCGTAGGAAAATTTTAATTTCTGCTACGATCCCAACAGTGGCATCATGAGCTAGGTCTATGCGTAGTTTCTATGCACGAGTAGAACACAAAGTAGTTGTGGGCGTCGAATTGTCAATTCTTCTTGCCGTTACTAGTCCTATCTTGATTCAGCGGTATCGTGGGATGAAGCGGCCCGGACCAACCTTACACGTACGCTTACGTGAGACCGGTTCCACCGACTAACATGCACTAGTTGCATAAGGTGGCTGGCGATTGTCTGTCTCTCCCACTTTAGTTGGATCGGATTCGATGAACAGGGTCCTTATGAAGGGTAAATAGAGATTGACAATTCACGTTGTGGTTTTAACGTAGGTAAGAAACGTTCTTGCTAGCAACCTATAACAGCCACGTAAAAACTTGCAAAAACAATTAGAGGACGTCTAACTTGTTTTTGCAGCAAGTGCTTCGTGATGTGATATGGCCAAAAGTTGTGATGAATCATGTATGTGATGTATGAGATGATCTTGTTATTGTAATAGGAATTACGACTTGCATGTCAATGAGTATGACAACCGGCAGGAGCCATATGAGTTGTCTTTAATTATTTATGACCTGCGTGTCAACTTAAATCGTCATGTAATTACTTTACTTTATTGCTAAAGCATTAGCCATAGTAGTAGAAGTAATAGTTGATGTGACAACTTCATGAAGACACGATGATGGAGATCATGATGATGGAGATCATGGTGTCATGCCGGTGACGACGATGAACATGGCGCCCCGAAGATGGAGATGAAAGGAGCGAAATGATGTTGGCCATATCATGTCACTATTTGATTGCATGTGATGTTTATCATGTTTTTACATCTTATTTGCTTAGAACGACGGTAGCATAAATAAGATGATCCCTAATTAAAATATCAAAAATGTGTTCTCCCTAACTGTGCACCGCTGCTAAGGTTCGTCATTCCGAAGCACCACGTGATGATCGGGTGTGATAGGTTCTTACGTTCGCATACAACGGGTGTAAGCCAGATTTACACACGCAATACACTTAGGTTGGATTGACGAGCCTAGCATGTACAGACATGGCCTCGGAACACGGAGGACCGAAAGGTCAAACATGAGTCATATATAAGATACGATCAACATGGAGATGTTCACCGATGATAACTAGTCCATCTCACGTGATGATCGGACATGGCCTAGTTGACTCGGATCATGTATCACTTAGATGACTAGAGGGATGTCAAATCTGAGTGGGAGTTCATTCATTAATTTGATTAGATGAACTTAATTATCATGAACTTAGTCTAAATCTTTACAATATGTCTTGTAGATCAAATGGCCCACGGTAATGTCACCCTCAACTTCAACGCGTTCCTAGAGAAAACCAAGCTGAAAGATGATGGCAGCAACTATTCGGACTGGGTCCGGAACCTGAGGATCATCCTCATAGCAGCCAAGAAAGATTATGTCCTAGAAGCACCGCTAGGTGATGCACCATTCCCAGAAAACCAGGACGTTATGAACGCCCATCAGTCACGTACTGATGATTACTCCCTCGTTCAGTGCGGCATGCTTTATAGCTTAGAACCGGGGATCCAAAAGCGTTTTAAGAAACACGGAGCATATGAGATGTTCGAGGAGCTGAAATTGATTTTCCAAGCTCATGCCCGGGTCGAGAGATATGATGTCTCCGACAAGTTCTTTAGCTGCAAGATGGAGGAAAATAGCTCTGTCAGTGAACACATACTCAAGATGTCTGGGTTGCACAACCGCTTGACTCAGCTGGAAGTTAATCTCCCGGATGAGGCGGTCATTGACAGAATCCTTCAGTCGCTCCCACCTAGCTACAAGAGCTTCGTGATGAACTACAATATGCAGGGGATGGAAAAGACCATTCCCGAGTTGTATTCAATGCTGAAATCTGCGGAGGTGGAGATCAAAAAGGAACATCAAGTGTTGATGGTGAATAAAACCACTAAGTTCAAGAAAGGCAAGGGTAAGAAGAACTTCAAGAAGGACGGCAAGGAGGTTGCCGCGCCTGGTAAATCAGTTGCTAGGAAGAAGTCAAAGAATGGACCCAAACCGGAAACTGAGTGCTTTTATTGCAAGGGAAATGGTCACTGGAAGCGGAATTGCCCCAAGTACTTAGCGGATAAGAAGGCCGACAACACTAAAGGTATATGTGATATACATGTAATTGATGTGTACCTTACCAGTGCTCGTAGTAGCTCCTGGGTATTTGATACCGGTGCCGTTGCTCATATTTGTAACTCTAAACAGGAGCTGCGGAATAAACGGAGACTGGCGAAGGACGAGGTGACGATGCGCGTCGGGAATGGTTCCAGGGTTGATGTGATCGCCGTCGGCACGCTACCTCTACATTTACCTATGGGATTAGTTTTAAACCTCAATAATTGTTATTTAGTGCCAAGTTTGCGCATGAACATTGTATCTGGATCTCGTTTAATGCGAGATGGCTACTCATTTAAATCCGAGAATAATGGTTGTTCTATTTATATGAGTGATATGTTTTATGGTCATGCTCCGATGGTTAATGGTTTATTCTTAATGAATCTCGTGCGTGATGTTACACATATTCATAGTGTGAATACCAAAAGATGTAAAGTTAATAACGATAGTCCCACATACTTGTGGCACTGCCGCCTTGGTCACATTGGTGTCAAGCGCATGAAGAAGCTCCATGCTGATGGACTTTTGGAGTCTCTCGATTATGAATCATTTGACACATGCGAACCATGCCTCATGGGTAAAATGACCAAGACTCCATTCTCAGGGACAATGGAGCGAGCAACCAACTTGTTGGAAATCATACATACAGATGTGTGTGGTCCAATGAGCGTTGAGGCTCGCGGAGGCTATCGTTATGTTCTCACTCTCAGTGAGGATTTGAGTAGATATGGGTATGTCTACTTAATGAAACACAAGTCTGAGACCTTTGAAAAGTTCAAGGAGTTTTAGAGTGAGGTTGAGAATCAACGTGACAGAAAAATAAAGTTCTTACGATCAGATCGTGGGGGAGAATATTTAAGTCACGAATTTGGCACACACTTAAGAAAATGTGGAATCGTTTCACAACTCACGCCGCCTGGAACACCTCAGCGTAACGTTGTGTCCGAACGTCGTAATCGCACTCTATTGGATATGGTGCGATCTATGATGTCTCTTACCGATCTACCGCTTTCATTTTGGGGATATGCTTTAGAGACTGCCGCATTCACTTTAAATAGGGCTCCGTCAAAATCCGTTGAGACGACACCGTATGAATTATGGTTTGGAAAAAACCTAAGCTGTCGTTTCTGAAAGTTTGGGGTTGCGATGCTTATGTCAAGAAACTTCAACCTGAAAAGCTCGAACCCAAATCGGAAAAATGCGTCTTCATAGGATACCCCAAAGAAACAGTTGGGTATACCTTCTACCTCAGATCCGAAGGCAAGATCTTTGTTGCCAAGAACGGGTCCTTTCTAGAGAAAGAGTTTCTCTCGAAAGAAGTAAGTGGGAGGAAAGTAGAACTTGATGAAGTACTACCTCTTGAAAATCAGAGTAGCGCAGCTCAGGAAAATGTTCCTGTGGTGCCTGCACCGATTCAAGAGGAGGTTAATGATAATGATCAAGATACTTCTGATCAAGCTCATACTGAACTTCGTAGGTCCACAAGGACACGTTCCGCACCAGAGTGGTACGGCAACCCTGTCCTGGAAATCATGTTGTTAGACAACGGTGAACCTTCGAACTATGAAGAAGCAATGGCGGGCCCAGATTCCGACAAATGGAATCCGAGATAGAATCCATGTATGAAAACAAAGTGTGGACTTTGAATGACTTGCCCGATGGTCGGCAAGCCATAGAAAATAAATGGATCTTTAAGAAGAAGACAGACGCGGATGGTAATGTGACCATCTATAAAGCTCGACTTGTCGCTAAGGGTTATCGACAAGTTCAAGGGGTTGACTACGATGAGAATTTCTCACCCGTAGCGAAGCTGAAGTCCGTCCGAATCATGTTAGCAATTGCCGCATTCTATGATTATGAAATATGGCAAATGGACGTCAAAACGGCATTCCTTAACGGCTTTCTTAAGGAAGAATTGTATATGATGCAGTCGAAAGGTTTTGTCGATCCTAAAAATGCTAACAAGGTATGCAAGCTCCAGCGCTCAATCTATGGGCTGGTGCAAGCATCTCGGAGTTGGAACATTCGCTTTGATGAGATGATCAAAGCGTTTGGGTTTATGCAGACTTATGGAGAAGCCTGCGTTTACAAGAAAATGAGTGGGAGCTCTGTAGCATTTCTCATATTATATGTGGATGACATACTATTGATGGGAAATGATATAGAATTCTTGGAAACCATAAAGGCCTATTTGAACAAGTGTTCTTCAATGAAGGACCTTGGAGAAGCTGCTTATATATTAGGCATCAAGATCTATAGAGATAGATCGAGACGCCTCATCGGTCTTTCACAAAGTACGTACCTTGACAAGATTTTGAAGAAGTTCAAAATGGATCAGTCCAAGAAGGGGTTCTTGCCTGTATTGCAAGGTGTGCGATTGAGCACGGCTCAATGCCCGACCACGGCAAAAGATATAGAAGAGATGAGTGTCATCCCCTATGCCTCGGCCATAGGGTCTATTATGTATGCCATGCTGTGTACCAGACCCGATGTAAACCTTGCCGTAAGTTTGGTAGGTAGGTACCAAAGTAATCCCGGCAAGGAACACTGGACAGCGGTCAAAAACATCCTGAAGTACCTGAAAAGGACTAAGGATATGTTTCTCGTTTATGGAGGTGCCGAAGAGCTCGTCGTAAAGGGTTACGTCGACGCCAGCTTCGACACAGATCTGGATGACTCCAAGTCACAAACCGGATACGTGTATATTTTGAATGGAGGGGCAGTAAGCTGGTGCAGTTGCAAGCAAAGCGTCGTGGCGGGATCTACATGTGAAGCAGAGTATATGGCAGCCTCGGAGGCAGCACAAGAAGCAGTCTGGGTGAAGGAGTTCATTACCGACCTAGGAGTCATACCCAATGCGTCGGATCCAATGACTCTCTTCTGTGACAACAGTGGAGCAATTGCCCTTGCAAAGGAGCCCAGGTTTCACAGGAAGACCAGGCATATCAAGCTTCGCTTCAACTCCATTCGTGAAAGTGTTCAAAATGGAGACATAGAGATTTGTAAAGTACATACGGACCTGAATGTGGCAGATCCATTGACTAAACCTCTCCCTAGAGCAAAACATGATCAACACCAAAATTCCATGGGTGTGCGATTCATCACAATGTAACTAGACTATTGTCTCTAGTGCAAGTGGGAGACTGTTGGAAATATGCCCTAGAGGCAATAATAAAAGGATTATTATATTTCCCTGTTCATGATGATTGTCTATTGTTCATGCCATAATTGTATTGTCCGGAAATCATAATACATGTGTGAATACATAGACCACAATATGTCCCTAGTAAGCCTCTAGTTGACTAGCTCGTTGATTAACAGATAGTCATGGTTTCCTGACTATGGACATGGGGATGTCATTGATAACGGGATCACATCATTAGGAGAATGATGTGATGGACAAGACCCAAACCTAAGCATAGCACAAAGATCGTGTAGTTCGTTTGCTAGAGCTTTTCTGAATGTCAAGTATCATTCCTTAGACCATGAGATTATGCAACTCCCGGATGCCGTAGGAGTGCTTTGGGTGTATCAAACGTCACAACGTAACTGGGTGACTATAAAGGTGCACTACAGGTATCTCCGAAAGTGTTTGTTGGGTTGGCATGAATCGAGACTGGGATTTGTCACTCCGTATGACGGAGAGGTATCTCTGGGCCCACTCGGTAAGACATCATCATAATGAGCTCAATGTGATCAAGGTGTTGTTCACGGGATGATGTGTTACGGGAACGAGTAAAGAGACTTGCCGGTAACGAGATTGAACAAGGTATCGGTATACCGACGATCGAATCTCGGGCAAGTATCGTACCGCTAGACAAAGGGAATTGAGTACGGGATTGATTAAGTCCTCGACATCGTGGTTCATCCGATGACATCATCGAGGAGCATGTGGGAGCCAACATGGGTATCCAGATCCCGCTGTTGGTTATTGACCGGAGAGTCGTCTCGGTCATGTCTACATGTCTCCCGAACCCGTAGGGTCTACACACTTAAGGTTCGGTGACGCTAGGGTTATTAGGAAGACTTGTATGTGATTACTGAATGTTGTTCGGAGTCCCGGATGAGATCCCGGACGTCACGAGGAGTTCCGGAATGGTCCGGAGGTGAAGATTTATATATGGGAAGTTGTCATACGGACACCAGGAAGTTTCGGGGGCATATCGGTATTGTACCGGGGCCACCAGAGAGGTTCCGGGGGTCCACCTTGAGGGGCCAGCCCTCTCGGAGGGCCTCATGGGCCACAAGGGGCAGGGAACCAGCCCCTGGAGGGCTGGGCGCGCCCCCTTCCCTTGGGCCCATGCGCCTAGGGTTGGGGGGAAACCCTAGTGGGGGCGCCCCCTTGCTTGGGGGGCAAGCCCCCCTCCCTGGCCGCCGCCCCCCCTCTAGATCTCATCTAGAGGGGGCCGGCCCCCTTGCCCCTTCCCCTATAAATAGTGGGGGTGAGGGGAGGGCAGCAACACACAACAAGGCGCAGCCCCTCCCCTCCCCAACACCTCTCCTCCTCCGTCACGCGCTTGGCGAAGCCCTGCCGGAGTACTACTTCTCCACCACCACCTCGCCGTCGTGCTGCTGTTGAAGTCTTCTTCCTCAACCTCTCCTTCCCCTTGCTGGATCAAGAAGGAGGAGACGTCGATCGTCCCGTACGTGTGTTGAACGCGGGGGTGCTGTCCGTTCGGCACTTGGTCATCGGTGATCTGAATCACGGCGAGTACGACTCCGTCATCCACGTTCTTCTTGAACGCTTCCGTTGCGATCTACAAGTGATATGTAGATGCTCTCCTATCCCCTCGTTGCTAGAATACTCCATGGATAGATCTTGGTGATGCGTAGGAAAATTTTAATTTCTGCTACGATCCCCAACAATATTGACCATGATTTTAGCTAATAAAATATAAATTATACATAACAAAAGTGATATCATGAGAAACAGTGTTCAAATACGAATTCAACGGTATATTTTCCGGTGACATGCATTAACATTTGTTAGTTAAATCTATGGTCAAAATTTTACGTAAAATACGAAAGGGACCAAGGAACCAGGACAGAGGTAGTACTGCTCACATTACACCTATTGCTACCATGACCCACTTTGCCGTCAATGAAGGAGCCCCAACTATTCACTTCACTTCCGCGGGTGGACCTCAGATGCATCAGATCTAATGTATGCCGGTGAATCGGTGATGGTGTGAAAAAAGTACATGTACACGATATCATGGCCCTTGTTTCAACACCTAGAGAAAGAGAGTTTTACGGTGCATGAAATTATTGGATTTAATGTGTAGTATTAAATTGATCCAGATCCAATGGTTAATATGATTTGCTCAGAGTTTGGCACGGAGCCAACTTGATTATTTTCCACTAGCCTAGTGTGGATGGATTTATCCTTTCATGTGAATTCAAATTATCACGGGCGCAGATGTAGGCCTCCCTCCTCCAAGACGTGTGCGGCTAGCCACCGACCGCCACCAGGTCCTCCACCGCACACTAGAGCGCCTCTCCACCATATCCCCATGCTGCCTCCCTTCATCCACCGTTGGCCCGCCTCCGCTAGCCGTACACCCTTGCCTCTTGACAAACATATTGATTGCTAATGTGAGAAGAACTTCAATGGGCTTATGATCTGTCTCGCCTGGCTTGAAAAGTATTAACGATTTGGCTAGCTTGACATTTTGATTATTTTGGGGTTTACAACAACATTGATCGATGTCTTGAGGAGATTGATATGCTCACAAGCAAAAACGATTGAGAATTTGTAGCAGCAGGCCAACTGCTCTGTAAGGATCAACGAATGGTTGGGTCGATCCTGGAATTGCAATCTACTCTCTTCAGCTTGATTTTGGTGGAAATAGTTGAAGGATTTATGACAATTAACTACCCAAAGGGCACTTGAGGCTTGAATATACTACTAGAATTCTTCTGTATTATTGCCTAATCTAGACCATTGGTTGAAAAAACAAACGACCCTAAATAACTTGATGTACTATAAAAGGATTCTACACCATGCTCCTGGTCACTACACCATGTGTGAGAAGGAGAGGTCCCCGTCGTAAGAGTAGCAGGGATGTCTGAAGCAAACGGTTGAAATGAGACAAAATAATAAAAATGAAAATCAATCCAAACCATAAATCGAGAGGTGAGAGGATTGTAGCATGACATACGTACAATTGTTTTAGTACTTCGCCTACAGATCAGTGGCTAGCTAACTTGCGATTCAGTTTGTGGATACAATGGAGAATGAGGCGTGGCCGTGGCATCAAAGATGTTGACAAGGCGACCTTCTGGTAGAGGACGAAGGATGCTCCAAGAGCAGGGAGGTACACATGGAAAGTAATGTCGGCGAGCGAGCATTAGAAGTGGAATAGACCGTAGGGACATTGTTTCGTGTTGCTAGAGACACTACGTTTGTCTCAACATAAGTGTAGATACGGTTTCTCAAATGACACTACATACAATGGTATCAACCATGGGCTCAACCTTAATGTTGCGGCTACTATCGTCAGCCATTGCAACATGATGGTAGGGAGGCCACTAAGAGCAATGCCGCTGAGCGAGGGGTAGGGGAGCCACGATACAGACAATACAAATGTAAGAGAGATAGACAGGGGGGGGGGGGGGGTTAGAGGGAGAGAATAGTGGATGGGAAGGGGTGTGGCATCAACATTAAGAGAGAGAGAGAGAGAGAGAGAGAGAGAGAGAGAGAGAGAGAGAGAGAGAGAGAGAGAGAGAGAGAACCCGTCCCGAAGCGTTGTAAATCGCGATCGACAACCTACAACAATGACCATATCCGCATAAGCGAGGACTACAAACACTGAAGCGAGCCAAAGGCGCGCCACCGTAATTGCCCCTCCATCACCGGTGCCAGGCAAACCTTGTTATAGTAGACAGTTGGGAAGTCACCGTACTAAGGTCTCAAAGGACCAGCGCACAGAACAACAATTGCCACCGATGAAGAAAGGTGTAGACTGAAAGGGTTCAACCTGTAGACACACGAACATAGGCGAGCGAAGGTCGGATCCAAGCAGATCCACCGAAGACAAACACCAACCGAATCCTGCGAGATCCGCCGGAGACTAACCTCCATACGCTCTTCGACGGCACTAGGAAAATCACCTGGACGGGGGATAAGCGGGGAGAACCTTATTCCATCTTCAAGAAGCTGCCACCGCCTCGCCTTCCCGAGGACACAAACCCTACCAAAACTCAAGAAAATACCTAAAATGGGAGCCGAGGTAGGCCGATGGCTGCGCGGTTGGAGGCAGCGAAACCCTAGCGTTGGGTGCGCTGGGAGCTTGAGGAGTGAAGCACATATACTGTGAAAACTTGCAAATTTTGTAACATCACCAACGATCCAATATATGAAATATATGCCATGTTACGTATGCGCAATTAGCTAATGTAATGCATCAATAAATGATTAGTCCTAAGGTACTCCATATGAAGTCAGAAAAAAAATGAAGTTTTCTCCGGAAAAAAAGGCAGAAAATAGAAACTTATGGGAAAAAAGGAAATCAAGAAAGTCGCATGCAATTGGTCCCACAGATAGGCACGGTCCCAGCGGTCTTTTCTGTTGGCTGTTTTAATTGCAATTAGTTGAAAGGTGTGGACCACTCTTTCCCCACTTGGCGCCAGGACCTACTTCAGGAATATTTTGTGGGGATCAAAATAAACAGTCAATCATTTTTGTAGCCTATAAACATTTCATCTAGCTTGTCCTACCAGTCTTCAATCAATCGGTAAAGTGGAGATCAGGGAAAAAAAGTTATGGCAAATAGACAATTTCAAAGCATCTGCAATTTTTGTAGTTTAATGTTATTTGAAAAATTCGAAAATCATATGTATTTTGAAGTTCCGAAAAAGTACACATGAACATACAGATGTACAATACATTGCTGTAAAATATCATGATGAAATTTCACGACGAATTTGTTGTGACAAAAAATTTCATGATGAAATACTCTTTTTTGTGAGCTGCAAATATTTTTATGGACTTTTATAATGAATAGTGCACATGCTAGAAATACATGATTTTTTTTGCAGCTTTCATCAAAATATAAAATTTACAGATATGTAGTACATCTCTAGGTTCATGTGTATGTTTTTGAATTTTTTTTGCAACTTTATATATGAGTTTTCAATTTTCCCAAAGAAAAGAGCACCATGGAGCTCGAGGCCCAACAAGCATTTCCGATACTACTCCCTCCGTTCCATACTAGTTGTCGCTGAAATGGATGTATCTAGACGTATTTCAGTGCTAGATACACCCGTTTGAGCGACAATTAATATGGAACGGAGGAAGTACTATGTTTTGCACTCCTTCAAACCATATTAATTGTTGCATACTTAGCAAGGTGTGCTAATTAGTGTGCGACAGTTAATATAGATTGGAGGGAGTAGTACATTCCACCCCTTTTAGTTGTTTCATCCGGGACATGCAAATACCACATATGCTTCCTATATATGAAACGAACCATCATTTTCCATGCGTAGAAACGTAGAATCATCTGTTGCATCCCCCCCGCGGGGACATCGATCAACTTCAACACATGTATGACATCCTAGAGCTAGCTATTTATGTATGCAAAAAGTGCTTCCATCTCATAGCATCCATCATTAGTCCACTAGAAGAAAACCTTGTCCAAAAGGAAGTCCATTAGATAAAGGAAGCAAGTCCCCATTACACGAACGTAGGCATGGAAAATGAAGAACACTTGACCTATGACAAAAAGAGTAATCGGCATAATTACCAGCATGAGCAGACATTATTGCCCTCACACATAGTACCACTCCCAAAAATAACCCAAGATCACCCGAGTCCTGGGCTCCTGGCTAGCTAGTAGTATCTCCTGTGCACTTGGTCGATTGGAGGAGTTTAAGCCACACGTATACATACACTGTGCACCGAAAGAGGCCGGTCTAACTAATCTCACATCCATCCACACACACACTCACAAGAAGATTATATCCACCTCCAAAACCTGGTAGCTAGCACGTACGTTTGCACACTAGCAAATGCATACATCCAGATATTTTTGAGATACGGCAGCAGGGCGAGACCGAGAGACAGAGAGAGAGAGAGAGAGGGAATCTCATATCATATCAGAAGAAGCAAGTAGAGGAAGCAGCAGCTAGCGAGCGGCAGGGCGAGGCGAAAGCTTGACGGGGCAACCACCAGACCACCACCACACACCCCAACCCCGGCCGGTCCAGCCGACGACGACGAAGGGAGCCATAGCCATGTATGCTTTCCGTGCCCCGCCCCACACCTTTTTCCCGTTTCCTCTCTCGCTCGCTTGCTTGCTTTTTCCCCATGAGATCTTTGCTCTGGTTGGCTTCTTTAAGACCACTGCGCGCGCCCTCCACAATCTGCTGCTGGCTTTTCATCCTGTTTTTCCTCCCCTCCAGACCAAAGCGAGATTCTCGCGAGAGCCTGCGAGGTATAGTCTGGTAGTGTGATTTGGTAAAGGGCCTGGGATTGTCTCTTGTCTTGGATAGTTGGATTGGATTGCTACCTGCAACGCATCTTTTTTTGACCTCGTTGCTTTCCTCCTCTTCGTCTACCTTGCTATGGCCTATGGCTCGCCAGTAGCTGGCTCTCTGTGATGCGTGTAGTAGTAGTAGTATTTCTCCTCAGTCCTAGCTAAGATAGCCTTGTTGATTAGCTAGCTTGATAGATCAGTGGCGATAGGAGTGACTAATCAATTCGCGGGCCGTCTGCTCTTGCTCTCTGGAAAGATTTGGTCGTCCGAGCTATATGTACTATCTCTAGTTGCTTTGCGCAAAGTGAGCTCATCTCTTTCGATTGGTGTTCCTGCCCTTTTGTCTCGTTTGCTTTTGCTCTGCTGATTGGTTTGGTGGTGTGATTTGCTTCAGTTGGATCGAGCTGGGTGGACCTTTTGGTGGTGTGTAACTCGGGAGGATGGCGCACGATCCGAGCCTGGGATTCGCGGACTACTTCTCGGCGGCCGACGCGGCGGCGGCGTCGCTCATGCCCGCGATGGACGAGGGCGCGCCGGAGCTGTACGGCTTGCAGTCCGGGATGGAGCTGCTCGGCATGCGCGGCCTGCACGCTGCCGCCATGTCCGGCGCGACGTCCGTCTCTACGGATATTCACTGCGACGGTGGAGGAGACGGCCACGATGGCTCCACCATGCGCTTCTTCCTCGAGCAGCAGCAGCAGCATCAACATCACCATCCGAGCCAGGCGCCGTTGTCTCTGTCGCTGTGCCGGCCGGAGGAAGTCGCGCAGCTGCACCATCACCATCTCGGCGGCTCGTCTCAGCAGCAGCAGCAGCACGAGGCGTCCGCGGCGTCGTGGATGCTGCCGCACGAGCACGAGGCGGCGACGTACGCGCACGGGCACGGCGCGGCGTGGCCGCTGCGCAGCTCCCGGTTCCTCCTCCCGGCGCAGCAGCTCCTGCAGGGCTACTGCAGCCTCCCGGTCGACATCACGCCCAAGCGCGCCAAGCAGCCCCCGCAGCAGCAGCAGCAGCAAGACGAGGCCGGCGGCGGCGAGGTGTCGTCGTCGTCGACGTCGGGCTGGACCCCGTCGCCGCAGATCCAGGCCATGGAGGCGCTGGAGCTCAAGAGGCTCAAGGACAGGCTCTACGTCATGCTGGAGGAGGTGAGCAGTGAGCTTCGATCGAACTATAGTTACCTAGCCAATCCAATCATCCAAGCACAGCTCCATGGCTCCACCACAAGCAGTTGCTTGATTGATTACCAATTAGCAGGCAGTGCACTGCACTGGTGCTGCATGAGATCGAAGTAAAAGGGAATCTGGGATTACGGGAAAGGTCGTCGTAGCAGGAGCAGGAGCAGGAGTTCCATCATGGTTGCCGGAAGGGTGCACCTGCGGCTAGGGCAGCTATTCTTGGGCCTCACCCTTCGCTTTCGGAAACCTCTATTCCCTTGCCTCGCATAGCTAGCCCGGGTCCCTTGCTGCTGCTAGGTAGATAGATAGCCCAGCCCCGGCCGGTCATGGACTCATGGCCATGCAACGCCCTCTCGTCTCTCCCACACCCACACCCTGCCTGCCTGCCATGACTCTGCGACTGCAAGCTTTCTCTGCATACCGCTGCAGTGCAGCACCACCACTCTGCCCATCTCCCTCGGAGAATTCAATGCAAGCATTTTCACTGTTTACCACACTGCACTGCCACTGCCACTGCCACGGAAAGAGCTGCAGTGGTTGCAGCTGACTTCTAGCTAGCATGCAGCTCCATCGCACAAGTCACAGCACAGCACTGGCAGTTAACCGTTACCCTCTAATTCACTGTTACATTGCTCATTTTATACTCGCAGTTAGCTAATTTACTGCATTGGTCAATTCGATCGCAAAGTTACCCGCACTGACAGTTACTCCCTCTGTTCCATAATGTAAGACGTTTTTACACACTACACTAGTGTTAAAAAAACTTCTGACATTATGAGATGGAGGGAGTAATTGTTACTACCGTGTAATTCACTGTTACATTGCACATCTTAATTTACTGCATTGGTGTATGACTGGTTCAGGTGGACCGGAGGTACAGGAGGTACTGTGAGCAGATGAGGGGGCTGGCGGGCGGGTTGGAGGCGGTGGCGGGGGAGCGGGCGGCGTCGGGGTACACGGCGGTGGCGGCGCGGACCATCTCGCGGCACTTCAGAAGCCTCAGGGACGGAATTGTGGCGCAGGTGCAAGTGGTGCGGAAGGCGCTCGGTGAGAAGGACGTGGCGCCACCGGGGATGACACGGGGTGACACGCCGCGGCTCAAGGTGCTGGACCAGTGCATCCGACAGCAGAAGGCGATGCACCAGAATGGTGGCATGATGATGGACAACCACCCTTGGCGGCCGCAGCGCGGCCTGCCCGAGCGCGCGGTCACCATTCTCCGAGCATGGCTCTTCGAGCACTTCCTCAACCCGTAAGTAGCAGTACCATACCAATACTTACATCTTTTTGTGCCATGCATTAATCCAACAGTTACGTCATCAGCTCACAAAGTAATTTCATTTCCTTTCAATAACACAGATAACCAGCATAGTAAATTTAACTAGCTAAGCATATGTAGATCATGTAAATCGATGCAATGTACATTGAGCAAAATTAAATCTTGCATAGTGTTAAGGACTAGCTAGCACATTGAATTGGTAGCTAGTTAGTTTTCTTAATGGAGTTTTCTTCATACGAGGATTATATTCTACGTATAGCATAATGTTCACCAGGACCACAATTATGTTGGCATCACCTGCTCAAATGGCCATGTTGGCCTATTAGCCAATGGATGCTATATATACTCAAGCTAAGCATATACCCAGTGTCATGTGTGTGTGTACGATCGATCCTTACGGATTATGGTGTTGGCTTATTCCAATTGGAAACATAAACTAATTGGCCGGTTTTCATCATGCATGTTAATTAGTTGATGAACTACGTGTACCTAGCTAGCTCGTGAGTGATTTTGTATGCACGCACGTAAGCACAAAAAGTCTTTTGTGAGAAAGGGATGGCTAGGTGGCTTAGTTAATCATGGCTAGCTGGATATGTGACGCATTTCTTAGTGCGTGATGTGTAAATTAACCAGGGAGGTGTGTTTGAGTGGACAAAGCATAAACATCAGTTCCAACCGATTAGCACTAATATACTTCCTCTGTAAAGAAATACTCAAATGTGTTGTTTCTTAATAGCGCATGCTTTCGTAACATTTTGTGCTCATGCGATCGTACCAAAATGTATGTATCCCTGCAGGTATCCGAGCGACGTGGACAAGCACATCCTGGCTCGCCAGACGGGCCTCTCACGAAGCCAGGTGCGTACACACACTACCCGTGCATCGCGTGTGGATGGTCCATCTCCATCGTCACGCTTGGATCGGTTGCCATGTCAGGGTCCTTGCCCGTCCGCTTGCGCTGGCCGGACAGAGATTCTTGGTTCTTGGTTACACCTGCAGCTCCCGCTACAATGACATGTAAATGGTGTGTTGCGCGCTGCATGCATGCAGGTGTCCAACTGGTTCATCAACGCGCGGGTGCGGCTGTGGAAGCCCATGGTGGAGGAGATGTACGTGGAGGAGATGAAGGGCGAGCAGCAGGACGATGGCGGCCTACTAAACCCTAACAACCCTAGCAGCAGCGGCAGCCACGCCTCCGACGCGCAGGGGCAGCAGGGGGTGGCCGCGGCCGACGATGGCGAGCATGTCGGGGGTGCCGACGACCGGAAGCCCACGCGGGCGCAGCTGCATGTTGGACATGACGCCGGCTCGCTCGCCTCCGTCGTCAACATCGCCGGCGTTCCCGCGCGGATGGAGAGCTTCGGCGTCATGGACGCCGCCCACCACCTCGACTTCGACGCGTACGGCGGGCAGGGCCAGGGAGGATTCGGGGGCGGCGTGTCGCTCACGCTGGGGCTGCAGCAGCACGACACGCATGGCGGCGGCGGGGGAGTGAACATCGCGTTCGGCGCGCCGTCGTCCGTGCAGCACGGCGCGGGCGGGTTCCTGTTCCCGGGCGAGCAGATGGACGGCGTGGGCTTGCATCCTTCCGGCGGCCACGGCCAGAACATCCAGTTCGGCATGGACGGCGCCGCCGAGGCGTCGTCCCACGGCGTGCTGGACCAGCACTACCGGGGGATGAGCGCAGGGTTTCACCTGCTCCGTGACCTCGCCGGGTGATCTGCCGGTCGTCTGCGCGCGACGGCCCGGTGGCAAGCGCTGGTTGCACGAATGCCATCCACGGCGAGGAGACCAACAGCCGTGCGGCAACGGCGCCGGCAGGGGGGGTGGACCTGTACCAGTTTACCTGCACGCACGCTTCTGATGCGCGACATTGCTTTTGGTGGTCGATCTTTTTTGTTGCCTGATACGTACGCAGCTCTCCTCACGGTCGATCGGGGCACGACAGCTGCAGTCCCCGGCCCACCTAGGGTGACCCTGCCGGAATGGTATGTTGCACATTAATTAGTACTCTACGTACTACATATCGTGCACCAGCAGGGCGATGAGTACGTACGTAGCCGGCCGGTGCTACTAATCGTACGCGTAGTTTGGAAGCGGCCGGGCAGGTGACCTGTCGAGGTATCGACCGGCCGGCGCTGGATGATTGTCTAGTGGACCGGAGACTCCTAGCTTATTATTTGTAGTTCGATTGATCAAATTGGTGGATGATTGGCCCGAGATTGATTGGTTACATATGCTTAGAGATCTCTTGTGCTTATGCCCAAGCGACGTACTTGGATTTATTCTACTACTATATTTTTTCGACTACAATATATACTCATGCAATCATATATAGCTACGTAAACGATGAGACTAAATGTACTACGCATGCTGTTCTAATTTTAAACCGGGTTTGCTATTTATTAGTTGCTTGAAAAATACTACTCCCTTCAATCCATATTAATTGACGCACACTTAAAACTTTAGGAGCGTAGCGGCAAACGACGGCAAGGCGTGGGGATGCCACTCAGGCTGAGTTAGGATTGACTCGGAGAAGGGGGCAACATAGCAATGGCGTCGCTGGTGGAGGGAAGTCCAACTGTCGAAGGTTGATGGGGGCGGATGGAGGGAGGGAGGGGGATGAGGGGAGGTGGCCCCATTGTAAACAATTCACGTGAATATCATGCCGGTAATAGTACGTGTGTTGTGTGCGTAGAGTTGGTCTCCTTATCATCCTTATTCACATATACTACCTCTGATCTTGACTTGCGGAATTCGATCCAGGAACATCTTCGATTGTGGGTGGTCCGGGCTCCCTCCAGCTTGGACGGTAACCCGTTGCTTCGGTGGTGCGGGGTTATTTGTAGCTGATACCCCCACCCTCCCTCTCTCTCTTTTCTCTATGGACTTTCTGGAGGCCATGTAATAACCAAACCACTGGCATATTATTTGTTAGAATTAACCCGAGGCCATCGTCGATCTACCGTGGATCAAGCAATCACACAAGCACGACACCGAAATTTGTTAACGAGGTTCACCATCATGGCTACGTCCCGGGGCCTGACTACGGGCGCTCCTCCCCATGAATACCGTGTTGGGAAACGTAGCAATTTCAAAAAAAATCCTACGCACACGCAGGATCATGGTGATGCATATCAATGAGAGGGGAGAGTGTTGTCCACGTACCCTCGTAGACCATAGGCGGAAGCGTTATGACAATACGGTTGATGTAGTCGTACGTCTTCACGATCGACCGATCCTAGTACCGAACGTACGACACCTCCGCGATCTACACACGTTTAGCTCGGTGACGTCCCACGAACTAACGATCCAGCAGAGTGTCGAGGGAGAGTTTTGTCAGCACGACGGCGTGATGATGGTGATGATGAACCTATCGGCGCAGGGCTTCGCCTAAGCACTACAACGATATGACTGACGTGAAATATGGTGGAGGAGGGCACCGCACACGGCTTGGAACAATCAACTTGTGTGTTCTAGGGTGTCCCCCTGCCCTCATATATAAAGGAGCAAGGGGGGAGGCCGGCCGGCCTTGGGGCGCGCCAAGGAGTGAGGGGAGTCCTCCTCCTAGTGGGAGTAGGACTCCCCTTTCCTAGTCCAACTAGGAAGGAGGAGGGGGAAGGAAGGAGACGAAGAGAGGGAGGAAGGAGGGGGCGCCGCCCCCCTCCTTGTCCAATTTGGACTACCAAGGGGGGGGGGGGAGGGCGCGGGGCCAGCCCTAGGCCGTCTCCTCTCTCTCCCACAAGGCCCATGTTGGCCCATTAGTTCCCCCGGGGGTTCCGATAACCCCCCGGCACTCCGATAAATATCCGGTGACCCCCGAAACTCATCCGGTGTCCGAATATAGTCGTCCAATATATCAATCTTTATGTCTCGACCATTTCGAGACTCCTCGTCATATCCGTGATCACATCCAGGACTCCGAACTATCTTCGGTACATCAAAACACATAAACTCATAATACCGATTGTCACCGAACGTTAAGCGTGTGGACCCTACGGGTTCGAGAACTATGTAGACATGACCGAGACTCATCTCCGGTCAATAACCAATAGCGGAACCTGGATGCTCATATTGGTTCCTACATATTCTACGAAGATCTTTATCGGTCAAACCCCATAACAACATACGTTGTTCCCTTTGTCATCGGTATGTTACTTGCCCGAGATTCGATCGTTGGTATCTCAATACCTAGTTCAATCTCGTTACCGGCAAGTCTCTTTACTCGTTCCGTAATGCATCATCCCGCAACTAACTCATTAATCACATTGCTTGCATGGCTTATAGTGATGTGCATTACCGAGAGGGCCCAGAGATACCTCTCCGATAATCGGAGTGACAAATCTTAATCTTGATCTATGCCAACTCAACAAGTACCATCGGAGACACCTGTAGAGCACCTTTATAATCACCCAGTTATGTTGTGACGTTTAATAGCACACAAAGTGTTCCTCCGATATTCAGGAGTTGCATAATCTCATAGTCATAGGAACATGTATAAGTCCTGAAGAAAGCAATAGCAACATACTAGACGATCAAATGCTAAGCTAACGAAATGGGTCAAGTCAATCACATCATTCTCCAATGATGTGATCCCGTTAATCAAATGACAACTCATGTCTATGGCTAGGAAATATAATCATCTTTGATTCAACGAGCTAGTCAAGTAGAGGCATACTAGTGACACTTTGTTTGTCTATGTATTCACACATGTACTAAGTTTCCGGTTAATACAATTCTAGCATAAATAATAAACATTTATCATGAAATAAGGAAATATAAATAACAACTTTATTATTGCCTCTAGGGCATATTTCCTTCATACCACACCCCGGGCGCCGACATGCGCCGCCGGCTCCCCCGCGTGTCTGTGCTATTATGTTGGCATAGGTTACATCGTGTGTCTACCCCCGCTATTTATGAGAGGCCTAGGATACAAGTGTCCTATTAGGATACAACTCCTACCCTGTCTACACACAGTCCAAAACCAAGCCCAACTATAACCTACCTTTGTACAATAATATTCGACACAACTCTAACATTATTAGTACAAAAAATGAGTTCAGATGGGCGATCACCCCCGTTGACTGCTCAAAAAACATATACTACCTTTGTAAATTAGTATAAGATCACTATATGGAGTAAGTCACAAGGTTAACCTAGCTGCGCTACATGCATCTAGACGGCATGCTAGTTCAGTACACCCTCCCATAAACACACATGCATACGTGCAGCTAGCGTCAGGCAATGCATTCTCCTTACGCTCAATGTTCTTCAACACAGTGATGCATGCCTACAGCTATCGTTTTCATGCGTGCGCAGTAGCAGTCCAAGGACAAACTTCCAACAAACAAATCTCTACAGGTAAGCAAATGAAAAGTCGACGGTTGAAGAACCAGCTGAGCGCATGCACCTAGGCTGCGTGGATCCTGGTGAATATATGTATTCAGTTGCTTGCCATGGCACGGCAAAAAGGCAGTCATCAAGCCTACTAAAACAATACTTGAAATGTTTGTTGGGATCATAATTGTGGATTTTGTGTAAACCTGCCATGATTTGGTCGGGTGGGTGGTCACTTTCATGTAATCGGCAAAGTTCTGGCGTCACCACCACCGGGGGAGAAACAAAACAGTTGTCCTTCATCGATGCAGTCATTCATCTTGGAACTAAATATCCAAGATTCTCATGTTGGAAATAATGAGATGACTACCATTAATATAATTCCGAATTTACTCGGTATATACATATGAATGGAAATTAGCATGGCATCTACAAACGAGATAAACCCTTGTTCCATATATAGATAATAATAACATCGAAATCCAATCGGCATATATATGGACGGAAAACTATCATGGTGTGCTCATGAAGATAATAACGGTGAGTCGAGGAAGTAGTCGATGAAGACGAAGTCACGAAAGTAGTGGATGTAGACGCAGTCTATGAAGAAGGGCGAAGCAGTCGTGTGAGCACTTCCCAGAAATGTTAGCACCCGGCTACCTATGCAGGTTGCCGATCGTTGAAGCACGTCCGATGATGTTTCTCGCCCCGCTGCACGACATGGAGAGGAGCGACGAGACTCGATGGCGGCGGGCGCACAAGGGAACATAAGGGTAGTGTTTTGATTAGTGACTCTCTTGAGAGGGATGTCTCCCTCTCATACGGTCGAATCAATAACTCCCAGGCAAAGCAATTGCCTATATGACAAGAACCGCCCTCCTCAAATCGTGCGCTAGATAGACACGAGTGGTAAAGATAAAAACGCAACCCATACAAGAACCCACAATGCGGTCGCAAGTCACGCTTGATTACACGTGAGACACAAGCGAGCGCATGTGTGTGCGTGTGGTTACATTTAGCATAGTTTTTTCTTGTCCCTGCATCCAAAGGGGCCCATGTGAGGTGCCCTTATATGTTGATCCAAATCTTTCTCTCTAGGCGGTATGGGACTAAAATGTCACATCTTCCACCCATTTTAGCTCCCACCTTTTTTCAGATATTTGCATGGGCCAAAATTAGTTTGGGCCAAGTCCTACAACCCATGAATTCCAACATGTCCCTAATTAACGCGTATCTTGTGTGATTATTGTACTTCACTATATTCATGTAGCGCACATAAAACAAATTTTTATTAACCGAGTCTTGAACACACCCCTTCATCATTAACTAACTGACTATTCTCCATAAAAAATACCACCTAACTTGATAAATCATCCTGGCTAAATAATCAAATTAATGGTAGCGTCTCTAGTTTTAAGTTGATCGTTTAGGAGCAACCATTACTGCATACTTTCTTTAGAAACACACTCACCATATTGCATAGTTTGAGATAGAGGGCTATTTTGTTTATGTACATTTCAAATTGAATCATCCCAAACAACAATATCCTAACCGGGCAAGTACAAAATAAATCCAATGTGAGAAGCAACCGGTAATGCGTCCTAACTATCCTGAATACGCATTGTTGCATATCATTGCATTGATCATTGGTCAAATAGAAAACAATGCGTCCTAATTAGAACTAGGATTGGTATGTAGAAATGGATTCCACCAAGAAAATCCAACTGTTAAGCAAATAACAAAAATTTCCCCTCAGGAAGAAGCCAAACTAAAAAAAATTGAAATCATGAGATGTTTCAATTTTAGGTTGAATTGTTGTACACCAGTTATGTGGACCAATTCAATTTTCATAAGCAATAGAGTGTAAACAATGTTTCGAATATGTGTTAACAATTTCTAAACGCTATGGAACATTTAATTAAGTATCCAAACATTTTTTACATTATGTACACATTTTTTGTATCAGAAACATATTTTCAAAATGCATGGATTTTTTAATGAGGTGCTTTTGAATGGCAAGAAACATTTTGTGCATTGTATAGCATTTTAAAACATGTCATGTACATTCTATGTGACACACATGGACGTTTTTGGAAGATCACACACATTTTTGAGTGCTGCAGATATTTTCTAAAAGTTAAGCAAATATTTTTTTCACTGCATGGACATTTTATAGATGTGTGTTGAACAAATGAAAAAAAATAGTGTTTTCTGTAATATATGTATTTAGTATATTTCATAATAATAATAATAATAATAATAATAATAATAATAATAATAATAATAATAATAATAATAATAAAAGAAATATTTGTGTGAGATTAGCATGATGAAACCCATGGTTACTAGACTGGCCCACTACCGGCTCCCTGCAGGTGAGCTCCGCTTCGGTCTCGCTAAAGACGAGACATAGCCGTGCCCTTGCAGTAGCACTTCCGAAACAATCAGTCGGACAAAGTTAACTCAGCCGAAGCTAGCGACTGGGCTGGCCTAGTTCGGATGTATATTTAGGAAAACACACGTCTGGTTTAAAGAATATTGAAAACTTTTCTAGAAATAGTATGGATATTTGGAGAACAATGCATGATCATTGTTAAAAACAAATAAGTGAGTTCTAAAATTCTACATTAATTTTATAAAAATGTTTGACAATTTTTCGAAATTTTCCTTACTTTAATAAAATATCCACTGTTTAAAAAGAGTATACAAGAATTTAAACCAATTATGTTTCTTTAGTTTACTGGTGTGACGTTTAAAATTCAAATAATTAAAAAAATTAAAATACTAAAGAATGTTCACAAAATTTAAAGAATGAACTTGCATTAAAATTGGGGAAAAAAATCACTAACCAGTAAATTGAAAGAAAAAAAAAACCAGAAAAAGGAAAACACAACAAATGGAACAAAACAGATGGATAACTAAAAAAAACAATCAAACTCCTGAGCCGGACATAATAACTCCCGGGTAGTGCGATGGTAGATATCTTGTCGCAATAAGCTAGAAATAAGAGGGAGTAAGTCAGTAAGGGGTTGCCTTATCTTGGAAAGGTCACCTTCTTGGGCATCACTTAATTAGTGATTTGAGATACATTTGCTCACAACCCTAAAAAAGAAGATACATTTGCCCACAACCCGTGATATTGGCGAAGCGCAACGTGTGGAGCCTATAACACTCTTTTCCTTTTTCAGTTTTCCTTTTTCTTTTATGTATTTCTTATTTCTTATTTGTTCGGTTCTCCAACATTTGCTTTTCTTGTTTTTCCCTTTTCCATTTTACTTTTCATTTTTATTATATTTTGCTTGTTTATTTTCATATTTTGACTTTTCTGATTATGAAAGCACGTGAGCATTTTTACAATAGTGCTCGAAGTTTATTTGTAAATTAATTTTTTCTAAGACCTACTCCCTCCATTCCAAAATAGATGACCCAACTTTGTACTAAAATTAATACAAAGTTGGGTCATCTATTTTAGAACGGAGGGAGTAAATATTAAAAAATTGTAAAATAGTTCTAAATTCTAAAATATGAAAAGAAAATACGTAGATGTATTTGAAAATGACATGAATATGTTACAAATGTGCATAATATTTGTGAAAATGCATACGAACATTTTTAATACATGATCATTTTACGAAATACATAAAAAATTTAGCACAAGAGCATTCTTTACAAATTTTTTAACAATTCGCAAAATTTTATAAATGTTTTTCAGAATGTGTGTACATTTTTTAATCGCACGATTATTCCCGAGAATGTGCCAAGACTTTCATAATTGCATAAGCAAAATATTTTAGCCCAATTATATAGAAGTAAAAAACTTTAAAAATTGGGGTACTTCGAAATATATTAATACAAATATGTAAGAAAACAAAAAATAGAAAGAGAATAAATAAATAAATATGTGAGGTATAGCAGCTCTCGTAATCGCCCAAAGCTAAGCAGAGATGTAAATGTATTTTTCTAAAGGTGGTATGAGTCTTATTAATATAATAAAGAGTAGGGTAAGAGCCTCGTAGACATCGACTTGAGAAAGCTGAAAAGACAACATAACCCTAGCTTTAGCCCAAAAGATCCTCAACCAAGTTGGAAATCTGCAATCAAGACAATATGATCCCCTGAGTTTGATGCCAACGTCCGCCATCCGCACTGGCACCAACGGACACCGAAGAAAAAGGGGACAAAGCACACCTCTTCACCGAAGCTCGCCACTGATTTGTAGCTTTTCGAATCTCCAAAGTAGCTCGCCCAAAGTGAGACAATTGAACGAATCTGGTGAGGGCAACGCCCCAAACACGCCATCAAACTCTAAATTGGCACCCATGCGCGGTGACGTCGGAGGAGGAAAGCTGATCCGCCAGCTTTCAACCATGAATCCACCATCTTCCAACTACCACAAATGTAGTCCACCACCGACACCTGCTCCCGAACAACCTCCTATGCTCTGTGGCGACGCGAGAGTGAACTTCGTTGCAACGGGAAGTCCACTACGGGGATACCAACGTCGCCACCCCCGTGCCCGCAAATAGACATCACCAAGATCACCGACCATAGAGTACAACACACGGCAAGGAAAGAACTGGAGCAATCTTATTCAGCATTGTCGACGCCTGTGCTAGAGCAAAACATCAAGCGACCAAAAACCTGAGCTACTAGGGCCTAAACCTAGATCTACACGAGTCCGCACGCGCAAGATCCGGCGACCTCCCTCATCACAGATGACCAAGAGGTTTTCACCGCCGGAGGAAGGCACCAGAAGGCTGGTTGCACTTGGCAAAAGGAGATTGACTTTCTTCTCGTTTGCCCTGCAGGGGCCGCAAAGATGTACATGAAGGATTTTCCTACAAGCACAACCTTAGCGAGACAATATTATTTTTATGAAAAACAAATCATATATGCATACACTCATATATACACACGTAGGCTCATACCTATGAACATACACACGAGCATCCGACCCCTATGAGCATCTCCAAGAGACTGAGTCGACTGGTCTTGAAATTCATAAAGTCACCATAAACTTCACTATCGATGGAAACAACGCGTCCCATTGAAAAAATATTCTGCTTTTTTTGAGACAGACATGTGCCAAACCTAATGTGATCCCCAATGGGCCGGGGGTACAACCACCCTGCTGGTCGTCTAACCACATGCTAGTTATTTTTTTTTTGCGGGAAAGGAACTTTTCATTCATCAACCATGGTGATTACATTCAGACATGACAATGCTAGCTGTTTCCACAGGGGAGTTACGAAGCCAACAGGCTGTGCGCTCTTGCGAGAGCCCCATACAAGCAAGGGTTTGACTCGCTACATTTGCATGTCTGCTGATTTTAGGTAGACTAATGTTCCTTCCATGAGCCAGAATCCTTCTGATCTCATTGACCTGGTTCGCATACCTCGAGCGCTCAACATCTTTAGATTGCACCATCTTCAACAACTCAGCGCAATCCGTCTCCACAACCAATGACAAGTTGGACCAGTGAAGCGCAAGTCGAAGCCCTTCGTCCATGGCCGCCATCTCCGCTTCTAGAGGATCACCACAATTAAAGAGCACCCGCGTCGCGACGAAGATGATTGCTCCTTCATGATCACGCAGGATCATCCCAGCCCCGGCTGTACCATCCTCTTTCAAAAAAGCACCATCTATATTCAACTTAGCAAAATTCACATCAGGGGCCTTCCATTGCGGTGCTGCTATTGTTTCATGTGTGTACTTTGACGTACTTCCCAAGTAATGGATCACATGCTTACCCTTCGTTAAGTCCGCTTCGAGATGCTGTAGTATTGCAAGTAGAGAAGTGATATAACTCAAGAGGAAACATCAGTCGGGATCGGGGGTTTATAATGTGTGACCTCGTTTCTTGCATACCAAATCCTCCACATGATCATCAGTGAAGCAAGCTTCTGCACGTCCCGCAATTTATCAAGCAGGAATTCGGCCAGAAAGTACATGCCGTGCCAACTCGAACAACCCCGCCCGGAAAAGTAGGATCGCACGAGGCGATCAAAGGAGGTGAAGATGGTTCCTTGCGCGCCGCTGGTGGCGCTACCGGTTCCCTCTCTCTCCATCGACTGCTCCGGCGGCAGGAGGGAGGGGGAACCTTGGGTCTGTCCGCTAGGTGGGTGTGTGGTAGGGTTAGGATTGAGGGTGACGCTGCCAAGGCCGTTGTGGTGGTGTCGCGTCAGAATAAGTTTCTTCGGGCTCCGTTCGCGGTCAGGCGAGGCTTTTGCCTTCGTCTAGGAGCCAACAGGGTGGGGGGTTCTCGGATCTCGTCGAGGTCGCGGGCTATGGTGACTGGAGGTCCATCGGCACTGGCCGTTTGGGTCCTCAGATGGGCGATGGATGCAGGGAGACGAAGACCCTTCTTCTCCTTCCTCTGTGCTGATGCTGGTGGGAGATCCTGGTTTGCCCGGGCGGATGGCCCGGCCGCGGTGCTGGACTGGTCGGATGACTCGAGTTCTTTTCCTTCCGAAAGGGACACTTTTCGTGGTACTCAAAGCCAAAGATGGCGACGGCTGTTGCAGGTGTGTTGGATTGATGTCCATGCCTTCTCAGCGCCGGTGTTAAGAAAGGTGGAAGTAGCGTGGCGGCAATTGTACCGTGGTCGAAGATGATGACCTGCTTGTGCCTGGTTGAAGATCCTTCTGTTGCAGGGGTCTTCTCTCAAGATTCAGGGATGATGACACAGGGCTCCGAAGATCTTGTTGTGTTATGGTTGTCTTAGGGTACTCTAGGTGTTCATGGTCTTTTATGTTTGTGTTTCAGTGTGCTTGTAAGGGTCAACTACTTTGTATGGTTTCGTGATTTGAATGAAAAAAATTCTCAATTTTTTTATCAAGCAAGCGGAATAACCACTCTGGCTCAGCATCGTGCAGGTCAGTAGGGGTCGGTGACGCTTAGTGCTCTCGCATAGCCTCCCAGAGCGTCGCTGCATGAGGACATATGACAAGGGAGTGGCGCACGTCCTCCTTTCCTGGCCACATAACAAGCACGTGGAGTCCTCTTATAGGTGCATGTATGTCTTGGTTACTTGTGCAGTAAGAGCAACTCCAACGGGCCGACCCAAATGAATGGGCATTTGTCTGCTTTTTGTCCGTTTGGGTCGGCCGCCCGCCCGGCGTCCGTCCAGTTTTGCATTTGGGTCGGCAGTGCGCCCAACGCACCGACCCATTTCATGTCCGCACTCAATTTTAAAAAAAGGCCCGCGGCCATAGATCATGCCAGAAGCCATAGATCATGCCGACACCATGCCAGCGCCGGCATACATTGCCGGCTTCAAAAAATATCACCACAGTTCAAGCTGGCGCACTTGCCAGCGGCCGGCACACATGCCAGCACACAAAAGGGTGGGACTTGAGTTCGACCACGCCATCGCGGCCTCGTGGTCATGCCAGTACACAAGCCGGCATACAAAAAAGGGTGGCGCTCACGGCCATGAGATCACTCGTCGGTGAACTTGAGCATGTCGGCCTGCATCTTCTCGAACCACGGCCTCTTCCTTGGCGACACGGTGTTGAGATCCGCCTTCGTGATCTCCACCCCGGTCATCATGCTCGCGAGAGCCACTTCTTTCACCTTGGTCTTGGTGTTGGTGGCCTCGATCTCTAGCATCTTGGCTTGCTTCGCCGCCTCCAGCTCGAGCATCTTCGCTTGAGTCTCCGCGTCCATCTCAAGCCTCCTCCTTTGGATCTCCATGAAGGCGTTCATTTTCTCTTCCTTCAAACACCGGCGCCCCTCATCCCTTGAGTCCTTCTTGTTCATCATGCCCTCCACGCTTGCGATCAAGGCGTTGGATGCCGCATCCCGCTTATCCTCCTTCTTGGAGTTGGTCTTCCAACGTGGCCATGCCAGCTCGCCCTCCCCAACCTCCTCCACGGCTTGCTTCCCCCCACGCGCCTTGAAGGCAGCATATTGCGCCTTGAACTTCTTCTCGTTCTTGATGATCCGAAAGCAATGGGAGAGGTTGAAGCACTTGCCATTGTGTTGAACCTTGAATGCCTCCAAAGCTTGAAATGCCTACAAAATGTTTCAATGCAAGCATTTGGGCAAATGATATGCAAATGAACACGCAGGCATGAACTTGATGACACAAAAAAGAGGGTGGCTTTCTAGCATACCATGTCTTGCATGCCGATGCTGCTCACGGGGCCGGCCTTGACGCTCTCAAGAGTGGCACAAAACTTGTTGCACTCTTGTTGAATCACCCTCCATCGCTTGGAAATGGACACCCACCCGCGCGTGCTCACAATTTGGTAAGGCGGAAACTTCTTGCGCTCATGAAACTCTCGATGGACACGAATCCAAAAGGTTGAATGCTTTTGTACGGCGCCCGTCTTGGGGTCTTGTCCAATGTCTCGCCAACACTCGCAAAGAAGCTTGTCCTCGACAGCCGTGTACACCATCATGCGCTTGCTCTTGCGCTTCGGCTTAGGACCGGTGGCTTGGTTGGCAAGCTCGTCCTCGAACAAAGGCTCCACTTCGATGTCGCACTCGTCGTCTTCCTCTAGCCTGTAGTCGTCTGGGAACTCGTGGTCGAGTGGGAAGTCGTCCAGGTCCATGCCGACCTGATCACGCATGAAGGCCGCCTGATCGGGATCATAGCCAGCGACCGGTGTGAATGCCCCGCGGCCGTCCTGGCTTTGTGTCTCATCGGGATCATAGCCAGCGGCCGGCGCACCGCCCTCGAAGATGAGGTTCCGCATGTAGTCCTCGACGACGGCGGAGGACATTCCCTCGAACAGGTTGCGGGCGTCCAGGAGCATGCCGGCCGGCGTCCGCCACGCGCATTTCCTCGCGCCTCCAGATGACGAGCCACCGGCCACGGGGGCGGCGTTGAGGTCGATGGGGCGGGCGCAGGCGTGGAAGGCACGACCACGCTCACGTCAGGCGAGCACTCCCCGGAGAGGCGGGAGGCTTGCGAGTACACGTGGAAGCCGGGCATCGGGTTGCAAGCCGACGCATGGGGCGAGTCGGGCAGCCCCATTCGAGGGAATGCCGATGAGCCGGTGCTCACCGCGGCGATGGCGGTGTTGACGAGGCCGTGCTGGCCAGGGTTTAACACTAGCATGTACATCGCCTCCCTCGTTGCCGTCGCGACACGGGCGTTGGTGACGTCCTGCTGCGCGGCGGCGTCATCCCTCGGGTCCGCTGCGTGCCTCCCGCCCTTCCTCTTGGCACACTCCCTTGCCCACTGTTCGGGTGTCGGCGGCTTCTTCGGCTTGGGCGCGGCGGCGGTCTTGTGCGGGGCACGAGGCTTGCCTTTCCCATAGGGGGCGGCGGCACCGGACGAGGCGAGGGAGGCGAGGCCGGTGCTACCTCTTGAGCACTGCGTTGGTTTTCCCTTGAAGAGGAAAGGGTGATGCAGTAAAGTAGCATAAGTATTTCCCTCAGTTTTTGAGAACCAAGGTATCAATCCAGTAGGAGACCACGCATGAGTCCCTCGCACCTACACAAACAAACAAGAACCTCGCAACCAACGCGATAAAGGGGTTGTCAATCCCTCAACGGTCACTTATGAGAGTGAGATCTGATAGATATGATAAGATAATATTTTGGTATTTTTATGATAAAGATGCAAAGTAAAATAAACGGCAATGAAAATAGCTAAGTGTTGGAAGATTAATATGATGGAAAATAGACCCGGGGGCCATAGGTTTCACTAGTGGCTTCTCTCAAGAGCATAAGTATTACGGTGGGTGAACAAATTACTGTTGAGCAATTGATAGAATCGAGCATAGTTATGAGAATATCTAGGTATGATCATGTATATAGGCATCACGTCCGAGACAAGTAGACCGACTCCTGCCTGCATCTACTACTATTACTCCACACACGACCGCTATCCAGCATGCATCTAGAGTATTAAGTTCATAAGAACAGAGTAATGCTTTAAGTAAGATGACATGATGTAGAGGGATAAAATCATGCAATATGATATAAACCCCATATTGTTATCCTCGATGGCGACAATACAATGCGTGCCTTGCTGCCCCTACTGTCACTGGAAAAGGACACCACAAGATTGAACCCAAAGCTAAGCACTTCTCCCTTGCAAGAAAGATCAATCTAGTAGGCCAAACCAAACTGATAATTCGAAGAGACTTGCAAAGATAACCAATCATACATAAAAGTATTCAGAGAAGATTCAAATATTGTTCATAGATAAACTTGATCATAAACCCACAATTCATCGGTCTCAACAAACACACCGCAAAAGAAGATTACATTGAATATATCTCCACGAGAATCGAGGAGAACATGGTATTGAGATCCAAAGAGAGAGAAGAAGCCATCTAGCTAATAACTATGGAACCGAAGGTCTGAGGTAAACTACTCACACATCATCGGAGAGGCTATGGTGCTGATGTAGAAGCCCTCCATGATCAATGCCCCCTCCGACAAGACGCCGGAAAAGGCCCCAAGATGGGATCTCATGGGTACAGAAGGTTGCGGCGGTGGAATTAGGTTTTTGTGGATGCTTCTATTGGTTTGGAGGTACATAGGTATATATAGGAGGAAGAAGTATGTCGGTAGAGCAACGTGGGCCCCACGAGGGTGGAGGGTGCGCCCAGGGGGTAGGCGCGCCCCCTGCCTCATGCTCTCCTGGTTGCTTTCTTGACGTAGGTTCCAAGTCCTCTGGATCACGTTTGTTTCAAAAATCACGTTCCCGAAGGTTTCATTCTGTTTGGACTCCGTTTGATATTCTTTTTCTGCGAATCACTGAAATAGGCAAAAAAACAGCAATTTGGGTCGGGCCTCCGGTTAATAGTTTAGTCCCAAAAATGATATAAAAGTGTATAATAAAGCCCGTTAAACATCCAAAATAGAATATAATATAGCATGGAACAATAAAAAATTATAGATACGTTGGAGACGTATGAAACATCCCCAAGCTTAATTCCTGCTCGTCCTCGAGTAGGTAAATGATAAAAACAGAATTTTTGATGTGGAATGCTACTTGGCATAATTTTAATGTAATTCTCTTGATTGTAGTATGAATGTTTAGATCCGAAAGATTCAAGACAAAAGTTTAATATTGACATAAAAATAATAATACGTTAAGCATACTAACTAAGCAATTATGTCTTCTATTAATAACATGGCCAAAGAAAGTTATCCCTACAAAATCATATAGTCTGGCTATGCTCTATCTTCACCACACAAAGTATAACCCCGATGACAAGCCAAGCAATTGTTTCATACTTTTGGTGTTCTCAAACTTTTTCAATCTTCACGCAATACATGAGTGTGAGCCATGGACATAGCACTATAGGTGGAATAGAATGGTGGTTGTGGAGAAAAAAAAGGGAGAAGATAGTCTCACATCAACTAGGTGTATTAACGGGCTATGGAGATGCCCATCAATAGATATCAATGTGAGTGAGTAGGGATTGCCATGCAACGGATGCAATAGAGCTATAAGTATATGAAAGCTCAACAAAAGAAACTAAGTGGGTGTGCATCCAACTTGCTTGCTCACGAAGACCTAGGGCATTTTGAGGAAGCCCATCATTGGAATATACAAGCCAAGTTCTATAATGAAAAATTCCCACTAGTATATGAAAGTGATATCATAGGAGACTCTCTATCGTGAAGATCATGGTGCTACTTTGAAGCACAAGTGTGGTAAAAGGATAGTAACATTGTCCCTTCTCTCTTTTTCTCTCATTTTTTTCTTTTTGGGCCTTTTCTCTTTTTTTGGCCCCCCTTTTTTTTCCTTTTTTTTATTTTTCGTCCGGAGTCTCATCCCAACTTATGGGGGAATCATAGTCTCCATCATCCTTTCCTCACTTGGGACAATGCTCTAAAATATGATGATCATCACACTTTTATTTACTTACAACTCAACAATTACAACTCAATACTTAGAACAAAATATGACTCTATGTGAATGCCTCCGGCGGTGCACCGGGATATGCAATGAATCAAGAGTGACATGTATGAAATAATTATGAACGGTGGCTTTGCAACAAATACGATGTCCACTACATGATCATGCGAGGCAATATGACAATGATGGAGCGTGTCATAGTAAACGAAACGGGGGTAAGTTGCATGGCAATATATCTCGGAATGGCTATGGAAATGCCATAATAGGTAGGTATGGTGGCTGTTTTGAGGAAGGTATATGGTGGGTGTATGATACCGGCGAAAAGTGTGCGGTATTAGAGAGGCTAGCAATGGTGGAAGGAAGAAAGTGCGTATAATCCATGGACTCAACATTAGTCATAAAGAACTCATATATTTATTGCAAAATCTACAAGTTATCAAAGCAAAGTATTACGCGCATGCTCCTAGGGGATAGATTGGTAGGAAAAGACCATTGCTCGTCCCCGACCGCCACTCATAAGGAAGACGATCAATAAATAAATCATGCTCCGACTTCATCACATAACGGTTCACCATACGTGCATGCTACGGGAATCACAAACTTTAACACAAGTATTTCTCAAATTCAAAACTACTCAACTAGCATGACTCTAATATCACCATCTTCATATCTCAAAACAATTATCAAGCATCAAACTTCTCATAGTATTCAACACACTCATAAGATTTTTTTTGTAATCTTGAATGCCTATCATAATTAAAGCAAATTACCATGCTGTTTTGTAGGACTCTCAAATAATATAAGTGAAGCATGAGAGAACAATAGTTTCTATAAAACAAATCCACCACCGTGCTCTAAAAGATATAAGTGAAGCACTAGAGCAAAAAATATATAGCTCAAAAGATATAAGTGAAACACATAGAGTATTCTAACAAATTCCAAATCATGTGTGTCTCTCTCAAAAGGTGTGTACAGAAATGATGATTGTGGAAAACTAACAAATAAAGACTCAAATAATACAAGACGCTCCAAGCAAAACACATATTATGTGGTGAATAAAAATATAGCTCCAAGTAAAGTTACCGGTGGATGTAGACGAAAGAGGGGATGCCTTCCGGGGCATCCCCAAGCTTTGGCTTTTTGGTGTCCTTAGATAATCTTGGGGTGCCATAGGCATCCCCAAGCTTAGGCTCTTTCCACTCCTTGTTCCATACTCCATCAAATCTTTACCCAAAACTTGAAAACTTCACAACACAAGACTTAACAGAAAATCTCGTGAGCTCCGTTAGCGAAAGAAAACAAAACACCACTTCAAGGTACTGTAATGAACTCATTATTTATTTATATTGGTGTTAAATCTACCGTATTCCAACTTCTCTATGGTTTATAAACTATTTTACTAGCCATAGATTCATCAAAATAAGCAAACAACACACGAAAGACAGAATTTGTCAAAAATAGAACATTCTGTAGTAATCTGTAACTAACGCAAACTTCTTGAACTCAAACAATTCAGCCAAAATAGGAAGACCTAGACAATTTTTTACTGATCAGAAGCAATTGGAATCAATATTTTATCACGTTTTGGTGATTTTTAACAATTGTTTTCGTGAACAGAAAGTTTCTGGAATTTTCAGCAAGATCAAATAACTATCATCCAAGAAGATCCTATAGGTTTAACTTGGCACAAACACTAATTAAAACATTAAAAAAATCTAACCAGAGGCTAGATCAAATATTTATTCCTAAACAGAAGCAAAATGCAAAAAAACTAAAATAAAATTGGGTTGCCTCCCAACAAGCGCTATCGTTTAACGCCCCTAGCTAGGCATAAAAACAAGGATAGATCTAGGTATTGCCATCTTTGGTAGGTAATTCTTCAATAATGCACCTACAACCCCTAGGAGTTTCTTTATTTTTATTAATTGTAACTTCTAGGAACAAAATCAAGAAAATCATTTGCAACAAACGGTTCCTTAATGATAGCAAAAAGATTGGGATGAACACTTATTGATTTTAGATCAGCAGTTTCCTTACTAGAGGATTCACCCTTATTTTTAGGAACATAAACAAGCTTGGCAATTTTGGTAGGAGGATTAGGAGTGTTTTTAACGGAAGAAAAGCGGTCCTCAAGTTGGTGATAATTCCCTCAAGTTTATCGATTCTAGTAGAATCTTGATCTATTCTTTCATTAACTATAGGTTCCTTTTCCTTAAAACTTTTCAGAATGACTCCCACCTTAGATCCACATTGGGTAATTTGGTTGTGGATCTTTTTATCCAATTCCTCAATCAACTCTACACTAGCAACTTTATTTTCAATAATCTCAAGCCTTTGCATCACATGTTCCAAAGTTAACATAGTTCCATTAACCAAAAGAGGTGGTGAGCCAAATAAATCATAGCATTAGAAGAATCAAAAGTATGGCTACCCAAGAAATTCCCTCCGGTAATGGTATCAATAATATATCTGTACCAAGGAGTAGCGCCTACATAAAAATTGCGGAGAAGAACAGAAGTAGATTGCTTCCTGGTAGATCTATTTTGAGCATTGTAAATTCTATACCAAGCTTATTTTAAATTTTCTCCCTCCCTTTGTTTAAAATTAAGAACTTCATTCTCGGGAGACAACGGAGAAGATAGAGGACTAGCCATAACGACAAAGCAAGCGAAAAAGAGGCGAACGGAAAAGAGAGGGCGAATAAAACGGCAACGGTGAAGTGGGCGAGAGGAAAACGAGAGGCAAATGGCAAATAATGTAATGCGAGGGAGATGAGTTTGTGATGGGTACTTGGTATGTCTTGACTTGGCGTAGATCTCCCCGGCAATGGCGCCAGAAATCCTTCTTGCTACCTCTTGAGCACTGCGTTGGTTTTCCCTTGAAGAGGAAAGGGTGATGCAGTAAAGTAGCGTAAGTATTTCCCTCAGTTTTTGAGAACCAATGTATCAATCCAGTAGGAGACCACGCACGAGTCCCTCGCACCTACACAAACAAACAAGAACCTCGCAACCAACGCAATAAAGGGGTTGTCAATCCCTCAACGGTCACTTACGAGAGTGAGATCTGATAGATATGATAAGATAATATTTTTGGTATTTTTATGATAAAGATGCAAAGTAAAATAAACGGCAATGAAAATAGCTAAGTGTTGGAAGATTAATATGATGGAAAATAGACCCGGGGGCCATAGGTTTCACTAGTGGCTTCTCTCAAGAGCATAAGTATTACGGTGGGTGAACAAATTACTGTTGAGCAATTGATAGAATTGAGCATAGTTATGAGAATATCTAGGTATGACCATGTATATAGGCATCACGTCCGAGACAAGTAGACCGACTCCTGCCTGCATCTACTACTACTCCTCCACACATCGACTGCTATCCAGCATGCATCTAGAGTATTAAGTTCATAAGAACAGAGTAATGCTTTAAGTAAGATGACATGATGTAGAGGGATAAACTCATGCAATATGATATAAACCCCATCTTGTTATCCTCGATGGCAACAATAAAATACGTGCCTTGCTGCCCCTACTGTCACTGGGAAAGGACACCGCAAGATTGAACCCAAAACTAAGCACTTCTCCCATTGCAAGAAAGATCAATCTAGTAGGCCAAACCAAACTGATAATTCGAAGAGACTTGCAAAGATAACCAATCATACATAAAAGTATTCAGAGAAGATTCAAATATTGTTCATAGATAAACTTGATCATAAACCCACAATTCATCGGTCTCAACAAACACACCGCAAAAGAAGATTACATCAAATACATCTCCACAAGAATCGAGGAGAACATGGTATTGAGATCCAAAGAGAGAGAAGAATCCATCTAGCTAATAACTATGGACCCGAAGGTCTGAGGTAAACTACTCACACATCATCGGAGAGGCTATGGTGTTAATGTAGAAGCCCTCCGTGATCAATGCCCCCTCCGGCCAAGATGGGATCTCACGGGTACAGAAGGTTGCGGTAGTGGAATTAGGTTTTTGTGGATGCTTCTGTTGGTTTGGGGGCACATAGGTATATATAGGAGGAAGAAGTACGTCGGTGGAGCAACGTGGGCCCCACGAGAGTGGAGGGCGCGCCTGGGGGTAGGCACGCCCCTGCCTCGTGCTCTCCTGGCTGTTTTCTTGACGTAGGGTCCAAGTCCTTTGGATCACGTTCGTTCCGAAAATCACGTTCCCGAAGGTTTCATTCCACTTGGACTCCGTTTGATATTCTTTTTCTGCGAATCACTGAAATAGGCAAAAAAATAGCAATTTGGGCTGGGCCTCCGGTTAATAGGTTAGTCCCAAAAATGATATAAAAGTGTATAATAAAGCCCGTTAAACATCCAAAACAGAATATAATATAGCATGGAACAATAAAAAATTATAGATACGTTGGAGACGTATCAGCCGACGGCGGCGTCGAGGTCGATGTCGTCGTCCATGGCGGGTGCGGGGCGGGAGCGCGCACGGGTGGGAGGGTTTTTGGGGGAAATGGTGGTGGCTGCCACGGACCGGCGGGCCTGGGGAGAGGAGTAGGTGAGGGAGTCCTGGATTGAGGGGTCCTCGGACAGCCGGACTATATACTTTGGCCGGACTGTTGGACTATGAAGATACAAGATTGAAGACTTCGTCTATTGTCCGGGTGGGACTCTCCTTTGCGTGGAAGGCAAGCTTGGTGATTCGGATATGTAGATCTCCTTCTCTATAATCGACTCTGTGTAACCCTAGCCCCCTCCAGCGTCTATATAAACCGGAGGGTTTAGTCCATAGGAGAAGAACAACAATCATAATCATAGGCTAGCTCTCTAGGGTTTAGCCTCTACGATCTCGTGGTAGATCAACTCTTGTAATACTCATATCATCAAGATCAATCAAGCAGGAAGTAGGGTATTACCTCCATCGAGAGGGCCCGAACCTGGGTAAACATTGTGTCCCCCACCTCCTGTTACCATTAGCCTTAGACGCACAGTTCGGGACCCCCTACCCGAGATTCGCCGATTTTGACACCGACATTGGTGCTTTCGTTGAGAGTTCCACTGTGCCATCACGATAAAGGCTTGATGGCTCCTTCGATCATCGGCAACGATGCGATCCAGGGTGAGGTTTGTCTCCCCGGACAGATCTTCGTATTCGGCGGCTTCGTACTGCGGGCCAACTCGCTTGGGCATCTGGAGCAGATCGATAGCTACGCCCCTGGCCATCAGGTCAGGTTTGGAAGCTTGAACTATACTGCCGACATCCTCGGAGACTTGATCTTCGACGGATTCGAGCCCATGTTAGGTGCGCCGCACAATCACGGCTAGCATGACTTAGCTCTGCCATCGGACGGTGTTCGGGAGATCACACCTGCGGCTACTCCGGCCCTCAATACGGAGCAGATCGTGCCATCCGAGGACGGGTGGATGGACCCCGCCATGGAGGCCGCACACTTAGCGGCGATAGAGCCGAATACTGACTTCACCTCCTATGAGACCTATGTTATCGGACCCTTGGATTCGTCCCCGGCCACAGGCTCCGAACCGCTTGCGCCCGTGCCTATCGAATCTAATTGGGCACCGATCATGGAGTTTACCTCCGCGGATATTTTTCAGCACTCGCCCTTGGGCGATGTGCTAGATTCATTGAGGTCTCTCTCCTTGTCAGGAGACCCTGGGCCGAACTATGTCCGGCTCAAGTGGGAAGCGGACGATGAAGAAATTCGTTCCCCACCCACCACCCAATTAATAGCCACTGTCGACGACTTAACCGACATGCTTGATTTCGACTCCGAAGACATCAACGATATGGACGACGATGCAGGAGAGGAACATGAACCACCGCCCACAGGGCGCTGGACAGCCACTTCATCATATGATATATACATGGTGGATACACCCAAAGAAAACAACGATGAGGAAAGAAAGATGCAGCTAAGGATAACCCCCTCGAGAAGCAATCAAAGCGACGACGTAGGCGCCGCTCCAAATCCCGCCTCAGCAAAAACAGCGATAACATCACAAGAAAGAATAATACCCCGATCGACTCCAAAGGAAACGACGACCACATGGACCCAACGATGGAGCAGGATGAGCCAGCGGACTGTGAACATAGTACGGAGCCGCTGTCCGATCACGGTGACGCCGAGGGTAAATCTCATCAACCTATCTCCGGAGAGGAGAACAACCCGTACGACGATGCACACATCACCCCGGAAAGGCACTTGGAACAAGAGAACCTCCATAGAAGGCTTATTGCCACCGTGAGGAGCCTGAAGAAGTAGAAGCAAAGGCTTAAGGTCGCGCAGAATACGCTCAACAACAGATGGAACAAAGTGCTTGACACTAAAGAAAAGTACGATGGCAGTCGCCACACAAAGAGCTATCCAAAGCGCAAGCTGCTGCCTGAATTCAATGATGAGGCTTTAGAGCCCATTCAGCCGAAAAATTAAACGACCGATCGGCCGAATCAACAGCCCCGTGGCTGCGACAGGGCGGCTAACTACGTCCCACACAAGTCAGCGCACGATATACGTGAGGACCTGCACAAAAAGCCGGTATGGCCAGGTCCATCTACGTATCTAGGAAGCGCGCTCCGGCACAGAATCATGGCTGCCCAAACGACTATACTGACCGAATAACAGCTCGGAATCAAAATCGAACACTACAACCGTCAGAAGAATGCCATGACACATCCAAATACAGGGGTGCCGCGCACCCCCTATGCTTCACCGATGAGGTGCTGGATCATGAATTTCCAGAGGGATTCAAACCCGTGAACATAGAGGCATACGACGGAACGACAGACCCTCGGGTCTGGATTGAGGACTTTATCCTTCACATCCACATGGCTCGTAGAGATGATCTCCACGCCATCAAATACCTGCCCCTCAAGTTGAAAGGACCAGCTCGACACTGGCTGAAAAGCCTCCCCGAAAACTCAATTGGAAGTTGGGAAGAGCTTGAGGATGCTTTTAGGGCTAATTTTCAAGGGACCTATGTCCGACCTCCGGATGCAGACGATTTAAGTCACATAATTCAACAGCCCGGAGAGTCAGCCCGAAAGCTTTGGAACAAATTTCTTATGAAGAAGAATCAAATCGTCGACTGCCCGGATGCCGAAGCCTTAGCGGCTTTCAAACATAGTGTCCGGGACGAATGGCTCACCGGACACCTCGGCCAGGAAAAACCGAGGACAATGACAGCCCTAACAAGCCTTATGACCCGCTTTTGCGCGGGCGAAGACAGTTGGCTGGCCCATAGCGGCACCAGCAACCCAGGCACATCCGAAGTCAGGGATGGCAACGGGAAACCGCGATGCAATAAAAGCAAGCGTCGAAACAATGAAGACAGCCCAGACAACACGGTGGTAAATGCCAGATTCAGGGGCTCTCGACCCGGTCAACGGAAAAAGCCATTTAAAGGCAGCAGAGATGGACCGTCCAACCTAAACAAGATTCTAGACAGATTATGTCAGATTCATGGCACCTCCGACAAACTTGCAAATCACACCAACAGAGAATGCTGGGTCTTCAAGCAGTCCGGCAAGCTAAACACCAAACACAAGGGGAGGGAGACACCAAGTGAAGACGAGGATGAGCCTCGCCAGCCGAACACTGGGGGACAGAAAAAATTCCCACCAGAGGTTAAAGCAGTGAACATGATTTACGCAACTCACATGCCGAAGAGGAGGCGCAAACACTCACTCCGAGACGTATACGCCGTGGAGCCCGTCACCCCCAAGTTCAACCCTTGGTCGGCCTGCCCGATCACTTTTGATCGCAGGGATCACCCGACTAGTATCCGGCACGGAGGATCGGCTGCCTTGGTGCTAGACCCAATAATTTACGGATACCATCTCACCCGAGTCCTTATGGACGGTGGAAGTAGTCTTAATCTGATATATCAGGACACCGTCCGCAAAATGGGGATAGACCCGACAAGAATCAGCCAAAGCAATACTACCTTTAAAGGAGTAATACGAGGCCCAGAGGCCCGCTGACGGGCTCTCTAGTACTAGAGGTTGTATTCGGTTTTCCCAACAACTTCCGAAGCGAAGAATTAACCTTCGACATCGCTCCATTCCGAAGCGGCTATCACGCACTACTCGTTAGAATGGCCTTCGCTCGTTTTAATGCAGTACCACATCACGCTTATCTTAAGCTTAAGATGCCCGGTCCACGTGGCATCATCATAGTTAGCGGAAACACAGAGCGTTCCTTACGTACGGAGGAATATGTGGCAGCTCTAGCAGCCGAACACTGAACGGCCTCTCCAACCAGAATAAATGATCGGTCGTCAAGACCGCGGACACGGTTAGACGAGTCCGGCGCACCACTAGCTGTAACAGCTCAGATAAACCTGAGATTGGGTCGAGGGATATACCCCCGTGGACGGTGCTAGGGGCTTGCCGCACGTAAAAAGGGCTACAGTTTGGCTTGACCCTACTTAGATTGCATTTTAATGGTTCAATAAGAATAACCAATTTTTCGCACGAAGACTTTCACCTGGGTTTTTCTCTTTTAAAGATGATCATCGTGCTACACCCTTCCAGGATAAGGCACAATGGAGACACATGCGCAGACGTGTAGCAGGGCCCCGCTTAAAAGTTTCTTTTTAGATTAAGACCCTGTGTAAACCTTTCTTTACTGTCTCTTGTTGCTTCACACCCTCCGGATACTCAACACAACCGAGAGGGATGCTGGCGTTATTGGCAGTTCCTCACGTCAGACTAATGCACGTACCTGGAAATTTAGGGCTCATTATCGAGGGCGTTACTCAGCCCAGTATATGTTGTAAAGTCTGAATACCTTAGGGAGTGTTCGGCGTCGCAAGTTTGGCCTTATATGCATCAGCTCCGTATCATGTCTTTGGTCAATAGTTGGGTTTGCCCGGCTCCCGTGTTTTGCTACCTTACGTTCCACTCTATCGGCTAAGGTGGCACCGGGAGAACTACTGCGATTGTGCCCTGGTTCATCTGGATAAGCACCTCATTAGAGAAAGCCAAAAACTGACTGTCATGATAACACACGAGACTGGTCAACCACTCGATGACTCAGCGGAATCTTCGCGATTCCTCCGCATTAACGAAGGACCGGTTTCCCGGTCATGTATGTACGCGCACCGTATTCGGATGAGCGCGGAAGTACCAGGGGCTATATAGTAGCCCCACCGTCAAACTCCTATGGCTAAGTGAAAGTGTTAAAGCTATATAGTCCGATTGCCTTGTTTGCCGCGCTATCACCTCCTTAATGGACCAAGATGTTGGATCAAGTGTGAATACGCGCTTTTCTGAACACCCCCGCATTATATGCGTGGGGGCTGAAGCCGATGACTGCAAACTTTCAGGTTATATACATACATAAATGGCCGCACATGAGGCATCACAATACTTTCAGGCAAAATTATAAACACAGCCTTTATAATCCAAATAGCATTGTTTTTACAATTGGGATACATGTCACTCGAACATGATACTCTTCGAGCACTGAGCCTCTATTAAACGAGCACCTTCTAGGACTTCTTCAAAATAGTGCTCGGCCGAGACCTGGCCTACGGCCAGACCCCGGGTTGCAATAGCGGTGGCCTCCATCTCTGCCCAGTATGTCTTAACACGGGCAAGAGCCATCCGCGCACCCTCTATACACGCCGACCTCTTTACAGCGTCGATATGCGGCACAACACCAAGGAATCGTTGCACCAAATCAAAATAACTATTCGGCCTTGGTCCCTTCGGCCAAAGATGATCCACGACAGACCTCATGGTAAGTCCGGACAACCTATGGAGCTCAGCCCACTCAGCCATTTGTTCATTTAACAGCAGCGGACGCATTGGAGCACTGAACTGCGACCAAAACAACCTTTCCACTTCATGATCTTTCTGATCTTTGAAAAACTCAGTCGCATCAGCAGCACTCATTGCCAAGTCCAAGTACGTGTCTGCAGCACTCCATAATTGATCCAGAGGGGCATACTTTGGATCTCCGAACTTCGTCCAAAATAAAAAGGGCTTCCCAGCCGTGATATCTCTGGCTTGACGGAGCACCTCCTTCGCCGCTCGGATTTTAGAGCGGGTTTCCTTGGCTGCTTCCATGGCTTTCTTCAGGTCAGGCGCTTTCGCTTGGCTTTCCTTTTCAAGAAGCTCATATCGGCCGGCTGCATCTTTCAGCTCAACAACCATCTTGGCTATTTTATCTTCGCTCTGGCGATGAGCAGCCTGTTCGGCTCTTAACTCTTCGGCTGTGACGACCCACAAGTATAGGGGATCTATCGTAGTCCTTTCGATAAGTAAGAGTGTGGAACCCAACGAGGAGCAGAAGGAAATGATAAGCGGTTTTCAGCAAGGTATTCTCTGCAAGTACTGAAATAAGTGGTAACAGATAGTTTTGTGATAAGATAATTTGTAAGGAGCAACAAGTAACAAAAGTAAATAAAGTGCAGCAAGGTGGCCCAATCCTTTTTGTAGCAAAGGACAAGCCTGGACAAACTCTTATAATAGGAAAAGCGTTCCCGAGGACACAAGGGAATATCGTCAAGCTAGTTTTCATCACGTTCATATGATTCGCGTTCGATACTTTGATAATTTGATATGTGGGTGGACCGGTGCTTGGGTGTTGTTCTTACTTGAACAAGCATCCCACTTATGATTAACCTCTATTGTAAGAATCCGCAACTAAAAGAAAAGTATTAAGGTAAACCTAACCATAGCATGAAACATATGGATCCAAATAAGCCCCTTACCAAGCAACACATAAACTAGGGTTTAAGCTTCTGTCATTCTAGCAACCCATCATCTACTTATTACTTCCCAATGCCTTCCTCTAGGCCCAAATAATGGTGAAGTGTTATGTAGTCGACGTTCACATAACACCACTAGAGGCTAGACAACATACATCTCATCAAAATATCGAACGAATACCAAATTCACATGACTACTAATAGCAATACTAATCACATGTCCTCAGGAACAAACGTAACTACTCACAAAGCATATTCATGTTCATAATCAGAGGGGTAATAATATGCATAAAGGATCTGAACATATGATCTTCCACCAAATAAACCAACTAGCATCAACTACAAGGAGTAATCAACACTACTAGCAACCTACTAGTACCAATCCCGGACTTGGAGACAAGAATTGGATACAAGAGATGAACTAGGGTTTTGAGATGAGATGGTGCTGGTGAAGATGTTGATGGAGATTGCCCTCTCCCGATGTGTCGGGGGAAATTTGCCTCCACGAACACCTATGGGGACCGAGCCCCTTTCTTGGTTCGGCGGGGGGCGGAGGTCGCGCGAAGAGCGGATCGAGGCGATGCACACAAGGGGTTTACCCAGCTTCGGGCCGCACGGATGCGTAAAACCCTACAGCTGCTTTGTGGTTTGTATTGTGTTCTTGTCTCGGGAGCGCTGAGTGCTACAGTACACTCAGGCAACTGGTCAGGCCGAGCGTGAGTGGCCTTCTCCCTTCGTTGCGCATGGGGCCTCCTTTTATATGTGCAAGGGGTTACCCACAGGTGGCAACGTAGGCGGGGGCAAAACTGGAAAACGCTGTGTTGGGTATAGCTGTTTGCACAGTGCTATCATACCTAACTCTGACGACAGGGGACAAGGGCATTAAATGCCCGTCTGGGTTGCCCAAACAGTGCAGAAAAGGGACCGTCAGGGGCGCCACCGTTTGCCACGACGGCTACCCTATCAGCGTTGCTTTGCCACCGCATACCCCTGGCTGCGCAGCCTCTCGCCACGTATGCCTGGAATGGTCCCACAGCGACGCGTGGGTGGATGAGCTGGAACGCAGGCGCGGGGTGGTGACTTGCCGCGGCAAGCGCCTTGCCGCGGTTGATGCCTTGTCACGCCCGGGAGCTTGTCGCTCACCGGTCCTTGCCGGGACGCGTCGCAGCAAGTCTCTCGTCGTGCCTCGGTCGGCCTTCCCGGCAAGCTCCTCTTGCCAGGGCCTTGTGCTTCGAGCGGTCGTCCCGGCAAGCTCCTCTTGCCGGGGCCTTGCTCTCTTCGGGTGGCCTTCCCGGCAAGCTCCTCCTGCCGGGGTCTTGGCTCAAATACTTTGTTCTTGGATGGCCCGAGGAGGGACCATGGAGAGTTTTGGCGATCACCTGGCAAGCCTTGCCGCGGGGTGCTACGACTGCCCGTGCACAAGTTCGGGGTACTAAGGTACCCCTACTTTAGTACACCGACAGGAGCCCCTGGGCCTGGGCCATACACGGTGCCGAGCGCTGTTGGGCCAGGCCCAAAACAGTGCACGGGCACGCGCGGCCTGGGTCACGCTGCATCTTCTTCTGCGTCCACCACGCCCTCCCCGAACGGCACGCGTCGAACGCCGCATCGTGGGGAGAGGCGTGCGTGACGTGGACGGCGTGCGTGGGGCTGAGCCCCGCAGGCACGCGTCACGTCGCAGGTGATTTGTTTATTCGGAAAGGCGAAACTCCCCCTCCCCCCTTATAAGCAGGGGAAGCAGGGGCAGTCCGCCCACCCGCCAGTTGCGATTCCTCGAAAATCTCCGCCACTTCCCAAGAGAAGCAGCGTTCCGCCCCTTCCGTCGCCACCAGTGCTTCCGGCGCTGCCGACCTCCCTCCCCGCTTCCGCCATGGCCTCGAAGGGCGACAAGGGAAAAGGGAAGGCTGTGAAGTCGGCCGAGGCGCAGCGACTTGAGGCGCTGCGAAAGGAGCAGGCAACCTTCCCCCCTGAGCTCGAGGCGTTGGACCTGAGGGAGGAATTCTACCTCTTCTGGTCGACGGGGACGCGAGCGCATCCGCGCACGAGGGTTCTTCCCGCCGCCGCCCAGAAGGAGTATCCGACCGGGTATCCCTTCTTTCCTCTGTTCTTCTATTGCGGGCTCTGCCCGCCCTTCTCTGAAATTTTCTGCGACATCATGAACACCTACGGGTTCCACCTCCTTGATTTCACCCCCAATGCTGTCCTGACCATGGCAATTTTCGCACATCTTTGCGAAAACTTTGTCGGAGTCTTTCCAAACGTAGCCCTCTTCCGCCACTTCTTCACGCCTCGAGTAGAGAGAGGAGAGCCCCTCTCTGGCGGAATCGCCTGGATCTCGAAGCCCGACAAGAAGGATGCTTATCTGGAGGGAGAGCTCCGCAGTAAATGGGAGGAATGGAGAGCAGACTGGTGCTTGATCATCGAGGAGAACCCGCAGCCATTCACTGCCGTGCGCTGAACTCCTGTGGTGCGCGGCAGGGATTGGAGCGACGTGGCCCCGGACGACGACAAGCTGCAGATTGCCGTTACCCGGATCCTGCGGCTTAGGCGTGCCGGGCTCACGGTTGGCGTCGTTGGCGCAGATTTCCTCCGCCGCCGCATCGCTCCCCTGCAGGAGAAAGGGAGACCCGCCTGGGAGTTCCAGAATGCGGCGGACATCATGAGGCTGTGCCCTGGCCTCAACTTCAATTTCACTGTCTTGGAGCTTGACGGGACGCTCAGGGAGCTGTTCAAGCATGACCCCGACCACCCCGAATGGTTCAAGCTACCGCGAGGCGTCGTCCCGTTGTGCAACAATTCGTCGCTCAGCCGCATCCTTGCAATGATGCCGCTGTGCGACTCGCACGGGATCGACCCCACTTGGCAGGAGCCCGCCGGCGATGTCGTGCGGGCGTTCTTCGACGACTTGGTGGAGGTGCCAGTCGACCTCGCCGAGCAGAAGGGCCTCACCCGGGACACCACCGACGAGGAGTTGGCGCGCATCGCCTCCAGGATGGAAGAGGCGGTGGCAGCCGCGGCCGCGGGCGAATTTGGATTCACATTGGCGGAGGCGGACGCGGCGGAGACGGAAAGCCTTGCCGATCGAGCGGAGTTTGTCAGCGAGGAAGAACCTGCCGGGCACGGCGTCGGGGCGGACAAGCCCACCGAGGACACGAGCGGCTTGCCGGAGGTCGACGCCTCTTCCTCCCGACCTTCGGGCAGCTCGTCGCGAGCGGAGCCCCCGGCTCAACCACGGAGGCGTCTCCGCAAGGCTGGGGAGGTGGTACGGCAAGCGAGTCAACAACCGCAGTGCCGCGTGACACGCTCCGCTGTGGCAGCAGGAGCGGGGTCTTCGCGGGCCGCGGCCTCTGCTCCTGCCGCTCCTCGCGCCACGGCGGCAGCCGGGGCAACGCCGTCTCAGGCTAGTGCCACCACTGCCTCCGCCAAGCGGCCGAGGGAGCCTACTCCTCCGCCTCCTCGCACCAGAAGCGGGCCAGTCTTTGACTTCTCCACGCTTAGCTCCGACGAGGAAGAGGGAGAGGAGTAAGATCCCCGCTGTACTTGTATTTCTTCAATTCTTGCAGTTGTGTCTCGCATCTGATTTGCTTTCCTCTGAATTTGCTCCTTTTCAGGACTCTGGCTCAGAGGGCGGCAAAGAGGGCCAAGGTCCCGGTGGTCATCCTTGACGACGGGCCCGCCGTGACGGCAGGGGGTGCGCCTGAGATGACCTTGTCGGACCCGCCAACTAATCCTCAGAGCAGCCCCCAGCGCAGCCCCCAGCGTAAGTATATGATTTGCTTCCTGCCGTTGAGCGCGCCCGGGTACTCTTCGTTTTTCTTGACATCTGGCTGACGATTTGTGTAGGAGCAGAGCAGCCCCACCAGGAGCGTCCGGAGACCGCCCCTGATGTGCCACCTGCTACAACTACACCGCCAAGGGGGAGTTCCCCGGCAAGGGAGGAATCCCCGGCAAGGGAGCAGTCCCCGGCAAGGGAGCAGTCTCCGGCGAGGGAGCAGTCCCCGGCAAGGGAGCAGTCCCCGGCAAGGGAGCAGTCTCCGGCAAGGGAGCAGTCTCCGGTAGGGGACAGCACCGGCGACCCCTTGGCGACGGAGATCGTGACTGCAGACCCTGGCGCAGGTAACTTTCTTGCCTCCAAACTCCCCTGTGGTTCTTCTTCTTTGGATAGTTGCTTGATTTCTCTCCTTCTTTCGGCCCTCAGACCCGTCCGCCACGGACCCGATGGAGACCGAGGTCGTCGTCGAGGAGGAGGCGCGCGGCCATGCCGACCACGTGGCCGCCACCGGAGAGACGGATGGTGCTGAAGATCCGGCCGACGAAGAGGCCGCCAAGGCTGCCGCAGCAGCCGTGGGCGAGGGGGCCGGCGATCATACTGATGGCCCTGGGGCCGCAGGAGCGCCAAGCGCTGCGCCGAACGCCGATCCTGCCTCCGCAGCAGCGTCGGGCCCCGAGGAGCCCCAGCCAGGCGTCTACCTGAAGGCCGGTGATGATATCTTCATCAAGCTCCCCTGGGAGTCGACTTCCAGGGCGCCGGTCGAGGGGGAGACCTTGGATGGAGAGGTGCTCGCCTCCGCCGGGCTGACGCTGGTTGATGCGCCAAGCAGCAGCGGCGGCGAGCCTGAGGAGGAGCGGCTGCTAAGGAAGCTGGTGTCACTCTACCGCGCTCGACAAGCCCAGGTGGAACGCCGGGAAGCGCTTGTCGCAAAGGCGGGAGTGGACATGGAGAAGCGCGCCGAGGAGCTTCGGGAGCTCAACCAGGAGGCCCTCCGATCCTTGGCGGAGGAGCGGAGGCAACTCGACGAGGCGCGGACGGCCTTCATCCTCGAGAAGGCCGAATCCGAAGAGCAGCGGAGGCTTGCCGCCGAGGGGCTGCTCGCGCGGGAGGGCGAGCTGGTGCAGCAGAAAGCCAGCCTTGCAAGCCACGAGGAGGAGGTCGCCGCGCGCGAGCAAGCGCTTGGCGGAGCCCTCAAGGAAGCGCAAGATGCTACCGCGGCCGCCGAGGCCGCCAAGAAGGAGCTGGAGGCGAGGGTGGCGCAGCTCGACACTGATCTTAGGGCGAGCGGTGAGGAGCTCGCCGCGCTCAAACAAGAGCGCGAGAAGGGTGCTTATACCCTCGGCGAGTTGCAAGGACGCTTTGCCGATAAGATCAGGGAGCTTGACGCCGCCAAGGACTCCAATGCTGATCTCGAGATGAAGCTGGCCACCTTGTCCAAGACGCTGGACAGCGCCAAGGAGCAAGAGGCGACCTTGCGGAAGGAGATCGCGGACAATGAGGCACTGTTGGAGAGCGCCGCAGTTACCCAGAACGAGTTCAGGGCGGCGGTGGAGCAGTGGACGGAGGGCCTGGTGGACATCGCCGCCTCCATCGACAAGGAGCTGTCGCTGCTGGGGATGGAGGGTCACGAGTATCCCTCTGACGCGAACCTCCCACCCAGCGCCAAGCTCACTTCGTTCTTCAAAGGCGTGGCAATGGCCCTTCAGGCACTCCGGGATGCGATCCCGGAGCGGTTGGCCGACGAGACGCGCGATGCCTGCGCCGGAGCCCTTGAGAAGGTGCTGGTGAAGATCGTCTTCCGCAACCCAGGCCTCAAGCTCACCAACGTCCTCAGATCCCTGCCGGCAGACGCTGACCTCGAGGAGATCAGGGCCCTCGTCGCGCCCATTGTGGAGAGGGTGGCCGGGATCAAGAGGATCGAGGGCGACTGCGTGGATTAGGCCGCCTGCCCTTTTCTTTTCTTGCTGCCGCTGGCCGAGTTATGAAAACAATTCATTAGGGCTGCGACAAGCTATCTTGTAATATAACTTTATCTTAGGTAGCGAATGCACTGTTACTTCCTATATTTGATTCCCTCCTTTGTATGTTATTGCCCTACGCTTTTAGGGAACTTGCCGGTGTAGGCACACTTGCTGAGTGCGGGACATCAGCAGCCCGCTGGCGGTGCCGTTGCCGGCAAGAAACCTTGTCGGGACTAGCCGCGGTTCACTTAAGTTGTTGAGCAGGCTCGAAGCGAAATAAGGGCGCAACTGCAGTCGCGGCACGCTCAAGTCCCTGAGCGAGCTCGAAACAAAGTAAGGGCGCGAGTCTGGTCGCAACATACTTAAATCGTTGAGCGGACTCGAAACGAAGTAAGGGTGCGACTAGCCACGAGCTGGTTCCTCCGCGCACAGGTTTTCCATACAAAGTACGGTCGTTCGAGGAAGATAACCTTACAATTTAAAAACTTGATTGCTCAAACTTTGGCAACTTAGCTTTTCCGTGGCTCGCTGCCCGGCAAGGTCGCTCTCTAGCAAGGCGAAACATGAAGCTCGTCATCGCTTACCGGGGGTCAGTGCTGCACAGAGTGTCAGATAATGCATGCAAAGAATAAAGAGCATGAGATCGACAAGATGCGCGGAGCACATGAACTCAATCTGTGCACAAGGTCTGCGCCTGGCTCCGTACAAAGGATCACATGCAACAGCGGCAAGACTTTGTACAAAAGGGTGGTTGCCGGACGGGGTCCGACAACCGCGCCTTACGGGCGAAACTTACGAAGATGCCCAACATTCCAGGAGTTGCTCACCGGAGTGGTATCTTCGGTCTCAAGGCGGACAGCGCCAGGCCTAGCGACTTGTTTCACCCGGTAAGGGCCTTCCCACTTCCTCGAAACTTCTGGCACTAACTTTGCGGCTATTAAAGCAGCGCAAAGCTTGCTGGTAGCGAGCAGCTCGCGCAGCGGCCTGAAGACTGTCCTCCTCGAGGAGCAGCGCGTCATCTCGTCGCAGCTGCTCTTGCTCGAGCTCAGCGTGAGCGAGCACTCGAGGTGGCCCGTATGCGAGATCCGTGGGGCTAACTGTCCCCGCTCCATGGAATAGAGCGGAATGTTGCCTGATCATACAAGGGTTTACCTGCGCCGAGAGGTGTCGGCGTATGTTCGGACGCCGCGGCACCATGAGCTCGGTGCATGTTCGAACACCGTGGCACCATGAGCTGGCTCGGCGACGCCCGCTCCGCCGTCGGTGTCGTCCCCACCACCCGTTTGCTCCAGGGGTGGTGGGTTCGACGCGGACGGACCATCCACCTCCAGAGCCTTCTTCTTCGGCGGCATGTCGATGAGGATGATGGAGATCTAGCCTGTGCAGACGCCGGATCAGGTTCACACAACTTCGACGCCCCCCTACCTGGCGCGCCAAAGATGTCGGGGGAAATCTGCCTCCACGAACACCTATGGGGACCGAGCCCCTTTCTTGGTTCGGCGGGGGGCGGAGGTCGCGCGAAGAGCGGACCGAGGCGATGCACACAAGGGGTTTACCCAGCTTCGGGCCGCACGGATGCGTAAAACCCTACTGCCGCTTTGTGGTTTGTATTGTGTTCTTGTCTCGGGAGCGCTGAGTGCTACAATACACTCAGGCAACTGGTCAGGCCGAGCGTGAGTGGCCTTCTCCCTTCGTTGCGCATGGGGCCTCCTTTTATATGTGCAAGGGGTTACCCACAGGTGGCAACGTAGGCGGGGGCAAAACTGGAAAACGCTGTGTTGGGTACAGCTGTTTGCACAGTGCTATCATACCTAACTGTGACGGCAGGGGACAAGGGCATTAAATGCCCGTCTGGGTCGCCCAAACAGTGCAGAAAAGGGACCGTCAGGGGCGCCACCGTTTGCCACGACGGCTACCCTGTCAGCGTTGCTTTGCCACCGCATGCCCCTGGCTGCGCAGCCTCTCGCCACGTATGCCTGTAATGGTCCCAGAGCGACGCGTGGGTGGATGAGCTGGAACGCAGGCGCGGGGTGGTGACTTGCCGCGGCAAGCGCCTTGCCGCGGTTGATGCCTTGTCGCGCCCGGGAGCTTGTCGCTCACCGGTCCTTGCCGGGACGCGTGGCGCGTCGCAGCAAGTCTCTCGTCGTGCCTCGGTCGGCCTTCCCGGCAAGCTCCTCTTGCCGGGGCCTTGTGCTTCGAGCGGTCGTCCTGGCAAGCTCCTCTTGCTGGGGCCTTGCTCTCTTTGGGTGGCCTTCCCGGCAAGCTCCTCCTGCCGGGGTCTTGGCTCAAATACTTTGTTCTTGGATGGCCCGAGGAGGGACCATGGAGAGTTTTGGCGATCACCTGGCAAGCCTTGCCGCGGGGTGCTACGACTGCCCGTGCACAAGTTCGGGGTACTAAGGTACCCCTACTTTAGTACACCGACACGATGAGAGGAGCGTTGGTGATGACGATGGTGATGATTTCCCCCTCCCGGAGGGAAGTGTCCCCAGCAGAACAGCTCTGCTGGAGCCCTAGATTGGTTCCGCCAAGGTTCCGCCTCGTGGCGACGGAGTCTCGTCCCGAAAGGTTGCTTATTATTTTTTCTCGATGAAAGACTTCATATAGCAGAAGATGGGCATCGGAGAGCCACCAGGGGGCCCACGAGGTAGGGGGCGCGCCCTAGGGGGGGGGGGCGCCCCCACCCTCGTGGACAGGGTGTGGGCCCCCTGGTCTTCATCTTTGCTGAGGATTTTTCATTATTTATTATAAGATATTCCGTGGAGTTTCAGGACTTTTGGAGTTGTGCAGAATAGGTCCCTAATATTTGCTCCTTTTCCAGCCCAGAATTCCAGCTGCCGGCATTCTCCCTCCTTATGTAAACCTTGTAAAATAAGAGAGAATAGCTATAAGTATTGTGACATAATGTGAAATAACAGCCCATAATGCAATAAATATCGATATAAAAGCATGATGAAAAATGGACGTATCAACTCCCCCAAGCTTAGACCTCGCTTGTCCTCAAGCGAAAGCCGATAACAATAAATATCTCTCCATGTTTAGAGGTAGAGGCGTCGATAAAATAAAATACGGACATGAAGGCATCATGCTTATTCTCATAACAGCAACATATATGGATATTGTCATATGATTACTTATGTTCAAGTGATGATCTATTCACAATGCAAAAGTATGAATCAGAAACCTTATGGAGAACCAACAAACTATAATCTCAGTCATTGAAACAATTGCAATTTATCATAACATCGAAAAAAGTCTATGTCAGAGCTAAAAAAGCAAGTCCACATACTCAACTATCATCTAGTCCTTCATAATTGCTAACACTCACGCAATACTTGTGGTTATGAAGTTTTAATCGGACACAGACAAAGATAGGGACTTATAGTTTCGCCCCACAACCTTTTACCTTAAGGGTAATGTCAACAATAATAACTCATGCTCCCCTACATCCAATTATATATATATATATATATTCTGATCACGGGATCAGAATAATATTCTGATCACAACCTGAACTGCCTGAGTAATGCGCCTAAACTTCTCTCTGTACGAACCCGACCTTCGGGCTATCTTCGCAACCGTGCCTTCTACCGCGAGTTTTTCTGGTTAGTCGTGTTCCATGTGATGTAAGTGTAATCTTTAAACGATTTTTAGCAACTAAATACTCGTTTTAGATAGGAATCTCGCTCATAGGCGGATTTTGCACTCGGGTCGTGAAGAACTCGCATTTTTTGCGATTTTACTGCTTGAGTTGTTCGACCTGAACTTCCCCCTATGCTAGGTTGAACTTCCCGCAACATTGCCCAAATAGGGCTTGCTATATACCGTTGGAAAGCTATCGACACGAGTATCATGACCCAAGTAAAAATTTTCGCAAAATGTAAGCGGTTTAAGAGCAGTTTTGAAAACCGTTTTTTCTTCACACAAAGAACGTGAATCGTAATTTCCATCGCATTTCTAAACCGTTTAACGGAATGAGGCAAGTAATATGGCATTGGAAAACTGCTGCAAAACCGCTTCTTCCACATGTTAAAAGTTTTCTCTAATTCCCTACGGTTAAAGAGTAATTTGAAAAAAACATAAAAATTTCACAAACCGAACAGCCGTGTCCGTATTTTCGATGGCATTTCTAAAAGGCTAATCCAATTGAGGCAAATGATATGGCGTTGGAAAGCTTATGAAATTGCGCTACTTTTTCATGTTGAAAGTTTTTTCTAATTGTAAATGGTTTAAAAGTGATTTATAAAACGGTCCACGTTACACCGAGTGTGTATTTGTGAGCTAATTTTTTAACCGTATGTCCGAATGTAGAAAATGATATGGCGTTGGAAATCTTGAGGAAATGCGGAACTTTTTGTTATATATTGTTTCTCCCAATTCCTTACTGTTTTAAGTCAGTTTTGAAAATGGATAAAAACGTATTTTCGCCGTAATTTCTACAAACTTTATCAAAATGGGGCAAATAATATGCCATTGAAAAGCTACGGAAAATGCGAAACTTTTTCTTGTTGATGGTTTTCTCTAATTCCTAGCCGTTTTCAAGTAATTTTGAAAACGACGAGATCATTCGTTCTGCCTTTATCGCGAAACAGATTCTTCGGAAATGCACCACGTGAAGAACCTGAACTTCTCGGCGCGTGTACCTGAACTTCACTCTGTTTTTCACATGATTTTTTTGCTCGTAGCTCTCCATCCACTGCTCGTAGCTATCCATTCACTGATCGGAATTGAGCAAGTGATATACCAATGGAAAGCTGTTGTGAACACGCAACTTTTCCGTGTTGATCATTTTTTCATACTCACGACGATTTTACAAGTTTTTCATCTGAAATTCATCCACTGTAGTAGTTGAACTTCCTGTTGTTTTCAGTTGAACTTCTGTGACGTATTTTCGTTTGTAATTTTCTTATCCATTCGTCAGTTTTTACACAAATGATATTCCTTTTGTACAAATCTCTCTCAGAATAATTTTTTAAACTTTCTCCGACGAAGGACTTGAACTTATAACAACAAACTTTTAGCGTTTTCTTTTTTATTCTTTTTTTAATACAAAATGCAAATCGTGTAGTACTTGAACTTTTGGCAGTTATCAATCGAACTTCTCTCGGTTACGTGAAAATATCTGAGTTTTTTATAAATATTTATTTGAATTTCTTAATCCTTTTTTATAAAATTTTGAAGCGCTCCATTTTTGAAAGTTCAACTTCTTCTTTTTTATTTTTGAACTTCTTGTTTCCAATCTTTAATAACTAGGAAAATCTGAATTTTCTATAATCATCGAACTTCTTCATCTTTTTAATATGGACTTCCTGATTTTATTTCTTAATCTCTTTTGTGAAATTTTGAAGTGCACTATTTTTAAAAATTGAACTTCTTCTTATTTAATTTTTGAACCTCTTGTTTCCATTCTTTAATAACAAGGAAAATCTGAGTTTTCTATAATCATCGAACTTCTCTATCTTTTTAATATGGACTTTCTGGTTTTATTTATTTTAGCAACAGAAAAAATCCTACTTCCTGGTTTCCATTCTTTACTTTTTGAACTTTCTCGGGGCGAGCACTTGAACTTCTATTAATAAAACGTTTAGCCTTTTTCCTTTTCATTCTTTTTTAATATAAAATGCACACCGTATTGTACGTGAACTTCTAATAGTTTTCAATCTGAACTTCTCTCGGTTACGTGAAAATATCAAGGTTTTTTGTAGATATTGAATGGCTCTACCTTTTAGTTTGGACTTCTCAATTTTATTTCATAGAAAAGGAAATAATTCTAGTTTTTGATATGCATCGAACAACATCGTTATTTTATTTTGGACTTCTCAATTTTATTTTATTAGTAGCAAGGAAAGTCTGAGTTTTTAAGTTCAAACTTCTTAGATTTCTTAATCTGAACTTCTCAGGTTTTTCTTGAAACAGTGAATATCAAAATGATCTGCTACTCTAAATTGAACTTCTAGGTTTTTACTTATTTTTTATTATGACTGAAGTACTTTGTTAGTTTAATTCAAACTTCTTTGTTTCTTTTTAGATCGGGGATCCGAATTTCTTCATTTTATTATTTAGTAATGAGAAAACATCTAAGTTTTTTAACCTTTGAACTTCTCTCTTTTTTACTTTGAACTTCTTAGAAAAATATGGTTTTAAATAAGCAAACAATTTTCTAGTTTTGCAGATTTGAACTTCTAGGTTTTTTGACCTTCTCAGTTATTTCAAATTGAACTTCTACGGTTTTTGACCTTCTTGGTGATTTAAAATTTCAAACTGGTCATATGAGCAAACACGGAAAAGAGCACAATCATCTTTCCTAGAAAAAATCAAAATTTTAACTAAGGTGGACATTGAAAATATGTTTACTCTTTGAAACTTTTGTAGTAAACATGGCCTTCTGACGTAAGTGTGTTTGACCTTCTTTCTAATTGCTGTGGAATTATTGAACTCTTTGCAAGAAAAACTATTTGTACTGCACGTTGGAAACCAAAATAAATAAATTCAAAAAACTGAAATAAATAAATTCATTTATTATAACCTTAATTAACATATAGGGGACAACATTTTTCACCCAAAATGGATAAAAATAAATGGCCAATTGAAACACTATGTTTTTTCTTCTTCACACATTTCCTATCCACTCACCACCACACGTCCTCTCCCCATCTTCTTTTTCTTCCTTGCCACAGCAAATCCAAAGAAGCAACAATGCACAAGTTGACTGTTTTAGGTCTGCATCCCTAAGAACATGTTGACAAAAATCACTGTGGGTAAACTCGTACACATGCTATAGGAAGTTTGTTTTGAGGCGCATGCGGTGGTCCACAGCTCTTAGCAAGTGCACGCACTGCCTCGTTCCATATTGCTCCAGTCCAAAACACCACCATGTATGGAAGCGTGATACGCTGGAGCAGTGAAGACAAGGACAAGGACACCACGACCTGCATCTAGAGGAGGTTGTGACCTTCATCCAGAGGAGGCCATGACCTGCTGAGCGACAGAGTGTAGGATTTTTGAAGTACAAGCTTTTGAGCAGAACGGAGAGCAAAAAAGGTACAAAATAACTGAACACTTGAACATCAAACAAGACGAGCAGCCTGCGATTTCTTCTTCTTTCTGAGATGTCCTTTTGTACTGAGAATTAAAAATGCTAGAAGAAGTTGAAGCACACTCCATCTTCTTTCTGAACTTTTGCCTGTAGATATAACCTTGCCCATGTAATTTTTGCCTGCATTGACAGGCACCCACAAGCAGGCGACATGGAACGTGGGGAGGTTAGCAGTAGCGGAGGCCTTGACCTGAATAAAGGCAGTGAATGCCACTTGCTTTTGCAGCAAGAAAATTCAGATGCAAACATTATTCTGAAGCGAAATAAAACAAGGACCACGCCACAATGGACGGCGCTGCTCAGTAAATTTTCTCTCACCTTTATCCATCGGTGTTGCTATGTCTTATCCCCTCTGTGCTTTCTTCTTCTTCCATCTACTCTCAAATGCATAGCAGAACATCTTGATTTCTGAGAAAACTACCGCAATGGACCACTTGCCATTGGGCGCCCAGATGATCTTCAATGCTTGTTGTACCCATTTTCTTCAGATCAAGTCTATTTTGTTCTTAGCTTTAGTGTGTTCTTCGACATATTTCTGCCTGCAAAAGGAAATAAGTATATGCAACTTGCTGCTGTTAGTTGGTCTGCTTGGGGGAAGACCACTGTCGCGACTATTCATATGAAGATTGGGACTTTTGGGAGTGCATGGTGCCTGCCCACTTGGTTCTCGGCAACAAACACATGACAACAGTGATGCGAGAGGCACTACAGTTCAAGTTCAGGCGCCCTAGCGGACCTGCGCTTGGCGTGGCACACGCAAGGTGGCCGGTGGTGGAGTGTCAACGCGCTACGGACTGCAGCCGAGGGACTATGTGAACGGAAGCCAGCTAGTGTCGTGTGTGCGGCAGCAGAGAGAGAAGTTGCGGAAGTTCGATTAGAGACGCAAGGGCAGGTGACACGCGATGGATGGAGACCAGGCCTACCGCGCGACAAGGCGAAAGCTACGCCATGGGGCAAAGGTGCTTTGTGGAGACGGGGCACTGCAGGTGCAGATGCAGGCGGCTCACCATGGCGGCACACTCGGACAGGCGGAGGCGCGTGCGTGAGGGTGCTGCACCTTCTGCCGGAGGCGGCTCCCCGTCTGCTTGACTGTGGAGGTGCGCCGGCGGGTAGGGGGTGTCGCCACTCCGGTGCGGAGAGATGCAGGGCGGTGGCGCTTTGTAGGGTGGAGGGGCGGCGGCGACGAGATGCAGGAGGCGGTGGGAGGCGATCTTGGGATGGAGAGAGGCGCGCTGGGGCCGGGGCGACAGCGGTGAGAGGCGCGTCGAGGGATGGGGGTCGGCGGTGGGAGGCGCGCCAGTGCCGGGGCGACGGCGGCGGGAAGCGCCGAATCCAGGGGAAGGGCGCGCCGTCGTGGTGGATCGAGGGGGCAGGGGATCGGAGGAGGTTGGGGATGAGCGGCCGAGGGGTGGGATTTTTTTCCGCAGCAGGTTCGAAAGTTCGGGAGGATCTCGTCGGGCCCTTATACGGCTGGCTGTGATCCAAATAACTATTCTGATCCCGTGATCAGAATAGTGCTACTATATATATGCTAAACTGTGGGTGAGCGTAAAATGGTTTATGGTGCGCGCTGACCCATATTGCAAGTTCCACCACGCTCTGGCTGGGTAGACTAACTAAACCAACCTTCCCTGGTGCGTGCAGGTTCCCATCCCACGTTGCATTACCAAATCAACCGTAATTTGCCATCCCTCTAGTAATCTTAACCATATGTGTGTTATGATTCTCAAGTCCATATCCGCCAAAAAAAAGTCCATACTAATTGAAAGTAGAAAAAACTATCTCTGTGTGGTAATAGCATGCACTATATAGTAATAACGTGCACTCTTTGTAGTAAAAGCATGTACTAACCATCCCACGTGCATTTAGCAATCAACAGTGATTTGGAATCCATCAATAGTAACCGAGCCATAGGGTTTACTATTCCTATATACAGTACTATCAGTAATGGAGCCATACTAGTTAATTGTAAATTTTGTTTTTGTGTGGTAAGAGCATGCATGTGTGTGGTAATAGCATGCACTCTTTGTAGTAAAAGCATTACTAGCCATCCCAGGTCGCTTCAGATGAAACGTAATTCAACATCCATCAATAGTAATCTAGTTGTATTGTTTACCATTCCTAGGTCCATGCTAGTTGGTAGCTATCTGATGGCAAAACTAGTTTAAGCGTGTTTGGAAACACAAGTAGTATCTCTACTTAGTGCTGAGAATTTGGCTAGAATGAGGGGGAAAGGCAAGCTCAACAAGTTAGAGAATCCATGACAACATACTTTATCTCAGATATAAGAAAGACATAACTCATTACGTTGTCTTCCTTGTCCAACATCAACTCTTTAGCATGTCATATTTTAATGAGTGCTTCCAATCATAAAAGATGTCAATGATAATATATCTATATGTGAAACCTCTCTTTCCTTATTACTTCCTATTAATTGCAACGATGACCAAAGCTATGTCTGCCAACTCCCAACAACTTTTAATCATCATACTCTTTCTATGTGAAGTCATTACTCTTAATAAGATCAATATGAACTCTTTGTTTCTTTTTATTCTTTTTCTTCTTTTCTTTTGTTCACACAAGATCATGGCAAAATAATCAAGCCCTTGACTCAACACTAATCTTTATTATATATAGCTCACGGACTCGATTACATAGAGGGATCATAAAGCAAAACTCAAAAATAGATCATGCCATAAACTTTATTCTACTAGATCAAGATACTACTAAAAGGATCGAACTAAGAAAAACGGTAAAGATAGGAGTTGTGATGGTGATACGATACCGGGGCACCTCCCCCAAGCTTGGCAGTTGCCAAGGGGAGTGCCCATACCCATGTGATTATGTCTCCTTCTTTGTTGTTGGTGTGATATTCTTGGCGATGATTCCCCTCAAGATACGGTTTTCCTCCTCGAGCTTATTGACTTGCTGCTTGAGGTCCATTATTTCCTTACGAAGCTTTCCTGTGACGGCTAAAGCTCCTTGCACCCAAGGGTGCTGCATAGCTGCGGGAGAACAAGTAACACTCCTCTTCATATTTTCATAAGAAAGAAATCTAACATTGGAAGGGATAACCGAGTTTGGAATAGCTGAGCTCTGTTGTTCCCCCATCATGAACCCAGCTCGGAAGCGAGAGGTGACTTCTTGATCCTCCATGGCATCTACCCTCATCAAGTCATCCTCCATCTCTTCCTCCATTGCTGGCCCAAAGTGGTCAGCGTTGCTATTTGCCGTTGGTTCCGGTGCCGGGTTAGATACCCGGCTCTCCCCGACTGACTCTTGAGAATACATCTTGCTCTAATCTGCAGCAGCAACAACTCGAAACGAAAACATAGGAGATTTGCGTGATACGGGAGTCAAAACCTTCGGGAGAATATATAATGAATTTTTACCGACCAAAATACGTATCGTGCAAGAAAACGGAGTCCGGAAGGCACACGAGGTGCTCACGAGGTAGGGGGCGCGCCCAGGGGGTAGGGCGCGCCCACCACCCTCGTGGGGCTCTCGTGTCCTTCCCGGACTGCTACTTATTTTTCTATTTTTCTAAAAATTCCAAAACGGAGAAATATTGCCTTAAAAGTTGTTTTGGAGTCGGTTTACTTACCGTACCATATACCTATTCCTTTTCGGAGTCTAAAACGGTCTGGAAAGTGTCTCTTATGTATTCCTCTGTAGTTACGGTTTCAATAATATTGGTTTCAACATTTATGGGATTACCTGAGATATAATGTTTAATTCTTTGACCGTTTACCACCTTCGGATTTTTGCCTTCGAAGTTGTTGATTTTTATGGCACAGGAACGATAGACCTCCTCGATAACGTAGGGGCCTTCCCATTTAGAGAGAAGTTTTCCAGCAAAAAATCTTAAACGAGAGTTGTATAGCAATACATAATCACCTACGTTAAACTCACGCTTCTGTATCCTTTTGTCATGCCATCTTTTAACTTTTTCTTTAAACAACTTGCATTTTCATATGCTTGGGTTCTCCATTCATCAAGTGAGCTAATATCAAATAACCTCTTCTCACCGGCAAGTTTGAAATCATAGTTGAGCTCTTTAATAGCCCAATATGCCTTATGTTCTAGTTCGAGAGGTAAGTGACATGCTTTTCCATAAACCATTTTATACGGAGACATAGGATTTTTATATGTAGTTCTATAGGCCCATAATGCATCATCAAGTTTCTTGGACCAATTCTTTCTAGACCTATTGACAGTCTTTTGCAAAATTAATTTGAGCTCTCTATTACTCAATTCAACTTGACCACTAGACTGTGGGTGATAAGGAGATGCAATTCTATGATTGACGTCATATTTAGCAAGCATTTTACAGAAAGCACCATGAATAAAGTGTGAACCACCATCAGTCATCAAATATCTAGGGACTCCAAACCTCGTAAAAATAACTTCTTTAAGCATTTTAATAGAAATGTTATGATCAACACTACTAGTTGGAATAGCTTATACCCACTTAGTAACGTAATCAACAGCAACTAAAATATGTGTATATCCATTGGAGGCAGGAAAATGTCCCATATAATCGAAGCCCAAAACATCAAATGGTTCGATAACAAGTGAATAATTCATAGGCATTTCTTGACGTCTACTAATATTACCAATTCTTTGACATTCATCACAAGATAAGACAAACTTACGGGCATCCTTGAAGAGAGTAGGCCAATAAAAACCGGATTGCAATACCTTATGTGCAGTTCTGTCTCCCGCGTGGTGTCCTCCATAGGCCTCGGAGTGGCACTTGCGTAGAATCTATTCCTGTTCATGCTCAGGTACACAACGTCTAATAACACCATCTACTCCTTCTTTATAAAGATGTGGGTCATCCCAAAAGTAATGTCTCAAATCATAGAAAAACTTTTTCTTTTGTTGGTATGTGAAGCTAGGTGGTATGAATTTAGCAACAATGTAATTAGCATAATCAGCATACCATGGAGTACTACGAGAAGTACTTATAACATTTAATTGCTCATTAGGAAAGCTATCATCAATAGGTAGTGGGTCATCAAGGACGTTTTCTAACCTAGATAAGTTGTTTGCAAGGGGGTTCTCAGCTCCCTTTCTATCAACAATATGCAAATCTAATTCTTGTAGCAAGAGAACCCATCTAATAAGTCTAGGTTTAGCATCTTTCTTTTCCATCAGATATTTAGTAGCAGCATGATCAGTGTGAATCGTTACTTTAGAATCAACAATATAAGGTTTGAACTTATCACAAGCAAATACAACTGCTAAAAATTCTTTTCCAGTAGTAGCATAGTTTCTTTGAGCATTGTCTAGAGTCTTGCTAGCATAATGGATAACATTTCATTTCTTATCGACTCTTTGCCCTAGAACAGCACCTACAGCATAATCACTAGCATCACACATAATTTCAAAGGGTAAATTCCAATCAGGTGGCTGAACAATAGGTGCAGAGACTAATGCTTTCTTAAGTATTTCAAATGCTTCTACACAATCATCATCAAAGACAAATGGTATATCTTTTTGTAATAAATTAGTCAAAGGCCGAGAAATTTTTGAGAATTCCTTAATGAACCTCCTATAAAATCCGGCATGACCAAGGAAACTTCTTATACCTTTGATGTCCTTGGGACATGGCATCTTTTCAATAGCATCAACCTTGGCTTTATCAACTTCAATACCTCCTTCAGAAACTTTATGCCCCAAGACAATACCTTCATTAACCATAAAGTGGCAATTTTCCCAATTCAAGACAAGATTAGTTTCTTCACATCTCTGCAAAACTCGATCAAGATTGCTCAAGCAATCATCAAAAGAGGATCCATAGACGGAAAAGTCGTCCATGAAAACCTCACAAATCTTTTCACAAAAGTCAGAGAATATAGCCATCATGCATCTTTGAAAGGTAGCAGGTGCATTACATAAACCAAAAGGCATACGTCTATAAGCAAAAGTACCAAAAGGGCATGTAAAAGTAGTCTTTGATTGATCTTTAGCCGACACAGGTATTTGAGAGAAATCAGAATAACCATCTAGAAAGCAGTAATGTGTATGTTTGCATAATCTTTCTAGCATTTGATCAATAAAATGTAAGGGGTAATGATCCTTTATTTAATTTGTGAAATCAATTACCATCCTATAACCTGTAATAATTCTTTGTGGAATCAATTCATCTTTATCATTAGGAACAACAGTAATACCTCCCTTCTTGGGACACAATGGACAGGACTTACCCATTGACTATCAGCAACGGGATAAATTATACCTGCCTCCAGAAGCTTTAGTATTTCTTTTCCTACCACTTTTTTCATTTTAGGATTCAGACGTCGTTGGGGATCATGAACTGATTTGGCATCCGCTTCCAAATTTATTTTATGTTGACATAGAGTGGTACTAATGCCCTTAAGATCATCAAGAGTATATCCAATAGCAGCACGGTGCTTCTTCAGAGTTTTCAATAATCTTTCTTCTTCATGCTCTGAAAGGTTAGCACTAATAATAACAGGAGATATCTTCTTTTCATCCAGATAAGCATATTTAAGATTACCAGGCAACGGTTTAAGCTCAAACACGGGATCACCCTTGGGTGTAGGAGGATCCCCTAAGATTTCAACGGGAAGTTGTGTTGCAGAATAGGTTCCTGTTTAAAGAATACTTCATCTATTTCCCTTCTTTCGTTCATAAACATATCATTTTCAGGGTCTAGCAAATAATGTTCTAAAGGATCACTAGGAGGTACGGCAATAGAAGCAAGACCAATAATTTCATCCTTACTAGGTAATGCTTCTTCACGGTGTTGTTTACTAAATTTAGAGAAATTAAACTCATGAATCATATCATCCAAGCCAATAGTAACAACATTCTTCCTCACGATGTTGTTTACTACATTTAGAGAAATTAAACTCATGAACCATATCATCCAAGCCAATAGTAACAACATTCTTTTCGCAGTCTATCTTAGCATTAACAGTGTTCAAGAAGGGTCTACCAAATATAATGGGACAAAAGCTATCTTGTGGGGAACTAAGAACAAGAAAATCAGCAGGATATTTGGTTTTACCACACAAGACTTCAACATCTCTAACAATTCCCATTGGTGAAATAGTATCTCTATTGGCAAGTTTAATTGTGACATCAATTTCTTCTAACTTAGCAGGTGCAATTTCATGCTTGATTTCTTTATACAAGTCATAAGGTATAACACTAGAACTAGCACCCATATCACATAAGCCATGATAACAATGATCTCCTATTTTAACAGAAATAACAGGCACGCCTACCACATGTCTATGTTTATCTTTAGCACAAGGTTTAGCAATTCTAGCAGTTTCACCGCAGAACTGAATAACATGCCCATCAATATTATCAGCCAAGAGATCTTTAACAATAGCAATATTAGGTTCAACTTTAACTTGTTCAGGAGGTGTATAAGTTCTAATATTGCTTTTATGAACCACATTTGAAGCTTTAGCATGATCCTTTATTCTAACAGGGAAAGGTGGTTTCTCAACATAAGAAGTAGGAACAATAGGATCATTATAAGTGACAATCTTTTCTTCAACTTTAATAGGTGCAGCTACTTTTACTTCTATGGGAGGATGATATTTAAACCACTTCTCCTTAGGGAGATCAACATAAGTAGCAAAAGATTCACAGAAAGAAGCTACTATCTCAGAGTCAAGTCCATATTTAGTGCTATACTTACGGAAAATATCGGTGTCCATAAAAGATTTAACACAATCAAACTTAGGTGTCATACCTGACTCCTTACCTTCGTCGAGATCCCAATCTTCAGAGTTGCGTTTAATTCTATCCAATAAATCCCATTTAAATCCAATAGTCCTCATCATAAAAGAGCCAGCACAAGAAGTATCGAGCATGGTGTGATTGTTTTTAGAAAGCCGAGCATAGAAATTTTGAATAATTGTTTCTCTTGGAAGCTCATGATTGGGGCATGAATATGACATTGATTTAAGCCTCCCCCAAGATTGAGCGATGCTTTCTCCTTCGCGAGGCCAATATATATATATATATATATATATATATATATATATATATATATATATATATATATATATATATATATATATATATATATATATATATATATATATATATATATATATATATAAAATTGGGATCACGATGAACAAGATGCATAGGATAATACTTTTGATGAAATTCCAATTTCAATCTTCTATAGTTCCATGATCTCATATCATCACATAGCCTATACCATGTCAATGCGTCTCCCTTCAAAGATAAAGGGAAGACCTTCTTCTTAGGAACATCATCGGGTATACCTGCAAGCTTAAATAATCCACAAACTTCATCCACATATATTAAGTGCTCATCAGGATGCTTTGTTCCATCTCCTGTAAAAGGATTAGCTAGCAGTTTTTCCATCATACCAAAGGAACTTCATTTTCAATAGGTTCAGTAGGTTGAGGAGCAACTCTTTGCTCTACTGGTCGGGGTGAAGATACCCCGAACAAGCCCCTCAGAGGATTACTTTCCATAGTAACAAGTCACAGTAAATTTCAGCACACTATATAAATTTTCCTTACCAAATTCCACCTACCAAAGGCGCTTCACTCCCCGGAAACGGCGCCAGAAAAGAGTCTTGATGACCCACAAGTATAGGGGATCTATCGTAGTCCTTTCGATAAGTAAGAGTGTCGAACCCAACGAGGAGCAGAAGGAAATGATAAGCGGTTTTCAACAAGGTATTCTCTGCAAGTACTGAAATAAGTGGTAACAGATAGTTTTGTGATAAGATAATTTGTAACGAGCAACAAGTAATAAAAGTAAATAAAGTGCAGCAAGGTGGCCCAATCCTTTTTGTACCAAAGGACAAGCCTGGACAAACTCTTATAATAGGAAAAGCGCTCCCGAGGACACATGGGAATATCGTCAAGCTAGTTTTCATCACGTTCATATGATTCGCGTTCGGTACTTTGATAATTTGATATGTGGGTGGACCGGTGCTTGGGTGCTGTTCTTACTTGAACAAGCATCCCACTTATGATTAACATCTATTGCAAGCATCCGCAACTACAACAAAAGTATTAAGGAAAACCTAAGCATAGCATGAAACATATGGATCCAAATCAGCCCCTTACGAAGCAACGCATAAACTAGGGTTTATGCTTCTGTCACTCTAGCAACCCATCATCTACTTATTACTTCCCAATGCCTTCCTCTAGGCCCAAATAATGGTGAAGTGTTATGTAGTCGGCGTTCACATAACACCACTAGAGGCTAGACAACATACATCTCATCAAAATATCGAACGAATACCAAATTCACATGACTACTAATAGCAAGACTTCTCCCATGTCCTCAGGAACAAACGTAACTACTCACAAAGCATATTCATGTTCATAATCATAGGGGTAATAATATGCATAAAGGATCTGAACATATGATCTTCCACCAAATAAACCAACTAGCATCAACTACAAGGAGTAATCAACACTACTAGCAACCTACTAGTACCAATCCCGGACTTGGAGACAAGAATTGGATACAAGAGATGAACTAGGGTTTTGAGATGAGATGGTGCTTGTGAAGATGTTGATGGAGATTGCCCTCTCCCGATGAGAGGAGCGTTGGTGATGACGATGGTGATGATTTCCCCCTCCCGGAGGGAAGTGTCCCCGGCAGAACAGCTCTCCCGGAGCCCTAGATTGGTTTCGCCAAGGTTCCGCCTCGTGGCGGCGGAGTCTCATCCCGAAAGGTTGCTTATTATTTTTTTCTCGATGAAACACTTCATATAGCAGAAGATGGGCATCGGAGAGCCACCAGGGGGGCCCACTAGGTAGGGGGGGCGCGCCCGCACCCTCGTGGACTGGGTGTGGCCCCCTGGTCTTCATCTTTGGCGAGGATTTTTCATTATTTATTATAAGATATTCCGTGGAGTTTCAGGAATTTTGGAGTTGTGCAGAATAGGTCCCTAATATTTGCTCCTTTTCCAGCCCAGAATTCCAGCTGCCGGCATTCTCTCTCCTTATGTAAACCTTGTAAAATAAGAGAGAATAGCCATAAGTATTGTGACATAATGTGAAATAACAACCCATAATGCAATAAATATCGATATAAAAGCATGATGCAAAATGGACGTATCAGGCCGCCTTTAGGGCGGCCGCATCACTTCTCCTGGCTTGTTCCTTGGCTTAGGCAAGTTCCGCCCGAAGGGTCTTCACGGCGGTAGCTCCATCTGTAGTCACATCATATTATAGATACTAGCATCATGCTCCTCTTAATATTTGTTGACCACCCGAAAATACATACCCTGTGCCTCGTCAAGCCGCTTGTTCACAAGCGCGATGTCAGCATCTGCCGCGTCAAGATGCCGCGTCAGTTCGGCAAACTCAGCAGTCCGGCCAGCCACCGGACCCTCAGCCGCCTGCACATGAAAATATATATTACTTTGCATACCTCAAAGCCTCTTAGCAGGCTCGTAAAAGCTTCATGCAGCCCACTTTTGGCGGATGAAATCCTCTCAACCACCGTACCCATTAAAGTATGATGCGCCTGTGAGATATCCGCTTGCTCCAGAAGACTCATCAGTGCATCCGGTTGTGCACCAGACAGTCCCGGACTCTTTCTGTTGCTCTCCTTAGGAGCCGAATACTCTGGACTTCGGGTGGACGAAGGGTTACCTTCTGGCCTTGGCGGATCAGGGGAAATCCTCCGTGACGACACCTCAGGGTCGTCCGCCCATGAGGCGGGGAGACAAGGGGAGGCGTTTCGCTCTCCATCATCTCCGGAAGAAGATCCCCCGAAGACAAACTCTGTCGAGAAGGGATACGAGCCGGACTGCAAGATATATGACTCGGTTATTGTCCTCGGAGATAAAGAAGGATATATTTACCAAAGTGCTCTTGTTCACTTACATCTTGGTGGAGGGCTGGCCCCCTTGTGGGCGCTGTGCGGTAAGGACTCCCTCCGGGGCAGGGCCCCCTGGCGAAGGTTTCTTCCCTTGTTCGGAAACCTCCGTTTCCAAGTCTTCATAGGCGGTCCTTTTCCTTCCTTGGGGAGAGGGGATTCTAGATTCTTCTCCCCGATTATCCTCCTTCGCGGAGACACTAATTCCCCCGGTTTGGATGTGTAATGTGTGAAGCCCGTTTTTGGCTTCTTTATTCCTCCCTTTATCTTCCCCTGATGGCACTTGATAAGGTGTGTGCTCAAGCATCCTGGCTAGTACAGGATCCGGTGAGCCTTCAGGAAGGGGGGCCGAACACCTGATCCTCTCCGCCTTTCTTATCCAGTCCTGGCCGAGAGAGATTTTTTCAGAATGATGTTGTGACAAATAAAAGACAGCATGTTCGGCCGCCGAATTACTTACGTGGGTATCTAGACGGTTGCAGTTGAGACCCGCATCCTCGGTGGTGTCCGGACACTTTATTCGTGATCCGAAGAACAATCCATACATCTCTTTGAGCGTCACGCCGAAGAATTGCTGAATAGTTCGCGGTCCTTCCGGGTTGAACTCCCACATACGGGGAGATCGACGTTGGCATGGCAGGACCCGACGAACTAGCATAACTTGCATTACCTTGACGAGACTGACATCCCTCTTGAGGAGATCTCAGATGCGACTTTGCAATGTCAGCACATCATTAACTGACCCCCAATCCAGCTCCTTGTTGACCCATGACGCCAGTTGCGGTGGAGGGCCCGAGCGGAAGGCGGGGGAAGCCGCCCACTTTGTACCTCAGGGAGCTGTGATGTAAAACCACTCCCGCTTCCATAAGTTGGACACCTCCGGGAAGGAACCCTTTGGCCATAGAGCATCGACGCCTTTGCTTATTGTGGCACCTCCGCATTCTACGTGTCGCCCATCGATCGTCTTCGGCTTCACATTGAAGGTCTTGAGCCATAAGCCGAAGTGTGAGGTGATGCGGAGGAAGGCCTCACGCACGACGATAAACGACGAGATGTGAAGGATGGAATCTGGAGCTAGATCATGGAAATCGAGCCCGTAATAGAACATAAGCCCTCTAACAAAGGGATCAAGACTAAAGCCTAGCCCTCAGAGGAAGTGGGAAACAAATACGAGACTCTCGTTGGGTTCGGGAGTGGGGATGACCTGCCCTTGAGCAGGCAGCCTGTGCGGGATTTCGGCGGTCAGATACCTGGCTTCCCTTAGCTTCTTGATGTCCTCCTCTGTGACAGAGGAGGGCATCCACCGACCTTGAAGGTTGGATCCAGACATGGTTGAAGGTCCGAAGCGCTTAGCCTAAGCCTTGGGTGTGTTGGAACTCGAGGTGGGGGAAGGGAAGGATCGAGCGTGAGAAGAAAAGGATAGGCCTTGGCCCCTTTACAAAGAGGGTGAATATCAAGCGTCCTCCGCGTGGCCGTTCGAAACTTGCCTAAAATCGAGGAGTCATACTAACAAGCACGATTGGGTTACCGACACTCGTATTGATGAGAATCCCATGATAAGGGGAACATGATCTCTGCTTCGACAAGACGTGCCAATAAAACCGCCTCGCAACACATGCAGTGGCAGGCTGGGGAAAACGGTTCGTAATGACCGGACCCCGGCAGGATGTCACGTTATGACAAGTTGTCAGCAGATTGGATTTGTGGAATATTGCACTCTCTATGGTGGTATGTGGAATTTGTTTTGCAGAGCCGGACACAATCCTTGTGTTCAAAATCTTCTATGGAGTATTCGGAGAGGGAAGCCGCCTTGCAATGCCGAAGACAATCTGCACGCCGGACTCATCGTCATTGAAGCCGGGTTCAGGGGCTACTGAGGGAGTCTTGGATTAAGGGGTCCTCGCACAGCCGGACTATTGGACTATGAAGATACTAGATTGAAGACTTCGTCCCGTGTCCGGGTGGGACTCTCCTTTGCGTGGAAGGCAAGCTTGGCGATTCGGATATGTAGATCTCCTTCTCTATAACCAACTCTGTGTAACCCTAGCCCCCTCCGTTGTCTATATAAACCGGAGGGTTTAGTCCGTAGGAGAAGAACAACAATCATAATCATAGGCTAGCTTCTAGGGTTTAGCCTCTACGATCTCGTGGTAGATCAACTCTTGTAATACTCATATCATCAAGATCAATCAAGCAGGAAGTAGGGTATTACCTCCATCAAGAGGACCCGAACCTGGGTAAACATTGTGTCCCCGCCTCATGTTACCATTAGCCTTAGACGCACAGTTCAGGACCCCCTACCCGAGATCCGTCGGTTTTGACACCGACAGTAGGCACGCGCGCGAGCGTCCGTCGCGTGTCTGCGCCAACGCAAATCCGACTCAAAATTGGGTCGGGAATCGTTCGCCATGCGTACGCCAACAAGACGCGCGTTCATTTGGGTCAACGCGTTGGGCCTCCTTTTGTGTCCGCGCTGATCCAAACGGACGCCAGCGGACGAAATGGGTCGGCCCATTGAAGTTGATCTAAGGGCCTCCTGAGCAGCTTGCCAAGAAAAGACACGGACTTTTGCCGGTGCTCATTTTTCCATATCAGGGTCCAGACCGCCCGTCGTCCGCTCGGCTGGCCGATTGAGGCACCAGTATACCGTTCAGCCATATGTTCCCGCAGACCAGGGTAGAAGGCGATGCGTACTGAAAGGCAGCCACGATTGTCTAGGTGCCAAGCAAGGATGTCAGAGTCTAACCTACTCGAGGCCTTGATCTGAAGGGTATAATCAATATCCGCTTGATAGAAGTATTGCTGGTGCAGAATAAAGTTCCATGTACCATTCAGATTGAGCAGTTCAGAAACCCACTTTAGACGACAACGATGCTTCAGTGTGATTGGCCGTCGAGATTGGTCGCGAGGGAGCCAAGGGTCACGCCAAATGCGGACCTTCGAGCCATTACCAAAATGCCAAATGATCCCCTTTTTAGAAGCTCTAGCCCATACTCAATAGCTTTCCATGTCAAGGATGCATTGCTAGTGAAGACGGTATTGACCAGAAACCCATTGGGGTAGTACTTCACCTTGAGCACTTGCGCGCATAAGCTTTGGGGGTTCTCAATAAGCCTCCAGGCCTGCTTGACGAGCAATGCTTGATTAAAAGCTTCATCTCCCTAAACCTGATGCCACCATGTGATTTCGGTCTGAGCATAATATCCCATGATACCCGGTGAGTACGGCGTCTTCCGTGTACCGCCCCCACCAGAAGTTGCGTATAATTTTTGTTAAATCCTCACATAAGCCGACGGAAGCTTAACGATGCCCATTAAAAACGTGGGAATAGCTTGAGCAACCGCCTTAATATGCAGTTCTTTCCCTCCTTGGGAGCCCTCTCCCCATTGTACAATTCTCTTAACCATTTTCTCTTGTATGCTTTGGATTTACCCCGAGTCATTCTCCCCTCCGGCATCGGCAACCCTAGGTACTTAGGCTCAAACGCCACCTGGGTGATCTGCATCAACGTTTTAATTCATCTCTGGATATCAGTCAAGCATGATTTTGTTGGGGAAAATAGTAATTTCAAAAAAATTCCTACGCACACGCAGGATCATGGTGATGCATAGCAACGAGAGGGGAGAGTGTTTGTCCACGTACTATCATAGACCGAAAGCGGAAGTGTTAGCACAACGTGGTTGATGTAGTCGTACGTCTTCATGATCCGACCGATCCAAGTACCGAATATACGGCACCTCCGAGTTCAGCACACGTTCATCTCGATGACGTCCCGTGAACTCCGATCCAGCAGAGCTTCATGGGAGAGTTTCGTCAGCACGACGACGTGATGACGGTGATGATGTTGCTACCGACACAGGGCTTCGCCTAAGCACCACTACGATATGACCGAGGTGGAATATGGTGGAGGGGGGCATCGCACACGGCTGGAATAGATCAATAGATCAACTTGTGTGTCTAGAGGTGCCCCCTGCCCCCGTATATAAGGGATGGAGGAGGGGAGGCCGGCCAGCCCCTAGGGCGCGCTAGAACAGTGGAGTCCTACGGGTTCGAGAACTATGTAGACATGACCGAGACATCTCTCCGGTCAATAACCAATAGTGGAACCTGGATGCGCATATTGGCTCCCACATATTCTACGAAGATCTTTATCGGTCAAACCGCATAACAACATACGTTTATTCCCTTTGTCATCGGTATGTTACTTGCCCGAGATTCGATCGTCGGTATCTCAATACCTAGTTCAATCTCGTTACCGGCAAGTCTCTTTACTCGTTCCATAATACATCATTCCGCAACTAACTCATTAGTTACAATGCTTGCAAGGCTTATAGTGATGTGTATTACCGAGTGGGCCCAGAGATACCTCTCCGACAGTCGGAGTGACAAATCCTAATCTTGAAATACGCCAACCCAACAAGTACCTTCGGAGACACCTGTAGAGCACCTTTATAATCACCTAGTTACGTTGTGACGTTTGGTAACACACAAAGTGTTCCTCCGAAACGGGAGTTGCATAATCTCAGTCATAGGAACATGTATAAGTCATGAAGAAAGCAATAGCAACATACTAAACGATCAAGTGCTAAGCTAATGGAATGGGTCAAGTCAATCACATCATTCTCCTAATGATGTGATCCCGTTAATCAAATGACAACTCATGTCTATGGCTAGGAAACTTAACCATCTTTGATCAACGAGCTAGTCAAGTAGAGGCATACTAGTGACACTCTGTTTGTCTATGTATTCACACATGTATCATGTTTCCGGTTAATACAATTCTAGCATGAATAATAAACATTTATCATGATATAAGGAAATAAATAATAACTTTATTATTGCCTCTAGGGCATATTTCCTCTAGTCTCCCACTTGCACTAGAGTCAATAATGTAGTTCACATCACCATGTGATTTAACACCAATAGTTCACATCACCATGTGATTAACACCCATAGTTCACATCGCTATGTGACCAGCACCCAAAGGGTTTACTAGAGTCAATAATCTAGTTCACATAGCTATGTGATTATCACGCAAAGAGTACTAAGGTGTGGTCATGTTTTGCTTGTGAGAGAAGTTTAGTCAACGGGTCTGCCACATTCAGATCCGTATGCATTTTGCAAACTTCTATGTCAACAATGCTCTGCATGGAGCTACTCTAGATAATTGCTCCCACTTTCAATATGTATCCAGATTAAGACTTAGGGTCATCTGGATCAATGTCAAAATTTGCATCGACGTAACTCTTTACGACGAACTCTTTATCACCTCCATAACCGAGAAATATTTCCTTATTCCACTAAGGATTATTTTGACCGTTGTCCAGTGATCTACTCCTAGATCACCATTGTACCCTCTTGCCAAACTCTTAGTGAGGTACACAATAGGTCTGGTACACAGCATAGCATACTTTATAGAACCTATGACTGAGGCATAGGGAATGAATTTTCATTCTCTTTCTATTTTCTGCCGTTGTCGGGTTTTGAGTCTTCACTCAATTTCACACCTTGTAACACAGGCAAGAACTCCTTCTTTGACTGTTCCATTTTGAACTACTTCAAAATCTTGTCAAGCTATGTACTCATTGAAAAAACTTATCAAGCGTCTTGATCTATCTCTATAGATCTTGATGCTCAATATGTAAGCAGCTTCACCGAGGTCTTTCTTTAAAAACCACCTTTCAAATACTCCTTTATGCTTTACATAAAATTCTACATTATGTCCGATCAACAATATGTCATTCACATATACTTATCAGAAATGTTGTAGTGCTCCCACTCACTTTCTTGTAAATACAAGCTTCATCGCAAGTCTGTATAAAACTATATGCTTTGATCAACTTATCAAAGTGTATATTCCAACTCCGAGATGCTTGCACCAGTCCATAGATGGATCACTGGAGCTTGCATATTTTGTTAGCACCTTTAGGATTAAAAAACCTTCTGGTTGCATCATATACAACTCTTCTTTAACAAATCTATTAAGGAATGCAGTTTTGTTTATCCATTTGCCAGATTTCATAAAATGCGGCAATTGCTAACATAATTCGGACAGACTTAAGCATAGATACGAGTGAGAAACTCTCATCGTAGTCAACACCTTGAACTTGTCGAAAACATTTTGCGACAATTCTAGCTTTGTAGATAGTAACACTACTATCAGCATCCTTCTTTCTCTTCAAGATCCATTTAATCTCAATGGCTCGCCGATCATTGGGCAAGTCAATCAAAGTCCATACTTTGTTCTCATACATGGATCCGATCTCAGATTTCATGGCCTCAAGCCATTTTGTGGAATCTGGGCTCATCATCGCTTCCTCATAGTTCGTAGGTTCGTCATGGTCAAGTAACATGATCTCCAGAATAGGATTACCGTACCACTCTGGTGAGGATCTTACTCTGGTTGACCTACGAGGTTCGGTAGTAACTTGATCTGAAGTTTCATGATCATCATCATTAGCTTCCTCACTAATTGGTGTAGGTGTCACAGGAACCGGTTTCTGTAATGGACTACTTTCCAATAAGGGAGCAGGTACAGTTACCTCATCAAGTTCTACTTTCCTCCCACTCACTTCTTTCGAGAGAAACTCCTTCTCTAGAAAGGATCCATTCTCAGCAACGAATATCTTGCCTTCGGATCTGTGATAGAAGGTGTACCCAACATTTTCTGTTGGGTATCCTATGAAGACACACTTCTCCGATTTGGGTTTGAGCTTATCAGGTTGAAACTTTTTCACATAAGCATTGAAACCTCAAACTTTAAGAAACGACAGCTTAGGTTTCTTGCCAAACCATAGTTCATATGGTGTCGTCTCAACGGATTTAGATGGTGCCCTATTTAACGTGAATGTAGCTGTCTCTAATGCATAACCCCGAAACAATAGTGGTAGATCGGTAAGAGACATCATAGATCGCGACATATCTAATAAAGTACGGTTACGATGTTCGGACACACCATTACACTGTGGTGTTCCAGGTGGTGTGAGTAGTGAAACTATTTCACATTGTTTTAACTGGAGGCCAAACTCGTAACTCAAATATTTTACCTCTGCGATCATATCGTAGAAACTTTTATTTTCTTGTTACGATGATTCTCCACTTCACTCTGAAATTCTTTGAACTTTTCAAATGTTCCAGACTTATGTTTCATCAAGTAGATATACCCATATCTGCTCAAATCATCTGTGAAGGTCAGAAAATAACAATACTTGCCGCGAGCCTTAACACTCATCGGACCGCATACATCAGTATGTATCATTTCCAATAAGTCAGTTGCTCGCTCCATTGTTCCCGAGAACAAAGTCTTAGTCATCTTGCCCATGAGGCATGGTTCGCAAGCATCAAGTGATTCATAAGCAAGTGATTCCAAAAGCCCATCAGCATGGAGTTTCTTCATGCGCTTTACACCAATATGACCTCAACTGCAGTGCCACAAATAAGGTACACTATCATTATTAACTTTGCATCTTTTGGCTTCAATATTATGAATATGTGTATCACTACTGTTGAGGCATATCTCTCTCGATGTGGTTTTGGTGATTGATGACAACGTGTTTGCGGACTAATCATGTGCTTTGAGTTTTGCAGAGATTCATCCTTGGCACGAGACGATTTCTAACCCTCGGAGTGTCATTCAAGACGGTGTAGCTCGTCATTTCTTTTTTGGTGGACTAGTTGCGTAGAGGGCACCGTACTATCAAGAGGGGGTCCTCTTTGGTATTGCTTGGGTGGAATCAACACGTACACATCCCCTCTTCACCCTCCGATCCCTTCCGCTTCTTTGGAGAGTTTTTCTCCCTCCCTGAGGGCTCTTTCTGGTACCCAGCGGCAGTACCGCGGCACCAGCGGTAGTACCGCTTGGGGGTCACAAGCGGTAGTACCGCTCCGCAGCAGTAGTACCGCCGGTGGCCCCTCAGCAGTACTACCGCTGGCTTGCCCGGCCCCTGCCACGTCGATTCGAGGAGCTTTCTCTCGTGTCGGGTTTTGCGGTACTTGGTGCGGAAGTAGTGGCGGTAGTACCATTTCCCAGCGGTAGTACCGCCCTTCCTCCACAGTAGTACCGGTCTGGGTCCTTGCCCTTGGCTCATCTCCCTTGCGCGGTAGTACCGCTAGCGTGGAACGGCGGTACCGCTGGCTCGGCGGTAGTACCGCCCACACAAGCGGTAGTACCGCTCTCTGCGGGGCTGAGTGGGGTGGTAATGGTTGGATTGTTCCCCCCACTATATAAAGGTGTCTTCTTCCCCATTGTTGACCACCTCTTCCCCCCAAATACTCCATTGTTGCTCCAAGCTCCATTTTCGCCCGATCTCTCTCCCTAGCCAATCAAACTTGTTGATTTGCTCAGGATTGGTTGAGAAGGCCCCGATCTACACTTCCACCAAGAGAAATTTGATTCCCCCACTAATCCCTAGCGGATCTTGTTACTCTTGGGTGTTTGAGCACCCTAGATGGTTGAGGTCACCGTGGAGCCATATTCCATTGTGGTGAAGCTCCGTGGTGTCGTTGGGAGCCTCCAATTAAGTTGTGGAGATTGCCCCAACCTTGTTTGTAAAGGTCCGGTTGCCGCCTCCAAGGCACCAATAGTGGATTCACGGCATCTCGCATTGTGTGAGGGCGTGAGGAGAATACGGTGGCCCTAGTGGCTTCTTGGGGAGCATTGTGCCTCCACACAGCTCCAACGGAGACGTACTTGCCCCCAAAGGGAAGGAACTTCGGTAACACATCCTCCTCTCCACTGGCTCCACTCTTGGTTATCTCGCTCCTTTACTTGTGCAAGCTTATTTGTGTTGTTCCTCTTGCTTGCGTGTGTTCTTATTGTTGTTGCATCATATAGGTTGCTCACCTAGTTGCATATCTAGACAACCTATTTTGATGCAAAGTTTAAATTGTTAAAGAAAAGCTAAAAATTGTTAGTTGCCTATTCACCCTCCCCCCTCTAGTCAACCATATCGATCCTTTCAATTGGTATCAGAGCCTCGTCTCTTTTTAAGGACTTTACCATCCGAAGAGTATGGTAGACGTCGTAGACGATGTGGGAGAGCACTCCGGTGCGAATCTGATATCGTCTACGGGAGATGGGGTAACTCGATCTCTCGTGAGGAATTCAATGTGGCGTTAGACACATTGAAAACCTCCATGACGACCGAGGTCAAAGACATGTTTAAGGAATTCCTAGAACGGCTTAAACTTTCCACCGCACCGTCGAAAGTGGGTGATCCCGCCAACACGGTGATGGATGCTAACCCCGACAAGGGGGAAGCTACTAGTGAGAAAGCCCCTTTGTCTTGGGGTAAGAATGGCACCGGCATCTTTGCCCATGTGCAACCTCCACCCATCTATGGTGGACCGATTCCTTCTACTCACTTGAATCATGCCGGTCCACACCCCAAGATTGATAAAAAGGAGGATTTTGATTCTTGGGTCTATCGTTTTAAGCGTCATTTAAATCATGTGAACACTAACCTTTGGAGAATCATTGAAGAAGGTTTTTATCCACATGACCGAAGCAACTCCACTCCTAGAGAAGAGGTGGAGAATCAATTCAATGAGAATGCTCTCTTCATCATCCAAGAAGCAATCCTTCCCGAAGACCTCCCGCATCTCCGACCCTACTCTTTGGCCAAAGATGCTTGGCACAAAGTGGTTTCCCTCTACCAGGGAAGCGCAAGCATTCAACGTTCCAATTATGAAGTGGTGCAAGATGAAGCCGATGAGTTTGCAATGAAAGAAGATGAAGAACCTCGTGAGCTCTATCGGAGAGTTACCAAACTTGCGTTCTCTCTCCGGGATCATGGAAGCAAGGACACGGATGACAATTGGATCAAGCGCAAATTCCTCAAGGCAATGATGCCCTACCACAAAGCCATGTCCTCCGTCATCCGACAAAGGCCGGACTTCCACACCTTGTCCTCAAGTGATGTGTTGGATGAGTTTGTGGCTATGAGCATATTGGACAAGACCGCCGACAATGCGGTGCTTCGCTCCCAAAGAGCAAAGAAGCCCAACCTTGCATTGAAGGCCAAGGCTTGTGTCGAAGAAGAATAAGAGGAGGAAGAAGAGGAGAGCAACCTCGAAGATACGAAGTATGCCTATCATGAACACATGGCCCTTGCTTCAAGGAAATTTTGGAGCAAGAAGAACTCAAGGCCCAACTTCAACAAGAGCAACTCAATTGGCGCAAAGGGCAAGCAACGTGTGAGGACTTGCTTCAATTGTGGCAATGTTAGTCACTTTGTTGCGGAGTGCCCTTACGAGAAGAGGGAAGACAATGGTGGCAAGCTCATCCGTAAGGACAAGGCCATGTCTTTCCCCAACAAGAGCAACTTCACTACAAGAAGAGTACAATGATGATGATGATGATGATGAATATGGTGAGTCGGTTGCCATGGCCTCCATTGCCATTGCGACGACTCCACGGGTGTCTCTCTTCGACTCACCCAATGAAAGCATCACCTCCAAGTGCCTCATGGCTAAAGCCACCAACAAGGTAACCCCCAACATCAAAACAACCATTATTAATCATCCTTCTTCGACGGATTGAATTGATGAATATGAGGGAACTAATGTGTAGGAGAATGAGTTTGAGGCCTTTATGGGTAAACTCAAGGGTAAATCCAAGAAGCACTTTGTTGCTCTCTTGGAACAACTTGGTGAAGCCAATGACATGATCGAGGCTCACGAAGATACCATCTCTAAGATGGAGGGGCATAGTCGTGACTATGCCGATGAGATTTCGGACCTTTCCAATGCTCTTGAGGAAGAGCGTGGTCTTAGTTTGGCTCTTGAGGAGTCATACAACGTTGATCATGCTAAGTTAAAGAAAGATCTTGATCATGCTCTTGTTGTGTCCCATGTGCTAAGCTCCGAGGAGGCAAAGCTTGGGGTTGATCTTGCTAGACTCAAGGAGGAGTTTGACATTCTCGACAAGGCTCACAAAGTCTTGAAGGGTGTTCATGCTATTCTCAAAGAGTCTCATGATCAACTCCAAGTGAAGCTAACCAAGGAGAAAGCCACGTTTCCTCATATGGTATTGATTGATAATGCAAATGCTACTAACCCTTGTTGTGAGCATGTACATCTTGTTGAGGAGAATGCTAAGTTGAAGGAGCAACTTGAGAAAGGCCTTGTTACATGCATAGAAGGTGAGAAGAACCTCAACAACCTTTTGAGCAATCAAAAGGAAGTTGTGGCCAAGGAGGGGATTGGGTTCGCACCCAAGCCCAAGAACGATAAGAAGAATGACAAGACCAAACGACCTCCTCCTCTCAAACAAACTTTTGTGAAGGAGGGAGAGGGTGCTTCCAAGGAGAAGAAGAACAATGCGAAGGGTGGCGGTGTCAAGAAGGGCAATGCCACTCTTCCCAACAAAGCCGACGACTTTAATCCTTCTTATGTGTTATGTCGTGCTAGTGATGGGCATGTTTATGCCAAATTTGTTGGTTCTCCTCTTGAATACATTGAATGGTCTATTTGGGTTCCTAAGACCCTTGTTACTAACATCAAAGGACCCATTACAAAATGGGTACCTAAAACCAAGCATTGATCTCTTGTAGGTGTTTGCTTCCGGTGGGGGATCATGGTTGCTCGATAGTGGAGCTACAAATCATATGACCGGAAGCAAGGACTTGGTGGTGGACGTGCACAAGATTCCATCTATGCCCACCAATGTCGAGTGGGGTGATGCCTCGTCTTCTAAGGTATTGGTACTCGGCAAGGTTGTCATTTCTCATGATCTCACGATCGAGAAGGTCATGCTTGTAGAGTCCCTTGCATAAAATTTACTTTTCGTTCATCAACTTGCATTCATGGGCTTTCCCACCTTCTTTGATATTGATACCGTGGCCCTCTAGTGGAGCAAGACCCTTAAAGTAGCCTTTGTTGGGCATGTCGAGAACGGTCTATATGTGATTAACTTTTCAGAGCGACCCACTAAGACCGCGACATGCCTAATGGCTAGAGTTGACGTGGGATGGCTTTGGCATCACCGTCTAGCCCATGTCAATATGAGATCTTTGAAAAGTTTTCTCAAGGGGGACCATGTCCGTGGACTAACGAATGTTAGTTTTGCTAAAGATCATGCTTGCAGTGCTTGTATTGAAGGAAAGCTTCATGAGAAGGCTCACCCTCCCACGACTATCATTTACTTGAAGAGGCCTTTGGAGCTCCTTCACTTGGATCTCTTTGGGCCTCCATCCTTTGATAGTCTTGGGGGTAGGAAGTATTGCTTGGTGATTGTGGATGACTACTCAAGATATACTTGGGTGTATTTCTTCAAGAGGAAGAGCGAGACCCAACAAACCGTCATTGACTTTGCAAATGAAGCACAACGTCAACACAATGCAAAGATCTTGACAATAAGAAGCGATAACGGCACCGAGTTCAAGAACTACACCTTGGATGAGTTCCTTAGTGATGAGGGGATCAAGCATCAATATTCCGCACCCTATACCCCTCAACAAAACGGTGTCGCGGAGAGGAAGAACCGGACATTGATGGATGCGGCAAGAACCATGATGGCGGAGTTCAAGTCTCCATACAACTTTTGGGCCGAAGCCATCAACACCGCATGTCATGCATCCAATCGGCTCTACCTCCGCAAGGGCTTGAACAAGACTCCATATGAGATACTCACCGGTAACAAGCCCAACCTCAAGTACTTTCGGGTGTTTGGGTGTAAGTGTTTCTTTCTCAAAAAGGGTGTTCGGTTATCTAAATTTGAGGCTAGAGCTTATGAGGGCATATTTGTTGGTTATGCTACAAACTCTCATGCTAACCGTGTCCTCAATAAATCCACGGGACTTATTGAGGAGACGTGTAACGTGGAGTTTGATGAGAATAACGGCTCCCAAGTGGCACTTGTGATGTAGGTGATGAAATTCCTCCTCAAGCCATAAGAAGAATGGGTGTTGGTTTTATCCTACCCATTGAGGAACCCCTTGTGGCCGAAGGAGAAGGACAATGCTCCACTCAAGTGGAGCCATCACCAAGACCCACACGCTTCCGAAGAACAAAGTGAAGGCCCTCAACCTCATGAGCAAGACCAAGGGCAAGATCAAGCTCAAGAAGGTGTTGACACACCAAGTGATGCCCAAAGTCAAGTTCTCTTCCCCGAGCAAGTTCAAGGTCAAGAACAAGCTCAAGACGGCGCTCAAGATGATCAAGTGACTGCTCCTCAACTCACCACCAAGGAGGAACTAGAGCGTCGTGCCGCCAAGATTGCTTCCAAGCTCTCCACCAAGGGTCATCTCATGAAGAATGTACTTGGAAGCATTCAAAAGGGGGTAAGCACTCATAGACAATTGGCAAACTATTGTGAGCATCACGCGTTTGTCTCTTGTGTTGAGCCCCAAAAGGTATATGAAGCACTCGAAGATCCGGATTGGCTTAATTCCATGCATGAAGAACTCAACAACTTCGAGTACAACAAGGTGTGGAGGCTGGTGCCAAGGCCAATGGGGAACCACAATGTCATTGGGACCAAGTGGATTTTCAAGAACAAGCAAGATGCTCATGGGACCATCATTCGCAACAAGGCAAGATTGGTGGCACAAGGCTACTCCCAAGTCGAGGGTATCGACTACGGTGAAACATTTGCTGCCGTTGCTCCTCTTGAATCCATTTGTTTGTTGATTGCTTATGCTTCTCACCACAACTTTAAGTTGCAACAAATGGATGTGAAGAGTGCTTTTCTTAATGGTCCCATTAATGAGTTGGTTTACGTCAAACAACCCCCCGGGTTCGAGGATCCCTACTTTCCCGATCATGTGTATCAACTCGATAAGGCACTCTATGGCCTTAAACAAGCCCCACGTGCGTGGTATGACCACCTTACCGAGTTGCTACAAGATCGCGGGTTTGAAGTTGGGCTAATCGACCCCACTATTTTTACTAAGAAGGTCAAAGGGGATTTGTTTGTGTGCCAACTATATGTTGATGACATTATCTTTGGTTCCCCTAACAAAGCTTTCAATGATGAATTTGCCGCACTAATGACCTCAAAGTTTAAGATGTCTTCCATGGGAGAGTTGATGTTCTTTCTAGGTTTTGAAGTGAAGCAAAGAAAAGAAGGTACCTTCATCAACCAAGTCAAATACACTCAAGACATGCTCAAGAGATTCAAGCTAAGCGATGTCAAGCCGGCTTCCACTCCAATGCCTACCAAGTGCCAACTTGACATTGATCCCAATGGTAAAGCCATGGATCAAAAGGTATATCGCTCCATGATTGGATCCTTGCTTTACCTTTGTGCATCTAGACCGGATATCATGTTGAGTGTGGGAATTTGTGGACGGCTTCAAGCCGCACCTAAGGAAAGCCACTTTATGGCGGTCAAGCGAATCTTTCGATATTTGGCTCATACCCCAAACTTTGGCTTATGGTACCCAAGAGAAGCAAACTTCAAGCTTGTAGGTTATTCGGATTCTGATTGGGCGGGAGACAAAGGGGATAGGAAGTCCACTTCCGGAGGGTGCCAATTCCTTGGTTGCTCTTTGGTAAGTTGGTCTTCCAAAAAGCAAAGTTGTGTGTCTCTCTCGTCAACCGAAGCGGAGTATGTAGCGGCCGATAGTTGTTGTGCACAACTCTTATGGATGAGGCAAACTTTAAAGGATTACGGTGTCATTTGTGACAAAGTGCCTCTTTGGTGTGATAATGAAAGTGCTATCAAGATTTCCCTCAACCCGGTGCAACACTTCAAGACTAAGCATATTGAGATTCGATATCACTTCATCCGGTATCACATTAGGAGAGGGGAGATCGAGCTCAACTACGTCAACACTCATGATAACCTTGCACATATCTTCATGAAGCCCTTGGATGAAGCAAGATTTCGCGAGTTAAGGCATGAGCTAAATATCATTGATTCGAGCAATGTTGCTTGAACCCTTGCACACCCCACCATACTCAACTTGTTGTCTTGTTTAGGTGTATGCATGGACATAGGGGGAGTGTTGTTCTCTCAATGAACTCTCCCTCCCCCCATTATGCATAAATTGATTAAGTCTTTCACATTAGCCATTGTTGATGGTACTTGTGCTTCAAAGACGAGTTTTGGTCATGGGCCCAAGGATAATTCTTCGCGGTGCCATACCAATTGACTCAAACATAGGTGGCCTCGGCCACCGCCCTATCTTAGAGAGGTGTGTTTGTCTTGTTCTCTTTGTTGTATTTTGCTTGTGTGCTTTGGTCTCGTTTCCGTTTTTGCTTGTGCTTAGTCGTGTCGTTTAGTTGCCATGACGTGCTGGGCGGTACTGCCGCTTATGGTGGGCGGTACAGCCGCTTAAGCGGTACTACCGCCCCCAGAGCGGTACTACCGCTGCGGGGCAGGACCAGGGGGTTATATCGGGGTAGGGGGGGTTTCTTCTCCCCCATACCCATTCGCTCGCCCCCTCGTTCCTCTCCCTCCAGCAACGCATCGCCGCGGGAGGGCTCCGGCGGATCTTCTTCTCCGGGGCGTCCCTCTCCATTTCCTTCGGTGGAGTCGATCCCCACCGCGTTCTCTTGCCATGGATGCCGGTATTGCCCCCATTCCTTCTCTCATTTTGTCTCTTTTTCAGATCTTGTGTTTTAGGGGCAATAGTAGTTGCATCTCTAGATTTTTGGCTAAATCTAGGCTTGAGTAGGTTGGAGAAGGCAACTAGACTTTCTAGATTAGAGTTTGGTAGGAATATTTTTGAATTTGACAGGCCGGTAGTGCCGGATCTGACCACGGTAGTAGGGAACTGATGTTCCCCCGCCTCGAGCGGTACTACCGCTCCCTTTGGAGTGGTACTACCGCTTGGGCGGTACTACCGCTTACAGGTCGCGGTACTACCGCTGCCTGCCAAGTTCCATCATATCCCTACCATACCTTGATCCTTTTGCTGTGTTTGTTGGCTTATGCTCGTTCTTTCTGGTTGTTCTGTGTGTTCTTGTGTTTGGTTCTAGGTGATGAACATCCTGAGCCTCAAGCTCGCCGTATCAACCCCAATCGTGCCACATCGAAGTGCTATCGCACTTCTGAGTCTTCAATTGGTTCCTCTAGTGCTCCACCACCGCCTGCGGGTGCTTCCTCAAGTGCGGCTCCTCCGCCTCAACTCCAGAAGAAGCCTGCTAATAGGCAGAAGCCAATGGGCAAGACTGTGACTGAGATGACTGCCATGGAGTTTTGGGCTAAGCGTCGCCGTAACCCCTATGAGGATGCCCAAGAACCCAATTTGGTCAACCGCCCTTTCTGGAACCGCTTTCAGTTTGCCATCTTCTCTTATGTGATCAAGGCCAAGAAGAACCTCTTTGTTAATGTTCGCTCCATCAACATCGATGCCATGGAAAAGGATCCAGAGTACTTTGGTGAAGCGCTTCAGATGTGTACCCAGCTGAACATCCTCAGGATCACGCAGTTCAACAAGGATTTTGATGCTGATTTGGTGGCTCAATTTTATGCCACTATCCATCTTGGGACTGATGCAAAGAGGACTCTGACTTGGATGACCCATGGCAAGCTGCTTTCTGTCAAGTGGAAGGCCTTTATGGAGTTACTTCATGTGGAAGATCAAGGGCTTGAGACTCCAGTTGGTTTCCGTCCTCACCGCAATGCCAACTCGACTCACAAGCAAGCTCTGTGGCCCTACTGCATTGTGAAGGTCAACCCTGTGAGTGAGAAGGAAACCTATGAGCTGCCTCCCTATCTCGACATCCTTCATCGTGTCTTTCGAGAGACTCTTTTCCCTCGCGTCGGGAATCTGGATATGGTCCACTCCTATCTTGTGGATATGATACTCTTCTGCCAGCGTGAGAAGGAAGCGAACACTGGTGAGTCCCTAGACATCTCTCATGTTATGTGGTCTGAGCTTCTTTCTGCCATTTCTGAGCGCAAGTGCCCGATCTATGGCCCGTTCATCATGCTTCTCATTGAGAAGGCTTGGGCACATGTCTATCCCAAGGTTGGTTTGGAAACTGGAGATTTGGTGTCTCACGAGATCAAGAGTCTGAGGAAGAAGGACGCTTGGGGCGCCCCTGCTCCCAAAGCTGGGGGTCCATCCACTGCAGCTGCCACGGAGACCGAGGGCGAGGCCGAGGCTGAGGCTGATGATGACGATGAGGACTATGAGCCGTCTGGGACAGAGCCCTCTTGGGCAAAGAAGCTCAAGCTCAAGATGAAGAAGCTCTTCTGCATGGAGTCTCATGGCCAGTACATGACTCATGTGGCGGAGAAGATGGCCAGGAAGCTTCACAAGGAACTCATGCGTCAGTTGGGTGCGACCGTGTGGCCAGTGGTTCAGAGGATCAGATCACTGAGGAAGAAGAGTGGATCCAGCAACATTGCCCATGGACAGATTCAGACGCCGAGCAGTTCCCGACCGATGACGGAGGTGCAGACGATACCGCAGGGATGTGATGCTCGTGATCCTCATCTTGATATCACCTGGAGCCGTAGCTTCTCTCTTTGCCCTTTTGGTGTCTCGATGCCAAAGGGGGAGAGAGTTTTAGGGATTTGTGTTGCTGCCGTGCTTTGTGTGCCGTGTTTTGTGTGTTTGTGTTCGCCGTCCGCTTTGCTTTGTTTGGTTTTATGCCTGTGAGACCTAAGTCCTAGTCATATGGTGTGAGACATATGCTACCTTATTATCTTATCTATGTCTAGCTAGTACTCTGGTATCTTATGAGTTGCTTGTTTACCTTGTTATACATTCCCTGCTCTCATATGCTTAGTTTGTTGGACTATAACATATAGGGGGAGTGTTGATCCTGATGTTTGCGTCTTGCTCCCCAAAGCTACTCCTTCGTAGGTGCACACATTCAGGGGGAGCCCGTCTATATGTTGTAGTCCTAAGTATCCTTTCCTTCATATCTTATCCTTGTGCAAATCCCTGGTTGTCATCAATCCAACAAAAAGGGGGAGATTGTTGAGGCATATCTCTCTCGATGTGGTTTTGGTGATTGATGACAACGTGTTTGCGGACTAATCATGTGCTTTGAGTTTTGCAAAGATTCATCCTTGGCACGAGACAATTTCTTCCCCTCGGAGTGTCATTCAAGACGATGTAGCTCGTCGTTTCTTTTTTGGTGGACTAGTTGCGTAGAGGGCACCGTACTATCAAGAGGGGGTCCGCTTTTGTATTGCTTGGGTGGAATCGACACGTACACATCCCCTCTTCACCCTCCGAGCCCTTCCCCTTCTTTGGAGAGTTTTTCTCCCTCCCTGAGGGCTCTTTCTGGTACCCAGCGGCAGTACCGCGGCACCAGCGGTAGTATCGCTTGGGGGTCACAAGCGGTAGTACCGCTCCGCAGCAGTAGTACCGCCAGTGGCCCTCAGCAGTACTACCGCTGGCTTGCCCGGCCCCTGCCACGTCGATTCGAGGAGCTTTCTCTCGTGTCGGGTTTTGCGGTACTTGGTGCGGAAGTAGTGGCGGTAGTACCGCTTCCTAGCGGTAGTACCGCCCTTCCTCCACGGTAGTACCGGTCTGGGTCCTTGCCCTTGGCTCATCTCCCTTGCGCGGTAGCACCGCTAGCGTGGAACAGCAGTACCGCTGGCTCGGCGGTAGTACCGCCCACACAAGCGGTAGTACCGCTCTCTGCGGGGCTGAGTGGGGGGGTAACAGTTGGATTGTTCCCCCCACTATATAAAGGTGTCTTCTTCCCCATTGTTGACCACCTCTTCCCCCAAAATACTCCATTGTTGCTCCAAGCTCCATTTTTTGCCCGATCTCTCTCCCTAGCCAATCAAACTTGTTGATTTGCTCAGGATTGGTTGAGAAGGCCTCGATCTACATTCCCCACCAATCCCTAGCGGATCTTGTTACTCCTGGGTGTTTGAGCACCCTAGACGGTTGAGGTCACCGTGGAGCCATATTCCATTGTGGTGAAGCTCCGTGGTGTCGTTGGGAGCCTCCAATTAAGTTGTGGAGATTGCCCCAACCTTGTTTGTAAAGGTCCGGTTGCCGCCTCCAAGGGCACTAATAGTGGATTCACGGCATCTCGCATTGTGTGAGGGCATGAGGAGAATACGGTGTTCCTAGTGGCTTCTTGGGGAGCATTGTGCCTCCACACAGCTCCAACGGAGACGTACTTCCCCCCAAAGGGAAGGAACTTCGGTAACAAATCCTCATCTCCACCGGCTCCACTCTTGGTTATCTCGCTCCTTTACTTGTGCAAGCTTATTTGTGTTGTTCCTCTTGCTTGCTTGTGTTCTTATTGTTGTTGCATCATATAGGTTGCTCACCTAGTTGCATATCTAGACAACCTATTTTGATGCAAAGTTTAAATTGTTGAAGAAAAGCTAAAAATTGTTAGTTGCCTATTCACCCCCCTCTAGTCAACCATATCGATCCTTTCAACTACGATCGAGATCTGTCGGTGTCAAAACCAGCGGATCTCGGGTAGGGGGTCCCGAACTGTGCGTCTAGGCGGATGGTAACAGGAGACAAGGGACACAATGTTTTACCTAGGTTCGGGCCCTCTTGATGGAGGTAAAACCCTACATCCTGCTTGATTAATATTGATGATATGGGTAGTACAAGAGTGGATCTACCACGAGATCAAGGAGGCTAAACCATAGAAGCTAGCCTATGGTATGATTGTTATATGTTGTCATACGGACTAAAGCCCTCCGGTTTATATAGACACCGGAGAGGGTTAGGGTTACACAAAGTTGGTTACAATGGTAGGAGATCTAAATATCCGCATCGCCCAGCTTGCCTTCCACTCCAAGGAAAGTCCCATCCAGAGACGGGACGAAGTCTTCAATCTTGTATCTTCATAGTCCAAGAGTCCTGCTGAAGGTATAGTCCGGCCATCCGGACACCCCCTAATCCAGGACTCCCTCAGTAGCCCCTGAACCAGGCTTCAATGACGACAAGTCCGGCACGCAGATTGTCTTCGGCATTGCAAGGCGGGTTCCTCCTCCAAACGCTTCATAGAAGATTTTAAACACTAAGGATAGTGTTCGGCTCTGCAAAATAAGTTTCCACATATTGCCGTAGAGAGAATAATATTTACACAAATCTAATCTGCTGACATATTCCGTAGCGTGACATCACACCACGGCCAAGTCTTTATTCGAATCGTTTTTACTCCCCCACCTCAGCGCGTTTTGCGAGGCGGCTTCCTTGGCACGTCTTGTCAAAGTAGAGATCGTGGCCCCTTTATTTACGGGATTCTCATCAATACGGACGTGGGTGACCCAATCGTGCTCGTTGGCATGTCCTCTCGATTAAAGGCGAGACCCAAACGGTTACGGGGAGGGCCCTAGGTATTCAACCTCTTATAAAGAGACTAGGCCTTACTCCTTTCTTTCAATCTCAAACGATTTCGCCCTTCACCTCGAGTTCCAACACCCAAGGCTCCAAATTTTGGGCGCTTCAGATCTTCGACAATGTCCGGTTTCGACCTGCGAGGCTGATGGGCGCCCTCTTCCGTTATGGAGGAGGACGTGCTAAAGCTGAGAGAGGCCAGTTTCTTGACCAGCGAAATCTCGCATAGGTTGCCTGCTCAAGGGCAGGTCATTCCCACTCTCAGGCCTGGTGAGAGCGTGGTGTTCATGTCTCACTTCCTTCGGGGGCTAGGCTTCCCAATGGATCCCTTCGTGAGGGGGCTCATGTTTTATTATGGGTTGGAATTTCACGACTTAGCTCTGGAGTCCATCCTCCACATTTCCTCTTTCATCGTCGTGTGCGAAGCCTTCCTCCGTGTTAATCCCCACTTCGGACTATAGCTCAAGACCTTTAAAGTAGTGCCGAAGATGATCGAGGGGCGGCACGCAGAGTGCGGAGGCGCTGTTATAAGCAAGAATGCTGATGCTCCATGGCTCGAGGGCTCTTTTCAAGAGGAGTTCAGCTTATGGCAACGAGAGTGGTTCTATATCACCACTCCCAGGGGCACCAAGTGGGTGGCGCCACCTGCCTTTCGCTCAGGTCCCCCCCCCAGCTAGCATCATGGGTCAATAGAGGACTTGACTGGGGGTCATCCAAGGACGTGCCCTCGTTGTAGGGCCGCATCAGGGATCTCTTAGAAAGAGACCTCAACCTGGTCAAAGTGATGCAGGTCATGCTGATCCGTTGAACCCTGCCCGGCAAACGTCGCTCCCTTCGCCTGTGGGAGTTTAATCCGGAGGGACCGCGAGCTCTCCAGCATTTCATGGGCGCAACGCCCGCGGAGATGTATAAATTGTCCTTCGGACCGCAAGCAACGTGTCCGGACTTGGCCAAGGACGCAGGTCTGAGCTGCAATCGCCTGGATACTAAGGTAAGTAGCCTTGTGCCAGGACTCGCTATCCGTATATTTGTCATAAAACTTGCCTCTAAAGAGTTGTTCTTTAAACAGGAGTGGATAGCGAAAGTAAAGCTTATCAGGTGTCCGGCTCCCCTCCCCGAGACCACGCCGGATCCCGTGCTGGTCAGGATGTTGAAGATTGTGCCTTTGAAGGAAAGCGAGGGGGGGACAAGGAAACTATGACCTCCTCGAAGGAGGCTGTTCGGAGGGAAGGAATAGAAAATTCCTTTCCTCAGGGAAAGAAGAGGACCGCCTCTGAAGACCCGGAGACCGTGGCCTCAAAACGGGGGAAGAAATCTTCGACAGTGGGTCCTGCGCCAGGGGATACCTCGGCCGAACTATGCCCTGAGGGGGGCCAGCCCTCCACCGAGCCGTAAGTAGAGAGAGGTTTTTTCTTTGAGAAGAATCCTTGTTTTATATCCGAGAAGAGTAACCAAAAATTTACCTTGTAGTTCGGACCTCAGCCCTTCTCAGCAGAGCTCGTCCTCGGGGGATCTTCTTCCGGAGATGATGGAGAGCGGAACGCCTCCCCCTGCCGAACCGCCTAGAGGGGTGGGCAACCCTGAGGTATCGTCACGAAGGGTTTCTCCGAATCCGGCAGGGCCAGAAGGCAGCCATATGGCCCCCCAAGGTTCTCCGCATCCGTCCTTCGAAAAAGGCCATAGGACGAGTCCGGCACCGTCCGGTGCCCGGTCGGAGGAGCTGAAGGATCTGCTAGGGCGAGCATCTGTCTCAGAGGAGCATCGTGCATTGATGGGCACGGTGATTGAAAGGGTTTTGTCCGCGGAAAGCGGATTGCACAAGGCCGTCAGAAGTTTACTGATGGGTTTTGAGGTACGCGGAATAACGTACCCTTTTTTAACAGTGGTGCATAAACAAGATGCGCCCTGTGCACATAGTAGCCCTTGAGACTTTGAGTGTTGTCAAAATTGACGGCGCGCAGAGGATCATAACCCCAGGTCTAAAATGTTGTCTTCGTATGTAGGTGACGAATTGTCCGGCGTCCAGCCGTACTGACGGATTTGCCGAGCTAAAGCGGCAACTTGACGTGGCAGAGGCCGACATCATGCTTGTTAACAAGCGACTTGACGAGGCGCAAGGTATGTAACCCCTCCGGTGGCACCTGGTAAGAGGAGCTTATGCCAGTATCTTACTATGTGTGTGCTTGATGCAGATGGTGCGGCTGCCATGGAGAGTCTTCGGGCGGAACTTGCCCGAGCCAAGGAGCAAGCCAGAAAAAGTGATGCGGCTGCCGAGAAGGCCCTTGAAGAGCTGAGAGCCGAACAGGATGCTCACTGCCGAAGCAAGAAAGAGATGGCCGTAAAGCTGAAGAGCGTTGCTGACTATTGCAGGCTTCTGGAAAAAGAAGACCGGGCGGAACAGACGGACTTGGAGAAGGTCGTTGCCGATGCCAAGGACGCTCGCTCTGCGATGAGAGCTGCGAAGGAGGAGCTGCATCAGGCCGGAGAGATCGCGGCTGGAAAGCCCTTTATGCTGCGGAGGAAGTTTTGTGATCCTAAGCATGCTCCGTTGGACCGGTTGTGGAGTACGGCGGACACCTCTCTGGATTTGGCGGCAAGTGCTGCTGATGCGACCGAACACTTTCGAGATCAGGAAGATCGCGAAGTGGAGAAACTCTTCTGGTCGCAGTTCCACAATCCAGAGCGTCCACTGTCAGTGGCCGATCGTCTGGCCGAATGGGCCGAACTGAATAGGTTGTCCGGACTCGCCATGAAGTGCGTCATGATTCATCTATGGCCGGAGAGATCGGATCGGAGCCGAAGAGTTATTTCAGCTTGGTGCAGCAGTTCCTTGGTGCGGTGCCGCGTATTAATGCAATGAAGAGGTCAGCATGCATAGAGGGTGCACGGATGGCTCTTGCCCGTGTCAAGGCATACTGGGCGGAGATGGAGACCACCATTGTTGCATCCCGAGATTCGGACAAAAGCCGAGTACCTGCCGAGCACTATTTTCAGGAAGTCCTTCAAGGCGCTCGTGTAATAGAGACGCAGTGCTCGAAGGATGCTATGTTTGAATAGCATATTTTATTGTAAAACAATATTTTGATAAATTGTAGAAGCTTTTTATACTTGTGCCTTCAAGTATTTGTAACACCTCCTGTGCGGCCGTTTTAAGATATATATATATATATATATATATATATATATATATATATATATATATATATATATATATATATATATATATATATATATATATAATCTGAAAGATGGCAGTCGTCGGCTTCAACCCCCATGCAAATAGTGCGGGGGTGCTCGCAGAAGGCGCGTTTTCACACTTGATCCAACGTCTTGGTCCTACAAAGGAGGTGATAGTGCAGCGAGCTAGGCAATCGGACTATAATGCTTTATGACTTTCACTTAGCCATAGGAGCTTGACAGTGACGCTAATTAGATAGCCCCTGGTGGCGCCTGCGCTCGCCCGAATTTGGGGCGCATATGTGCCTGGCCGGGAAACGGCCCTTCGTTAATGCGGAGGAATCCTATAGATTCCGGTGAGTCATCGAGTGGTTGACCAGTCTCACGCTATATCATGACAGTCAGTTTTCGGCTTTCTCTACTGAGGTGCTCGCCTGGCCGAACCGGGGCACAATCGCAGTAGTTCTCCTGGTGCCGCCTTAGCCGATAGAGCGGAATGTAAGGCAGCAAAACACAGGAGCCGGGCAACCCAACATTTGACCAAAGACATGATTCAGAGCTGATGCATATAAGGCCAAACTCGCGACGCCGAACACTCCCTAAGGTATTCGATCTTTGTGAGTGCGGGCGGGACGACGCCCTTAGTTATAAGGCCCTAGTGTCCAGGTACGCCCAAAATTCTGACGTGGCCATATGCCAAGACGCCAGCCTCCCCCTTGATTATACCTAAAAACCGGAGGATGTGTATCAACAAGAGACAGTAAAAAAGGTTTACGCAGGATCTTAATCTGAAAAGAATCCTTGGAACGGGTCCCTGCTGCACGTCTGCGCCTGTGTCTCCGTTGTGCCATATCCTAGACGGGCGCAGCACAGAGTTCATCTGTAAAAGAGAGGAACTTAGTTGAAAAAAGGTCGTGCCGAACAGAAGTTATACTAAATAAACAAAGTATAAATTGAAATGGGTAAAATTGAGCTTGATTGTCTCGTATTTTATATGAGCGGAGCCCCAAGCGCAGGGGTATACGGCTATTAAGCCTTTATTAATTATATGTTTATGCCGGACTCGTCTAGCCGTGTCCGTGGTCTTTGTCGTGGTTCTAAGTCTGACAGTAAGAATGGGGGGTAAGTATGGAGAGGCAAGATCATAGCTATGGAGTAGTTGTATGCGCAAGGAGTTTTACGAGTTCGGGCCCTTCTCTGAGGAAGTAACAGCCCTACGTCTCGGAGCCCGGAGGCAGTTGACTGGATTATGTGTGTCGGGGATATACCCCGCGGTGTAAACCGGCCGGAAGTTAAACCGGCCGGGCTTAACGGTTTAGCTGAAGACCCGCCCTGACCTTGGCGGTTTACAAGCAACCCGATTGGACGTTGTAACTCAATGGTAACCCGACGGACGGGTCAGAGGAGCGACAAGACCCGGTGGCCCGTCTGGCGGTTCATGAAGGCCGGTTCAACTATTGTGGGCCGGTTTAACAGGAAAGGAATATTTATCTTACAAGGAGTTAAGACCGAGACTTGTACCCGGTTTGTATTAGAGATAGACTAGTCCTAATCCCAATAGGACTCCACATGTAAACCGCCCCTTCAACATATATAAGGAGGGGCGGGGCTCCCCAAAGAGGGACAAGTTACAAGTTAGAAGGGACAGGCTACAAGCAATCAATAATCTCTAGGGCTAGACACAAGAGCCGGTTTACGGCGTCTCCCTCGGGATGATAATGAGATCTAGCCTCAAACAGCATGTAGGGTTATTACCGGATGATGTTTCCCGGGGCCCGAAGCTGTCTAAACCCTTGTCTTGCGTGTTGATCCGCCCTGCGTCTCTCGTCCCACTCAACCCCTCTCAAGCTACCACATAGATGCGTTGGCCTCGCGACTAAGTCCTGACACTAGGACATCTGCCGTGACAATTCCACGACAGTTGGCGCCCACCGTGGGGCCTGCGCACGGTGGTGTTGAGTTCTTGGGGGGATTTCTCTAATGGATTGAGAAGTTTGCGATTTTCCGGATAAAAAGCGTCGGTTCAGAAAGATCTGCGTCAACATTGAATTCATCAGCCGGGTTAGTTAGCCCGCAAGGATTTACGTCATCGCGAGCGGTCGAAGTCTTGCATCCGAAATCAATCGATACGAGATACAAACCGCCGAGACCGACAGGCTTTGGCGATTCCGTCGTCCGTGTCCAAAACCTCATGCACGTGATGCCAAAGACAGCCGGGGATTCCTAGTAGTATTAATCCGGTCAAATCTGAGCACAAGTTCCAAAAGCAAAGCCAAATCTGTGTGGCCTCACGTGGAGCATCACCCTTGTCAAGGCCGCCATGAGCCACGGGCCAGCCTCCGCTTCAACAAACAGCAGCGCCGAGTCACTTCAGACTGCGCCTGCGCCAACCCGTCGCCAGCTCGGCCACGCCTCTCCAACCCGTCGCCGGTTCGGCCGCGCCTCGCCTCCTCTGGGTCGCCATCAACAACCCGCGGCCGCGCTTCTCCAATTCATCGCCGGTTCAGCCGCGCCACCAGCCTGCTGGTCTGCGAGTCACTACGTCCGCAGTCCTGTTAAACCGCCGTCTGGGTTCGCCTCTGGACCGGCTACCCGCAAGCGGTGTGACGGGTTGCCGGTCTCCACCTCAGCTGCCTCACTCCGCCAGTCAACACCGTTCGAGGGCCGCCGCTGGCTCATTCCCCTGATTCAAACCGCCGCCGGTTCATCCCATGAAATATATGGATCATCGTTCATCTGAAAGTATCAGGTGATACCTCTCTAAACTTATTTTATCAAGCACATATTATTTTTGTCAAAGAACAGTTTACCTTTTGCCTTGGTCTGCAATATCATGTATGCAGGACAATTGTTCACTGCAAAAGCTACGGCGGTGTCGTTAATGTATAGCTCGCACCATCATTATAACGCGCTAGCATCTAACCACGCCATCAAACTCGGTGAATGAACGTGAGCAAGTCGCCGTCCCTATGGCCCGGTTTACATCAGCTTGCCGGGACCGCACCCGCGATTAGCTCGCCCGTCCGTGCCGGGTTACGACACCGGTGCCGATTTTCCCCATCCGCACCGGTTTACCACACTGCGGCCGGTTCACCCGTGATTGGTTTCAGCTTCATACAGTTATCATCCACTTCATGGCGGGTTATTTCCGATTCAAACGAATTAGGTGATATCCATCTAAAACTATTTTTTGACATATATTGTTTTTGTAAAAAGAACAATTACATTGGTTTTGCATATTTGTATGCAGGACAATTATTCGCCACAACATTGGTGTTACACCATGCATGTGGAGCATGCACAGGCGTCATTGAGATCCGCTGAGTCCAAGACAAAATTTCTGGTTGGGGCAGTTTTTGGTGATCCGTCAAGTTGATGGAAAAATAAATCTCGATGATGGCGATGGCAATTGCTTCCATATGTGAAGGGCAGTCAACAAAAAGTCAAACCACCGCTCCCATCGGGCGGTCTGAAGACAGATCGATCAAATCACGGAGACCGACAGGAGTACGGTGGGCTGGGTGCCTCGCAGACCATCAGATCATAACTCGCCGAGCCGCAGATATACTATGAGGGTGCCGTTGTTGTTCCCAGTGTCCCGAGCAGACCATCATCCATCAAGCAGTCAATATGCAAAGGCAAAAAGTGATACATCCATTGATCCATCAGCACGAGGAGGTAGTGCTAAAAACAATGATCCGTCAGCACGAGAGAAAAAATCAAATCAACTACAAATCGGAGGAGGATTTGGTCATGGATGCATATCGACTCCGAGTCGTTTCCAAACCTCGCTCTGGCCGTACATGCTCCGCTCCGCCTCCGCTTCACACCGGCCGTACTTGCTCTGCCGGAAAGGTTCCACTGCAATACGCCTCCACAAGCCGCCGCAGCCCCTGCTGAGTTACCGGACCAGTCCACTGCCGTCCCGCGCTGAGTCGCCGGACTGGCCTCTTTTCCCGTGTTGAGCCGTCCGGCCGCCGTCGCCTCGCTTTGAGCCAGCTCAGTTCCACCCGGCGGCCTCCACTTCACGCTACCCCCACTGTTTTAAATCGCCTTCGACTCCGGCACGAGACGCCGTCCCTGTCCGTTTCTGCCACCGTGTATAGCGGGGCTGTTATGCTGCTTATTTTCCCTCTGAGTCGCTGGCACGGATCTATGGCTGACGATGAATAGACTGACTATATATCTGTGGGGCTGTGTGTACATGCCCCGGTTCAACATAGCAGGACCAATATCAAGCAATGGATGCATCGTTTGACCAAGTCAATATTTTCTACAACATGGACGAGGTATTAAAAAAAATTATGCAGGCACCACCGGTCCTAATCCGTGACCAGGACAGGAGCCTCGCCTCCAAAGTTCTGGTGCCGCTTCACTTTGTCGCCTCTATCGCGATGAACGGATTACAAATGAGGCATTATATTATGGGCACGGGGCACGCGCTAGCAACGTTCTGCACTGGCATTTCGACCGTGTCATACCGCTCGGTGAATGAACGTGCGCGAGTCACCGTCCCTATGGTCCGGTTTACATCAGCTTACCGGGACCGCGCCCGCAATTAACTCGCCCGTCCGTGCGGTTTACCGCACTTGCGATGGACTCGACCTTCTATCGCACCGGTTTACAACACCGTGGCCGTCTCCCGCGACCGCGCTGGTTTGCGGCGCGGAGGACTACTTGCTCCGCACCGGTTTACAATGCCGCGACCGGTTCATCTGTCTGTTCGCATGGCTGACTTGCCATGATTGATTTCAGTTTCACTGTGGTGATCGTCAACTCCGCGGTGGATGTTTTCTGGCTAACATATCAGGACAACTTGTCTATTGCAAAAAGGGATTATTATATCGCTGAGCTATTGGATAACCCGTGTCGGTTTATATATCGCGATCCGCGATCCAATCCGCGTCAACTCGTCAGGATCATGCGAATTACCCTATAGCGCATGCACAGGCTGCCATCCCCCGCAGTCCGGTCTACATCAACATACCGGGCCGCACCGGTATGCACACGCCATGTATTGAGTATGAACAAGTCACAGCTTGGGTAGCCCGGTTTTCTTTCAAATTGGAGGCAAATTATCATCAACCACCGTCTGCACTGGATGGATCAATGAACAGGCGCACAAGTCGCCGCCGCTACAGTTTGGTTAAACTTCAAATCACCAGTTGGAAGGAACCATTGGCCGAGTTGCTGACACGGTTCATACGGGATCATTTACAACCCGCCGCAGTCACCTCAACCTTCTGTGGATTCACGTCGTGTTATCAACGCCAATAATATACAAGTTATACCGGTTTATATCACGGTCAAATATGGAGAATCTCAAGCCAACTCCTCGAGTCACCTTGAGACTTGGGGGCTACGATGATAGGACGCAGCAAGTCTTGCCAGTTTCAGCCGGTTTAAGAACCCAAGGACGATGGAGGGAAAGATAACCCGATCCCGGAGGCTACTGATATGTTGATGAAAATTTAAAGGCCGTCAGAAAATTTCCGGTGTAGAAAGTATATGACAGTTACAAAATCCCGGCTCAATGAAGAAGTTTCGGATCATCAGAAAGGATTCCGGTTTGAAACCTGGCTGAAGGGAAATCAGTATCGCTGAAGCTCTCAAATATCCGATTTACAATCCGGTTCAAGAGAAATTTATTCTCCCACAAAGTTCTGAAGCGCTCAGATCCGGTTTACCCATGTCCGGTTCAAAAAGGAATTAACTTCTCGCAAGTTCGAGCTTAAAGGCCGTCAGAAAAATTCCGGCTGAAAATGAAGATTCCGGTTTAAAATCCGGTTCAAGGGAAAGATGTCTCCAACAAAGCTTTGAAGCTCTTAAATATCCGGCTCAAGATCCCGGTTCAAGAAGAATTTATCTCTTGCAAAAAGGTTAAAAATCACTGAAGAGGACCTGCTGCCATGATGCGCGGTTCAAACATGGGGCTTCCTGTTCAAACATAGGTCGTATTCGAACCAAAGAGAACATAGCTATTCAAACATGGGGCTTCCTGTTCAAACATAGGTCGTATTCGAACCAAAGAGAACATAGCTATTCAAACATGGGGCTTCCTGTTCAAACATAGGTCGTATTCGAACCAAAGAGAACATAGCTATTCAAACATGGGGCTTCCTGTTCAAACATAGGTCGTATTCGAGCCAAAGAGAACATAGCTATCCTTACAAAGTCAGTTGGGGACCTAGTCGACTTGAACCGTAGCTACACCTCCCGGGGGCTTGGTCATGTCTTGACGACGGTAATGCCTTCTGGCTGGCATATTTGCCACTGAATCAGTTGGGGACCTAATCGACTTGAACCGTAGTTACACCTTATGGGAGCTCGGTCATGTCTTGATGATGGTAATGCCTTCTGGTCGGCTTTTTAGCCAATGAATCATTTGGGGGCTTGGTCGTGTCCGAACCAATGCAATGCCACTTGATCGGCCCTAGGCCACTGAGTCACTTGGGGGCTTGGTCGAATCCGAACCAATGCAATGCCACTTGGCCGGCGTAATGCCACGAGTCTTTTGGGGACCTGGCCGACTGGCACCATCGCTACGCCTTCGGGGAGCTTGGTTGCGTCTGACCATGGTAACACCATCTGACCAGCTCAGTAGAGTTTTTCTTTTTGCAAATGGTTTTATCATTGCCTTTGCTTGAAATTTTGTTTTTATAAGTATTTCTTTTGTTGCGATTTTAAACCGACAATTCTTGAACCGGTTCGATTGTCAAATTATAAATTGACGGAACACGATCAAAATCTTAATCCGGAGGCCATCTGCCCGGTTTGATTTTCTATTACCATCATGGAGTAAACCGGTGTTTATCAACCCGGCTCGGCTTTCAACTACAAGTTGTGAGTGCATGATCAAATTATAATCCGGAGATTATCAACCCGGTCTGGTTTGACTACAAGTCACCAGTATTATATATTGTTAAACCGGTGTTTATCACAGCCCGGTACGGTTTTATCATAAACCGGCATAATATGGAAGGAGTTATCGTTACTCAAGATTGGGGTTATCACTCTTACTACAAAAAGTTGGTAAACCGGCTATATTACAGGTATGATGTATTTCATATTTGATTATTCTTAAGCGCAGCCTTGGTTATAAACCTGGGTTATATGTTGGGCATTATGACCCGTCCGGCGGTAAACCGCCAGGACACTTTAAACTTGTTGTATGCAGAAACAGGTTGAATAACGCATGGTTATAAATTATCCGGTGTTATTAAACCGGCCTGGCTTTAAAGACGATAAGTCGCCAGTATGATGATAACTCATCCGGTGTTTATTAAACCGGCCTGGCTTTAAGACGATCAGTCGCCAGTATGAGGATAAATTCTCCAGTGTTTATTAAACCGGTCTGGCTTTGGACTATAAGTCGCCAGTATATATTTGGATTGCGCCATTGGAATCATGCGCTTATAAATTATTGGATTATATTATTCAAATAGCCAAACTTGGCTGAATCTTCATTATGATATTGGATGAATAAAGGTTTTCATACGAGATTATATTATCTTGAATGGCCAACATGGCTGGATTTTTATTTCGGTTATTAATATTATGATTAAGGTTTTTCAAAGTCGCTTTAGCGCAATGGTTATCATTTTATACAATTGAAGGAATAGTCCCGAGTCGCTGCAGGCTTACAACCCGGCACTTGGGGGCTACATTATTCAGAATTGAGATTACATCAAATATGCAAGTCTCATGTTGCTGTAAGCATGCACCATGACGCTTGGGGGCTAATGCAAGGTCATTTTTTCTCATCTTATTGAAGACCCAACTCATCACATTGTAATGAGCCGGCCCTTGGGGGCTACCAATTGCTCCTGTCAGCTACTCAAGGTACAAAGCTTTTTATCTATTATATTGAAGGGTCTACTGCTCAGTTGGTAAAGCACAAAGCTCTTAACCTTGTGGATGTGGATTCAAGCCCCATGATGGGGGGTTACATCATATGATGATTTTTTTTCATAGAAGTATATATCAAAGTCCCAGCTCAATATTGTCTTACTGAGCCGGCCCTTGGGGGCTACACATTGCTGTTCAAAGTTTAACAAGATTATACTTACAAAGTCCCTGCTGATTATTACATAATGACCCGGCCCTTGGGGGCTACATTGGTTGAAGTTTTATGGGCATCAGTCAATTACAAGTCCCAGGTTGCTGCAAGCATGACAACCCGGCACTTGGGGGCTACAGGACCAGGGTCATCTTCAAACCGGCTGAATATCAGATGAGTATTTCAAGACCAATATTTCTTAAACCGGCGTTTTGGAAGCCGACTCAAGTGGATTATTTCTTCACAATATTTTTCTGTGAGAAACCAATGTCAGCAAATTGAGTATGACGCTGGTTTATTTACCTAGATTTTCTAGAAGGAGAAAATGACAAAGACTAAGGATAATCAGATGCCGGTTTACGAGAATTCTTAATCCGGAGCACAACCTGTCAAATTTGTTTTGGGGTTTTGCAGCATAAGTTTACCATGGATAAATCCAAGCTAAACTTGGGGGCTAATGTCGGGGATATACCCCGCGGTGTAAACCGGCCGGAAGTTAAACCGGCCGGACTTAACGGTTTAGCTGAAGACCCGCCCTGACCTTGGCGGTTTACAAGCAACCCGATTGGACGTTGTAACTCAATGGTAACCCGACGGACGGGTCAGAGGAGCGACAAGACCCGGTGGCCCGTCTGGCGGTTCATGAAGGCCGGTTCAACTATTGTGGGCCGGTTTAACAGGAAAGGAATATTTATCTTACAAGGAGTTAAGACCGAGACTTGTACCCGGTTTGTATTAGAGATAGACTAGTCCTAATCCCAATAGGACTCCACATGTAAACCGCCCCTTCAACATATATAAGGAGGGGCGGGGCTCCCCAAAGAGGGACAAGTTACAAGTTAGAAGGGACAGGCTACAAGCAATCAATAATCTCTAGGGCTAGACACAAGAGCCGGTTTACGGCGTCTCCCTCGGGATGATAATGAGATCTAGCCTCAAACAGCATGTAGGGTTATTACCGGATGATGTTTCCCGGGGCCTGAAGCTGTCTAAACCCTTGTCTTGCGTGTTGATCCGCCCTGCGTCTCTCGTCCCACTCAACCCCTCTCAAGCTACCACATAGATGCGTTGGCCTCGCGACTAAGTCCTGACACTAGGACATCTGCCGTGACAATTCCACGACAATGTGTGTGTGTGTTACAAAGTTGCGAACCCTTGTCCTAGTGGAGGGGGTGGCTTATATAGAGTTCGCCAGGACCCCAGCCAGCCCACGTTACAAGGAATTTAATGTACATAAAGAGAGGGGGTTACTGGTAACGCCTGTAATAAAGGACCATGAAGGCCATAAAAGCTAATTATGAGATGACCGTTTGTAGGCAGTGCCTTTAGGCCTTCTTATAGTCGAGTGGCTGTCTTCATGGTCGACTGCTTGTGCTTCTGGTCGAGTACGCTCGTGTCCGTCGACTGGGCTGACCAGGTCGACTGAAATGTTGATACTTCTTAGAATGTCTTTCATTGTAGGAGTCATGTCCTTGATTGGGTACCTCAGGTATGATAGGTTACCCTACCCTAGGTACGTATCCTCGTCATTAGCCCCCGAATGGGTCAGGGGTTAAGTGAGAGTGGGGCCGAGCCTATGCTTCCGACTCAACCTCCATGCTTCGGTTGCATCTGTCTTTGGATAAATGGAAGTTACGGTGGGAACCCATTCTTCAGTTGCCTTGATCCATTCAGATGTCCGTCGAGTGGCTTCATATTACCGTCGAGTGTGTTTACGTGACGAGTCTCTTGGGAGACTTAAGGAAACGGATCTTTTTGTCTGACAAACCGTCCTGTCGATCGCGGATCTTGCGGGATTTGAAAATTGGAAAGCGCATCGGACGGAGAAAATCGCGCGAATCGGCTGGATAAGGCAAGGGCGCCTCGATCTCCGCGCCACCTTTTTCGCCACGTACTGCGCGCGCGCCTGTTGCGGGATTTGACTGGGGGGCGCAGGCCCACTGATCAGCCACTCGGGTGTGGCCTTATATAAGGTAATGATTCCGATTTTTTTTACTGTGCACCCTTGTTTTTCTTCTCCCTTCCTCCGTAAGCCTCCGCCTCGCTCTCCGCTGCAATCTCGACACCGCCGCTCGGCCAAGACCTCGTTCGAGACGATGGGGAAGGACAAGACGGCAGCGGCGGAACGCGCGAAGAAGGCCGCGGCAAAGGGTAAGGGGAAGAAATCTGGCCGAGGCGGGTCGTCCTCGCGGGCCGCTCTGCCGTCCGGCTGGTTACAGGGGGATTGGATGCCCTCCATCCTTACTCAAGCGGATATCGATGACATGGTGGAGGGGGGACTCATTCCCTACAAGTCTGCTCGCTTCCCTGGGGAGGAGACGGAGCCGAAACCTCGCGAGGGTGAGCGCGTCCTGATAGCCACCCATGTCGACCGGGGGTTTTCCCTGCCCCCGAGTCCTTTTTTTAGGGCCTTTCTGAACTTCTTCGGAGCGCAGCTCCACCATTTCACGCCCAACTCCATAGTCTATCTTGCTGCGTTCGTGTCTCTGTGTGAGTGTTTCTTAGGCTGTCGGCCTCACTGGGGCCTCTTCAAGCATATCTTCACTTGCCGATCCCAGTCGGTTAAAAGGCTTAACCCGGACGGGGAAAGGACGCAGGTGATCCAGATGTGCGGGGGCCTCGGGATCCAGACGAGGGGTAAGAGTTGTTTTCCTCCCATGACACTTCCCGATTCCGTGCGCGGATGGCAGTCGACTTGGTTCTACTGCAAGGACCAGCCAACCCCTGGCCACTCGACCGGCCTTCCTCCTTTTACCTTGGACCGAGTGCAGAAACCCGCTTCTTTGAAAGTGGTTCCAGAGGAGAAGGCTCAGGTGAAGGTATTAGTCAGTCGAGTGGTTGAGTTGGTTCGGGAAGGCGTGACCGGCATGGACTTGCTCGAAGTCTTCCTCCAGCGACGAATCCAACCTCTCCAGGCTCGGGATCACTCGATGTGGTTGTATTCCGGGCCCGACGACTCCACTCGGATACACCCGGAGGGGGTCGAGGCTTCTGTACTGGAGAGCTGGCTGACCAGCATGACCGGGAATAAGGACAACCCCAGGGGTTCTAGGAGGATTGCTCCGCTTGATGGGACGACGGAGACAGACAAGGTGCGTTTTACTTCTTCCGACTGAAATTTTCACTCCGTCTAGTAACTGGCTTGCGATAAGTCGACTGATCCTTGCTCTGCCCGTTGTCTTGCAGGAGATCAACGACATGTATTCGATGCCGAATGGGAACCAGGAGCAAGTATCTGAAGGAGGAGGGAGTGGAGGCGAAGGAAGTGAGGATGGAAGTGAAGTCGGGGAGTGGGAATCTGATGGTGACGTAGAGGAGGAGGCCAGCGACGACTCGGGTGATGAAGATGAAGAGGTGGAGGTCGACCTTCCTCGACGCGAGAGACGTTCCAAGAACGCTCAGGATCCCGCCGTGGAGCGCAGTCAGTCGAGTGCTCCGGTGGGCCAGTCATCCAAGCGCCCTCGGACCGCGTCGCCGGCCCCAACTGAGAAGGCACCCAAGCAGCCCAGAGCCATCCCGACCAAGCCACCCAAGGCCTTGCCCAAGATCAGGGTCGCCATCCCTGTCATCTCTGGGTAAGTGACTGTTTTTATCTTTCTTGAGTCGACTAGAACGGATTCTTAGTCGATTCACTTTCAAATTATTTGCTTGGAATCGTGCAGCGCCGCTACTTCTGAGACTTCCATCCAGAATGTCGATGAGATGATGGAGGACGCCGTCACTTCCAACTTAGGTATAATCTTTGACACGATCCGACTGTTTAATTGCTGAGTCGATTGGATATTCATTTCTGAACTTTTGTAGTTCCGACCAACATTATGGACCTTCCGGATGATGAGGAGGAGGCGGAAGTGCCGCTCAGGCCTTTTAGGAGGAGAGTCCGGAGGGCCACGGTCGACAAGGCTCCTTAGACCGCGTCGACTGCTGAGGCGGTGGTCCAAGGGGGTGACAACGCCGCCCGGACTACTGTGACTTTTGCTGAACCACTGACGACTGCCCGGCCTTCGTCGTCGACTGCTCCCCCATTGGTCGACCCGCCCTCGTTCTTAGCCGCCTACCAGACCCCGGAGGATCAAGTGAGTGCTGCTAAGGAGGCTATACGTCAGGCGGGGCTCGTGATGGAGCAGACCAAAGCGGCTCGGGATGCCAGTCAAGCGGCCTATGACATCAGCTCGGCGTTGCAGCAGATCGTCCAGGTTAGTTGGTCTTCACTTGCGTTATGCACCCACTGGGTGGTGCTGTTGATCTGAAATTTTTCATTGGTGGGGGCACGCTGAGTGCACCCACTGGGTGTAGTCCCCAAGGCCACGGTCGACTGCTGGCAGTCGACTGCGGTCTTTATGCTTTCAAACTTCCTCACTCGACTGATCGGGTTGGGTCGAGTGGAAATCAAGGAAAACCGGTGGGGGCACGCTGAGTGCACCCACTGGGTGTAGTCCCCGAGGCTACTGTCGAATGTTTTGATTCGGCTGTAGTCTTAGAAGTGTTGTGCTCTTTCTTTCAGTCACTCGGGAGTAACTTGTCTTTGATACCCTTTGTCGATTGACTCTTTGCAGAAGTCTTGTGAGCTTGTTGCTCAGCTCGCTGATCTGAAGGATAAGCAGATCCAGCTTAATCTTGATTTACAGTTTGCTAAGGAAAATGTGCAGAAGGCGAAGGATGAAGCAAAATGTATGGCTGGTGAGGACTCGACGGCTGTCTCTGTTCTCCTGCCTGTTCTCAACTCTGTGCTCATTGTTGCTTTGCAGACGAACTGGAGAAGGCCCTGAAGAAGAAAGATCTTGACCTTGCGGAGGCGCAAAAGGCAGCTGCGGAGAAGTTGAAGCTCGCTGAAGAGAAACTTGCTTTAGTCGGTCAACTTGAGAGCGAGAATGCTAGGCTGAAGTCTGCTCTTGACTCGGCCAATAAGGAAGCGAGTCGACTGAAGACTGATAAGGTTAACCTGACTGACAAGATCGGCCAGATGGCGGGGAAGCACAAAGACTTGGAGGGTTATCTTGGGGGTCTTGCCAAGAAACTATTCCTCATGCTTGAAGGTAATCCCCTTTGCACGACTGACTTGCTGTTGTCGACTCATCATTTGATTACAATTTTGCTCTGTCGAAACTTATTTCAGAATTCTGCCGGAATTTTGAGGAAGAGACCAGTCGAGTGGAGACCAGCCTGGACCCTATCAATTCTCCTGTGAAGGATGAAGTGGCCATGAATGTCCTCCGGTTGGAATCTCGTGTTGCTGGCGTGGTGGACTACCTTGCTCGACTGAAAGCTGCAGTGTCGCGGATCGACTCCGCACTCTGGCCCAAGGAGACGCTTCAGAACGACCTTGAATCCTTGGTCACTCGACTAAGTGAGGTTCCAGGACGAGTGCAAGAATGGAAAAAGTCTTCTGCCAGGTGTGGTGCCGATGTTGCTCTGTCGCTGGTTCGTGTCCATTGCAAGGAGGCTCGAGAAGAGAAGCTGGCCGCCCTCCAAGTTGCCAATACGAGGAAGCATAACTTTCAGGACTTCACGGAGACCTTCATCGCTGCTGCCACTCGTATCTCTGATGGGATTGACTTGGACGAATTTGTTGCACCATCTAGTCCTCCACCGGAGGAGTAAAAAACTGTTGTTCCTTGCCTTAAATTTGCCTCGGAATGCCGAGTGGTTTATGTAACCGATAAACTCCGTCGAGCTTATAGCTCGAGTACTTTTATTTGCGATCTAGGATCTTTTGATTTTATCCGAACATGGCTCGACGTTGAATGTCTTCGTGACTTGATCCGCCGATCTACTATTCGTTGTTCCCTCAGAGGCTGCCTGGTTTGCACGATGCTTATTGCCGCGGTGGTGTCTGTCAACATGGCTTAGGCGAGCACTGGGCTGCAGCTAAGTCCCCGAGTGGGAGGTTTGCTCTCCACTCGGTAGGATTCCAATTACTTAGGCGAGTGCTTGGACTGCAGCTAAGCCCCCGAGTGGGAGGTTTGCTCTCCACTCGGTAGGATTTCAATTACTTAGGCGAGTGCTTGGACTGCAGCTAAGCCTCCGAGTGGGAGGTTTGCTCTCCACTCGGTAGGATTTCAATTACTTAGGCGAGTGCTTGGACTGCAGGTAAGCCTCCGAGTGGGAGGTTTGCTCTCCACTCGGTAGGATTTCAATTACTTAGGCGAGTGCTTGGACTGCAGCTAAGCCCCCGAGTGGGAGGTTTGCTCTCCACTCGGTAGGATTTCAATTACTTAGGCGAGTACTTGGACTGCAGCTAAGCCCCCGAGTGGGAGGTTTGCTCTCCACTCGGTAGGATTTTTTCAAACTTAGGCGAGTGCTTGGACTGCAGCTAAGCCCCCGAGTGGGAGGTTTGCTCTCCACTCGGTAGGATTTTTTCAAACTTAGGCGAGTACTTGGACTGCAGCTAAGCCCCTGAGTGGGAGGCTGGCTCTCCACTCGGTAGGATTTTTTCAAACTTAGGCGAGTGCTTGGACTGCAGCTAAGCCCCCGAGTGGGAGGTTTGCTCTCCACTCGGTAGGATTTTTTCAAACTTAGGCGAGTGCTTGGACTGCAGCTAAGCCCCCGTGTGGGAGGTTTGCTCTCCACTCGGTAGGATTTTTTCAAACTTAGGCGAGTACTTGGACTGCAGCTAAGCCCCCGAGTGGGAGGCTGGCTCTCCACTCGGTAGGATTTTTTCAAACTTAGGCGAGTACTTGGACTGCAGCTAAGCCCCCGAGTGGGAGGCTGGCTCTCCACTCAGTAGGATTTTTTCAAACTTAGGCGAGTACTTGGACTGCAGCTAAGCCCCCGAGTGGGAGGCTGGCTCTCCACTCAGTAGGATTTTAATTTCTTAGGCGAAACGGATTCGCAGCTAAGCCCCCGAGTGGGAGACTTGCTCTCCACTCGGTAGGATTTCCTGAAAACTTAGGCGAAGCGGATTCGCAGCTAAGTCACTCACTGGGGGAAATTTAGACAAACAGAAAAAGAAATTCTTGCTTGAAACAAAAGAACTACAGAGGTACTTTTATTACATCTCAGTCGAGTGAGTTTTTAAGTGTAAAAAGGACGGAGCAGGTCCGCGTTCCATGCTCGAGGCTCGTCGATCCGTCGATCGATGTTGTAGAGGTGATACGCTCCGTTGTGCAGGACTTTGGTGATGATGAAGGGGCCTTCCCAGGTCGGGGCAAGTTTGTGAGGTTTTTGCTGATCCACGCGGAGGACCAAATCTCCTTCCTGAAAGGCTCGACCCTTCACATTTCTGGCGTAGAACCGACGCAACTCTTGCTGGTAGATGGTCGAGCGGATTAGAGCCATCTCTCTTTCCTCCTCTAAGAGGTCGACTGCATCTTGCCGGGCCTGTTCTGCTTCTGCTTCGGAATATAACTCGACTCGAGGCGCGTTGTGGAGCAGGTCGCTCGGCAAAACTGCTTCGGCTCCATAGACCAGAAAGAATGGTGTTCTTCCAGTCGACCGGTTAGGGGTGGTCCTCAACCCCCATAGAACTGACGGAAGTTCGTCGACCCAGGCGCCTGCTGCGTGTTTGAGATCACGCATCAGTCGGGGTTTTAGTCCTTTGAGGATGAGGCCATTCGCGCGTTCGGCCTGTCCATTCGACTGAGGATGAGCAACTGAAGCGTAGTCGACTCGAGTGCCCTGAGAGGCGCAGAAGGCTTTGAATCTGTCATTATCAAAGTTTGATCCGTTATCCGTGATGATGTTGTGCGGAACTCCATATCTGAATATCAATCCCCTGATAAAACTGATGGCAGTGCTTGCGTCGAGGTCCTTTATGGGTTTGGCTTCTATCCACTTCGTGAACTTGTCGACTGCAACCAACAAGTGGGTGAAGCCACTCCTACCAGTTCTCAGTGGTCCGATCATGTCTAGACCCCAGACAGCGAAAGGCCAGACGAGTGGGATGGTCTTCAAGGCGGAGGCGGGCTTGTGAGACATGTTGGAATAAAACTGGCACCCCTCGCACTTGTCGACTATATCCTTTGCCATTTCGTTCGCCTTTGGCCAGTAAAAACCCGCTCGGTATGGTTTGGCCACGATGGTCCGAGAGGACGCATGATGGCCACAGGTCCCCGAGTGGATGTCCTCGAGAATTATCTGTCCTTCTTCAGGTGTGATGCACTTCTGACCAACTCCAGTCGCGCTTTCTCTGTATAGCTGCCCTTTGATTACTGTAAAGGCTTTGGATCGACGGACGATCTGTCAAGCTTCTTCTTCATCTTCTGGGAGCTCTTTTTTCATGATATACGCAATGTACGGCACTGTCCAATCGGGAGTGGTGACCATAACTTCCATAATCAAGTCGACCACAGCTGGAACCTCCACTTCGGTCGAGTCAGAGGCGCTTTTTGGTTGTGGAGGCTCTTCTGTGAAAGGATCTTCTTGCACTGATGGTGTGTGAATGTGCTCCAAACACACATCTTTAGGGATGGCCTCCCTTTTGGACCCTATCTTCGCCAGATCATCTGCAGCTTGATTTTTCAGTCGGGGTATATGATGGAGCTCCAACCCCTCGAATCGTTTCTCCAGCTTCCTCACTGCGCTGCAATATCCCGTCATGGATGGGCTTCGGACGTCCCACTCCTTCATCACTTGATTAACAACCAGATCTGAGTCGCCGTAGACCATGAGGCGACGGACGCCGAGTGAAATGGCCATACATAATCCGTATAGAAGCGCCTCATACTGTGCTTCATTGTTGGAGGAATCAAAGTGAATCTGGAGGACATACTTGAGCTTATCTACTCGGGGGGAAACCAGTACAACCCCCGCACCGGATCCGTTCAGCATCTTGGAGCCATCGAAAAACATAATCCAGTGCTCCGAGTGAACTTGAGTCGGAAGCTCCTGCTCGGTCCACTCGGCGAGGAAATCAGCTATTGCCTGGGACTTAATAGCTTTCTTTGCCTCGAACTTGATATCAAGAGGAAGAAGTTCAATTGCCCATTTCGCCACTCGACCAGTTGCATCTCTGTTATGAAGAATCTCTGATAATGGAGCGTCGCTGACGACTGTGATAGAGTGATCAGAGAAATAATGAGCAACCTTCTTCGTGGTCATGTAAATCCCGTAAACAAGCTTCTGATAGTGGGGATATCTTTGCTTTGACGGGGTCAGAACTTCAGAGAGATAATAAACTGGGCGTTGAACTTTGAAGGTCTTTCCTTCCTCTTCCCGCTCGACCGTAAGAACGGTACTAACGACTTGTCCCGTGGCTGCTATGTAAAGCAACAATGGCTCTTTGCTGACAGGAGCAGCAAGCACCGGCTGGGTGGAGAGCAGAGCTTTTAGCTCTGCAAATGCTGCATCAGCTTCTGGAGTCCATTCGAACGTGTCTGACTTCTTCATCAGTCGGTAAAGAGGCAGCGCCTTTTCACCGAGCCTGGAGATGAATCAACTTAGGGCGGCCAAGCATCCAGTAAGTTTCTGGACATCGTGCACACGCACGGGGCGTTTCATCCGGAGTATGGTGCCAACTTTTTCGGGGTTAGCGTCGATTCCTCGTTCGGAAACAAGAAAACCGAGTAACTTTCCTCCAGGGACTCCAAATGTGCACTTCGACGGATTGAGCTTGATATCATAATTCCTGAGATTGGCAAAAGTTTCAGCTAGGTCAGTCAGCAGGTCGGAACCTTTTCGTGACTTGACCACTATGTCATCCATGTATGCTTCTACATTCCGACTGATTTGAGTGATTAGGCACTTCTGAATCATTCTCATGAATGTAGCTCCGGCATTCTTGAGACCGAAAGGCATGGTAACATAGCAGAAACACCCAAATGGGGTGATGAAGGCTGTTTTTATTTCATCGGGTCCATACAGACGGATCTGATGGTATCCAGAGTAAGCATCTAAAAAAGATAACCTCTCGCATCCTGCAGTCGAGTCGACTATTTGGTCGATGCGAGGAAGAGGAAAATGATCTTTCGGGCAGGCCCGATTGATATGCTTAAAATCGATGCACATGCGCAACGATTTGTCCTTCTTAGGGACCATTACGACATTGGCGAGCCACTCGGAGTGGTAGATCTCGCGAATGAATTCTGCTGCTAGGAGTCGGGCCACTTCTTCGCCAATGGCCTTTCTCTTCTGAACGGCGGACCGTCGGAGATGCTCCTTGACTGGTTTGACCTTTGGGTCGACTCGAAGGCGGTGCTCGGCCAGTCCCCTGGGCACACCTGGCATGTCAGCAGGCTTCCATGCAAAGATGTCCCAGTTCTCACGGAGGAACTGGACGAGCGCTTCTTCCTATTTGGAGTCGAGTGTAGTGGAGATGTTGGTTGGAGCCGCATTTGGATCGGTCGGGTGGATGTGGACTTGCTTGGTCTCACCAGTCGACTGAAATGCTGACTCCGTGGCGGGCTTCTTGGCTCGTAACAACTCACTCGGATCCGCAGTCTTCTGGTACTCTTGTATCTCTATCTTGGCCATCTGAGCATCAGCAATTTTGGCGCCTTTCTGGAAGCACTCCTCTGCCTTCTTCCGATTGCCAACGATGGTGATTACACCTTTGGGGCCAGGCATCTTCAGCTTGAGGTATACGTAGCATGGTCGAGCCATGAAACGAGCATAGGCTGGCCTCCCAAGAATGGCGTGGTACGCACTCTGAAAATCCACGACCTCAAAGGTTAACTTTTCTTTCCGGAAATTCTTCGAGTCACCAAAGACGACGTCGAGAGTGATTTGACCGAGTGACTCAGCTTTCTTCCCAGGAATGACTCCGTGGAAGCTCATGTTGCTGGGGCTGAGTCGGGACATCGGAATGCCCATCCCCTTCAACGTCTCTGCATACAACAAGTTTAGCCCACTGCCGCCGTCCATCAGAACCTTGGTCAGTCGAGTGCCTTCAATAATTGGGTCGACCACCAACGCTTGCCTCCCTGGGGTGGCAATATGAGTCGGATGATCGGACTGGTCGAAGGTGATGGCGGTCTGGGACCACTTCAGGTAATGGGGTGTCACCGGAGCGACCATGTTTACTTCGCGATTGATGACCTTCAATCGACTCTTACTTTCGACATCAGCGAAAATCATCAGAGTGGAATTGACTTGGGGGTATTCTTCACCGCTGTCTTCCCTGTCTTCAACTTTGTCTGACTCTTTCTCTTTGTCCTTGGCCTTCTTCCCTTGGAACTGTTGCATCAGGAGTCGACATTGTCGAGTGGTATGCTTAGGGTAAACGAGATTTCCCTCTTCATCTTTCTTCGTATGAATGTGGCATGGTAAGTCCATCACATCGTTCCCGTCCTGGTCTTTCACTTTCTTGGGGTTCCAAGGACCCTTGGGTTTCCCCTTAAACTTCCCTGGGGTCACAGCTAAGGCTTCCCCGGGGGCGACTGGCTCGGCCTTGCGCTTCTGCTTCCGACTGGAGTGTCCTCCGCCGGCCTCATTAGCGGCTGCCTTATACTTGCCACTCCGGAGTCTATCTTCCTCTTCTCCGTTCGCGTACTTGGTGGCGATTTCCATCATTCGACTCAGGGTCATATCCCCGGTTGGACCGAACTTCAAACTTAACTCCCTGTTTCTGACGCCTTCCTTGAAGGCGCAAACTGCCTGATGATCGGACACATTCTCGACCGTGTGATTCAGAGTGATCCACCTTTGGACATAATCCCTCAGGGTTTCACTCGACTTCTGAACACATGACTGCAATTCTGTCAACCCTGCCGGTCGCTTGCAAGTCCCTTCGAATGTCCTGACAAACACCTGGGCTAGATCTTCCCAAGTATAAATACTGCTGGGAGCCAACTGATTCAACCACGCTCTGGCTGATCCTTCCAACATGAGGGGCAGATGCTTCATGGCCACCTCGTCATTGCCGCCTCCGATCTGAACAGCCACTCGGTAATCCTCGAGCCATGTGTCCGGCTTGGACTCTCCGGTGAACTTGCTGACTCCAGTCGCCAACCTGAAGTTGGGAGGAATCACTGCAGCTCTGATTGCTCTGCAGAAACACTGGGGACCTGAGACGTGAACTCTGCTGCTGGACGGCGCGCGTCTGTCACGGTCTTCTCGGTGAGCTCTATTTTGGTCGACCAGACCTTGAACGATGATGGATCTCGCATCAAAGCCTGGTTCTCTGGGGTCGACTGGGACCCTTCGCCCAGTACTGAACTGGCGTCTGTCCTCTTGCCGTCGAGGAACGTACGACTCCGCTCTTGGGGCAGGAGAAGGCACTCGACGTTGATCGTTGCGATCGAATCGGTGCTCATACCGCTCTTGCCCTTGGTATTGATCCTCGTGCCGGCCTCTGTGTCCTTCACGCCTCGGGGGCGACCTTGGACTATAAGCCGACTGAACGGAATTCGCAGCGACGGATCGACTGTGAATCTTGTTGCGCGACTGAGATACAGCTGAATTCTGGTCATCCGCTGCACGGAGCAAATCTCTGATCTGCAACAGACCTCTCCCTGCCTCTGACTGTGAAGGCTGGATCGACTCCGCTATGCGAGCCGCAGCTGCCAAATTCTGAATCGGGGTACGGAATACCTGGGTCGACGGCTGGAAGAGGCGATGACGACTGGACTCGGGAACGGGCGGTCGTGCGCGCTCGTCGAGTGCTCTCTGGAGATTCTCCAGTCGAGTACGTTCAGCCAAGTTGGCCAAGCGCACCTCCTCCAGGGCTCGTGCCTCAGGGGTTTCGCCAACGATAGGAGTGTGAAGGGCGTCCATGTTCCGGCGACGGAGTTCCTCCCTCTGCACTGAGGTAAGGGGCTCGGGCCTGTACTCTTCGTGGCCCCGCACCGGAATCCCCCCTGCGGCAACCTCTTCGGTGTGGGGGAATCCGGGGGGACTACGTGGTCCGTCGACCATTAGTACTTCTGCCGCTGGATCGCTGCTGTCGCACTCGGACACAGTCTCTACGGAGCCAGTCAACAGGTCGAACAGGCCGTAGAGTGACTCGTCGGGCTCGATTTCCGCGACTTGGGGGATGGCCGACTGGCGGGCCAGTGCGTGCTTCACCCACCGTTGGAGTCTCGACCGACCGGTGCGCTTGCGCCGGTGGCAAACTGATGACGACGATGGCGAAACGAATGCCGACCCGTACTGGGTCGACGGTTGCCGCAGGAGGACGCCGCGGACGCATGCGCGAAAATGCGTGGCTCCGCGGGCGGGAAGTGCGTCCACGTCGAGTGGAGCCTCCTGCAGCCAAGCAGAGTTGTCAACGATGAAGGAGTGAGCGCCGAGACGGATCTCGCGGCTCTCGACCATGACTCCGCTCGAAAACATGATGTGGGGTGAAAGAATCCCAACTCCTCCAACAAATCGCTAGAACACCTGCCCCACGGTGGGCGCCAACTGTCGTGGTTCTAAGTCTGACAGTAAGAATGGGGGGTAAGTATGGAGAGGCAAGATCCTAGCTATGGAGTAGTTGTATGCGCAAGGAGTTTTACGAGTTCGGGCCCTTCTCTGAGGAAGTAACAGCCCTACGTCTCGGAGCCCGGAGGCAGTCGACTGGATTATGTGTGTGTGTGTTACAAAGTTGCGAACCCTTGTCCTAGTGGAGGGGGTGGCTTATATAGAGTTCGCCAGGACCCCAGCCAGCCCATGTTACAAGGAATTTAATGTACATAAAGAGAGGGGGTTACTGGTAACGCCTGTAATAAAGGACCATGAAGGCCATAAAAGCTACTTATGAGATGACCGTTTGTAGGCAGTGCCTTTAGGCCTTCTTATAGTCGAGTGGCTGTCTTCATGGTCGACTGCTTGTGCTTCTGGTCGAGTACGCTCGTGTCCGTCGACTGGGCTGACCAGGTCGACTGAAATGTTGATACTTCTTAGAATGTCTTTCATTGTAGGAGTCATGTCCTTGATTGGGTACCTCAGGTATGATAAGTTACCCTACCCTAGGTACGTATCCTCGTCAGTCTTAACGACCTGTTTGGATGTTTTGGCTGGTGAAGCCGTTTTATTGTGGGGCTGTTAAGGCAGCCGCACGATCCTCCGCGTGGGGGACGCGTTCTATGTTTCCCTTTAGTGAGATGATGCCTCGTGGACCGGGCATCTTAAGCGTAAGAGATGCGTAATGCGGTATTGCGTTAAAGCGGGCGAAAGCTTCGCGTCCCAGCAGTGCTTGATAGCTACTTGAGAATGGGACGATGTGAAAAGTTATCTTTTCGCGACGGAAGTTATCGGGGGAGCCGAACATAACTTCAAGCCGGAGAAAACCCATGCAATGGGTATCCGGACCTGGCGTTAGCCCTTGAAAGGAGGTTTTGCTGTGGCGAATTTTTGTTGGGTCTATCCCCATGTGGAGGATTGTGTCCTGATATATCAGGTTTAGACCACTGCGCCGTCCATCAGGACATTTGTAAACCGGAGTCCGCCGATTATTGGATCGAGTACCAAGGCAGTCCGGCATGCGATCCTGATACTTCTAGAGTAATCCAGATGATCAAAGACGATTGGTTTTGACAACCAGTGGCGAGACTCCTTTGGGATAGGCCGTATGGCGCGTACCTTTATGGGCGCCGCTTGTTTTGTTATGTGAAGTAAGTTTACTGTTTTTACTTCTTGTGGAAAATTCTTTTGTTTCCTGGTGCTCTGCTTTTGGGGTTCGTTATCGTCTTCGCTTGGTGTGTCGAGCCCCTTGTGTTCGGCGTTGAGTCTGCCGGATTGCTTAAAAACCTAGCAATCTCTGTGGGTATGGTTTGCAGGCTTCCCGGGAGTACTGTGTATCTGACATATCTTATCCAAGATTTTGTTTAAGTTGGATAGGTCGTCCCTATTATCTTTGAGGGGCGGCTTTTTCTGATTCTACCGCGAGCTTTTGAATCCGGCATTGACTGTCGTGCTCTTCGGACTGTTTTCCTTAGTCCGGCGCCGGTCCTTATTGCGTTGCTGTTTTCCGTTTCCATCCCTAGTTTCAGATGTACTTGGATCGCTGGTGCTACATCTTGCCAACCAGCTGTCCTCTCCTGCGCAGAAGCGGGTCATGAGGCTTGTTAATGCGGCCATTGTTCTTGGCTTTTCTTGGCCGAGGTGTCTGGCGAGCCATTCGTCTCGGACGCTATGCTTAAAAGCTGCTAAGGCTTCGGCGTCCGGACAGTCGACTATTTGATTCTTTTTAGTAAGAAATCTATTCCAGAATTGCCGAGCTGACTCTCCGGGCTGTTGTGTTATGTGACTGAGATCATCTGCATCCGGAGGGCGGACATAGGTCCCTTGAAAATTTGCTCGGAAAGCGTCCTCGAGCTCTTCCCAACTTCCAATTGTGTTTTCGGGAAGGCTTTTGAGCCAATGCCGGGCTGGCCCTTTAAGCTTGAGGGGTAAGTATTTTATGGCATGGAGGTCATCTCCTCTGGCCATATGTATGTGGAGGATATAATCCTCGATCCAGACTCCAGGGTCTGTTGTTCCGTCGTACGCCTCCATGTTTACGGGCTTGAATCCCGCTGGAAATTCATAATCCAGGACCTCGTCGGTGAAACATAGGGGTGTGCGGCACCCCTGTATTTGGGTGTGCCGTGATGTTCGGATATTGGTTTTGTTGCATTGCTTACGAGAGCTTGCTTTCTTGGCCCATAAATAGATCTGGCTGGGCCATCTTTTTGATTCGAATCCTTGAGTGGATCGCGTGCCGGCTTGTGTGCGGCGCCGCCTGCCGCTCCGTGCTGGCCATGGGGTCGTCTATCCGACCGGGTGGCTTTCTGACTTTTTGACTGCGGGGGCTCTAAGGCCTCCTCGTCGAATTCCGGCAGTAGCTTTCGCTTCGGATAGCTTTTTGTGCGGCGACTGCCGTCGTATTTGTCTGCAGTGTTGAGTACTTTGCTCCATTTGATTCTGAGTGCGTCTTCCGCAGTTTTGAGTTTCCGCATCTGCTTTTTCAGGCTACGTGCAGTAGCAACGAGCCTTTTGTGGAGGTTCTTCTGCTCCATGAGCTTATCCGGTGTAAGGTCGTCCGGAATGCCGTTTATGCCGGGGACGGGTTGTTCGGTTCGTTTATCCGAGTTGCCCTGTTCGGACGGTTGCTTTAAGGCATGCTCGTCGTCCGTCGGCTCATCCTGCTCTATGGTTGGGTCTGTATGGCTGCTGTCTTTATCGAGGCGGGGCTTGGAGCGGCGTTTACGCCGCCGCTTTGATTGCTTTTTGAGAGAACGATCCCTCGTTGCATCCCTGTGTTCCTCGTCGTCGCTTCCTTTAGGTGTATCCACCATGTACACATCATGAGATGAGGTGGTTGTCCAATGCCCTATAGGCGTTGGTTCATGTGCGTCTCCTGCATCGTCGTCCATACCGTCGATGTCTTCGGAGTCAGAATTGAGCACGTCGTTTAAATTATCGACAGTGGCTACCAAATGGTGGTGGGTGGGCTTTGAATTTCTTCATCGTCCGCATCCCAACCTTGCTGACCGCAGTCCGGCCAGGGCTCTCCTGATAAAGAGAGAGACTTTAATGACTTCAGAATATCGCCAAAGGGCGAGTGCTGAAAGATGTCCGCTGTGGTAAACTCCATGATCGGCGCCTAATCGGATTCGATTGGCAGGGGCGCGGAGGGCTCGGAGTCCAGAGGGGAGTCCGGCCCCTCGGAGTCACGGGCCTTGCGGAGTGCGGGGCCAGTGTTCGGCTCGATCGCCGTTGGGATCGCAGCCCCCGAGGCGGCGTCCAACCACTCATCCTCGATCGGCACAGTTGGTTCCGAATCGAGGGTCAGAACCGATGCGTGTGCGGCCTCCAGGGCACTGTTCGGTGGCAGAGCTAGATCATGCCCATCGTGACAGTGCGGCACGCTCGGCTGTGGCTCGAATCCGTCGAAGATCAAGTCCCCGCGGACGTCAGCCTTGTAGTTTAAACTTCCAAATCTGACCTGATGGCCAGGGGCATAGCTTTCGATCTGCTCCAGATGGCCAAGCAAATTGGCCCACAGTGCGAAGCCGCCGAAAACGAAGATCTGTCCTGGGAGAAAAGTCTCACCCTAGACTGCAACGTTATTGATGATCGGAGGAGCCATCAGGCCTAAAAGCGACGACACAGAGGAACTCTCAATGAAAGCCCCAATGTCGGTGTCAAAACCGGCGGATCTCGGGTAGGGGGTCCCGAACTGTGCGTCTAGGAGGATGGTAACAGGAGACAAGGGACACAATGTTTTACCTAGGTTCGGGCCCTCTTGATGGAGGTAAAACCCTACGTCCTGCTTGATTAATATTGATGATATGGGTAGTACAAGAGTGGATCTACAAAGAGATCAAGGAGGCTAAACCCTAGAAGCTAGCCTATGGTATGATTGTTACATGTTGTCCTACGGACTAAAGCCCTCCGGTTTATATAGACACCGGAGAGGGTTAGGGTTACACAAAGTCGGTTACAATGGTAGGAGATCTAAATATCCGCATCGCCCAGCTTGCCTTCCACGCCAAGGAAAGTCCCATCCGGACACGGGACGAAGTCTTCAATCTTGTATCTTCATAGTCCAGGAGTCCGGCTGAAGGTATAGTCCGGCCATCCGGACACCCCCTAATCCAGGACTCCCTCAAGATCCAACAAACCATTTTCATTAGGTCTATGACCATAGAAGGTTTTATTCATGTAAACAGAACAACAATTATTCTCTAACTTAAATGAATAATTGTATTGCAATAAACATGATCAAATCATATTCATGCTCAACGCAAACACCAAATAACACTTATTTAGGTTCAACACTAATCCCGAAAGTATAGGGAGTGTGCGATGATGATCATATCAATCTTGGAACTACTTCCAACACACATCGTCACCTCGCCCTTAACTAGTTTCTTTTCATTTTGCAACTCCCGTTTCGAGTTACTACTTTTAGCAACTGAACCAGTATCAAATACCGAGGGGTTGCTATAAACACTAGTAAAGTACACATCAATAACATGTATATCAAATATACCTATGTTCACTTTGCCATCCTTCTTATCCGCCAATTACTTGAGGCAGTACTGCTTCCAGTGACCAGTCCCTTTGCAGTAGAAGCACTTAGTCTCAGGCTTAGGTCCAGACTTGGGCTTCTTCACTTGAGCAGCAACTTGCTTGTCGTTCTTCTTGAAGTTCCCCTTCTTCCCTTTGCCCTTTTCTTGAAACTAGTGGTCTTGTCAACCATCAACACTTGATGCTTTTCTTGATTTCTACCTTCGTCGATTTCAGCATCACGAAGAGCTTTGGGAATCATTTCCGTTATCCCTTGCATATTATAGTTCATCACGAAGTTCAAGTAACTTGGTGATAGTGAGTAGAGAACTCTGTCAATCACTATCTTATCTGGAAGATTAACTCCCATTTGCTTCAAGCGATTGTAGTACCCAGACAATCTGAGCACATGCTCACTGCTTGAGCTATTCTCCTCCATCTTTTACCTATAGAACTTGTTGGAGACTTCATATCTCTCAACTCGGGTATTTGCTTGAAATATTAACTTCAACTCCTGGAACATCTCATATGGTCCATGACGTTCAAAACGTTTTTGAAGTCCCGATTCTAAGTCGTTAAGCATGGTGCACTAAACTATCAAGTAGTCATCATTTCGAGCTTGCCAAAACGTTCATAACGTCTGCATCTGCTCCTGCAATAGTTCTATCACCTAGCGGTGCATTAAGGACACAATTCTTCTGTGCAGCAATGAGGAAAATCCTCAGATCACGGACCAAGTCCACATCATTGCTACTAACATCTTTCAACTTAGTTTTCTCTAGGAACATATCAAAAATAAAACAGGGGAGCTAATCGCGAGCTATTGATCTACAACATAGATATGCTAATACTACCAGGACTAAGTTCATGATAAATTAAAGTTCAATTAATCATATTACTTAAGAACTCCCACTTAGATAGACATCCCGCTAATCATCTAAGTGATCACGTGATCCAAATCAACTAAACCATGTCCGATCATCACGTGAGATGGAGTAGTTTTCAATGGTGAACATCATTATGTTGATCATATCTTCTATATGATTCACGCTCAACCTTTTGGTCTCAGTGTTCCGAGGCCATATCTGCATATGCTAGGCTCGTCAAGTTTAACCTGAGTATTCCGCATGTGCAACTGTTTTGCACCCGTTATATTTGAACGTAGAGCTTATCACACCCGATCATCACGTGGTGTATCAGCACAAAGAACTTTCGCAACGTTGCATACTCAGGGAGAACACTTATACATTTAAATTTTAGTAAGGGATCATCTTATAAAGCTACCGCCGAACTAAGCAAAATAAGATGTATAAAATATAAACATCACATGCAATCATAATATGTGATATGATATGGACATCATCATCTTGTGCCTTTGATCTCCATCTCCAAAGCATTGTCATGATCTCCATCGTCATCGACATGACACCATGATCTCCATCATCTTGATCTATATCAATGTGTCGTCACAAGGTTGTCTTGCCAACTATTGCTCTTACAACTATTGCTATCGCATAGCGATAAAGTAAAGCAATTATTTGGCGTTTGCATCTTATGCAATAAAGAGACAACCATAAGGCTTCTGGCAGTTGCCGATAACTTCAACAAAACATGATCATCTCATACAACAACTTACATCTCATCACGTCTTGACCATATCACATCACAACATGCCCTGCAAAAACAAGCTAGACGTCCTCTACTTTGTTGTTGCAAGTTCTACGTGGCTGCTACGGGCTTACCGAGAACCGTTCTTACCTACGCATCAAAACCACAACGATAGTTCGTCAAGTTAGTGCTGTTTTAACCTTCTCAAGGACCAGGCGTAGCCACACTCGATTCAACTAAAGTTGGAGAAACTGGCACCCGCCAGCCACCTGTGTGCGAAGCACGTCGGTAGAACCAGTCTTGCATAAGCGTACGCGTAATGTCGGTCCGGGCCGCTTCATCCAACAATACCACCGAATCAAAGTGTGACATGCTGGTAAGCAGTATGACTTGTATCGCCCACAACTCACATGTGTTCTACTCGTGCATATAACTTCTACGCATAAAACCAGGCTCGGATGCCACTGTTGGGGAACGTAGTAATTTAAAAAAAATTCCTACGCACACGCAGGATCATGGTGATGCATAGCAACGAGAGGGGAGAGTGTTAGCACAACGTGGTTGATGTAGTCGTACGTCTTCACGATCCGACCGATCCAAGTACCGAATGTACGGGACCTCCGAGTTCAGCACACGTTCAGCTCGATGACGTCCCGCGAACTCTGATCCAGCAGAGCTTCACGGAAGAGTTCCGTCAGCACGACGGCATGATGACGGTGATGATGTTGCTACCGATGCAGGGCTTCGCCTAAGCACCGCTACAATATGACCGATGTGGAATATGGTGGAGGGGGCACCGCACATGGCTAGAATAGATCTATAGATCAACTTGTGTGTCTAGAGGTGCCCCCCTGCCCCCGTATATAAAGGATGGAGGAGGGGAGGCCGGCCAGCCCCTAGGGCGCGCCAGAAGTGTGGAGTCCTACGGGTTCGAGAACTATGTAGACATGTCCCCGATCAATAACCAATAGCGGAACCTGGATGCTCATATTGGCTCCCACATATTCTACGAAGATCTTTATCGGTCAAACCGCATAACAACATATGTTTGTTCCCTTTTTCATCGGTATGTTACTTGCCCGAGATTCGATCGTCGGTATCTCAATACCTAGTTCAATCTCGTTACTGGCAAGTCTCTTTACTCGTTCCGTAATACATCATTCCACAACTAACTCATTAGTTACAATGCTTGCAAGGCTTATGGTGATGTGTATTACCGAGTGGGCCCAGAGATACCTCTCTGACAGTCGGAGTGACAAATCCTAATCTCGAAATATGCCAACCCAACAAGTACCTTCGGAGACACCTGTAGAGCACCTTTATAATCACCCAGTTACGTTGTGACATTTGGTAGCACACAAAGTGTTCCTCCGGTAAACGGGAGTTGCATAATCTCATAGTCATAGGAACATGTATAAGTCATGAAGAAAGCAATAGCAACATACTAAACGATCAAGTGCTAAGCTAACAGAATGGGTCAAGTCAATCACATCATTCTCCTAATGATGTGATCCCGTTAATCAAATGACAACTCATGTCTATGGCTAGGAAACTTAACCATCTTTGATCAACGAGCTAGTCAAGTAGAGGCATACTAGTGACACTCTGTTTGTCTATGTATTCACACATGTATCATGTTTCTGGTTAATACAATTCTAGCATGAATAATAAACATTTATCATGATATAAGGAAATAAATAATAACTTTATTATTGCCACTAGGGCAAATTTCCTTCAGATTTTCAAAACATGAGAGAGCACTTGTCAAGGTTAACGAGTTGCCCGTCCCTTCAACATATGAATTGATAACTTGCTGAATCCGATCAGCTTGGTCCACCTCCGCCCTGAAGAAAAGGAGAGTGTCATTGTGATACGTCTCCAACATATCTATAATTTTTTATTGTTCCATGCTATTATATTATCCATCTTGGATGTTTTATATGCATTTATAGGCTATTTTATATGATTTTTAGGACTAACCTATTAACCTAGAGCCCGGTGCCAGCTTCTGTTTTTTTTCCTTGTTTTTGAGTTTTATAGAAAAGGAATACCAAACGGAGTCCAATTGACGTGCCAATTTTTCATGATTTTTTATGGACCAAAAGAAGCCCCCAGAGTAAAAGAGTTGGGCCAGAAGAGTCCCGAGCCATCCACGAGGGTGGAGGGCATGCTCTACCCCCCTGGCGCGCCCCCTGCCTTGTGGATGACTCAGAGACCCCCCCCCCTGACATGAGACTGACGCCAAAAATTCCTATAAATACAGAAACCCCCGAAAAGAAACCTAGATCGGGAGTTCCGCCACCGCAAGCCTCTGTAGCCACCAAAAACCAATCGGGGTCCTGTTCCGGCACCCTGCCGGAGGGGGGATCCATCACCGGTGGCCATCTTCATCATCCCAACGCTCTCCATGACGAGGAGGGAGTAGTTCACCCTCGGGGCGGAGGGTATGTACCAGTAGCTATGTGTTTGATCTCTCTCTCTCTCTCTCTCTCTCTCTCTCTCTCTCTCTCTCTCTCTCTCTCTCGTGTTCGGCACCTTGATGTGGCACGATCTTGATGTATCGCGCGCTTTGCTATTATAGTTGGATCTTATGATGTTTCTCCCCATCTACTCTCTTGTAATGGATTGAGTCCCTTTGAAGTTATCTTATCGGATTGAGTATTAAAGGATTTGAGAACACTTGATGTATGTCTTGCGTGGGATACCTATGGTGACAATGGGGTATTCTATTGATTCACTTGATGTATGTTTTTGTGATCAACTTGCGGGTTCCGTGACTGTGACGCCCGGATAGTTAAGCTACAGTAACGCTCTACTAATGATGCCACGTCACCATGGTTACCGTTGTTAGTCTCGCGGTGAATCAAGTCCCGTTTGAATTCAAATTTAAAATAAAGTTAAACGGTAAAAGTTTTCAAACATAAAACACTAAAATGTGCTAAATGTGACAAATAAATCCTAAGTAATACTGGTGGAGAAAACAACATTTTTAGAAGTACTTGAATACCCTAAAATAATTGAATCAGTGACCAAAACAGCCCCATTAATCCATTTTCATCTATGAAAAATCCAAATGAATTCTAATGCTCAGCCAACCTTTTTGTGGCAATACTAAATAATGCCTAGTGTTTGATCTGGCAAGTTTCTTATTTTACAAAAAGCATTTGTGGCTCTACTTAATGCAAAGCAGTGTAGAAAAACTAAACTGAGAAATAGAAAAAAATAAAAGAGAAGAAAAGTTAAAGCCTAACACTGTTCACCTAAAAGCCTAGTACTACAGAAGGCCCAACCCACCAGTGGGCTTTTCTCCTACCACTTGAACAGAAGAGGGAGGCCATGGCGCTGGCAGTGCTCGCACGCCGTCCACGCCGTGGATGTCGCGCTGTCGGCCATCCCGCGGCTCCCTGGGTGGATAAGGCCGCACCTCGACACCCCCGACGGAACCCTAGCTACCTCATTCGTCCCCCACGCGCCGCTCTCTTCCTCCCCCGCAGTAGACCGCCGCCAGCGTCACCATGGCCGCCGTTCGTCTATGTGCTCACTATCGCCCCCGCCGCCTAGGACTGCGCTAGGAGCCTCGCCGTCGTCCGCCTCATCCTCTCCGACCACCACCTCGACCTCGGCGGCACCTCACCGACGGGATCGACGCGTCTTCCTCGTCAACGGCCGTCGCTGCCCCGCGCCCGATCTACCTCACTGGAGCTCCTCCGCCACGTCAGCCGCGTCCTCCGCCTCCCCTCGTGAGCACCACTCCCATTCCCCTCGTTCCCCCTCCGATCCGTCGCCGTTCCGCCGTAGTTAAAGGTCGCCGTGGCCGCGGGCGCCCGTGGCTGTGTTCCTGCGCGCCCTGCTAGTCGGCCGCGCTCCCCCTCCGCATGCTGCTCCTGCCCCGCTCCCATGCGCCCCCTGGCCGTCCCTTTGTCGCACCGGGCGCACACCAGGCCGCGCCCTCGCGCGCGTATATCCGCCTAGGCCGTGCCCCTGCTTCCGTAGCTGCTGCTCCTGCTGCATTGTTGCTTGCTGCGCGCGCGCCTGGCTGGCTGCTGCCTTGCCGCTGCTGCTCACACTACTTATGATGCTAACGCCGCCGTCGCTCCTAGTGTTGCTGCTTCTTAGCTTCCCGCCGCTGCTAGCTTTGGCCGCCGTGGCATCTGTGCCCGTGCGTGCGTCACAGCCATGGCCTTGGGCTAATGCACGTTGGGGCCGGTCCCTTTGTTTGGATTAGGTGCTAATCCCCAACTAAAACAAGCTCCTGTTAGACTATTTATTTTTGTTTTAGTTGTATCCTATGACATGTGGACCCTGCTGATAATTAGAAGGTTAAATCTATTTGAAAATGACCAAGCCTATGACACGCGGGACCCCTGTTACTATTCACCTATTGACCAGTCAATTGTTGACTGGGTCAACCAGGCCCACTGCCCCCACCTGTAAGCCATTGTGACTAGTCCATAACGGGTACACATAGCAGCTTACTGTTGCTATTCGGATTAATAATAAATTCAGAAAATTATTATAACTTTGAAAATTAATAGAAAATAAACCGTAACTCGGATGAAAAATACTTTGTACATGAAAGTTGCTCAGAACGACGAGACGATTCCGGATACGTAGCCCGTTCGTCCGCCACACATCCCTAGCATAGCGAACACACAACTTTTCCCCTCTGGTCCGTCTGTCCGAAAATGCCTAACTCCGGGAAAACTTTCCCGGATGTTTTCCCCTTCCCGGTATCGTGTAGCACTACGTTAGAACACACCTAGTGCTTCTTATTGTCATATCATGCATCTGTGTGCTTTGTATTTACTGTTTCTTCCCCCTCTTCTCTTCGGTAGACTCCGAGACTGCTGATGCCCCTGTGATCGACTACGTCGACGACGACCCCTCTCTCTTGCCAGAGCAACCAGGCAAGCCTCCCCTTTGATCACCAGATATCCCCTACTCTATTCTATACTGCTTGCATTAGAGTAGTGTAGCATGTTACTGTTTTTCGTTATCCTATCCTGATGCATAGCCTGTCCTTGATACTACTGTTTTTACCTTTACCTGCAATCCTACATGCCTAGTATAGGATGCTAGTTTTCCCATCAGTGGCCCTACATTCTTGTCCGTCTGCTGTGCTATACTATCGGGTCGTGATCACTCGGGAGGTGATCCCGGGTATATACTATACTTATACATGATACATGTGGTGAGTAAAGTCGGGTCGGTTCGAGGAGTACCCGCGAGTGATTCACGGATTGGGGGATGAAAGGACCTTTGTCCCAACGGCCCTCTGTGTGGATCTTTGAGGCAGAGCGACAGGGCAGGTTGCGACCACCCAGGTGAGAGGTGGGCCTGGCCCAGTCGGCGTTCGCGGATACTTAACACGCTTAACGAGATCTTGGTATTTGATCTGAGTCTGGCTAGTGGCCTATACGCACTAACCAACTACGCGGGAAAGATATGGGCACTCGGCGTCGTGGTATCAGCCAAAGCACTTCGTGACGTCAGCGACTGAGCGGCCCGCGCTGGTTTGGACCGCGTAACGTGACTTCGTTTGTAATGGTGGTTGCTAGGTCTGCTCTCCGGCCGCGTACGCAATGTGCAGGTGTGCAATGGGCGATGGGCCCAGACCCCTGCGCGCATAGGATTTAGACCGGCGTGCTGACCTCTCTGTTGAGCCTAGGTGGGGCTGCGACGTGTTGTTCTTCCGAGGCCGGGCATGACCCAGGAAAGTGTGTCCGGCCAAATGGGATCAAGCGTGTTGGTTTATGTGGTGCACCCCTGCAGGGAAGTAAATCTATTCGAATAGCCGTGTCCCTCGGTAAAAGGACGACCCGGAGTTGTACCTTGACCTTATGACAACTAGAACCGGATACTTAATAAAACACACCCTTCCAAGTGCCAGATACAATCCGGTGGTTGCTCTCTTACAGGGCATCGAGGAGGGGATCGCCGGGTAGGATTATGCTATGTGATGCTACTTGGAGGACTTCAGTCTACTCTCTTCTATATGCTGCAAGACGGAGGCTGCCAGAAGCGTAGTCTTCGACAGGATTAGCTATCCCCCTCTTATTCTGGCATTCTGCAGTTCAGTCCACTGATATGGCCCTTTACACATATATCCATGCATATGTAGTGTAGCTCCTTGCTTGCGAGTACTTTGGATGAGTACTCACGGTTGCCTTGTTTTCCCCTTTTCCCCATTCCTCTACCCGATTGCTGCGACCAGACGATGGAGCCCAGGATCAAGACCCACCGTCGACGACGACTCCTTCTACACTGGAGGTGCCTACTACTACGTGCAGCCCGCTGACGACGACCAGGAGTAGTTAGGAGGATCCCAGGCAGGAGGCCTGCGCCTCGTTCGATCTGTATCCCCGTTTGTGCTAGCCTTCTTAAGGCAAACTTGTTTAACTTATGTCTGTACTCAGATATTGTTGCTTCCGATGACTCGTCTATGATCGAGCACTTGTATTCGAGCCCTCGAGGCCCCTGGCTTGTATTATGATGCTTGTATGACTTATTTTATTTGTAGAGTTGTGTTGTGATATCTTCCCGTGAGTCCCTGATCTTGATCGTACACATTTGCGTGCATGATTAGTGTACGATTGAATCGGGGGCGTCACAAGTTGGTATCAGAGCCGACTGCCTGTAGGAATCCCCCTTCCACACTCCTTGGCCGAAGTCGAGTCTAAACATTGCAAAACTTTTACTAACATGGCTGTGCGGCCCATAGGCCCACGTCGCCATTGGGTGGTATTAGGATCTTTTACTCCTCGTCTTTACTCTGGGACTCTAAACTCTCTCCTATTTGGGTTAAATGATTTTGCTAAATCTAACATTAGGATCTCGTTATCACTTTCACCCGGAGAGCACCTTATTACCGATGATCGTCTGCTGCACCAGAAGACCCTGAAGATACTCTCCGTTGTTAACCCGAGAACTTGTGTTCATCGCGTTTGCAATTCCCCTTCGACCGTCAACCCTTATGGATAACTACATGCAGTTGTCATTTTTACATTCATCCCTAGTTGATCTTGTTATTACAAGATACCCCGTAATACTCGTCGTTGTTTCGATAATCCTTTTTGCCTTGCTGCCTTGTAGTTTTTGCCACATGAATACCCCTACGAATAATTTCTCGCACTTGCCGAGTATCCGCTTATCCCCAGTTGTTTGTGTTTCGCAAAAGTCTTCGAAATACTATTCGATCCTCCGAAAATCCCTAGCAGCTTATTGTTCTGCAAACACTTGTCTGCTTGCATTATGGATGCTCTCCATATGTCTGGCAATATTCATTAATCTCCTTTGACACCGTCATTTGATCCTATTGATTCAACATGAGTGCGAGTGCATGCAATCATTGATTGATCCTTTTAAAATATCTTTTCGGCTTAGATGTCATTTTAAAAGTGAGCTGGTTATCGACTCATCAAATTTCCGTCGATTGTACCCCTAAGACTACTCGACTTATCCATCCTTAATCAGAGCATTTGCTTATGATCCCTTGATTTGGAAATCACAATTCCTTTGCATTTGAGATTTGAATTAGTTAGTTATTCCCATAATCGAATGCCTTTGCATTCTTTCTTCCTCTGATTGAGTACCGATACTCACGTCAGCTCCGTTAAGGACCGCCAAACCCAATGCTGAGTCGTTATCTCACATTAAATTCTTGTGAGTTCTTTCCCTAGTACATAGTGCTTTGACAACCATGCTCTACTTTCGAGCTTGTGTTAATTACTCCTAAAAATTTGTGGTATTTGTTCCTAAGATGCCTTGATGGGTTGAACTAATGCCTTACCTAATCTATGTGAGCTTGGAAGATTTCACGGGCTATACTCATCTGGTATTTCACCAGGTAAAACTTTCGACACTAATGCCTTTATCAAAACGAGAAGTGAATGTAAGGTTGTGCTTTGGAGAAGTGGGAGTCGACCTTGACCTTTGTGTTCATGCCCATGGACCCGATGTGGAACTTATCATGGAAGCTTCTTGCAAAACTTTTAATTAGTTGGATAATTCTTGCGGTGTCTTTGAATTTGATCCCTTGCAACTATGGTTTCGGCCATATTGATATTCCTTGATTCCTTTTCTCGGACAAGTTAAAGTACTTGTCTTTTGCAGATCAATACACTTATCAACCCTCTATATTGCTCTACCTCCGAGTATTACCCTCTGGTATCTCGATAATATCACCGAACCATGTTGCTTATTATGAGCCTTCATCAAGTATTATTCCTCACCGATTCCAATGTTTTCCTGGTTTCGAGTTGTTAGTCACTCGAGGACACCAATAACTAAATCGGGTCCGCACCATGATTAAACAACTCTTAGTAATCTCCTTTACTCACGAGTTTGTACTCGAGCATGTCAATCCTAGCCTGATCGGCTGTCATCATAGTGCTAATTTTAACTGTGCTACCTGGTCCTTCTCGAAGCACAATTTTTGACGATGAGCTAAGCTTACGTCGATTTTTCTCGTCATATCATTTCGCCTTGAACAGCAAGCTTGATTTCGAGTTTGTGTCGTACTCATGGATCCAATAACCTTTCGTTTCATCATTCCTTTGACTCGATGTCATCGCCGATCGATTACATCTTCATGAAGTCTCCCGACCATTGTGTCATGATCATCATCAACATTCTGAGCTCTTCCAGGATATCAATCAAATTCATGATGTGAAATACCATCCTTGCCCCTCAATGATTTGTGATATCATCCGCAACATTCTTTCCTTCCCCCAACACAAACTTGTTCATGTTTTGTGTTGAATCTTATTTCCTTGCTATCTAGCTTATATTATGTTCTACCTTGAAGTATTACTGTCTATTATGTCAAGGATGTTGTGAGGATTGCTCCACCTCTTAAGAATTCTTGGTATAGTGATACTTCTCACCATCACCATTCTTTCTTGGTTCCTGTGTTGATTCTAACCGGGGTACAAACAAGTGAACGGTGTTGTTTGGATTCTGTACTTCTGACAACCCTAATGCTTTGAAGTTAATGATCGACAGTTCATTCTTAGACCAATGGTTATCGAATCACCATTCTAACATTGATCGTGCTATCGAGCCCATATTTTGGGAGCACCTTTCAACCAATGTTTAAATATGTATGTTTTCCTCGAGCATAAATCATTATATCATTTGATCTGACAAATGATATCACCTTGTTCACATAATTGTGGAAATCCATCTTTTTGGGAATCTCGATGAGTTGTCGTTGAGTCCATCAGCCACCTCCTCATCCTCTCCTTAGTTTAATGATGAACTCTCGTTTCGGAACTCACTTCCGTAGTTCATTCCCTGAGTCTGAGGTATCCTGACACCAATCAAATCTGAATCTCGGTCAGATATGATGGTTGGAACATTTTCCAAGAGTCATAACATTGGTCTTTATATCACCCGGTAAGGTGATGTCATGCCTAGCACACCTGACCGGAGGACCTAGTGTTACAATTTCCTTCTTAACAAGGTTAACCATTTTTTCCGTGAGGAAATTGAATGCCTTGTTTAATAAGTTTATCCTGATGGATCCTTTGTGTATCCAAAGTCCGACCTTTGCTTGAAGACCTTGTCAATGCTATCTCAAAGCATGTATGTGCTACTCCGATCATCAATAAGAGCATTTGAAGCACAATGCTAAATTCTCTTTATCAATTATCCAAACACCGTTGTATGGGTAATGTCATGAAATTCCTCTCCCCTTTCCTAAAGGGTTTTCTACATTATATCCTGTCACGGATATCATGCTCTGTTTGTCCTTGGGAAGGATATACCCCTGAAATATGTGTTTTATTTCCTTTCCATTGTTCTATTTAATCTGATATCATATTTTCCTTTCCATTGTTTGGTTTAACATTTCTTGTGGTCTATATGATCTAAGAAGCAATATTCTCCTGCTTACGTAAACCCCTCGGTGTACAATTCTGTCAGCAAGACCCGGTTACTATTGTTGATGACATTCCGGTAACCACCGATGGACGAGAACTTTGCCTATTGGTCCGCCTCGTTCAACAAGCAGGAAGATGGTTCTCTTCGTCCCTCGCCCTTGGTACCTACGTTGTTGCCGACATAACTGACAGACTACCCTCTGACATGCCTTGCTATCGTGACCGTGCAAAACGTCGACCCCCTTTCTACTTTAAACCACATGGTGGGCCCATAACCCACAGTTCCACATGATCGAAACTTGACTCTCCTATACACTCCCTATTCCCAAGGTTGTTCCTCACGCATGGCCTCGTATGTAATTCATGAGTCACCTTCCTAGTGATCTATTCTGGTATCACACGCAATACTTATTCCCATTACTTTGAGCCCCTTTCGAGCCCTGTTTCAGGCATCGAACGGTTGCCTGCTCGCTCGAAACATCCCATGAAACCTCATTACGTTGCTCTCAATATTTTCTTAAGTTTCAATTTGAGAGTTACTTTCTGCCACCTTCCCCCGATGTTATCGACCAGATAGTCAACCTTGTACAGGTTCGTTCCCCCGGAATACCCCCTTATTCTTTCGTAAGTACGATGGAACCCCCGAAGAAAGGATGCCGACTTCATCTTGATGACTTGAAGCAGAAAAGGGAAGACATCAATATAATGGATCGACCACTTCGAGAAGAGGAACCAAGACCGAGAAGATCCGTTAGCATTCCGTAACTAGACCTTTCCCCCCTACTCTACCTCTTAAATCTCGGGACGAGATTTCTTGTAGTGGAGGAGAATTGTGACGCCCGGATAGTTAAGCTACAGTAACCCTCTACTAATGATGCCACGTCACCATGGTTACCGTTGTTAGTCTCGCGGTGAATCATGTCCCGTTTGAATTCAAATTTAAAATAAAGTTAAACGATAAAAGTTTTCAAACATAAAACACTAAAATGTGCTAAATGTGACAAATTAATCCTAAGTAATAATGGTGGAGAAACCAACATTTTTAGAAGTATTTCAATACCCTAAAATAATTAAATCAGTGACCAAAACAGCCCCATTAATCCATTTTCATTTATGAAAAATCCAAATGAATTCTAATGCTCAGCCAACCTTTTTGTGGCAATACTAAATAATGCCTAGTGTTTGATCTGGCAAGTTTCTTATTTTACAAAAAGCATTGGTGGCTCTACTTAATGCAAAGCAGTGTAGAAAAACTAAACTAAGAAACAGAAAAAAAATAAAAGAGAAGAAAAGTTAAAGCCTAACACTGTTCACCTAAAAGCCTAGTACTACAGAAGGCCCAACCCACCAGTGGGCTTTTCTCCTACCACTTGAACAGAAGAGGGAGGCCATGGCGCTGGCAGTGCTCGCACGCCGTCCACGCCGTGGATGTCGCGCTGTCGGCCATCCCGCGGCTCCCTGGGTGGATAAGGCCGCACCTCGACACCCCCGACGGAACCCTAGCTACCTCATTCGTCCCCCACGCGCCGCTCTCTTCCTCCCCCGCAGTAGACCGCCGCCACCGTCACCATGGCCGCCGTTCGTCTATGTGCTCACTGTCGCCCCCGCCGCCTAGGACGGCGCCAGGAGCCTCGCCGTCGTCCGCCTCGTCCTCTCCGACCACCAACTCGAGCTCGGCGGCACCTCACCGACGGGATCGACGCGTCTTCCTCGTCAACGGCCGTCGCTGCCCCGCGCCCGATCTACCTCACTGGAGCTCCTCCGCCACGTCAGCCACGTCCTCCGCCTCCCCTCGTGAGCACCACTCCCATTCCCCTCGTTCCCCCTCCGATCCGTCGCCGTTCCGCCGTAGTTAAAGGTCGCCGTGGCCGCGGGCGCCCGTGGCTGTGTTCCTGCGCGCCCTGCTAGTCGGCCGCGCTCCCCCTTCGCATGCTGCTCCTGCCCCGCTCCCATGCGCCCCCTGGCCGTCCCTTTGTCGCACCGGGCGCACACCAGGCCGCGCCCTCGCGCGCGTATATCCGCCTAGGCCGTGCCCCTGCTTCCGTAGCTGCTGCTCCTGCTGCATTGCTGCTTGCTGCGCGCGCGCCTGGCTGGCTGCTGCCTTGCCGCTGCTGCTCGCACTACTTATGATGCTAACGCCGCCGTCGCTCCTAGTGTTGCTGCTTCTTAGCTTCCCGCCGCTGCTAGCTTTGGCCGCCGTGGCATCTGTGCCCGTGCGTGCGTCACAGCCATGGCCTTGGGCTAATGCACGTTGGGGTCGGTCCCTTTGTTTGGATTAGGTGCTAATCCCCAACTAAAACAAGCTCCTGTTAGACTATTTTAGTTTTGTTTTAGTTGTATCCTATGACATGTGGACCCTGCTGATAATTAGAAGGTTAAATCTATTTGAAAATGACCAAGCCTATGACACGCGGGACCCCTGTTACTATTCACCTATTGACCAGTCAATTGTTGACTGGGTCAACCAGGCCCACTGCCCCCACCTGTAAGCCATTGTGACTAGTCCATAACGGGTACACATAGCAGCTTACTGTTGTTATTCGGATTAATAATAAATTCAGAAAATTATTATAACTTTGAAAATTAATTGAAAATAAACCGTAACTCGGATGAAAAATACTTTGTACATGAAAGTTGCTCAGAACGACGAGACGATTCCGGATACATAGCCCGTTCGTTCGCCACACATCCCTAGCATAGCGAACACACAACTTTTCCCCTCTGGTCCGTCTGTCCGAAAATGCCTAACTCCGGAAAAACTTTCCCGGATGTTTTCCCCTTCCCCGGTATCATGTAGCACTACGTTAGAACACACCTAGTGCTTCTTATTGTCATATCATGCATCTGTGTGCTTTCTATTTACTGTTTCTTCCCCCTCTTCTCTTCGGTAGACTCCGAGACTGCTGATGCCCCTGTGATCGACTACGTCGACGACGACCCCTCTCTCTTGCCAAAGCAACCAGGCAAGCCCCCCCTTTGATCACCAGATATCGCCTACTCTATTCTATACTGCTTGCATTAGAGTAGTGTAGCATGTTACTGTTTTCCGTTATCCTATCCTGATGCATAGTCTGTCCTTGATACTACTGTTTTTACCTTTACCTGCAATCCTACATGCCTAGTATAGGATGCTAGTTTTCCCATCAGTGGCCCTACATTCTTGCCCGTCTGCTGTGCTATACTATCGGGCCGTGATCACTCGGGAGGTGATCCCGGGTATATACTATACTTATACATGATACATGTGGTGACTAAAGTCGGGTCGGCTCGAGGAGTACCCGCGAGTGATTCACGGATTGAGGGATGAAAGGACCTTTGTCCTAACGGCCCTCTGTGTGGATCTTTGAGGCGAAGCGACAGGGCAGGTTGCGACCACCCAGGTGAGAGGTGGGCCTGGCCCAGTCGGCGTTCACGGATACTTAACACGCTTAACGAGATCTTGGTATTTGATCTGAGTCTGGCTACTGGCCTATACGCACTAACCAACTACGCGGGAAAGATATGGGCACTCGGCGTCGTGGTATCAGCCGAAGCACTTCGTGACGTCAGCGACTGAGCGGTGCGCGCCTGGTTGGACCGCGTAACGTGACTTCCTTTGTAATGGAGGTTGCTAGGTCTGCTCTCCGGCCGCGTACGCAACGTGCAGGTGTGCAATGGGCGATGGGCCCAGACCCCTGCGCGCATAGGATTTAGACCGGCGTGCTGACCTCTCTGTTGAGTCTAGGTGGGGCTGCGACGTGTTGATCTTCCGAGGCCGGGCATGACCCAGGAAAGTGTGTCCGGCCAAATGGGATCAAGCGTGTTGGGTTACATGGTGCACCCCTGCAGGGAAGTAAATCTATTCGAATAGCCGTGTCCCTCGGTAAAAGGACGACCCGGAGTTGTACCTTGACCTTATGACAACTAGAACCGGATACTTAATAAAACACACCCTTCCAAGTGCCAGATACAACCCGGTGGTCGCTCTTTAACAGGGCATCGAGGAGGGGATCGCCGGGTAGGATTATGCTATGCGATGCTACTTGGAGGACTTCAGTCTACTCTCTTCTATATGTTGCAAGACGGAGGCTGCCAGAAGCGTAGTCTTCGACAGGATTAGCTAACCCCCTTACTCTGGCATTCTGCAGTTCAGTCCACCGATATGGCCCCTTTACATATATACCCATGCATATGTAGTGTAGCTCCTTGCTTGCGAGTACTTTGGATTAGTACTCACGGTTGCCTTGTTCCCCTTTTTCCCATTTCTCTACCTGATTGTTGCGACCAGACGATGGAGTCCAGGAGCCAGACGCCACCGTCGACGCTGACTCCTACTACACTGGAGGTGCCTACTACTACGTGCAGCCCGCTGACGACGACCAGGAGTAGTTACGAGGATCCCAGGCAGGAGGCCTGCGCCTCGTTCGATCTGTACCCCCGTTTGTGCTAACCATCTTATGGCAACTTGTTTAACTTATGTCTGTACTCAGATATTGTTGCTTCCGCTGACTCGTCTATGATCGAGCACTTGTATTCGAGCCCTCGAGGCCCCTGGCTTGTATTATGATGCTTGTATGACTTATTTTATTTGTAGAGTTGTGTTGTGATATCTTCCCGTGAGTCCCTGATCTTGATCGTACACATTTGCGTGCATGATTAGTGTACGATTGAATCGGGGGCGTCACAGTGACCTTGGGAATCTATGCATAGGGGTTGGCACATGTTTTCGTCTTGACTCTCCGGTACAAACTTTGGGGCACTCTTTGAAGTTCTTTGTGTTGGTTGAATAGATGAATCTGAGATTGTGTGATGCATATCGTATAATCATACCCACGGATACTTGAGGTGACATTGGAGTATCTAGGTGACATTAGGGTTTTGGTTGATTTGTGTCTTAAGGTGTTATTTTACTACGAACTCTAGGGCTGTTTGTGACACTTATAGGAATAGGCCAATGGATTGACCGGAAAGAGTAACTTTGAGGTGGTTTTGTACCCTATAATAATATCTTCGTTTGTTCTCCGCTATTAGTTACTTTGGAGTGACTCTTTGTTGCATGTTGAGGGATAGTTATATGATCCAATTATGTTATTATTGTTGAGAGAACTTGCACTAGTGAAAGTATGAACCCTATGCCTTGTTTCGAAGCATTGCAATACCGTTTTCGCTCACTTTTGTTACTTGCTACCTTGCTGTTTTTATATTTTCATATTACAAAAACCTATATCTACCATCCATATTGCACTTGTATCACCATCTCTTCGCCGAACTAGTGCACCTATACAATTTACCGTTGTATTGGGTGTGTTGGGGACACAAGAGACTCTTTGTTATTTGGTTGCAGGGTTGTTTGAGAGAGACCATCTTCATCCTACGCCTCCAACGGATTGATAAAACTTAGGTCATCCACTTGAGGGAAATTTGCTACTGTCCTACAAACCTCTGCACTTGGAGGCCCAACAACGTCTACAAGAACAAGGTTGTGTAGTAGACATCACATTAGCGAGAAGCAAATGTAATATTCCAGGGGCATTTCGGTAAACTTTTAGTGGCACAATCTGATTGTTACTGATCTCTCTTTAGAGCAATGCTGACAATCCATCTTCCACAAGAAGGAACAAAAAGGACGTCAAATCCTGAAGTAACTTGCTCTTTGATAATACCCCACTTTCGTTGATAGAACCTCGCTGGAAAGCCATCTGTGCCAGGTGCCTTTAAGGGCCCAATTTGAAACAACACATTTGAAATCTCACGGTTCGTGAACTCCCTGCAGAGCCTTTCATTCATCTCCACGGACACCTTGGAATCGAAGAGTGCAACAATTTCTTCCGGATTAAGGTTGGAATCTAGGGTAAATAAGTCCGGGAAATAAGCAGTAACCAGATATTCATGTTCAGAAGGGGAAGATATCCAATTCCCATTCACATCTTGCAACTTTGTAATTTTATTTTTCTTTGCTCGACATATGGCTTTGCGATGGAAGAACTTATTATTTCGGTCACCTTCCCTAAGCCATTTAATTCATGATCTTTGGAGCCACAAGATCTCTTCTTTGTACAGTAGTTCATTCAGTTTATCATTCATCCTACGTACCTCTGTACTATCACCTCCACTGCCAAGCAACCGTTCCAATTTATGCATACCTCCTGTAGCCGCTTTAAAATGTTGCGAAATTTACGGCTGCTCCAGCTTTGCAATGATTTCATTACATTGTTGAGACAGTTTTGGATAGCCTCCATATCACTTTTATCACCAGCAGCAGCCCACACCTGTTCAATGACCTCGGGTAAGTCTGAAACTCTCTCCCAGAAGAGTTAATACTGGCTGCATCTTTTCTTGTTGTGCACCAATTGTCTAGCCTAAAACTTGGGTAGAAGAAAACAATGATCCGAGCATGATGTAACAATATGTTCCACATAGGCATCCGGAAAGATATCCCGCCAAGCATCATTCGCCACGACTCGGTCTAGTCGTACTCTTACATTCTTCCTACCGGCACGTTTGTTATCATAAGTGAAAGCAACGCCTCTGAATCCAAGATCGTGAGTGCAAAATCATCCAGAGCTTCACGAAAAGCCTCCATCTGCTTCTCGGCACAGCGAGTGAGGGAGAAGTGCTCAAACTACCAGATAGCCTCGTTGAACTCGCCAACAACGGTTCATGGTAAGTCTGACTTTGCTTTAAGCTCCCGCATTTTGTCCCACATAAGGTATTTGTTCTCCACCCTAGGCTCGCCATAAACACAAGTTAATCGCCATGTTGCATTGCCCGGAGCCATACCAATGTGTGCATCAATGTATCTCTGATTAGCCTGTTTTATCTCCACATACAGAAGAGGGCCAACCCTCCACTAAGCCCTTCTCTACTCACACCAGCAAAGCCTTTCAGACCAAGCCGGTTACACAGTCGCCGAACTCTATCTTTGCCTTGTCTAGTCTCACATAAGAAAATAAAGCGAGGATGGTGTACTTGATTGAGGGTCACGAGGTCACGAACTGTCCGGGAGCCGCAGATTCCCCGACAATTCCACACTAATCCGTTCATTCTTCTTGTTGTTGTTGTCCTGTGCGGCGGTGGCGTCAGTAAGGCATAAGGAGTACTAACTGAACCACGGGGATCAAATTGTACTCCTTCTGAACATAAACTACTGCGAGCCCTTCCCAACTCTATTCCATCTGCATGGTCTCTTTTCTCTGGTTGTAATTGGCATCCCCTGATCTCATCCAACTCCTGTGGAGATCTCCTCAAATTTGCAGACCTGGCGGGCGCTGCCACAGAGGCGGACGGAGCCGCGCTGGCGGACTGAGCCGCAATATGTCCGACCCAGGGGCGACCGCAGGCTAGTTCTTAACAAGGTTTTTAATTTCAGAAACAAAATAATTTCGGACCTCACTGAAATATGCGAAATTTCAAAATATTTTGGATTTTAAGTTCAAATTTCACTTAATTTTAATTAATTATGACTTAATTTAAATTTATTTTGAAATCCGTTTAAAAATGCATTGAAATTTCGGAGTTCAAAATATTTCAGACCCCACTGAAATATGTGAAATTTCGTTGCAATTTTTAACCCTGGTTAACACATTATGATTTTCTCAAAAACAAAAAACTGTACAGTACTACTCCACAGACAGGAGACGAGGCCAGCTAAAACCGAATGACACAGATGGCTGCTCCTCCTGCAAATGCGATGTGGTGAGTGGTGATTGACCATGCCATTGCCTTGCATGCATAAGAGAAGGGATGGACCAAGGCGCCCGGGATCCATTTCCATCCCAGCCACGGCCTGATCGCCGCGCACCCACCTGCCATTCCCACTCTCCCATTTGCCCATCAACACATAGACTGAAACCAACCAAGGCGGCAAACAAACGAACGCGCGCGAAACACTGAGCTATATTAAACCGCGCCACCACCGGTGATCGCTCGCTGCGCGCACTCCCAGCCAGCCACTCGTCGATCAACCCTTGGCCATGCGGCCATGCCATCGACGCGCTGACACACATTGTTCGCTCTGCGACGAAAGGAGGAGCTAGGAGCCGATCGGTCGAGCACTGCAAGGACACGCCATCGTGGTCATGCCCTCCGGCGCCGGCGCCAAGGTCATGCCCAAGTCCAAGGCCTCCTTCTTCCTCTACGGCTTCCTGCTCTACGTGCTCCTCCCCGTGCTCGCCGTCTACGTCGTCGCCCTCGCCCTCTCCCCGCTCTACTCCGGCTCCTGCCCGCCGGCCGAGGGCGCCAGCAATGCCGTAGCTCGTCTCGCGGCGGACGCGGGTGGCGGCCGCAACGCTTCTTCTTCCTTTTCGTCGTCGAATAATATGATGCTGCGTTCGCCAGCGCCGATGGCGCGGCGCGTGGGGAAACCGAGCCCGTCCGCGGACGCGGCGCCGACGGGGCTCCGGCACATCCTGTTCGGCATCGGCGCGTCGTCGTCCATGTGGAAGAGCCGGCGGGAGTACATCCGGGTGTGGTGGCGGCCGGGGAAGATGCGCGGCTTCGTGTGGCTGGACAAGCCGGTGCCGGAGTACTACTCCCGCAACTCCTCCACGGGCCTCCCCGCCCTCAAGATCAGCGCCGACACGTCCGAGTTCCCCTACACGCACGGCGCCGGCAGCCGCTCGGCGCTGCGCATCTCCCGCATCGTCTCCGAGAGCTACCGGCTGGGGCTCCCCGGCGTGCGGTGGTTCGTCATGGGCGACGACGACACCGTCTTCTTCCCGGACAACCTGGTGGACGTGCTGTCCCGCTACGACCACACGCAGCCCTACTACATCGGGAACCCCTCCGAGAGCCACATCCAGAACCTCATCTTCTCCTACGGCATGGCCTTCGGCGGCGGCGGCTTCGCCATCAGCCGCGCGCTCGCCGCGCAGCTCGCGCGCATGCAGGACGGCTGCATGCACCGCTACCCGGCGCTCTACGGTAGCGACGACCGCATCCACGCCTGCATGTCCGAGCTCGGCGTGCCGCTCACCCGCCACCTGGGCTTCCACCAGTGCGACATCTGGGGGGACGTGCTCGGCCTGCTCGGCTCCCACCCGGTCGTGCCGCTCGTCACGCTGCACCACTTCGACTTCCTGCAGCCCGTGTTCCCGGCGGCGCGGTCCCGCACGGCGGCGCTGCGGCGGCTCTTCGACGGGCCCGCGCGGCTCGACCCGGCCGCCGTGGCGCAGCAGTCCGTGTGCTACGACCGCGAGAAGCAGTGGACGGTGTCGGTGTCGTGGGGGTTCGCCGTGGTGGTGGTGCGCGGGGTGGTGTCGCCGCGCGAGATGGAGACGCCCATGCGCACCTTCCTCAACTGGTACAAGCGTGCCGACTACACCGCCTACTCCTTCAACACGCGGCCCGTGGCGCGCAACCACTGCCAGCGCCCGCAGGTGTACTACATGCGCCGGTCGCGCATGGAGCGCCGGGTCCGGCGCCGGCGCACCAACGCCACGCTCGAGACGACCGTGACCGAGTACGAGCGGCACACCCCCGCGCCCAACGTGACCTGCCGGTGGCGCATCCCCGACCCCGCCGGCCTGCTCGACCGCGTCGTCATCGTCAAGAAGCCCGACCCCGACCTCTGGAAACGGGTACGTCTACGTACTACGCATGCATGTCTCTCATTCCATTCCTTCACGGCATAGTTTGCCGATGGAGCTCGTGTGTGTGCGTGCAGTCTCCGAGGAGGAACTGCTGCAGGGTGGTGTCGTCGCCCAAGAACGGGACGAAGCTGGACCGCACCATGGCCGTCGACGTGGGTGTCTGCCGGGACGGCGAGTTCGCCCGAGTTTAGCTAGGTACGTACTGCCACATCTCCCTTCAGTAATGGGGAAATATCTGGTGCGCTGGAGCTTGGGGTGGTATCGTTGGCACCGAACTCACATTATGCTTTTAAAATGTTTAAAAATTCTGAAAATAAATTAGCACACTTGCACAACATCGATGTAGATTGTCACAAAATTTCAAGTCAAAATTCAAAACATAACTCCAGAAGCAAAAATGACAAATTCAAAACTGAATAGTACATAACATAATTTGAGCTTTAGATTTGGCCCATTATTACACTGATGTCATTTTTGTATCTCAAAAAATACTTCAACTTTTTATATGAAATTTTGTGACATCATACATTGATGTTGTGTTAACATGCTATAAATTTTTTTCAGATTTTTAAAAATACTCTATGGCATCCGGTGCACCGATAGCACCACAAGTAATAACATATGCTTCTAGTCTAGTGGTACTACAAGTCTAGAATTTCCCCTCATGCATGCCTCTGATTTTCCCTGTGTTTGGGCAGGGGAGCTAGGAATTATATATGCTAGCCAGGACACACCAAAATGCAAGCGATCGAGCGGCCAAGATTGTCACCTACAGTAGATTTTGGTACAAGGGGCATCATGCAGGCCGGATCGAGCGGGACGAAGCAGCAGCTCGCAGCACCGGCTCGCACGGTCGTAACGGCGCCCCAGCTTCGGACAAAACAAACGTAGATGTAGCAGCTTCAGGCCAGGTGCGAGATTGATGCAAATGAAGACTACCGGAGCATACACCTCGATCTTTGTGGTTGCATGCCGAAATGCTTCCTGCATCACGGGCAGGCCGCAGGCCCCATAATATCGTGGCTTACTACACGGCACAAACCAGGCCCATGATGTGAAATTTAGTCTAGTGTTATCAGCACGAGCTGAGCCAGCCCAACCTTAGATTCAAGGACAACCATTTTTGTTCTGGACAGCAAATATACTTATTCCTCAGATAATCGGCATATCCTTCACAAGAAAATGAGAAATAAAAAGAAAATGAGAAATAAAGTTTTTTCTGCGGGTAAATGTGAAATAAAGTTTCAAGGACAACAACGTTAGTTCAAAGACCAACCTGAAAAAAAAAGTTAGTTCAAAGGTTGCATCTGTTTTGCATACCAAGGATATTGAAGACAGATTTTTCCACGACAAGAGCTTTCACTCATGTTTCATTCGTTCATTCATCAATAGAGGGTTTATGGACCATTTTGATTCGCAGGAGCCCCATAACCAGAAGAATAAAAACACAATATCATTATATCTTGCCCATTCTTGCGAGGTTATGTCTCCGCTGAAGTCTGTTTGATCGAACTATAAAAGACCAGAGATATCTTTACAAGATGTTCGAGTGTATGCGAAGTTGCTCATAAAACATGGTTCAAAGGAACTCTTGAATAAATTCCTTTGGGATTCAATCTTGTGAATCAAACCACCAACAATGGTGAATTTCTAATAGTTTCAACATATGAAAATGTTTTGTTTACGAGGACTACAATGAGCTTACGTGGGCATGAACTTTTCTTCGAAGGCCACATAAGAAAAGATCATACAAGTATTAAATACAACATCAAGGAATAGCCTGCCTTTGAAAGCAAGTCAAATGAATAGTTTGCACTTGTTTGGGGTATAATTCCTCCAAGTGGCTGATGAGAAGGCGTCCAACGGTTTTTCCACGAAAATTGCAGCATATGCCGATCCTGCCGAGATAGATCTTTCGTCGAGGCGACTAGTGCGACAGTCGTTTTCCTACGAGTTCAAGGAAGCAACAACAACAAAAATGCGCGCAAGACATTGAGTTCAGTGAGTGCTACTGTGTAAATCCTATGATATAGGTCTAGGCACGGATCGTCACCTCCCAAACCCTGACGACTGAAGTGTTTGTCACATGGAGTGAGAGAATATATCGGGGCAGCAATTAGCAATATACACATCAATCAGCCATGCATCTTTCCAAAGGCGGTGGAACCACAATTGTTGATCTACACCTAAGTTAATTGGCGAAGTAGAGTTAGGCCGAAGCTGTGAAAATGCATTGAACCAAAAGGGCCCTCGATTAGTTTTTGTGACAAGCACAGCTGCAACTTTTGAAGATAGATGTTTCCACGACAAGAGCTTTCACTCACATTACATTCATTCATTAATAACATGATTGTGGACCTCTTTTCTTTGCATGATTCCAAAAGTAAAATAATATAAATAATTATGAGCACACTGTTGGAAATATGCCCTAGAGGCAATAATAAAAGCTTTATTATTATATTTCCTTATTCATGATAATTGTCTTTATTCGTGCTATAATTGTGTTAACCGGAAATCGTAATACATGTGTGAATAACAGACAACAACATGTCCCTAGTGAGCCTCTAGTTGACTAGCTTGTTGATCGACAGATAGTCATGGTTTCCTGACTATGGACATTGGATGTCATCGATAACGGGATCACATCATTAGGAGAATGATGTGATGGACAAGACCCAATCCTAACATAGCATAAGATCGCATAGTTCGTTTGCTAGAGTTTTCCAATGTCAAGTATCCTTTCCTTAGACCATGAGATCATGTAACTCCCGGATACCGTAGGAGTGCTTTGGGTGTGCCAAACGTCACAACGTAACTGGGTGACTATAAAGGTATGCTACGGGTATCTCTGAAAGTGTCTGTTGGGTTGACATGGATCGAGACTGGGATTTGTCACTCCGCTTGACGGAGAGGTATCACCGGGCCCTCTCGGTAATGCATCATCACAATGAGCTCAATGTGATCAAAGTGTTTGATCACGGGATCATGCATTACGGTAACGAGAAAAGTGACTTGCCGGCAACGAGATTGAACGAGGTATTGGTATACCGACGATCGAATCTCGGGCAAGTAAAATACCGATTGACAAAGGGAATCGTATACGGGATTAATTGAATCCTTGACATCGTGGTTCATCCGATGAGATCATCGTGGAGCATGTGGGAGCCAACATGGGTATCCAGATCCCGCTGTTGGTTATTGCCCTACATGTCTCCCGAACCCGTAGGGTCTACACACTTAAGGTTCGGTGACGCTAGGGTTATAGGGATATGTATGTGCAGTAACCCGAATGTTGTTCGGAGTCCCGGATGAGATCCCGGACGTCACGAGGAGTTTCGGAATGGTCCGGAGGTAAAGATTTATATATGGAAAGTCATCATACGGACATCGGGACAAGTTTCGGGGTTATCGGTATTGTACCGGGACCACCGGAGGGTCCCGGGGGGTCCACCGGGTGGGGCCACCTATCCCGGAGGGCCCCATGGGCTGTATAAGGGAGGGAACCAGCCCATAGGGGGCTGGTGCGCCTCCCCCCCATGGGCCCATGCGCCTAGGGTTTGGGGGGAGGGAAACCCTAAAGGGGGCGCCCCCCTTGCTTGGGGGGCAAGCCCCCCTGCCCTGGCCGCCGCCCCCCCTAGGAGATCTCATCTCCTAGGGCCGGCGCCCCCCCTTGGGGGTTATATAAAGGGGGGGGAGAGAGGGGGCTGATCACCCATTGCCCTGGCGCCTCCCTCTCCCTCTCCAACACCTCCTCCTCCTCCATTGAGCACGGCGAAGCCCTGCCGGAGTACTGCAGTTCCACCATCACCACGCCGTCGTGCTGTTGCTGGAGCCTTCATCCCCAACCTCTCCTTTGCCTTGCTGGATCAAGAAGGAGGAGACGTCACGCTTTCCGTACGTGTGTTGAACGCGGAGGTGCCGTCCGTTCGGCACTAGGTCATCGGTGAATTGGATCACGGCAAGTACGACTACCTCATCCACGTTCACTCGAACGCTTCCGTTGCGATCTACAAAGTGGTATGTAGATGCTATCTAATCTGAATACTCGTTGCTTGATGAACTCCTAGATGGATCTTGGTGAAACCGTAGGAAAAATTTTAATTTTCTGCAACGTTCCCCAACAGTGGCATCATGAGCTAGGTCTATGCGTAGTTCTTCTTGCGCGAGTAGAACACAATTTGTTGTGGGCGTAGATGTTGTCAACTCTTCTTGCCGCTACTAGTCTTATCTTGCTTCAACGGTATTGTGGGATGAAGCGGCCCGGACCAACCTTACACGTACGCTTACGTGAGACCGGTTCCACCGACGAACATGCACTAGTTGCATAAGGTGGCTGGCGGGTGTCTGTCTCTCCTACTTTAGTTGGAGCGGATTTGATGAAAAGGGTCCTTATGAAGGGTAAATAGAAGTTGACAAATCACGTTGTGGTGGTTTTAACGTAGGTAAGAAAACGTTCTTGCTAGAACCCTAATTCAGCCACGTAAAACTTGCAACAACAATTAGAGGACGTCTAACTTGTTTTTGCAGCAAGTGCTTTGTGATATGATATGGCCAAAGTTGTGATGTATGATGAATGATCTATATGTGATGTATGAGATGTTCATGCTATTGTAATAGGAATCACGACTTGCATGTCGATGAGTATGACAACCGGCAGGAGCCATAGGAGTTGTCTTTATTTTTGTATGACCTGCGTGTCATTGAGAATCGCCATGTAAATTACTTTACTTTATTGCTAAACGCGTTAGCCATAGTAGTAGAAGTAATAATTAGCGAGCAACTTCATGGAGACACGATGATGAAGATCATGATGATGAATATCATGGTGTCAAGCCGGTGACAAGATGATCATGGAGCCCCAAGATGGAGATCGAAGGAGCTATGTGATATTGGCCATATCATGTCACGTTTATTATTTGATTGCATGTGATGTTTATCATGTTTTGCATCTTGTTTACTTAGAACGACGGTAGTAAATAAGATGATCCCTCATAATAATTTCAAGAAAGTGTTCACCCTAACTGTGCACCGTTGCGACAGTTCGTTGTTTCGAAGCACCACGTGATGATCGGGTGTGATAGATTCTAACGTTCACATACAACGGGTGTAAGACAGATTTACACACGCAAACACTTAGGTTGACTTGACAAGCCTAGCATGTACAGACATGGCCTCGGAACACGGAAGACCGAAAGGTCGAGCATGAGTCGTATAGAAGATACGATCAACATGAAGATGTTCACCGATGTTGACTAGCCCGTCTCACGTGATGATCGGACACGGCCTAGTTGACTCGGATCATGTAATACTTAGATGACTGGAAGAGGGATGTCTATCTAAGTGGGAGTTCATTAAATAATTTGATTAAATGAACTTTATTATCATGAACTTAGTCTAAATATTTACAATATGTCTTGTAGATCAAATGGCCAACGTAGTCCTCAACTTCAACGCGTTCCTAGAGAAAACCAAGCTGAAAGACGATGGTAGCAACTATACGGACTGGGTCCGGAACCTGAGGATCATCCTCATAGCTGCCAAGAAAGATTATGTCCTACGAGCACCGCTGGGTGACTCACCTGTTCTCCCTGCACAACAAGACGTTATGAACGCTTGGCAGTCGCGATGCGATGATTACTCCCTCGTTCAGTGCGGCATGCTTTACAGCTTAGAGCCGGGGCTCCAAAAGCGTTTTGAGAGACATGGAGCATATGAGATGTTCGAAGAGCTGAAAATGGTTTTCCAAGCTCATGCCCGGGTTGAGAGATATGAGATCTCCAACAAATTCTTTGGCTGTAAGATGGAGGAAAATAGCTCTGTCAGTGAGCACATACTCAGAATGTCTGGATTGCACAACCGCTTGACTCAACTAGAAGTTAATCTTCCGGAAGAAGTGGTCATTGACAGAATCCTCCAGTCGCTTCCACCTAGCTACAAGAGCTTTGTGATGAACTACAATATGCAGGGGATGGTAAAGACCATTCCTGAGGTGTATGCTATGCTGAAATCAGCAGAGGTAGAAATCAAGAAAGAGCATCAAGTGCTGATGGTGAATAAAACCACTAAGTTCAAAAGGAGCAAGGGTAAAAAGAACTTCAAGAAGGACGGCAAGGAAGTTGCCGCGCCCGGTAAGCAAGTTGCCGGGAAGAAGCCAAAGAATGGACCCAAGCCCGAAACTGAGTGCTTTTATTGCAAGGGAAGTGGTCACTGGAAGCGGAACTGCCCCAAATACTTAGCGGACAAGAAGGCCGGCAAAACCAAAGGTATATGTGATATACATGTAATTGATGTGTACCTTACCAGCACTCGTAGTAGCTCTTGGGTATTTGATACCGGTGCAGTTGCTCACATTTGTAACTCAAAGCAGGAGCTACGGAATAAACGGAGACTGGCGAAGGACGAGGTGACGATGCGCGTCGGGAATGGTTCCAAGGTCGATGTGATCGCCGTCGGCACGCTGCCTCTACATTTACCTACGGGATTAGTTTTAAACCTCAATAATTGTTATTTAGTACCAAGTTTGAGCATGAACATTGTATCCGGATCTCGCTTAATTCGAGATGGCTACTCATTTAAATCCGAGAATAATGGTTGTTCTATTTATATGAGAAATATGTTTTATGGTCATGCTCCGATGGTTAATGGTTTATTCTTGATGAATCTCGTACGTGATGATACACATATTCATAGTGTGAGTACCAAAAGAGTTAAAGTTGATAACAATAGTCCCACATATTTGTGGCACTGCCGCCTTGGTCACATAGGTGTCAAACGCATGAAGAAGCTCCATGCAGATGGACTTTTAGAGTCTCTTGATTATGAATCATTTGACACGTGCGAACCATGCCTCATGGGTAAAATGACCAAGACTCCGTTCTCAGGAACAATGGAGCGAGCTACCAACTTATTGGAAATCATACATACCGATGTGTGCGGTCCAATGAGTGTTGAGGCTCGCGGTGGCTATCGTTATGTTCTCACCCTCACTGATGACTTGAGTAGATATGGGTCTATCTACTTAATGAAACACAAGTCTGAGACCTTTGAAAAGTTCAAGGAATTTCAGAATGAGGTTGAGAATCAACGTGATAGAAAGATCAAGTTTCTACGATCAGATCGTGGAGGAGAATACTTGAGTCACGAATTTGGCACACACTTAAGAAAATGTGGAATAATTTCACAACTCACGCCGCCTGGAACACCTCAGCGTAATGGTGTGTCCGAACGTCGTAATCGCACTCTATTAGATATGGTGCGATCTATGATGTCTCTTACCGACTTACCGCTATCCTTTTGGGGCTATGCTTTAGAGACTGCCGCATTCACTTTAAATAGGGCTCCGTCGAAATCCGTTGAGACGACACCGTATGAATTATGGTTTGGGAAGAAACCTAAGCTGTCGTTTCTAAAAGTTTGGGGATGCGATGCTTATGTGAAGAAACTTCAACCTGAGAAGCTCGAACCCAAGTCGGAAAAATGCGTCTTCATAGGATACCCTAAAGAAACTGTTGGGTATACCTTCTACCTCAGATCCGAAGGCAAGATCTTTGTTGCCAAGAATGGATCCTTTCTAGAGAAAGAGTTTCTCTCAAAAGAAGTAAGTGGGAGGAAAGTAGAACTTGATGAAGTGTTACCTCTTGAACCGGAAAATGGCGAAACTCAAGAAATCGTTCCTGAGGTGCCTGCACCGACTAGAGAGGAAATTAATGATTATGATCAAGATACTTCTGATCAAGCTCCTACTGAAATTCGAAGGTCCACAAGGACACGTTCCGCACCAGAGTGGTACGGCAACCCTGTCTTGGAAATCATGTTGTTAGACAACGGTGAACCTTCGAACTATGAGGAAGCAATGGCAGGCCCGGATTCCGACAAATGGCTGGAAGCCATGAAATCCGAGATAGGATCCATGTATGAAAACGAAGTTTGGACTTTGACTGACTTGCCCGTTGAACGGCGAGCCATAGAAAATAAATGGATCTTTAAGAAGAAGACAGACGCGGATGGTAATGTGACCATCTATAAAGCTCGGCTTGTCGCTAAGGGTTATCGACAAGTTCAAGGAATTGACTACGATGAGACTTTCTCACCGGTAGCGAAGCTGAAGTCCGTCCGAATCATGTTAGCAATTGCCGCATACTATGATTATGAGATATGGCAAATGGACGTCAAAACGGCATTCCTTAATGGTTTCCTTAAGGAAGAATTGTATATGATGCAGCCGGAAGGTTTTGTCGATCCTAAGAATGCTGACAAAGTATGCAAGCTCCAACGCTCGATTTATGGGCTGGTGCAAGCATCTCGGAGTTGGAACATTCGCTTTGATGAGATGATCAAAGCGTTTGGGTTTACACAGACTTATGGAGAAGCCTGTGTTTACAAGAAAGTGAGTGGGAACTCTGTAGCATTTCTCATATTATATGTAGACGACATACTTTTGATGGGAAATGATATAGAACTCTTGGATAGCATTAAGGCCTATTTGAATAAAAGTTTTTCAATGAAGGACCTTGGAGAAGCTGCTTATATATTAGGCATCAAGATCTATAGAGATAGATCGAGACGCCTCATAGGTCTTTCACAAAGCACATACCTTGATAAGATATTGAAGAAATTCAATATGGATCAATCTAAGAAAGGGTTCTTACCTGTGTTACAAGGTGTGAAATTGAGCTCAGCTCAATGTTCGACCACGGCAGAAGATATAGAAGAGATGAGCGTCATCCCCTATGCCTCAGCCATAGGTTCTATTATGTATGCCATGCTGTGTACCAGACCTGATGTAAACCTTGCCGTAAGTTTGGTAGGTAGGTACCAAAGCAATCCCGGCAAGGAACACTGGACAGCGGTCAAGAATATCCTGAAGTACCTGAAAAGGACTAAGGAAATGTTTCTCGTTTATGGAGGTGACGAAGAGCTCGTCGTAAAAGGTTACGTCGACGCTAGCTTCGACACAGATCTGGATGACTCTAAGTCACAAACCGGATACGTGTATATTTTGAATGGTGGGGCAGTAAGCTGGTGCAGTTGCAAGCAAAGCGTCGTGGCGGGATCTACATGTGAAGCGGAGTACATGGCAGCCTCGGAGGCAGCACATGAAGCAATTTGGGTGAAGGAGTTCATCACCGACCTCGGAGTCATACCCAATGCGTCGGGGCCAATCAAGCTCTTCTGTGACAACACTGGAGCTATTGCACTTGCAAAGGAGCCCAGGTTTCACAAGAAGACCAGGCACATCAAGCGTCGCTTCAACTCCATTCGTGAAAATGTTCAAGATGGAGACATAGAGATTTGTAAAGTACACACGGATCTGAATGTCGCAGATCCGTTGACTAAACCTCTCCCTAAGGCAAAACATGATCAGCACCAGAACTCTATGGGTGTTCGATTCATCACAATGTAACTAGATTATTGACTCTAGTGCAAGTGGGAGACTGTTGGAAATATGCCCTAGAGGCAATAATAAAAGCTTTATTATTATATTTCCTTATTCATGATAATTGTCTTTATTCGTGCTATAATTGTGTTAACCGGAAATCGTAATACATGTGTGAATAACAGACAACAACATGTCCCTAGTGAGCCTCTAGTTGACTAGCTTGTTGATCGACAGATAGTCATGGTTTCCTGACTATGGACATTGGATGTCATCGATAACGGGATCACATCATTAGGAGAATGATGTGATGGACAAGACCCAATCCTAACATAGCATAAGATCGCATAGTTCGTTTGCTAGAGTTTTCCAATGTCAAGTATCCTTTCCTTAGACCATGAGATCATGTAACTCCCGGATACCGTAGGAGTGCTTTGGGTGTGCCAAACGTCACAACGTAACTGGGTGACTATAAAGGTATGCTACGGGTATCTCTGAAAGTGTCTGTTGGGTTGACATGGATCGAGACTGGGATTTGTCACTCCGCTTGACGGAGAGGTATCACCGGGCCCTCTCGGTAATGCATCATCACAATGAGCTCAATGTGATCAAAGTGTTTGATCACGGGATCATGCATTACGGTAACGAGAAAAGTGACTTGCCGGCAACGAGATTGAACGAGGTATTGGTATACCGACGATCGAATCTCGGGCAAGTAAAATACCGATTGACAAAGGGAATCGTATACGGGATTAATTGAATCCTTGACATCGTGGTTCATCCGATGAGATCATCGTGGAGCATGTGGGAGCCAACATGGGTATCCAGATCCCGCTGTTGGTTATTGCCCGAGAGCCGTCTCGGTCATGTCTACATGTCTCCCGAACCCGTAGGGTCTACACACTTAAGGTTCGGTGACGCTAGGGTTATAGGGATATGTATGTGCAGTAACCCGAATGTTGTTCGGAGTCCCGGATGAGATCCCGGACGTCACGAGGAGTTTCGGAATGGTCCGGAGGTAAAGATTTATATATGGAAAGTCATCATACGGACATCGGGACAAGTTTCGGGGTTATCGGTATTGTACCGGGACCACCGGAGGGTCCCGGGGGGTCCACCGGGTGGGGCCACCTATCCCGGAGGGCCCCATGGGCTGTATAAGGGAGGGAACCAGCCCATAGGGGGCTGGTGCGCCTCCCCCCCATGGGCCCATGCGCCTAGGGTTTGGGGGGAGGGAAACCCTAAAGGGGGCGCCCCCCTTGCTTGGGGGGCAAGCCCCCCTGCCCTGGCCGCCGCCCCCCCTAGGAGATCTCATCTCCTAGGGCCGGCGCCCCCCCTTGGGGGTTATATAAAGGGGGGGGAGAGAGGGGGCTGATCACCCATTGCCCTGGCGCCTCCCTCTCCCTCTCCAACACCTCCTCCTCCTCCATTGAGCACGGCGAAGCCCTGCCGGAGTACTGCAGTTCCACCATCACCACGCCGTCGTGCTGTTGCTGGAGCCTTCATCCCCAACCTCTCCTTTGCCTTGCTGGATCAAGAAGGAGGAGACGTCACGCTTTCCGTACGTGTGTTGAACGCGGAGGTGCCGTCCGTTCGGCACTAGGTCATCGGTGAATTGGATCACGGCAAGTACGACTACCTCATCCACGTTCACTCGAACGCTTCCGTTGCAATCTACAAAGTGGTATGTAGATGCTATCTAATCTGAATACTCGTTGCTTGATGAACTCCTAGATGGATCTTGGTGAAACCGTAGGAAAAATTTTAATTTTCTGCAACGTTCCCCAACACACACGATTTCAAGCCCTCTGACTAAGATAGGGGTATGTTTATTGATTCGTGAGAGCGGTGGAATGGAAGTAATCTCAGACAAGGAACCATGCACTTAAGATATAAAAAGTCTCATGCGCCCAAGACCATATGCACATGTTAATTTCTAAAGATAAAAAATGATTCATGGTCTCTCTAGTGGCAGCTTCAAAAATCAATAATTGCATTACGATGCATGATAAATATTCACTTAGTTTCCGCAATTGGATAAAATATGAAGTAAATTCCTTTTTTACCACCTAGTTTCTTTGTGATCGATTTATACCTCATTTTGAGAAAAATTCTCAATTTATATCCAAATTGATCAAAGTTGTGCCATATTTTACCCATTGCGTTTTATTCTCCAATTTCGTGCCGAATAGGCATGCCTCATAGGCATTTTTTTAATTTTTCATCTGGCATGGTGTTTGGTTTAGTGGGTCCTACCTGTGTGGATGAGAGGAAGAAATCAAAAAATTATAATTGCAACTTTTGCAGATAGATTCTCCACGACAAGTGCTTTCACTCACATTACATTCATTCATTAATAACAAGATTGCGGACCCCTTTGCTTTGCATGACTCCAAAAGTACAATAGCAGAAAAATCACGAGCACAAGATTGCAAGCCCTATGATTAAGATAAGGGTTTGTTTATTGATCCATGAGAGGTGTAGGATGGAAGTAATATCAGTCAGAACCGTGCAATTAAGATATAAAAAGTCTTGTACGCCCTCAACAGTGTATAAGACCATATGCACGTGTTAATTGGTAAGAGACCAAAAATGATTAATGATCTCACTAATAGCAGCTTTGAAAATTAATAATTGCCTTAAGATACATGATAACTATTCACCAAGTTCTTGCAATTGGACAAAATATAGTATAAATTCCTTTTTTACCCACTAGTTTGAGCTTTGTGACATATTTTACCCCATTTTCAGAAAATTTGGAATTTATACCCCAATTGATCAAAGTTGTGCCACATTTTACACCATTGCATTTTTCTGCAATTTCGTGCTAAGTAGGCGTGCCATGTAGGCGGGTTTTTTCTTTTTTCCTCTGGCTTGGCGTCTAGTTTATTTACTTGTGCGGGTTTTTTTTCTCGTGGTTTGGAGGGACGGGTCCTACCTGTCAGGGTGAGAGAAAGAAAATTTCTTAATGTATTAAAGAGGGCCTCTCTAACCGGTGAAAAGTGGTAGGTGTCCACTAACGGCTATTCCTGGCTCGGCTCCGATAACGTAATATCGCAAAATATATGGATGGACGGTTATTTAATCCGATACCTCTCTGGACAGTCTCTCAAAATGGAGTGGGATACCAAGGTATTTTATAGGAAATTTGCCTAAGGGGCAACCAAAAATCTAAAGGAAGAAATCTACCTCAGCATCTCCTAAGTCGAAAGGCATCATCTCACTTTTGTTATAATTAATTTGCACACCAGAGACTTGTTCATAATTAGTCAGGATCCACTTCAGGTTAATTTCCTTATATGGATCACCCTCTACAAACAGGATGGTGTCATCAGCATATTGAAGGCTGATGACACCCCCAGGGTATAAGCTAGGACCTAGGCATGTAATAAGATTTTTATCGGATGCTTTAGTAAGCATTCTGGTCAAAACATCCACCACCAAGTTGAAAAGCAAAGGAGACAAAGGGTCCCCCCTGCCTCAAGCCTTTTCCAGTGATTAAAAAATACTTTCAACATTATTTAACTTGACACCATTAGAACCTTGATGAGTGATCAAACCTATCCATTGGTCTAAAGCCCGTACCTTGAAGGAGTTGGAGCAGGAAGTCCAGATCTACTTTCTCAAAAGCCTTTTACTAGTCTAATTTAAGGACTACTCCTTTATCATCAGAATTGGCTACAGAGTGGATCACTTCATGAGCAGTTACCACACTCTCTAAGATATATCTGTTTTTGATGAAGGCAATTGATTTTTGGACATTAGTCTATCCATTATAAGCCTTAGTGAGAACTTTAGTAACGATTTTGAAAACACAATTAAGTTAGCTTATATGTCTAAACTTAGTCATGACAGAAGCATCTGGTTCTTTAGGAATTAGAGTTAGCACGGCAAAGTTCAACCTAAAAATATCTAGTTTGCGAGAGTGAAAGGCAGCAAACATAGCTACAAGGTGAAGGAAATATGCCCTAGAGGCAATAATAAAGTTATTATTTATTTCCTTATATCATGGTAAATGTTTATTATTCATGCTAGAATTGTATTAACCGGAAACATAATACATGTGTGAATACATAGACAAACAGAGTGTCACTAGTATGCCTCTACTTGACTAGCTCGTTAATCAAAGATGGTTATGTTTCCTGACCATGAACAAAAGAGTTGTTATTTGATTAATGGGATCACATCATTAGGAGAATGATGTGATTGACATGACCCAATCCATTAGCTTAGCACCCGATCGTTTAGTATGTTGCTATTGCTTTCTTCATGACTTATAGATGTTCCTATAACTATGAGATTATGCAACTCCCGTTTGCCGGAGGAACACTTTGTGTGCTACCAAACGTTACAACGTAACAGGGTGATTATAAAGGTGCTCTACAGGTGTCTCCAAAGGTACATGTTGGGTTGGCGTATTTCGAGATTAGGATTTGTCACTCCGATTGTCGAAGAGGTATCTCTGGGCCCTCTCGGTAATGCACATCACTTAAGCCTTGCAAGCAATGCAACTAATAAGTTAGTTGCGAGATGATGTATTACGGAACGAGTAAAGAGACTTGCCGGTAACGAGATTGAACTAGGTATTGAGATACCGACGATCAAATCTCGGGCAAGTAACATACCGATGACAAAGGGAACAACGTATGTTGTTATGCGGTCTGACCGATAAAGATCTTCGTAGAATATGTGGGAGCCAATATGAGCATCCAGGTTCCGCTATTGCTTATTGACCGGAGACATGTCTCGGTCATGTCTACATTGTTCTCGAACCCGTAGGGTCCGCACGCTTAACGTTACGATGACAGTTTCATTATGAGTTTATATGTTTTGATGTACCGAAGGTTGTTCGGAGTCCCGGATGTGATCACGGACATGACGAGGAGTCTCGAAATGGTCGAGACATAAAGATTGATATATTGGACGACTATATTCGGACACCGGAAATGTTCTGGGTGGTTTCGAAGAAAACCGGAGTGCCGGAGGGGTTACAGGAAACCCCCGGGGAAGTATTGGGCCTTAGTGGGCCTGAGGGGAGAGAGAGGGCAGCAGCCCAGGAGGTAGCGCGCCCCCTCCCATGGGGAGTCCGAATTGGACTAGGGGAGGGGGCGCGGCCCCTCTTTCCCTCTCCCTCTCCCTCTCTTTCCTTCCCCCTTCTCTCTTCCTAGTTGGACTAGGAAAGGGGAGTCCTACTCCTACTAGGAGGAGGACTCCCCCCTCCTTGGCACGCCCCAAGGGCCGGCCGGCCTCCCCCCTTGCTCCTTTATATATGGGGGCGGGGGGGGCACCTCTAGACACACAAGTCGATCTTCGTGATCGTTCTCTTAGCCGTGTGCGGTGCCCCCCTCCACCATAATCCTCGATAATATTATAGCAGTGCTTAGCGAAGCCCTGCGACGGTAGAACATCAAGATCGTCACCACGCCGTTGTGCTGATGAAACTCATCCCCGACACTTTGCTGGATCGGAGTCCGAGGATCGTCATCGAGCTGAACGTGTGCTAGAACTCGGAGGTGCCGTAGTTTCGGTGCTTGATCGGTCGGGCCGTGAAGACGTACGACTACATCAACCGCGTTGTCATAATGCTTCCGCTGTTGGTCTACGAGGGTACGTAGACAACACTCTCCCCTCTTGTTGCTATGCATCACCATGATCTTGCGTGTGCGTAGGAATTTTTTTGAAATTACTATGTTCCCCAACAGTGGCATCCGAGCCTGGTTTTATGCGTTGATGTTATATGCACGAGTAGAACACAAGTGAGTTGTGGGCGATATAAGTCATACTGCTTATCAGCATGTCATACTTTGGTTCGGCGGTATTGTTGGATGAAGCAGCCCGGACCGACATTACGCGTACGCTTACGCGAGACTGGTTCTACCGACGTGCTTTGCACACAGGTGGCTGGCGGGTGTCAGTTTCTCCAACTTTAGTTGAACCGAGTGTGGCTACGCCCGATCCTTGCGAAGGTTAAAACAGCACCAACTTGACAAACTATCGTTGTGGTTTTTGATGCGTAGGTAAGAACGGTTCTTGCTAAGCCCGTAGCAGCCACGTAAAACTTGCAACAACAAAGTAGAGGACGTCTAACTTGTTTTTGCAGGGCATGTTGTGATGTGATATGGTCAAGACATGACGCTAAATTTTATTGTATGAGATGATCATGTTTTGTAACCAAGTTATCGGCAACTGGCAGGAGCCATATGGTTGTCGCTTTATTGTATGCAATGCAATCACCCTGTAATGCTTTACTTTATCACTAAGCGGTAGTGATAGTCGTAGAAGCATAAGATTGGCGAGACAACAACGATGCTACGATGGAGATCAAGGTGTCGCGCCGGTGACGATGGTGATCATGACGTTGCTTCGGAGATGGAGATCACAAGCACAAGATGATGATGGCCATATCATATCACTTATATTGATTGCATGTGATGTTTATCTTTTATGCATCTTATCTTGCTTTGATTGACGGTAGCATTTTAAGATGATCTCTCACTAATTATCAAGAAGTGTTCTCCTTGAGTATGCACCGTTGCGAAAGTTCTTCGTGCTGAGACACCACGTGATGATCGGGTGTGATAGGCTCTACGTTCAAATACAACGGGTGCAAAACAGTTGCACACGCGGAATACTCAGGTTAAACTTGACGAGCCTAGCATATACAGATATGGCCTCGGAACACGGAGACCGAAAGGTCGAACGTGAATCATATAGTAGATATGATCAACATAGTGATGTTCACCATTGAAACTACTCCATCTCACGTGATGATCGGACATGGTTTAGTTGATTTGGATCACGTGATTACTTAGAGGATTAAAGGGATGTCTATCTAAGTGGGAGTTCTTTAATAATATGATTAATTGAACTCAAATTTATCATGAACTTAGTACCTGATAGTATCTTGCTTGTCTATGTTTGATTGTAGATAGATGGCCCGTGATGTTGTTCCGTTGAATTTTAATGCGTTTTTTGAGAAAGCAAAGTTGAAAGATGATGGTAGCAATTACACGGACTGGGTCCGTAACTTGAGGATTATCCTCATTGCTGCACAGAAGAATTACGTCCTGGAAGCACCGCTGGGTGTCAGGCCTGCTGCTGATGCAACTGACAACGTTAAGAACGTCTGGCAGAGCAAAGCTGATGACTACTCGATAGTTCAATGTGCCATGCTTTACGGCTTAGGATCGGGACTTCAACGACGTTTTGAACGTCATGGAGCATATGAGATGTTCCAGGAGTTGAAGTTAATATTTCAAGCAAATGCCCGGATTGAGAGATATGAAATTTCCAATAAGTTCTATAGCTGCAAGATGGAGGAGAACAGTTCTGTCAGTGAGCATATACTCAAAATGTATGGGTATAATAATCACTTGATTCAACTGGGAGTTAATCTTCCGGATGATTGCGCCATTGACAGAATTCTCCAATCACTGCCACCAAGCTACAAGAGCTTTGTGATGAACTATAATATGCAAGGGATGGATAAGACAATTCCCGAGCTCTTCGCAATGCTAAAGGCTGCAGAGGTAGAAATCAAAAAGGAGCATCAAGTGTTGATGGTCAATAAGACCACCAGTTTCAAGAAGAAGGGCAAAGGGAAAAAGAAGGGGAACTTCAAGAAGAACAGCAAGAAGAACAGCAAGCAAGAACTTTCAAGAAGAAACCCAAGTCTGGACCTAAGCCTGAAACTGAGTGCTTCTACTGCAAGCAGACTGGTCACTGGAAGCGGAACTGCCCCAAGTATTTGGCGGATAAGAAGGATGGCAAGGTGAACAAAGGTATATGTGATATACATGTTATTGATGTGTACCTTACTAATTCTCGCAGTAGTACCTGGGTATTTGATACTGGTTCTGTTGCTAATATTTGCAACTCGAAACAGGGACTACAGATTAAGCGAAGATTGGCAAAGGACGAGGTGATGATGCGGGTGGGAAATGGTTCCAAAGTCGATGTGATCGCAGTCGGCACTCTACCTCTACATCTACCTTCGGAATTAGTTTTAGACCTAAATAATTGTTATTTGGTGCCAACGCTGAGCATGAACATTATATCTGGATCTTGTTTGATGCGAGACGGTTATTCATTTAAATCAGAGAATAATGGTTGTTCTATTTATATGAGTAATATCTTTTATGGTCATGCACCCCTGAAGAATGGTCTATTTCTGTTGAATCTCGATAGTAGTGATACACATATTCATAATGTTGAAGCCAAAAGATGCAGAGTTGATAATGATAGTGGGACGCGGAGTTTCTGCACCCGAGCTCATTTGAGCTCGGGTGAACAGTAAAATCAAAACTATATAAAAAAATCAAAAAATTCCAATTTTTTTTTGGGAGAAACATTGACAAAAGTTCTAAGTGATTGCAAAAATTCGCCATGAAATCACATTTCTAGAAGGCGTGGCAAAAAAATCAGTACTCTGAAAAAGCTACTTTCAAAAGCATATTGGAGCACTGAATTTGTTTTTTTGCCACGCCTTACAGGAATGTGATTTCATGATGAATTTTTGCAAGCACTTAGAACTTTTGTCAATGTTTCTCCTAAAAAAATTTGGATTTTTTTGATTTTTTTTATTTTTTTTAAATTTTACTGTTCACCGAGCTCAAATGAGCTCGGGAGCAGAAAGGCACTTTCGATGATAGTGCAACTTATTTGTGGCATTGTCGTTTAGGTCATACCGGTATAAAACGCATGAAGAAACTCCATACTGATGGAATTTTTGAACCACTTGATTATGAATCACTTGGTACTTGCGAACCATGCCTTATGGGCAAGATGACTAAAATACCGTTCTCCGGTACTATGGAGAGAGCAACAGATTTGTTGGAAATCATACATACGGATGTATGTGGTCCAATGAATGTTGTGGCTCGTGGCGGATATCGTTATTTTCTCACCTTCACAGATGATTTAAGCAGATATGGATATATCTACTTAATGAAGCATAAGTCTGAAACATTTGAAAAGTTCGAAGAATTTTAGAGTAAAGTTGAAAATCATCGTAACAAGAAAATAAAGTATCTACGATCTGATCGTGGAGGAGAATATTTGAGTTACGAGTTTGGTCTACATTTGAAACAATGCGGAATAGTTTCGCAACTCACGCCACCCGGAACACCACAGCGTAATGGTGTGTCCGAACGTCGTAATCGTACTTTACTAGACATGGTACAATCTATGATGTCTCTTACTGATTTACCACTATCGTTTTGGGATTATGCTTTACAGACGGCCGCATTCACGTTAAATAGGGCACCATCAAAATCCGTTGAGACAACGCCTTATGAACTGTGGTTTAGCAAGAAACCAAAGTTGTCGTTTCTGAAAGTTTGGGGCTGCGATGTTTATGTGAAAAAACTTCAACTTGATAAGCTCGAACCCAAATCGGAGATATGTGTCTTCATAGGATCTCCAAAGAAGACTATTGGATACACCTTCTATAACAGATCCGAAGGCAAGACTTTTGTTGCTAAATTCGGAAACTTTCTAGAGAAGGAGTTTCTCTCGAAAGAAGTGAGTGGGAGGAAAGTAGAACTTGATGAGGTAACTGTACCTGCTCCCTTATTGGAAAGTAGCTCATCACAGAAAACAGTTTATGTGACACCTACACCAATTAGTGAGGAAGTTAATGATGATGATCATGAAACTTCAGATCAAGTTAATATTGAACCTCGTAGATCAACCAGAGTAAGATCCGCACCAGAGTGGTACAGTAATCATGTTCTGGAAGTCATGCTACTAGATCATGGTGAACCTACGAACTATGAAGAAGCGATGGTGAGCCCAGATTCCGCAAAATGGCTTGAAGCCATGAAATCTGAGATGGGATCCGTGTATGAAAACAAAGTATGGACTTTGGTTGACTTGTTCGATGATCGACAAGCAATTGAGAATAAATGGATCTTCAAGAAGAAGACTGACGCTGACGATAATGTTACTGTCTACAAAGCTCGACTTGTTGCAAAAGGTTTTCGATAAGTTCAAGGGATTGACTACGATGAGACCTTCTCACCCGTAGCGATGCTTAAGTCTGTCCGAATCATGTTAGCAATTGCCGCATTTTATGATTGTGAAATTTGGCAGACGGATGTCAAAACTGCATTCCTGAATGGATTTCTGAAAGAAGAGTTGTATATGATGCAACTGGAAGGTTTTGTCGATCCAAAGGGAGCTAACAAAGTGTGCAAGCTCCAGCGATCCATTTATGAACTGGTGCAAGCCTCTCGGAGTTGGAATAAACGCTTTGATAGTGTGATCAAAGCATTTGGTTTTATACAGACTTTTGGAGAAGCCTGTATTTACAAGAAAGTGAGTGGGAGCTCTGTAGCATTTCTGATATTATATGTGGATGACATATTACTGATCGAAAATGATATAGAATTTCTGGATAGCATAAAGGGATACTTGAATAAAAGTTTTTCAATGAAAGACCTCGGTGAAGCTGCATACATATTGGGCATTAAGATCTATAGAGATAGATCGAGACGCTTAATTGGACTTTCACAAAGCACATACCTTGACAAAGTTTTGAAAAAGTTCAAAATGGATCAGGCAAAAAAAGGATTCTTACCTGTGTTACAAGGTGTGAAGTTGAGTAAGACTCAATGCCCAACCACTGCAGAAGATAGAGAGAAAATGAAAGATGTTCCCTATGCTTCAGCCATAGGCTCTATCATGTATGCAATGCTGTGTACCAGACCTGATGTGTGCCTTGCTATAAGTCTAGCAGGGAGGTACCAAAGTAATCCAGGAATGGATCAATGGACAGCGGTCCAGAACATCCTGAAGTACCTGAAAAGGACTAAGGATATGTTTCTCGTATATGGAGGTGACAAAGAGCTCATTGTAAATGGTTACGTTGATGCAAGCTTTGACACTGATCCGGACGATTCTAAATCGCAAACCGGATACGTGTTTATATTAAACGGTGGAGCTATCAGTTGGTGCAGTTCTAAACAAAGCGTCGTGGCGGGATCGACATGTGAAGCCGAGTACATAGCTGCTTCGGAAGCAGCAAACGAAGGAGTCTGGATGAAGGAGTTCATATCCGATCTAGGTGTCATACCTAGCGCATCGGGTCCAACGAAAATCTTTTGTGACAATACTGGTGCAATTGCCTTGGCAAAGGAATCCAGATTTCAAAAGAGAACCAAGCACATCAAGAGACGCTTCAATTCCATTTGGGACCTAGTCCAGGTGGGAGACATAGAGATTTGCAAGATACATACGGATCTGAATGTTGCAGACCCATTGACTAAGCCTCTTCCACGAGCAAAACATGATCAGCACCAAGGCTCCATGGGTGTTAGAATCATTACTATGTAATCTAGATTATTGACTCTAGTGCAAGTGGGAGACTAAAGGAAATATGCCCTAGAGGCAATAACAAAGTTATTATTTATTTTCTTATATCATGATAAATGTTTATTATTCATGCTAGAATTGTATTAACCGGAAACATAATACATGTGTGAATACATAGACAAACAGAGTGTCACTAGTATGCCTCTACTTGACTAGCTCGTTAATCAAAGATGGTTATGTTTCCTGACCATGAACAAAAGAGTTGTTATTTGATTAATGGGATCACATCATTAGGAGAATGATATCATTAGGAGAATGATATCATTAGGAGAATGATGTGATTGACATGACCCATTCCATTAGCTTAGCACCCGATCGTTTAGTGTGTTGCTATTGCTTTCTTCATGACTTATAGATGTTCCTATGACTATGAGATTATGCAACTCCCATTTGCCGGAGGAACACTTTGTGTGCTACCAAACGTCACAACGTAACAGGGTGATTATAAAGGTGCTCTACAGGTGTCTCCAAAGGTACATGTTGGGTTGGCGTATTTCGAGATTAGGATTTTTCACTCCGATTGTCGGAGAGGTATCTCTGGGCCCTCTCGGTAATGCACATCACTTAAGCCTTGCAAGCAATGCAACTAATAAGTTAGTTGCGAGATGATGTATTACGGAACGAGTAAAGAGACTTACCGGTAACGAGATTGAACTAGGTATTGAGATACCGACGATCGAATCTCGGGCAAGTAACATACCGATGACAAAGGGAACAACGTATGTTGTTATGCGGTCTGATCGATAAAGATCTTCATAGAATATGTGGGAGCCAATATGAGCATCCAGGTTCCGCTATTGGTTATTGACCGGAGACATGTCTCGGTCATGTCTACATTGTTCTCGAACCCGTAGGGTCCGCACGCTTAACGTTACGATGACAGTTTCATTATGAGTTTATATGTTTTGATGTACCGAAGGTTTTTGGAAGTACTGGATGTGATCACGGACATGACGAGGAGTATCGAAATGGTCGAGACATAAAGATTGATATATTGGACGACTATATTCGGACACCGGAAATGTTCTGGGTGGTTTCGGAGAAAACCGGAGTGCCGGAGGGGTTACCGGAACCCCCTGGGGAAGTATTGGGCCTTAGTGGGCCTGAGGGGAGAGAGAGGGCAGCAGCCCAGGAGGTGGCGCGCCCCCTCCCATGGGGAGTCCGAATTGGACTAGGGGAGGGGGGTCCTACTCTCTTCCTAGTTGGACTAGGAAAGGGGAGTCCTACTCCTACTAGGAGGAGGACTCCCCCCTCCTTGGCGCGCCCCAAGGGCCGGCCGGCCTCCTCCCTTGCTCCTTTATATACGGGGGCAGGGGGCACCTCTAGACACACAAGTTGATCTTCGTGATCGTTCTCTTAGCCGTGTGCGGTGCCCCCCTCCACCATAATCCTCGATAATATTGTAGCGGTGCTTAGGCGAAGCCCTGCGACGGTAGAACATCAAGATCGTCACCACGTCGTCGTGATGACGAAACTCATCCCCGACACTTTGCTGGATCGGAGTCCGGGGATCGTCATCGAGCTGAACGTGTGCTAGAACTCGAGGTGCCGTAGTTTTGGTGCTTGATCGGTCGGGCCGTGAAGACGTACGACTACATCAACTGCGTTGTCATAACGCTTCCGCTGTCGGTCTACGAGGGTACGTAGACAACACTCTCCTCTCTCGTTGCTATGCATCACCATGATCTTACGTGTGCGTAGGAATTTTTTTGAAATTTCTACGTTCCCCAACAGAAGGGAACTCTTGATTAGGTACCATAATTTCTAGTAGAAGAAGAAAGGGAGGCCATCAGGACTAGGTGCTCCATCAGAGTAGGGCCCAAAGATGGCAGCCTTGACTTCTTCCTCGGAGAAATTTGCAGAAAGCATCTCATTCTCCTCAGAGAAATATGGTAGAAGAAGAGTAGGACCGGGTGAAAGCAATCATCATATAAACAAGTCCAAGTGCAATAAAAATAATAGACATGCTGGACAACAACGCAAACATGCCCAAAAAATGAAAATAAAATGTGATAAAAGGCTCACCGAAGCCAATTGATCAACGACTAGAAGGTGAAGCGAGTCGACGGCCTGCCACTATGAAATCAATCAATGCAATCTAGGCGAGCTCTGTCCTGGTAGCAGTACTGCTTAGTCAAGGTTGCGGGAGGCGACAGGATGAGTCGCACGCTCCACGACAGTCTTTGTTTTTTGCTTCTTGACCGACATCAATCATTTCGTTTTCATGATTTTGTTTTTTGCTTTTCGTGGGAATACCGTAAGACAGACACTATGAATTCTATCATTCTACTCCCTCCGTCCTATATAATATAAGGGCGTTTGTAGAGTCGGAAACGCTCTTATATATGGGTCTTATATATGGGACGGAGGGAGTAGAAGATATTGGTAGATTATTAGTAAAAAAAAGACCAATTCGTCAAGAAAAATGAATTGATTTTATGAAGCATTTCCTTCAAGTAGCATCGACCATAGCGCAATCAATCATCCAGGAGGGAGAAAAATATCCAGGAAAACAACCAGCAGGAGTGCTTTTCAGCTGAATGAATGAGTGCCACTTGATGATGACGAGTGGAGGAATTAACCTGATTTTTGAATGGCCCGATGCCCCAATCACTCCGGTCCAGCACGCGCTGCCAAACACACACGGGCACACCAATCCCAATCCCATCCTTGTCCACCTGCCAATTCATTCCAAGTCCAAGTCCACCTTCCCGCTGCCCGAGTCAACACACCACTCTGCACCTTCCCGCCGTGTTCCCTCCACCACCACCGCCGCCGCCCGCCGCACTCGTGGTTATCCATCCCCATGATCGCCTCATCTCCCACCACCACCCGCACGCCTGGCCACGGCTCCACCAATACCGCCTGAGCTGAATGGCCGTCCACGTCGTGCCCCTCCTCCTCCTCCTCTTCCTCGCCACGGCCCTCCCGTACACCGCCCTCGCCGTTTTCTCCCCGGACTTCAAGATCTTCCTCGCGTGCGGCGCTGGAGCCGACGTGCCCTTCCCGTCCGACAACCCCGCGCGCACCTTCGTGCCGGACGCCCGCTACCTCTCGCAGCGCGCCGCCGCGGTGTCTGCCAGTGCCAGCTCCAACGCGGCCTCCACTCTGTACGCCGCCGCGCGCGCCGACACCTCGGCCTTCTCCTACCGCCTCACCTACCCCGCCACGGCGGGCGCGTCGTCGTTCCTCGTCCTGCGCCTCCACTTCTTCCCGTTCGTCCCCGCCTCCTCCTCCACCAGCCTTTCCTCCGCGCGCTTCGCCGTCTCGGTCCTCGACGCCTACGCCCTGCTGCCCGCCTTCTCGCCGCCGGCCGACGGCGTCGTCAAGGAGTTCTTCGTCCCGCGCGGCGGGTCGGGAGATTTCACCATCAGGTTCACCCCGGACGCCGGCTCCTCCGCGTTCGTCAATGCCGTCGAGCTGTTCCCAGCCCCGCCGGAGCTGCTGTGGAACGGCTCCAACTCGGTGGTGCCGGTGGGCGTCCTGGGGAACGACGACTTGCCCCGGTGGCAGCTGGACGCGCTGGAGACGGTGTACCGACTCAACGTCGGCGGGCCCAAGGTGACCAGGGAGAACGACACGCTCTGGCGGACGTGGCTCCCCGACGGCGCCTACCTCTTCGGCGCCCCCGGGCAGTCGGCTGTGAACAACACGTCCAGCCCGATCATCTACAACCCGCCGAACACAAGGGAGGTGGCACCGGACGTCGTGTACAGGACGCAGCGCGCGGCGAACGTGACGGACTTCCTGCGGGCGACAACGCCGGGCCTCAACTTCAACGTCACGTGGACGTTCCCGGCGGAGGCAGGGTCCCGCTACCTCGTCCGCCTCCACTTCTGCGACTACGAGGTGGTCAGCTCCGTCGTCGGTGTTGGCATCGTCTTCAACGTCTATGTCGCGCAAGCCATCGGCACTCCAGCCCTCTCGCCAAAGGATCGGGCGACGCAGCCGAACGAGGCCTTTTACATGGACTACGCGGCCAGGGCGCCCAGAGCCGGGAACCTCACCGTCAGCATCGGCTGGTTGCGGCAAAGCAGCGGAGGCGGCATACTCAACGGGCTGGAGATCATGAAGCTGCAAACCGTCAATCTGAGCTCGCCGGGGTCGCACGGCCTGACCAAGAGAAGCATCATCATCATCGTGCTCGCGACGGTGCTCGGCGCCGCCGTCCTTGCGTGCGCGGTGCTCTGCTTTTTCGTCGTGCGCCGGAGGAAGCGGAGGCAGGTGGCGCCGCCGGCGTCGACGGAGGACAAGGAGAGCACGCAGCTTCCGTGGTCGCCGTACACGCAGGAAGGCATCTCCGGCTGGGCCGACGAGTCGATGAACCGGTCCAGCGAGGGCACCACCGCCAGGATGCAGCGGGTGAGCACCAAGCTGCACATCTCGCTGGCGGAGCTCAAGGCCGCCACGGACAACTTCCACGACCGCAACCTCATCGGCGTCGGCGGGTTCGGCAACGTCTACAAGGGCGCGCTCGCCGACGGCACGCCCGTGGCGGTGAAGCGCGCCATGCGCGCCTCCAAGCAGGGCCTGCCCGAGTTCCACACGGAGATCGTGGTGCTGTCCGGCATCCGGCACCGCCACCTCGTCTCGCTCATCGGCTACTGCAACGAGCAGGCGGAGATGATCCTGGTCTACGAGTACATGGAGAAGGGCACGCTGCGGGGCCACCTCTACGGCGGCGGCGACGACGACCAGCCGCCGCTCTCCTGGAAGCAGCGCCTCGAGATCTGCATCGGCGCCGCCAGGGGCCTGCACTACCTCCACAGCGGCTACTCCGAGAACATCATCCACCGCGACGTCAAGTCCACCAACATCCTCCTCGGCACCGACGCCGGCGGCAGCACCGGCGGCGGCGCCATCATCGCCAAGGTCGCCGACTTCGGGCTCTCGCGCATCGGGCCGTCGCTGGGGGAGACGCACGTCAGCACCGCCGTCAAGGGCAGCTTCGGGTACCTCGACCCGGAGTACTTCAAGACGCAGCAGCTCACGGACCGCTCCGACGTCTACTCCTTCGGCGTGGTGCTCTTCGAGGTGCTCTGCGCGCGCCCCGTCATCGACCAGAGCCTCGACCGCGACCAGATCAACATCGCCGAGTGGGCCGTCCGGATGCACGGGGAGGGGAAGCTCGACAAGATCGCCGACGCCAGGATCGCCGGCGAGGTCAACGACAACTCGCTGCGCAAGTTCGCCGAGACGGCGGAGAGGTGCCTGGCGGACTACGGCGCCGACCGCCCGTCCATGGGCGACGTGCTCTGGAACCTCGAGTACTGCCTCCAGCTGCAGGAGACGCACGTCAACAGGGACGCCTTCGAGGACAGCGGCGCCGTCGCCACGCAGCTCCCAGCCGACGTCGTCGTGCCGCGGTGGGTGCCATCGTCCACGAGCCTGCTGATGATGGACGACGCGGACGAGACGGGCCTGAGCATGACCGAGCTCGCCGACAGCCAGGTCTTCTCCCAGCTCAATGCCCGCGGCGAGGGGCGATGATCCATCTAATTCGTGCACCATTTCTGCAATCTGTACCAGTAGAGTAGATGTTCTCTGAATCAACAGTTTTGGAGTGGATATTCTCTGAAAGAATCAACAATGGACACGATTCAGCATTGTTTTGGAGGCGATGAGTAAAATGAGCCCTCATCTGGGCACCATTGTTGATGCTCCTCCACAGCTCTCAGACATGTGCAATTGTCTATGATAATAATTTGCAGTTCCATGTACTATCGCCATTTTTAGGCTTCTGCTTTTTATTTTAAAAAATATTGGGATGCCAAAAAAACTTGATTGTCTTTTCATCAGGCAAATAACAGAGCCAAATTTTCTGGTTTTCATCAAACACCATGACAGTATACCTCAAGCAAAGCACATGTAAAGCTGATTCCACAAAATACAAGAAACAAATCACAGCATATGTGAACTTTTTTCTTTTTCCAATCGGGCTCACACGTCTTTTATAACTGGACCAAACAGCACCAAATGACAACTAGAACAAAAGCAACATGAGCAGAAAGGGGGTAGCGAGTTTGAGCACTAGCAGAAAACCCAGTGCGAGCACTTCTGAAACAAAGTACCCACCATGGGGCGAAAACCTGCTGGCACTAACCATCAAGCACCAAAATAGTATCTAAGAGACCCACCAAACTAAGGCAACTAGTGACACCGCCCAACAGGAGACAAATCAACCTCAGCAGGCATCAAACCCCACTGAGGACCAAGCAAACCAAAAAGCTAGCACACCAACATCGAGCTCAGACTTTAGCTCCCCTGCTCTAGTGCGAGTCTGCCACGAGAAGTAGATCGATCAGCCAGAGACGTCGCCACCCCAGCCCGGAGTTTCGCCTTGTCATCTCCCTTCATCAAACCTGACCAATATATCATGAAAGAGCACACAGTGAAGACAGTCTCCAAAGGCGTGCGAACAACACCACTTCTCAAACGTGATCTTGTTGCGAGTGCACCAAATCCCCCAACAAATAGCAGCTATGATCTCCATATAATATTTCCTGGCGGAGGAGGAACTTATACAGCCACACCCAACTCTGCCAAAGGGATCTGGGGCAACTAGATGCCCCCAAGGCCAAACAGAAAGTTCCCCACACCGAACGAGCAAATGTACAGCCAAAAAATACGTGTCCAGCAGTTTCAACGTCACGACAAAACGAACAAGAAGGATTACCAGGCCAGCTTCTTCTGTGAGAAGAATTGGGAAGCGTAGAACCCTTCGTCTGGGCCGCATTGTATTATATAGAGATCATGCGGTGGCTTACAAGGTAGAGATCGATCGAGAGAAGAGGAGATCGGTCATGGTTCGGTACATGGAGGTTTAACAGATGTAGAGATAAGAGGAGATAAGATTACAAAGATTTAAACTGCTCAACTACTCTCCTATCTCTATACAACATATTCTAACATTCCCCCTCAATCTGAACCGAGTGAACTTTACCAAGGTTAAGATTGTTCTTGAAGTCATTCAATCTTCCTCTAGTAAGAGGTTTTGTGAAGCCATCAGCAAGTTAATCACCAGTTGGTATAAATCAAATATCAAGTAGCTTGCGAGCTACTCTTTCTCTGACAAAGTGAAAATCAACTTCAATGTGTTTAGTTCGTGCATGGAAAACATGATTAGCTGAGAGATAGGTTGCACCAATATTATCACACCATAACCTCGCAGCTTGTGGAGTGAAAGCACAAGTGCTCCCTAGGTGGTTTTGGTAATTGATGTCAACATATCTCTTGTTGGACTAACACTTTTATCTAGTATGTTTCAGATAAGTTCAACAATGGAGTGGCATGGACTAAAGGATGTGGGAACTCCTTCAAGATGCTAAGGACAAAGGATTGGCTAAAGCTTCAAGCTCAAGACTCTTCATTTTACATTTTAGTGATCCAATATCAAATTGAGTCTATAGGAAAAGCCAATACTATCAAGGAGGGATGAGGTGTTGCTTAATGAGCCTCTTGCTTCATGTGCTTGGTGATATGCTCCAAAACCCTCAGCTACTTTCCCACTTCCACATATGACCTAAACCTAAAGTCAAACTCGGACCTACCGATTCTTTCTATCCGGCGCCACCGAGTTTCACATGTCATAGCCACTGCCAAACCCTAAGCAAATCGGTTCTACCGATAGGGATCTCGGTCTCATCGAGATGGGATTGTAATCTCTCTGTGTATGTCCATTACCAAAGTCGGTCTCACCGAGTTTAGGCAATCGGTACTACCGAGATTACAATGCAAACTCTCTGGTTAACTTATTACCAAAATCGGTCCAACCGAGTTTAGTAATCGGTCCCACCGAGTTTGCCTGACCAACTCTCTGGTTAGCTAATTACCAAAATCGGTCTCACCGAGATTACGTTATGCCCTAACCCTAACCATATCGGTCCTACCGAGTTGCATATCGGTCCCACCGAAAACCCTAACGGTCACTAAGTTTACTAAAATCGGTCTGACCGAGTTTGTTGATTCGGTCCCACCGAGATTGGTAAATTGTGTGTAACGGTTAGATTTTGTGTGGAGGCTATATATACCCCTCCACCTCCTCTTCATTCGTGGAGAGAGCCATCAGACTAAGCCTACACTTCCAGCATCCTATTTCTAAGAGAGAACTACCCACTCTTGTGTTGAGGCCAAGATATTCCATTCCTACCATATGAATCTTGATCTCTAGCCTTCCCCAAGTTGCTTTCCACTCAAATCTCCTTTCCAGCAGATCCAAATCCTATGAGAGAGAGTTGAGTGTTGGGGAGACTATCATTTGAAGCACAAGAGCAAGGAGTTCATCATCAACACACCGTTCGTTACTTCTTGAAGAGTGGTGTCTCCTAGATTGGCTAGGTGTCACTTGGGAGCCTCCGACAAGATTGTGGAGTTGAACCAAGGAGTTTGTAAGGGCAAGGAGATCGCCTACTTCGTGAAGATCTACCGCTAGTGAGCCAAATCCTTCGTGGGTGATGGCCATGATGGGATAGACAAGGTTGCTTCTTCGTGGACCCTTCGTGGATGGAGCCCTCCGTGGACTCGCGCAACTGTTACCCTTCGTGGGTTGAAGTCTCCATCAACGTGGATGTAGGATAGCACCACCTATCCGAACCACGCCAAAAACATCCGTGTCTCCAATTGCGTTTGAATTCTCCAAACTCTTCCCTTTACATTCTTGCAAGATGCATGCTTTACTTTCCGCTGCTCATATACTCTTTGCATGCTTGCTTGATATGTATTATGAATGTTGAAATTGTGCCTAAACTCCACTTAAACCAAAAAAGTTTAAAAACTGCAACTTTAGCACTAAGTGTCTAATCACCCCCCCCCCCTCCAGACACATCTTCTCAAGATCCTACAAGTGGTATCAGAGCTTTGGTCTCCATTGCCTTGGTTTAGTCACCATTGGAGGAAGATGGATGATTCTACTTTGGGGAGTCTTAGACATAGAGTGCCTATTCTTGATGGAGAGTATTTTCATGAGTGGAAAAATGAGATGCTTGTAATTTTCAATCAATATCATTTGAACAAGTACATTGCTAGCCCTTGTGCACCTCATGTTGATCCTATGCATCCTACCCTTGATGAAGATATTGACATGATTCGCAATCTTAGAACTGTTGAGCTCATCGTTAGAGGATTGCCCAAAAATTTGATTGCTAGTTTTCCTACTCTCAAGTGTGCTTACACTATATGGAAATTTCTTGAGGAACGCTTTCCAAATTATTCCTTGAAAAATCTAGATGAAATTCTCCATAAATCTATTGCCTTGAGTGAGACGAACTCTAGTGATCCTAGTTTTGGTGATTGTCTATTTGAGCTTACCAATCTCATGCATGCTAAAGGAAATGTTGGAATCATTAGCGATATCATATCCGAAGCTATAAGAATTCATAAAGGTAACCGCTTTGATGATCATGTACCTAGTGAACTACCTTCTCTAGGATTTGATCAATCACAAGATGATGTTGAACATGGATACTATGATAAGGATGATGATAGTGACTTCGATCTTGATGATGCAATGAGACATTTTGGTCTTATGGCAAATCTTCGGGGATATGTGTCAGGAGGAAAGGAATGGGTTCTTGACAGTGGATGTACTGATCATGTGACCGGAGATGAAGAGATGTTCCGTGAGCTTGCTGAAAATGACGGCCCTCGAAAATATGTCACCTTTGGTGATAATTCAAAGGGTAAGGTGGTTGGCCTTGGTAAGGTGGTCATATCACATGATAGCTCCATTCAAAATTTCATGCTCGTTGAATCTCTCGGCTACAACTTACTTTCAGTATCTAGACTTGCTGATTTTGGTTTCAATGTCCTATTTACTGAGGTAGATTGCCAAGTGTTTCGTCGAGACAATCATAAAATGGTCTTTACCGGTATACGTAGAGGTGATCTTTACATTGTCGATTTCTCTAAAAAGGCACAACCTAAAACTTGCTTTATTGCTAAATCCTCAAAAGGTTGGTTGTGGCATAGACGACTAGGTCACGTTGGCATGAGAAACCTTGACAAACTTATTAAAGGAAATCATATCCTTGCAGTTAACGATGTCATATTTGATAAGGATAGACTTTGCAGTGCTTTTCAAGCAGGTAAACAGGTTGGAGGAAGGCATCCCCTGAAGAACATCATGACCACAAGGAGGCCACTCGAGCTACTTCATATGGATCTTTTTGGTCCCAACGCCTACAAGAGTCTTGGTGGAAATTCTTTTGGTCTAGTTATAGTTGATGATTTTTCAAGATTTACGTGGGTGTTCTTTCTTGATGATAAATCACAAGTCCAAAAGATCTTCAAAAACTTCGCTAGAAAGGCCCAAAATCAATTTGAAGTGAAGATCAAGAAGGTTCGCAGCGACAAGGGAACGGAGTTCAAGAATGCAAATGTGGACACCTTTCTTGACGAAGAAGGGATTTCACACGAGTTATCGGCTACGTACACACCTCAACAAAATGGAGTTGTTGAGAGGAAGAACCGGACGCTCATCGAAATGGCGAGAACGATGCTTGATGAGTACAAGACGCCGAAGCACTTTTGGGCAGAAGCGGTTGAGACAGCTTGTCATGCAACAAATCGCTTGTATCTTCACAAGCTACTCGGCAAGACGGCATACGAGCTCCTCACCGGTAACAAACCCCAAGTTGGATACTTTCGAGTATTCGGCTCAAAGTGCTACATTCTTGATAAGCATCGTCGTTCTAAATTTGCTCCTAAGTCTCATGAAGGTTTTCTACTTGGTTATGGCTCAAACTCTCGCACTTACCGTGTCTACAACAATTTCACCCAAAAGGTTGAAGAAACGGTGGATGTGAAGTTTGATGAATCTAACGGCTCGCAAGTAGAGCAATTGCCAATTGATGTAGCAGACAAAGACCCTTCGGAAGCAATTCAAGACTTGTCCATTGGCAAGATTCGTCCAACGGAAATGAAGGAGAGTACCTCGTCCGTCCGGGTGGAAGCTTCTACATTACGTCAAGGTGAACCAAGAGTTGATACGGAAGCATCCACAAGTGGGACACATCAAGATGAAGAAAACGAGGAAGTACACCAAGATGAACATCAACAACCTCCTTCTCCACCACGACAAGAGAACAACAACGTCAACAATGAAGAAGGACAAGAAGAAGAAGAACAAGATGAAGAGGATGTTCCATCCCGACCCAAGCAAAAGCTTACACGAGTTCGAGCAAGAATTGCCAAAGATCATCTCGTCGAGCAAATCTACAAAGATATCCAAACCGGGAGAATCACTCGCTCTAAAACTCGTTTAGCTAACTTTTGTGAAAACTATTCATTCATCTCTAGCATTGAACCTATGAAGGTTGAAGAAGCATTGGAAGATCCGGACTGGATAAACGCTATGCATGAAGAGCTACACAACTTTGAGAGAAACCAAGTTTGGACATTGGTTGAGAAGCCCGACAACAACCACAACATCATTGGTACCAAATGGGTGTTTCGCAACAAGCAAGATGAAGATGGACAAGTGGTTTGCAACAAAGCACGTCTCGTCGCCCAAGGATACACACAAGTCGAAGGTATGGACTATGGTGAGACATATGCTCCCGTTGCTAGACTTGAGTCCATTCGCATCTTACTTGCCTATGCTAATCACCATAATATCACCTTGTACCAAATGGACATTAAAAATGCTTTTCTAAATGGTGAAATAGAGGAGGAAGTTTATGTCAAATAACCTCCCGGCTTTGTCAATCCTAAGAAACCAAATCACGTTTACAAACTTCACAAAGCCCTTTATGGTCTTAAACAAGCTCCTAGAGCATGGTATAAATGCTTGACCAAGTTCCTTATTGCAAGTGGTTTTGAAATTGGAAAAATTGATTCCACACTTTTTACTAAAAGGGTTAATGGAGAACTATTTGTATGCCAAATTTATGTTGATGATATCATATTTGGTTCAACTAACCCTCTTTTTAGCGAAAAGTTTGGAAAGCTAATGTCGAAGAAGTTTGAGATGTCTATGATGAGTGAACTCAAATTGTTTCTCGGTTTGCAAATCAAGCAAACTAAGGAAGGTACATTTGTCTCTCAAACGAAGTACACCAAAGACTTATTCAAGAAGTTCAATATGGAAGAATGCAAAGGTATGCCTACACCCATGCCTACTAGTGGACATCTTGATTTGACCAAAGATGGTGAACCGGTTGATAAAAAGGTTTATCGCTCTATGATTGGTTCATTGTTATACCTATGTGCTTCACGACCCGATATCATACTAAGTGTATGCATGTGTGCAAGATATCAAGCTGCTCGTAAATAATGTCATCTTAAGGCCGTGAAAAGGATAGTGAGATACTTAATTCATACACCAAATTTTGGCATTTGGTATCCTAAGAGGGCATCTTTCGATCTTGTTGGCTATTCCGACTCGTTCTACGCCGGAGACAAGGTTGATAGAAAGTCCACTTCGGGTACTTGTCAATTTCTTGGTAGATCTCTTGTGTCTTGGTCCTCCAAGAAATAAAACTCGGTATCCTTATCTACCGCCGAAGCGGAGTACATCGCCGATGGTTCATGTTGTGCTCAGTTACTTTGGATGACCCAAACACTTAAAGATTATGGGATATATGTGAAACATGTTCCATTGCTTTGTGACAATGAAAGTGCTATCAAAATTGGTCATAATCCTGTGCAACATTCTCGAACTAAGCATATTGAAGTTCGTCATCATTTCATTCGAGATCATGTTGCTAAGGGTGACATTAATCTTAAGCATGTTCGCACCGATAAGCAATTAGCAGATATATTCACTAAACCACTTGATGAGAAAGTGTTTTGCAGGTTAAGAGGAGAATTGAACATCATTGATGCTTCAAACTTGGAGTAGAAACTCCATTGGATACATGCAAGACATGAGCTTATGACTAATCCATGATATATCTCTTATGATGATTATCTTATGTCTTGGACAAATTTGCATCTTGCATGTTATCTAACCCATGTAGGTACTTGGTTGAATCTAATTCTATGAGATTGTGACTCACTCACATCTTGAGCAATCCCTACATCACCAAGTCTCTACACAATGGTGGTTGAAGACAAGAAAGCACAAAACCATTCAAACATATCCTTTGACAAATTCTATGTTGAGCTTCATGATTGTCATTTTTGGATACACAAGTGCTCTTCCTTGCAAGAACTTGTTGGGGAACGTTGCAGAAAACAAAATTTTCCTACGGTTTCACCAAGATCCATCTATGAGTTCATCTAGCAACGAGTGATCGGATGCATCTACATACCTTTGCAGATCGCGAGCGGAAGCGTTCAAAAGAACGGGGATGAGGTAGTCGTACGCGACGTGATCCAATTCACCGGAGATCCTAGCACCGAACGGACGGCACCTCCGCGTTCAACACACGTACGGAGCGGATGACGTCTCCTCCTTCTTGATCCAGCAAGGGGGGAGGAGAGGTTGATGAAGATCCAGCAGCACGACGGCGTGGTGGTGAATGCAGGGCGTCACAGCAGCAGGGCTTCGCCGTGCACTACGAGAGGGAGAGGTGTAGCAGGGAGAGAGGGAGGCGCCAGAGGCAAGGGTGTGGCTGCCCCTCCCTCCCCACCCCCTTTATATAGGCCCCTTGGGGGGGCGCCGGCCCCTGGAGATCCCATCTCCAGAGGGGGCGGCGGCCAGGGGGGTGGAGTGCCCCCCAAGGCAAGTGGGCGCCCCCCCCACCCTAGGGTTCCAACCCTAGGCGCATGGGGTGGGCCTTGGGGGGCGCACCAGCCCACTATGGGCTGGTCCCCCCTCCCACTTCAGCCCATGGGGCCCTCCGGGATGGATGGACCCCCGGGACCCATCTGGTGGTCCCGGTACAATACCGGTGACCCCCAGATCACTCCCGATGGCCGAAACTGCACTTCCTATATATAATTCTTCGGCTCCGGACTACTCCGAAACTCCTCTGACGTCCGGGATCTCATCCGGGACTCCGAACAACATTCGGGTTACTGCATATACATATCTTCACAACCCTAGCGTCACTGAACCTTAAGTGTGTAGACTCTACGGGTTCGGAAGACAGGCAGACATGACCGAGACGGCTCTCGGGCAATAACCAACAGAGGGATCTGGATACCCATGTTGGTTCCCACATGCTCCACGATGATCTCATCGGATGAACCACGATGTCGAGGATTCAATTAATCCCATATACAATTCCCTTTGTCAATCGGTATTTTACTTGCCCGAGATTCGATCGTCGGTATCCCAATACCTCGTTCAATCTCGTTACCGGCAAGTCACTTTACTCGTACCGTAATGCATGATCCTGTGATCAAACACTTTGATCACATTGAGCTCATTATGATGATGCATTACCGAGTGGGCCCGGTGATACCTCTCCGTCATGCGGAGTGACAAATCCCAGTCTCGATCCGTGTCAACCCAACAGACACTTTCGGAGATACCCGTAGTATACCTTTATAGTCACCCAGTTACGTTGTGACGTTTGGCACACCCAAAGCACTCCTACGGTATCCGGGAGTTACACGATCTCATGGTCTAAGGAAAGGATACTTGACATTGGAAAACTCTAGCAAACGAACTATACGATCTTGTGCTATGTTTAGGATTGGGTCTTATCCATCACATCATTCTCCTAATGATGTGATCTCATTATCAATGACATCCAATGTCCATAGTCAGGAAACCATGACTATCTGTCGATCAACGAGCTAGTCAACTAGAGGCTTACTAGGGACATGTTGGTGTCTATTATTCACACATGTATTACAATTTCCGGATAACACAATTATAGCATGAATAAAGACAATTATCATGAACAAGGAAATATAATAATAATGCTTTTATTATTGCCTCTAGGGCATATTTCCAACAAAACTAACCCATGTAGGTAGATGGACTCAAATTCCAAGTGGTGCTCCCAATTCTTGATGAGCTACATCAACCTCGAGCACCCACACAAGTTCAACTACATGAGCAAGATCCACACCACCACCCAAGGTATGTTATTCCATCTTAGAGAAGCTTTACTCCAAGTCATGAGTCAAAGCAACTCAACAAGATGTGAATACATCAAAATGCTTAAACGAAAAATGGTAACCCCATTTTGAGCTTAAACGATGAGTATGACCTATGATCAAGTGCTCTCACTTGACTCCTAAGTCAACATACTCTAACATAGGTGACTATGTCACCGCCCAACTCTAGATGAAGTTCTCTTGTGTTCTTTTCTGTGCTATTGCATTTGTCTCATGCATATTTGTTTTCTTTTTGTTAACTTCATCTAGATCTTTCAGTTTCTTGTCTTTTCTTTTTGTTTTTATTCTGCATTTTCTGCATCAAATCCATTGCAAATCTTTGTGAGTTCTTAATTGTCTAGTGAGCTGAGGTGACAAGTGTTTTTCTCTGTGATGAACTCGGTTTCACCGACTTGTAGTTTTCGGTCCAACCGAATTCTTTCGGTACCACCGAAACATGCCACTCGGTGCCACCGATTTCACAACAGGAAAAACAGTTTGCCACTTGTTCTATATTTCTTCTGATCCAGCTCCACTCAATGAATCTTGTCCTCTACAAGCATCACAGTTTTATCCATTGCTTTGTGCTGAGTCTCAAGGATCAAACCCATTCGACAGATTCCAGAAAGCCCTTCTTGGAAATTGATGTCAAAGGGGGAGAGAGATATCGCATCAAAGCTTATCACCTACAAGGGAGAGAGTATTAAGGGGGAGAAAGAGATCTCCAAGGGGAGAGAATACTCAAGGATCCCAGATGCTTGATGTTCAAGAGGAGAGATGCCACATGTCTTTTTGGGGGAAAGACATGTTCATATGTGCTTATTTGCATTAAGCTCTATCCATTTGTATCTTTCAGCTCTGATTTTCTGTTCCCCATCTTCTCCCAATATCCCATGCCAGATTCAGGGGGAGCAAGACATCTAAGGGAAAGAAATCATTCAAATTCATTGCATATCTTTACTCTTGGGGACATGTCTAATCCAATGTGGTACCTTGTACTCACTCTCTACATGTCATCCCAGTCTTGGTATTCTTGTGGTTTCTTTTGTTTGCTCTTTCTAGTGGATGTACCTGTGTTATCTAACCTTGTTTGTGTAGGTTCATTCCATCCTAAGCCAACTCAAGACTACAAGGTAAGTATATGCATCAGAATCAAGAGTATGAGGAATTCTTGCTTATGTACATACTGTTTGCAAGAAGGACTCACATGAAGGTATTTTCCTTAATAATCTTTTGCTCTGATGCATATGGCCAAGATACATGTAACACATTGCCTACTCTGTCATGGTTATGCTCTCACATGCTTCTATATTTCATATTCACATGATTGCATACATGTAGGGGGAGCCTATGTTTGTTACATGTCCTTCCAAAGCTTTACTTTCTATTCTTTATATCTTTATCTAAAGCTTTGATGCATGTTGCCATCAATTACCAAAAAGGGGGAGATTGAAAGCACAAGTGCTCCCCAGGTGGTTTTGGTAATTGATGTCAACATATCTCTTGTTGGACTAACACTTTTATCTAGTATGTTTCAGATAAGTTCAACAATGGAGTGGCATGGACTAAAGGATGTGGGAACTCCTTCAAGATGCTAAGGACAAAGGATTGGCTAAAGCTTCAAGCTCAAGACTCTTCATTTTACATTTTAGGGATCCAAGATCACATTGAGTCTATAGGAAAAGCCAATACTATCAAGGAGGGATGAGGTGTTGCTTAATGAGCCTCTTGCTTCATGTGCTTGGTGATATGCTCCAAAACCCTCAGCTACTTTCCCACTTCCACATATGACCTAAACCTAAAGTCAAACTCGAACCTACCGATTCTTTCTATCCGGCGCCACCGAGTTTCACATGTCATAGCCACTGCCAAACCCTAAGCAAATCGGTTCTACCGATAGGGATCTCGGTCTCACCGAGATGGGATTGTAATGTCTCTGTGTATGTCCATTACCAAAGTCGGTCTCACTGAGTTTATGCAATCGGTACTACCGAGATTACAATGCAAACTCTCTGGTTAACTTATTACCAAAATCGGTCCAACCGAGTTTAGTAATCGGTCCCACCGAGTTTGCCTGACCAACTCTCTGGTTAGCTAATTACCAAAATCGGTCTCACCGAGTTTGTGTAATCGGTCTCACCGAGATTACGTTATGCCCTAACCCTAACCATATCGGTCCTACCGAGTTGCATATCGGTCCCACCGAAAACCCTAACGGTCACTAAGTTTACTAAAATCGGTCTGACCGAGTTTGTTGATTCGGTCCCACCGAGATTGGTAAATTGTGTGTAACGGTTAGATTTTGTGTGGAGGCTATATATACCCCTCCACCTCCTCTTCATTCGTGGAGAGAGCCATCAGACTAAGCCTACACTTCCAGCATCCTATTTCTGAGAGAGAACTACCCACTCTTGTGTTGAGGCCAAGATATTCCATTCCTACCATATGAATCTTAATCTCTAGCCTTCCCCAAGTTGCTTTCCACTCAAATCTCCTTTCCAGCAGATCCAAATCCTATGAGAGAGAGTTGAGTGTTGGGGAGACTATCATTTGAAGCACAAGAGCAAGGAGTTCATCATCAACACACCGTTTGTTACTTCTTGGAGAATGGTGTCTCCTAGATTGGCTAGGTGTCACTTGGGAGCCTCCGACAAGATTGTGGAGTTGAACCAAGGAGTTTGTAAGGGCAAGGAGATCGCCTACTTCGTGAAGATCTACCGCTAGTGAGGCAAGTCCTTCGTGGGCGATGGCCATGGTGGGATAGACAAGGTTGCTTCTTCATGGACCATTCATGGGTGGAGCCCTCCATGGACTCGCGCAACCGTTACCCTTCGTGCGTTGAAGTCTCCATCAACGTGGATGTAGGATAGCACCACCTATCCGAACCACGCCAAAAACATCCGTGTCTCCAATTGCGTTTGAATTCTCCAAACCCTTCCCTTTACATTCTTGCAAGATGCATGATTTACTTTCCGCTGCTCATATACTCTTTGCATGCTTGCTTGATATGTATTATGAATGTTGAAATTGTGCCTAAAGTCCACTTAAACCGAAAAAGTTTAAAAACTGCAACTTTAGCACTAAGTGTCTAATCACCCCCCCTCTAGACACATCTTCTCAAGATCCTACATGGAGCCTTGATCCCAAGCTCATATAAGAGAGTCTGTATCCACATCACCTCAGTTGTAGCATTAGCCAAAGCTTTATACTCAGCTTCTGTACTGGACCTAGAAACAGTGGCCTGTTTTCTTGCACTCCACGATACAAGATTTGTGCCCAGAAACACAGCAAAACCACCTGTGGACCTTCTGTCATCAGCACACCCTGCCCAGTCTGCATCAGAATAAGCAGTAACAAGCAAAGATATTGACAAACTTTATTGACAGAGTAAGATATATTAGGACATGTAAGAGTCAAATACTGTAAAGCACCAACAACACTTCTGTATTTTGTTGCATCATCTGATCCAAGTGCTTCTCCACTATTAATTGTAAGTTTTTCTGAAGTTGAAATTGATGTACTCACAGGTTTGCAATGTTCCAATCCTACTCTCTTGAGTATATCAGTGGTGTATTTTTCCTGTGTAAGAAGTATACCATCCTTTATCTGTTTAACTTCTATGCCAAGAAAATAATGAAGATCACCTAAGTCTTTGAGAGCAAATTCCAACTTCAAATCCTTAAGCAAACAGGTTGTAGCATGTGCACTTGAACTGGCAACAATTATATCATCAACATAAACGAGCACAAAAATAGTGATCTTATCCTTATGATAAAAGAACAATGAAGTATCTGCTTTAGACGGTGTAAATCCAAGTTGTTGTAATTGCATGTTTAACTTGGAATACCAAGCTCTTGGGGCCTGTTTTAAACCATATAAAGCCTTATCCAACTTACAGACATAGTGTGGTGCACTTTGATCCTCATATCCTGGTGGTTGCCGCATGAACACTTCTTCCTCAAGAACACCATGAAGAAACGCGTTCTGAACATCTAGCTGACGTAGACTCCAACCTCTGGAAACAGCAATAGACAGTACAAGTCGAATGGTAGCTGACTTAATAACAGGACTAAAAGTATCTTCATAATCAATACCAAACCTCTGTTTGAAACCTTTGGCAACTAGTCTAGCTTTGTACCTGTCTATGCTTCCATCAGATTTTCTCTTTATCTTATATACCCACTTACAATCTATGACATTATGACCCTGCCTTGGTGGTACTAAATGCCATGTTTTATTTTTCATGAGTGCATCATATTCATGATCCATAGCTTCTTTCCAATCTTTATGTGTAAGAGCATCATGCAAAAGGTTGGTTCTCCAATATGACTGAGAAAAGCACGTTTAACTTTGTCATACCTGTATTCCTTTTTCTTGATAATACCTGACTGGGATCTGGTGTGCCGGCGCGGAAGTGTTGGTGACGCGGGCACAGGCACAGAAAATCCCGGTTCAGAAACTGACGTAGGAGATCCTGTGGCGGACGGCGATGTAGAATCAGGCGCAGAAGATCCCGGCTCCTGATCCAAGAAAGATACCCGCGCAAGTCCTGGCGCATCCAGCGCGTGATCCAAGGAGGATCCAGACCGCATCGGCGCATCACTCTCGTCGGCTGGATCGAGGCGCGGGCTCCCGTCGTCCAGTGCGCCACGTGGAGACGCGGTTTCCCCCGCGTGGGGGCAGGCGCGTGGGCTAGCAGGGTCCACCAGGCGCGGCCTGTCGGCCACATCCGCCGCGGGAGAGCTGGAGGCCACCGGATTGGTTGCATGAGGATCCGGCTCGGGGCGAGTACCAGGTGCAGTCCTGACGCGCGGATCAGCACGGGATCGTGCACCGCTGCTGTCGCTGCTGCTAGGGAAATCCGCCTCGTGCTCTGCGCCAAGTTCATCCTGTTCTGGACACATAAAATCACAGCCTGTTTTTGCACAAATATCATTAGAACCACCGTTTTGAGTGGAATTTTGCACATGATCATCCTTATGTAATTCATCCCCGTGATCGGAAAAAAGTGCTATCTCAGCGCGAAGAAGGGCTCCGGCGTTTGGACGAAGTTGTTGGAAATATGCCCTAGAGGCAATAATAAAAGCATTATTATTATATTTCATTATTCATGATAATTGTCTTTATTCATGCTAAAATTGTGTTATCCGGAAATCGTAATACATGTGTGAATAATAGACACCAACATGTCCCTAGTAAGCCTCTAGTTGACTAGCTCGTTGATCAACAGATAGTCATGGTTTCCTGACTATGGACATTGGATGTCATTGATAACGAGATCACATCATTAGGAGAATGATGTGATGGACAAGACCCAATCCTAACATAGCATAAGATCATATAGTTCGTTTGCTAGAGTTTTTCCAATATCAAGTATCCTTTCCTTAGACCATGAGATCGTGTAACTCCCGGATACCGTAGGAGTGCTTTGGGTGTGCCAAACGTCACAACGTAATTGGGTGACTATAAAGGTATACTGCGGGTATCTCCGAAAGTGTCTGTTGGGTTGACACGGATCGAGACTAGGATTTGTCACTCCGCATGACGGAGAGGTATCACCGGGCCCACTCGGTAATGCATCATCATAATGAGCTCAATGTGATCAAAGTGTTTGATCACGGGATCATGCATTATAGTACGAGTAAAGTGACTTGCCGGTAACGAGATTGAACAAGGTATTGGGATACCACGATCAAATCTCGGGCAAGTAAAATACCGATTGACAAAGGGAATTGCATACGGGATTAATTGAATCGTCGACATCGTGGTTCATCCGATGAGATCATCGTGGAGCATGTGGGAGCCAACATGGGTATCCAGATCCCGCTGTTGGTTATTGCCCGAGAGCCGTCTCGGTCATGTCTGCATGTCTCCCGAACCCGTAGGGTCTACACAGTTAAGGTTCGGTGACGCTAGGGTTGTGAAGATATGTATATGCAGTAACCCGAATGTTGTTCGGAGTCCCGGATGAGATCCCGGACGTCACGAGGAGTTTCGGAATAGTCCGGAGGTAAAGAATTATATATATGAAGTGTTGTTTCGGCCATCGCGACAAGTTTCGGGGTCATCGGTATTGTACCGGGACCACCAGAAGGGTCCCGGGGGTCCACCGGGTGGGGCCACCCATCCCGGAGGGCCCCATGGGCCAAAGTGGGGAGGGGAACCAGCCCATAGTGGGCTGGTGCGCCCCCCTAGGCCCACCCCATGCGCCTAGGGTTGAAACCCTAGGGGTGGGGGGGTGCCCCACCTTGGCTTGGGGGCCACTCCAGCCCTTGGCCGCCGCCCCCCTAGGAGATCCAATCTCCTAGGGCCGGCGCCCCCCCCCCCTAGGGTGCTATATATATGAGGGGGGAGGGGGCAGCCGCACCTGAGTCCTGGCGCCTCCCTCTCTCCCTGCTACACCTCTTCCTCTCGTAGTACACGGCGAAGCCCTGCTGCTGTGACGCCCTGCATCCACCACCACGCCGTCGTGCTGCTGGATCTTCATCAACCTCTCCTCCCCCCTTGCCGGATCAAGAAGGAGGAGACGTCACGCTGACCATACGTGTGTTGAACGCGGAGATGCCGTCCGTTCGGTGCTAGGATCTCCGGTGATTTGGATCACGTCGTGTACGACTACCTCATCCCCGTTCTCTGAACGCTTGCGCTCGCGATCTACAAAGGTATGTAGATGCATCCGATCACTCGTTGCTAGATGAACTCATAGATGGATCTTGGTGAAACCGTAGGAAAATTTTTGTTTTCTGCAACATTCCCCAACAGAAGTTTGGCAAAAGGAAAAAGAGTTTCATCAAACACAACATCCCGAGAAATATAGATTCGTCCAGTTGAAACTTCTAGGCACTTATAACCTTTGTGAAGATTACTATAGCCAATAAAGACGCATTGAGTAGAACGAAACTCAAGTTTATGACGATTGTATGGACGTAGGTTGGGATAGCAAGCACACCCAAATATTTTGAGAAAATTGTAGTCGGGTGTTTGATGATAGAGACGCTCTAATGGAGTGATATTGCCAATAACTTTGCTAGGAAGACGGTTTATAAGATAGGTGGCAGTGATAAACGCTTCATCCCAATATTTGAGAGGCATAGATGCATGAGCAAGAAGGGATAAAACAACTTCAACAATGTGACAGTGTTTCCGCTCAGCAGAGCCGTTCTGTTGGTGAGCATGAGGACAAGAAACATGATGTTCAATGCCTATGCTACGGAAGAAAGAGTTGAGTTTTTCATACTCCCCTCCCCAGTCACTTTGGATTGTCAAAATTTTTCGATCGAAGTGTCGTTCAACAAGTTTTTGAAACTCTTGAAATACAGAGAAAACCTCAGACTTGTACTTAAGCAAATAAATCCACGTATTAAGGACAGTAAAACTGAGCCACTTTCCTGGCCTCTCACGCCTCCATCCTCGTAGTCCGTTAGATCCCGTTTTCTGGTCGTCATCTGCCGTTGGATCCACGTATCAAGGAGAAACTACCGCAACTTGGGCCACCTGTCCGTTAAACAGCTACTCCAGTAGAAAAATCGGTAGTCTGTCGTTAACTGGGCCATCTATCCAGCCCATTTAGACTCGTGCCATCGCAGGCCGGCTGACTCCGCTCATCGTGCACCTCTCCCGACGCCTCTCCTCTCGCCAGCCCTAGGTGTGCCACAGCCGCCGTCACAGCCGCCCTCATTGTCCTCTGATCTGTCCTGCTCGTAGCTTCTCTTGGCGCCATCATCTCGATTCATCCCCGCAACTCTCCCTTCCAAACCCCCTGACTCCTCTCTGTCTCTCTCGGGGATATGCGATGATCTCTTCTGCTATACGTTTGGTAAAGGTGCGCCTCAACCCTTCCCTTCTTGCATTCTTGGTTTTGTACTTGTGTGTGGATCCAAACTCTTCTCTATTATATGTAGTTTTATTGTATACGAACTTTACCTTCTCCGCCATTTTCTCCATGGACGTATGATATATACTTGCTTTTTTATTTAAATAGATGGATTTGTTCTGATGGGAGCGTGATTCATCGGTGTGTATGGTGTCCCACGGGCGCCGTGTATGGTGTCGGGTGTCCCGCGGGGGCCGCTACGCGTCGATGCCCTCGAAGGTCCCTACTGCCACCATCTTGCCTCCTGCTTGAGAGTTTGTACTGCACGTGCATTGATGGGTGTACCACCGTCCTGCACCTCCGGCAAACCTGGTCGTGGTTTTGCTGCTGGTGAGTCCCTTTTCAGCTGCTCCTCCCACGTCCTTTCCATCACTTGTTTTTAGGATGTTATGTGCTGAATTGTTTCAAGTTATGCTGTTTTCAGAAGAGAGCACCCCAACCAAGAGTTAAGTTACTTTACCGAGCAAGAAGATTTTATCGAGATTCATGGAAAACATTTCTGCGAGCCTTTCATGGAGAAACCCATCGATGGTAATATCTCTTGATTAATATATTCAGTCTGTTTTTCCACTTATTTTTGTTTCACCGCTATGCACTAAGAATAGGAAACAAATCTCATCCCAATACTTGCCTGCCAAAAGACTAGAATATTGTCACTAGGTAAAAGAAGACTTAGGCTTGACTTCAAGGGAGAATAGTTTTAAATTAATAACTTACGAAAATGAAAAGTCCAGCCCAGACATTAGAGTAAAACTCACAGCTTAAAGATCCCCTGTTCCTTGTTCCGTTTTCACAGTTTCCTTATTCTTGGGCACCTCCTTTTGAATTATTGACTGATGATTTCCTTTTATTTATTTATTTTAGATTGCAGATTATTTAGTACACTACTCAGGAATTTGTATCATTGCTAAGAATTAGCCTAGCCAGCATATGACTGACACCAAATATTTAGGTCGAATAGTGTACTTATGTTATGTTCAGCGTGGTTAAAATTCAGCAAAGCGTAGGTAGGTCTCACCATCAACATAACATGGGACAAGTATAAATGCAATCTGAAGTCGATAATGTTATTAATTGTCGTGTTAGTTTGCTGCCCGATCATGATCATTTTCTTATTAGTATGTTGTTGCACCTTCAGATTAGAATATCCTTCTTATATCAATTATTTGCTTCAACATGTAATTTCATTGTTGTAGGCATATGGGGTAGAAGAAGCAAACAAACATTTGAGTCCATATAGAACCTCGAAGAGCCGTACGACCATGGTGCAGAGTGCAGACCGCCTCTTGTAGGCTCCAGATCACCCGCAAGAACATTGCGAATTTGGGAAGAAATACTAGCTCTTACTACTTGAGTACTTGTCGGTCCATCACACAGGTATGTGCTGCGATTGGGGAATAATTACATGTGACAGCTATAGAGTGGCATATATCAATTGCCCTCGATGTTCGTGGTGTTGCTGCTTATGGTTGGTTTGAAAAGATGCACATGAATGGGGTGTTTAATGCAGCGTCTCCCGCTCCAAGTTTGTGACAAAACCCTAGGAGCATGTTGAGGGCATACGTCGACAATCAAAATAACAAGAAATCTGCCAAACATTGTGTGGTCAACTTTTTATTTTGGTTCTGGGGATTGCTTCTTGCTTGGCCTCCAGTCATTTCAACCCCTACAATGATATTTAGCTTATTGTGCAATAACCACCTGTTTGGATGGAATTTATTCTAACATAATTTTACTGCTAAAATGTAACACAACAATAAGGATGGAAATCCATGTTATGTTCTTCTGATAGAGTAAGATTCTGGTTCTTTCCTAAAAAATGGGTTAAATACTTATGCTTAAATAAAGATACATGCAGGTCTGCAAGTACCGCCTCTGTGATTTAGACATAGACTACATACAGATGTGTATAGACATATTTTAGAGTGTAAATTCACTCACTTTGCTCCGTATGTAGTCCATATTGGAATCTCTAAAAAGATGTATATTTAGGAACGGAGGAAGTATATGATAATTTGCTCTCCAATGAGTTTCAAAGGATGTGATTGGAATTATATATACATGCATTTGGTCAATAACAAATTATATATACCATCTAAAGTTAAGCGCAAACTGGTACTAACTGAAGAGACTGGCTTTGAGTGGCATTTTTTTTACTGGCTTTGAGTGGTATTTATATATACATGTGATTGGAATTAATATGCAGTTTGTGATCTTCTTTATCCTTTAGGTCTTTAAGATTATGGTTGTCTATTAATTTAATATTATCTGGTTATTTTTATGAAAAATATATTTTGTCATGTTAAGGTTCTCAATTGTTTACTCAAGTTCCACTGATATTATTGTGCATTCTCTTCCATACAGGTTTCTGGCATAAGTGTTTGTTGGTACTAGGTTGATGTATCTCATGTCAATATGATATGTTCTATGATCAGAATAGTGATTTTTGCTTGACAGAGTGATATTCTTTTGCTCAATTGAAATTGTCTCAATCTGGGAGAAGCGGAGCGCACATTAGCTTCTCTATCGTAAATATTTATTTATTTATATTGCAAAATGTGAAACACCAGTTCAACTTTCGTATATGAAAAATAATGTTTCTAAAAGAGTGCATAGCTATAGACAACTTGTGGTGCTCGGCTTTGACTGTCTCAGTGGTGCACTTCATGTCGATATTCGGCTTTAGCAATTAATCAATTTGCTTTAGTGTTTGAAACAGATATTTAGCCTTGGTAATTAGCTAAGTTGTTTTAGTATTTATGAAATGTACATTGGACTTGTGCTGGGTAAAATATGTTCCCGGTAAAGGGCTTCAAAGTAACAGTAGCATTACCTTGTGTTTGCATAATGTGCTTGATAAATAAAAATTGTATACCATATGAAGTTCAGCGTAATCTGGTAGTAACTTATATCTAAATCTCTTAATTTATTTTAAAAAAAACTTAAGAGAATCACATATATGAAAAAATCTCACTCTTTTGTACTGGAGAGTGATTAAAATTCCTCTTTTCGAACAATTAACTTTAATATTTTATGTCACCACATACTTATATAAATTCAGACCATTCTATTGCAAAAATAGATGGGCGCGGCAACGCGCGCCAACAATGATCTAGTATTTGCTATAATCATCAATGAAACTGACATAGTATTTCTTCCTGCCAAAGGAATCTCTTGCATGTCCACATACATCATTAAAAATAAGTTCTAAAGGCGCATGAGATATACTATTCGACTTGGGATAAGGTAGTTGGTGACTCTTGGCATATTGGCAAGCTTCACAAACAGACTCACTATTTGAACTATGTGACAACAAGAGGTTGCCTTTTATTGACTACTTGTTTAACAATGATCGAAGATGGATGTCCTAATCTTTGATGCCACCTTGCCAAAGAGGGCTTGATGACGGAGAAAACTTGAGGACGCTTGTGACTAAATGCTCCAGATGTGATGGGGTAGAGACCTCCAATGCATCAACCGTGATGAAGGAGTTCCCTCGTTGCCCGATCCTTGATAAAAAAGTAACGAGGGTGAGTTTCAAAGAAGACATTATTGTCATGAGCTAAACGAGACATGGATGCAAGATTTTTATCAGCTTGAGGCACATGAACGACATCTTTGAGAACTAGATCACATTTAAGTGTAGGGGAATTAATAAGGGCTTGACCAATGTGTTGAATATCCATACCTCCACCGCTTGCGGTGTGAATTTGATCACCGTCGTGGTACTGTTCACGAAGAGCAAGTTGTTCTAGCTCGCTTGTGACGTGATCCGTGGCACCAGAATCCACGTACCACACCCCTTCTCCTCCTTGTTCACGCATGTCCGCAGCAACATGCTTAGCATCAGGGATGAAGTTCTCGTCGTAGCGATGCCAGCAGTCCATTACCTCATGGCCCGGCTTCTTGCAGAGTTGGCAGCGAGGACGTGCTCGGGAAGAAGAAGGAGGAGGGCGGCGACTGTTGTTGTTGTGGAAGCCACCACCCCCGACCCTGTTGTTGTAGTTGTTGCCGCTGCTACCGCCGGTGTTGGTGTAGCCAGCATTGCCGTTGTTGGAGTAGTCGGCGTTGCTGCGCCCGCGGCCGCCGCTGCGTGGCCCTTGGTGACCGCGCCCACGGCCGCGGCCACGAGAGACGGAGTTGGCAGAAGACTGCCGGATGTTGGCGCCGTGAAGGAGGCTGAGGCGGGCGTCGAAGCTGAGGAGCTGACTGTACAGCTCATGTACTGTGATCGGCTCCACCCGAGCGGCGAGGGCGGAGACCACAGGGTTGTAGTCCATGTCGAGACCGGCGAGGATTTTGGACATGATCTCCGGATCGGAGAGCGCGGCGGCAGTGCAGGCGACCTCATCAGTAAGACTTTTAATTTTGCCAAGATATTCTGCCATAGACATGTTACCTTTTTGAAGATTCGTGAGCTCAATGCGCGTTTTGATTGCTTGAGCTTGGCTTTGGGCAACAAACATAGCATGGATCGCAGTCCATACTTTGGCCGGCGTGGAGAGCGTGGCGACTTGGGCGAGGATCTCGTGGGATAGGGATCCCATCAAGAATCCTTGGAGCTGTTGCTGCTGTGCATACCAGAGGAATCGAGCGAAGTTGAATACCTGTTCGTCCTTGCCGTCCTTGGTGATGGTGAGCGTGGCCGGCGGTGGCGGGCTCTGCGGGTTGAGGTGGTGTTCCATCTGGGCCCCCTTGATCTGGGGCAGCACAATGGCTTTCCAGAGAAGGAAATTTCCCCTCGTGAGCTTCTCTTGAGGTGGCGATCCGAGCAGGGAGGTGTTGGTGGAGGTGGAGGAGGAGGAGGCAAAAGCGGATGATGATGATGTGGTGAGCGTGCCCATGGTGCTGGCCGTCATGGCGGCGGCGGTGGTGGACATACTGCTCGGTCGATGTGGTAGCTAGATGCGATCTAATCCTGATCTATAGAGGAAGAGGCTCGGTTACCATGTGAGAAGAATTGGGAAGCGTAGAACCCTTCGTCTGGGCCGCATTGTATTATATAGAGATCATGCCGTGGCTTACAAGGTAGAGATCGATTGAGAGAAGAGGAGATCGATCATGGTTCGGTACAGGGAGGTTTAACAGAAGTAGAGATAAGAGGAGATAAGATTACAAAGATTTAAACTGCTCAACTACTCTCCTATCTCTATACAACATATTCTAACATCTTCTACACATATTATCTCTAGTAAGAACAACATTCTAAAAAAGTAGCCAAAGGAAGAGTTAATCTAGAGAGGGATTTTTGCTTTCCAAACCCACTTATAGTTAGGTCCGCCCAGATCTTTTTCCAGCCACTCATACACTGACTTGGTGGTAAAGATTTTCTTAGAAGTAAACTTCCAGCCTACTGCGTCTGGAAGGTTATTTAAAGGGAAGTTTTTAGCTCTCTTCACAATGCCAGACCACTACTCGGCCAAAACACTGAAGAGAGTGCATCTGAAACGCCTTACAAAGTTGTTAGTAGCAAAAGACGCAACAGTGCAGTCTTGTTCAGAGCAAACATCAAATAAAACAGGGAACTGGGATTTTAGAGGAGCTTCACATAGCCAGGAGTCATGCTAGACCCTAGTCAGGTCACCCCTATTTGTGTTAATCTCTCTCCTAGTCATATATACATCCTTAACTTTCATAATCGCTTTCCAACAGGGTGAGTCAAAAAATAAACTTTCACATTGGCAACAGTTTTCCTTTTGAAGTATGACAATACGTTGCCATAAGCCATTCCCAGATTCAAGTTTCCACCACCATTTTACAAGGAGACTAATATTTTGCTTATGGAGATCTTTAATACACAGACCTCCAATATTCCTAGAGCGACAGACCCTAGCCCACTTGACCATATGATAAGCCCGTTTTTTCCTCCCCTTCATCCACAAGAACCGGCGACGATGAACATTCATTTCTTCAATAATTTTTTTATTAAGGAGAAACATGGACATAAAATAGGAGGGAATACCATCCAAGGTAGTGTTAATCAGGACAGCTCTAGCCCCAGAGGAAGCAGTATAACCCATCCACGGTGCTAGCCTTTTAATCAACTTAGCATCCAAGAAATCCCAATCTATCATTTTGAGCGAGGCATAGGTTACTGGGACCCCCAAATACTTCATAGGGAGCTTACCAACCTGGCAACCAAACATCTCAGCATACAGCTGATCAATGTTGTTGTCCCCTCGGATAGTAAACACCTCACTTTTGTCAAAGTTGATTTTCAAGCCTGACATGAGTTCAAATAGGTAGAGGAGTAACTTAAGATTTTTGGCCTTCTCCACATCACGAGAAATGCACAGGACCGTATCGTCGGCATACTGTAGAATGCCCACACCCCGATCAATAAGATCAGAGGCCAAGCCCTGAAACAGATTATTCTTTTGAGCAGCCAACACCATCTTAGTGAGGCACTCACCACTGCATGAATGCCTAGTAGTGCGGGCGCCAAATGTCCAGCAGTGGCGGACCAGGCTCCCAGGGGCGCCCGCCACTGACCTTCTACCACTACTATGATGCCATCAGTGGCGGGTGGGCGCCCGCCATTGTTAGAGTCCACCAATGGCGGGAAGTGCTACTTGCCCGTCATTGGTTTATGTTATTAGTTGTGGCGGGCCGTACCTATCGCCCACCACAGCTACGTCCCTCCAGCCATTCAAATAACCACATTACAGCATACAACTAATGTAAGCGATCATACACATTACATTTAACATAGCAATAATCTGAACTTCATACAAATAGATGTACGCATCAGTGTACAACAACTCATGTTGCATCATTAGTACAACAACACATATACATACAAGACCTCATAATAACAACAATACCATAATGACAATGAGCAGATAAAGATAATCAAATTCTTTACTCGTCCACTTGTCCACACGGTCTTGCATACTTGACAGTTGATTTTCTCTTTGCGGACGTAATTGACATAATGATCATCAACTTCCCTGCGGACGTAGTTAGCATAATGACCCTCAGCTTCTTTTTTTAGTCTTATATCCTTCGTAGCTGATGTTTTTATAACTGTCCACTTGCTCCTTGCATATCTTCCATGAATCATAAATTCCAGGATTCCTCCCGATGTACACCACATACCAGGTCCACTTCATCTACGTAAATAAATAAAGAAGCCAACAGGTCAATTTCATAGTTATCCAATCACATACAACAAAGTCACATCATAATCTTTATAGCATTATAGACGATACAAATCACCATGTTGCACAGTTCATTAGTAGTTCAAAAGCAAAAGTTTAGCTCCATCATTCGCATCGATCATATAGATCACATGAAAGCTGTGCACTAGTTGTTCAGCTCCATCATGAGCTATCCTCGCCTTCCGTCATCTTCACAGCTGCTTGCGCACTCTCCGTAGCTTCGACGGCTGCTCGCGCACTCTCCGCAGCTGCTTGCGCACTCTCAGCCGCTGCTCTAGCACTCGCAGCGGCTGCTCTAGCGCTCTCGGCATATGCCTGAGCGCTCTCAGGATATGACTGAGCGCTCTCGATGGCTTCCCGAGCACTCTCGACACAGGCGAGCACGATCTCGGTGTACTGAGCCACCCTCGTGACGATGTCTATGGTAGTAGGAATCCCGTCTATGGGTGTAGGAGTCCTAACGAGGCATGTTGGCTTCTTCATCTAAATCGCATTAAAAAATCATTTAGATATAACATTTAGAAAAGGAAACAACATGACATTTGATAGAATTTGGACATATTGAGTGCCAGAAATTAAGACATTCACTATGAATACACCTGCATCTATATGTAGTACTTTTGTTATAGCACACGCAATAAATTTTAAGACATTCACTTATGAAGATTCAATGATACATCATATAACAAATTTTAGCTACACTAATAAAATGTCATACTAGATTTTTATCCATATGTTGTACATTTTAACTACACTAATAAAGAGAGAGAGAACCCCATACCACAAGTAACCATTGACAGAGAGGAGGGAGGTGTGCTTACGGGGCCGGAGTCGAATGTGTGGCTGTACGAGGTGGAGGTCGATGGTGGAGGCGTCGGCGGCCGGCGAGTTCGACGGAGATGAGCATAACGTTGGATGCGGAGGAAAGCACGGGCGACAGGCACGGGGAAGTAGTTCGAGGTAGCGTTGCACGGCGACGCCGACGAACTTCGAGGCGGGGACGGACGGCGTGGGCAACAGGAAAGATTGGGTCCTCGACCCCGTTTGAGGCGGCGGACCGCGACCTTGCCGGTGGCGATGGTGGACGCCACGACATTGGCAGTGGCGAGAGAGGAGAGGATAAAGGGTTTGGGTGTAGAATGAGATTCAAGTGGCGGGGAGGGGGGGGGGGATAGGCCGCCATTTTTGGTCTATGGACATGGATCTAAGTTTTTTTTTTTGCGGGCAGAATAGGCGGCCACTTTTGGTGTTCTTTGTACAGTCATGATGATGAATAGATCAGAATTTTTTTCAAAAAAAGAAGTCCAAGTGGAGCCTTTTCAGTGTGTAATGTGCATCGTGAGAAGACTGGATCGGCCGTTCAGTGTTCACACCTTGGAAAGTAAAACATTGATTAGGGCAATGCACGGACACACAACCCTGACTCATAAGATTCGGAAAAAAAAACTGACTCATCACACTAAACTCAAGTTTTAGTTTCAAAGATTTCTACCTGCACATGTGGGAGTGAACTATGGACCTGCAATTTTTTTTCTTCAGAATTTATTAAAGTGCCAAAACTTTTCTTTTCACCAAGCAATTAACAAACCCAGATCTTCCTATTCTCATCAAACGGCATGATAGTACCTTAATACAAACCATTTATAACTCCCTCCGTTCCATATAAGTTGTGTTGTAATAAATCAACAACTAATATGGAACTGAGGGAGAAATAAAAAATAAATTCAATTATGACATTGCCATAGTGAAATACCTGATGCAATTTGCATCATGCAACAATATTTGGTCCACAATATAATAATCTACTAAATTATGATATTGCCACATCTAAGCAGCAAAAGCATGGCATCGCCTGCAAGGCTCTAGAACATTTAACTTTACTGCCGAGGGAACTTTTTTCATAATATACCTTTCAATTGCCAAGAGGGCCTCACGGGCTTCTTTGATCATATGCCTACCTATGGGGTTACACTCACCGCTTTCATGAACGTGCCTACCAATATCGTCAACATCATCTATCGTGTCCAACGTAAGGCACTCTAGTGATGTTGCATTCTCAAGAATATGACATGTCAGCTCAACCATGCTCTTTGCAGAGCAAAACCCAGAGATCTTGACAGTCTTGATGTTCTCATGCCGGTATTCTCGCCTCTGCCTAAGATGTGACGGGTCTCCGAAAACAGAATCATGCTTCATGCGAGTCTGCGACACCTGCATAGGATCAAAATTAATATGACCATCGACTGATAATGTAAAAACCAAGAAGATATCTGGATTGATGATACAACAAAAGATACTAGACTAAATATATTTTGAGATGAAAACGTGACTTACAGCCAAGTGGAAAGTTTCCAAGACAGGACAAGCATCCAGAAAAGAAACGAGAGAGAAGTAATCGTAGACTGGGGGGAAAGCCCCATGTTCGGCTTCAAGAGAAATAGACAAATACTTGAGGTGGAGGAATTTGACAGGCACAATTGGTGTATTGATGACCTTTAAGAATATAACTCACATTAGTAACATTCCAAGTTATATCTGATAATCAAAAGTTTTGTAGTATACCTCACTAACAGAAGATATGCTAAGAGTTTCAATATTGGGCACAATGGATGGCAGGTTGGCACGAGCATTGTAAATGGTGTTACACCGAGCATAACAACACATTCCCATGGTCTTCACTTGAACTGAATCTCCAAACAGAAGTTTAACTTGTCCACCATTGAAGTAAAAAGTTGAGAGATTCGGAGCTTTGCACTCTATCAACTGTAGTTTAATGCATTCAGACACCATCAGTCTACTTTTGGTCTATGGACATGGATCTAAGTTTTTTTTTGCGGGCAGAATAGGCGGCCACTTTTGGTGTTCTTTGTACAGTCATGATGATGAATAGATCAGATTTTTTTTCAAAAAAAGAAGTCCAAGTGGAGCCTTTTTAGTGTGTAATGTGCATCGTGAGAAGACTGGATCGGCCGTTCAGTGTTCACACCTTGGAAAGTAAAACATTGATTAGGGCAATGCACGGACACACAACCCTGACTCATAAGATTCGGAAAAAAAAACTGACTCATCACACTAAACTCAAGGTTTAGTTTCAAAGATTTCTACCTGCACATGTGGGAGTGAACTATGGACCTGCAATTTTTTTTCTTCAGAATTTATTAAAATGCCAAAACTGTGATGTATAATTCGATCCTGAATTTCTTAACTCCTTTGCCTGAGTGTTTTTTCAGAATGTGATCAACTTTCATAATGAGATCCCTTGCAATTACATCGTTTTGATGTGGAATTCCATTCAGGCCCAGCGCTTTCCTACTGAAGGTGAGGTTAGGATGGCACTTCCAAGAACGTAAAAATGCAGTAGGGAATGTGTATGGCGCCAGATGTCCTGTACACACAAACATTGGAGAAAACTTCACAAGGGGAATTGTACAGACAAGTGGTTATTTCAATGGCAGTGAGCATGTGCACGATGTTTCTTTATAAAATTTGTTTCATAGTGAAGCATGATACTCCGATATAGAAAACAATTTATTTCAATGGGGGTGAGCATGCACGGGAGTACTTAGCTAGATATAGAAAACAAATTTTTCTCGATCATTGCTTTTTTAATAGCTATAAGGTCGTCCGATTTCTCAGGTACGGCCCTGTATTACAGAGTAACTCTTATAGAGATTTTATTCTGAGATAAAATAGTTGGAACTGAGCAAAGCAACTAATGTTGTAGTAGGGTGCAGGGGATTGCAGCACTGCAAGATCAGTCCATATTTTGTTTATTTAGTTGGCATAGCTCAATTTGTGCACTTTGAGGCTAGAACAGTCATAGTCATGTTTTACTTTAACTACGAGTATTATCAACATTTTAGTATGCTGTACCTCTGGAAGGTCTGGCCCTGAAAATGCCATTCTTTTCCAGCCTTGAAGGTTACTGTGTTGGCATGAAGTGATCTTTCTTTTAGCCACTAAAGGTACCGATCTATCTGCAACACATCATGCATTGGTATTAATAATATAGACATTACCATAGAAAAGAACAAACTCAAGCACACACAGAGATCTACTAGTTTGCTTCCCTTATCTAAGTTTTGCGAAAGGACACTAGCAACTTCAGATATCACAAGACTGCAATATTCCAGAAGTCCCATCAACTCTGTTCAATTCAACGGAACGTAGAACCCATCAGACAGTGATACCCCTACCCTTTCCTGGCCCCCATTGCTCAGTTTACATTTGAATGCTACCGCATGAAGCCTAGGGACAAGCACTAGTAGAAAACCGGCCTATTGTCCCGGTTCATAAGGGCCTTTAGTCCCGGTTCCTGAACCGGGACTAAAGGGTCGTTACTAATACCCTCACCCTTTAGTCCCAGTTCAAACCAGAACCGGGACAGATGGGCCTCCACGTGGCCTGTGCGCCGAGCCCAGGCAGGAGGGCCTTTGGTCCCGGTTGGTAGCACCAACCGGGACCAATAGGCATCCACGCGTCAGCATTTCTGTGGCTGGGGTTTTTGGTTTTTTTTGAAAGGGGGGAGGGGATTTGGGGATTTTGGGGGGTTAATTTAGGTATTTCATATATTGTGTTAGCTAGATAGCTAATTAATAGAGAGAAGTGTCCTCTCTTATGTCCGTGCTTGGTCGACGTTACGTACTAAACATACGTATAGAGAAGACTAGGCATATGCTAGCTAGTAAGCAAACGAAGGAAACAGAAGATCGTCATGAACATATATGCATACAGAGAGAAGTGATATCGACCACATCTCCTTCTCCGAGAGATTGGTCGAACAACAAGTTCTCGTATATCTATCGTCCGACACTACCGGCTACATATATACAATAATTATCTTTTACAAATATAATCTCTTAAATTACGGACGCATGGTCCATATAGTATTCTCCGTCTTCAGCGATCACGTGGTCAAGAAAGAATGCCGCCAATTCCTCTTGAATTGCTCGCATGCGATCTGGTCCTAGGAGTTCATTCCGCTGCCGAAACATCTAATTTGAAGAAGGGGGTCAATACACACACACACACACACACACACACACACACACACACACACACACACACACACACACACACATATATATATATATATATATATGAATGAATGAAACTCAACACAAATGATGGTAATAAACAAAAATTGTGAATATTATTTCTTACGCACTTCATATTGTTTCTCAGAGTACCCGCCCCGCTCACAGGTCGTGTGGCGGATGGACTCGCAGACGTAGTATCCACAGAAATCATTCCCTTGTTCCTGCCACAACCACTTTACAAGAAATAGAGGTCAATTAAACAGATAAGCAAGAATGCCAAACACTAGTAGAAAAACGTCCTTTTGTCCCGGTTCATAAGGGCCTTTAGGCCCGGTTCCTGAACCGGGACTAAAGGATCGTTACTAATACCCTCACCCTTTAGTCCCAGTTCAAACCAGAACTGGGACAGATGGGCCTCCACGTGGCCGCCGTCGGCAGCCCAGGCAGGGGGACCTTTGGTCCCGGTTGATGACACAAACCGAGACCAAAAGGCTTCCACGCGTCAGCAGAAGGTTTTTCTTTTTTTTTAAAAAAAAGGGGCTGTTTTAGGGGTTTAGGGGGTTATTTTTAGGTTGTTATTAGCTAGCTAATAGAGAAAACTGTCCTCTCTTATATGTAGTCCTTGCAAGGACTACATATGTTCATTTCACCTACAGATATATATATATATATATATATAATAACTCATGCATGCTCGCATATACATCATCATATATAATAACAAGTCCTACTAGCTAATTAATCAAGCATCATCATATAACTTCTACTCGTTATTAATAATAAGTCATACGATCATCATCCTCATAGTCATCAAACACAACTCTACATAATTGTTCTTAGCACATGAACATCAGTATCAGGATCATCGGACCTAAACACACTTAAGGTAAAATAGCATAAAACAATATAGACCCTGAATCTCCATTATGAAGAATGGATATCATCCTGTCTCCAATTCTTGCGCCTCGCTTCCTTTTGCTTCCAAGAAGCTCCTTACGACTGTCCATACATTTTTTCCATCCTTTGATTGTCATGTCTCCACTTCTTTTAGAAATCCGGTATGGACAGTTGAGATTCGTAGGATGACCTGGATATATGTTCAAAACATGAACGCTACCGCCATTCTGATACATCAAATGAGGCACACAATCCTCTGGGATAAGCTGTTGAAAAACATAGTAATAACTTTGTAGTTAGCAATGATGTACTAGTTTTAGAAGTATGCAAAAAGATGCACGGATGTCGTAATAGTAAAAAAACTTACCAGGGTATCTCCATGGTAGTTACCATAGTTCAACACGTGCACTAGTGGCACGTATTGACCATAATGTTCAGGAGTTCGATTGTAGATATTGTAATTCTCAATATCATTACAAATTCCAACCAGATGAGTTTTCTCCTTGTAAGTTAACTCAGAGCCATCAGTGTAGTAAGTTCTATCTACCATATTCTGCACATTCTTTGATACTCCAAAATAAGCTGTCAATGGAAATAAGTGGTCAACTATTTTGAAATGAACAATATAAGTTCTATTAATAATTAACTATGTTTGAGAAACTCACATAGCGGTAGAACTGGAGGAGTATCAACAAGGACCCAAATGTCCATATTGTCTTGCTCGATTTCAGGATTACCAAGATCCATGGTGACAAGCATACCCTCATCAAAACCATACAATTTGCAAAATGCTTCCCAATTTTTGCAATCAAAATGGGTTACGCTCTCAGCATTATACAACTTTACTTCAAAATCCACATCATGATGGGTCCTTAGGTGAATTTTCTTCGTTTCAAAATTTTCATGGTCTTCAAAATCCATCCTCTCCAAGACATAGCGTCTTGCATGGCATGGGATCAACTATACTTGAATTGTAAAAGATGAAAATTACACGTTGAAATAGTTGAAGTCATGCTTAGTTATGAAAAAAAACACTTATCGTCGTTGTGTACCATTTGAACTTCGAAGGTCTCCTCGAGCTTAATGCTGAAGCGCCGACCATCGTCCAGGTGAGGCCTGTCGCACTCACCTCGATCGTCGTGGCACCAGTCGCACTCCCCCGGAAGACTTTCGTCGTCCGATGATGACATTTCCTATACGTTCATAATTCAAAGACTAAATTAGATCATTATTATTCAACTAATCATATGCATATATATGCCTTGCATAGTGCTCTACAATTTGAGCATTCAATAAGTAGTATTCAAATTAGCATGCCTTCAATTATAAGAAAAACTACATCATCTCCATGTGTCCGTACATCAAGTATTATCACTAATACACGTCGAATACTATATATCATACACATCGCTAGTACAGCTAGAACCGTAGCGCCCACGGGTATCGGCGCGGGCGGTGGACACCCAAAGGGAAGGAACCATCACAGGATCATAGCTCCAGTGAGATCCCTGAAGAACCTGCCAGGTATTCTCGAACCTGCCCTCCAACGCAACCATGTACCGACGGACGTGCTGGTCCTCCTCGCTGACACGGTGACGTACCACCTCCGCGGTGTCCGGAAGCCTCGGCACCGTCACTGGCCCACGCGACCGCCACCAAACAAGGATCGGGTCAACGACGGGCTGGCTCCTCACCAAGCTACGCCCCCCGGAAGGTAGCGCCTCCCAGTACCACCCCGGCGGAGCCCAGTCCCGGACATGGCCCATCTGGTCAAGGAGGTGTCGTCCGCCCCCGACTCGACGACGAGGATGCGGGATAGGCATCGTCCACGTCGATGCGGGAATAATTGCTTTAACTAAAAAAATAAACTAGTTCTATTAATAGTTCTAGTTAGTTCTATATATGAAGCACTTACTATAAATAAACTTGCTAAAAATGTAGTTAGTTCAACTATTAAATCAACTAGTTTAACTATAGTTCTAGTTAGTTCAACTATTAAATCAACTTGCTAAAAATGTAGGAACAAAAAAATAAACTAGTTACTATAAATAGATCAATATTAGTAATCACGAGAACTACTTACTATGAATAGTTAAATAAACTAGTTTATTAAATCAACTAGCTAGTTCAACTATATATGAAGCACTTACTATAAATAAAATAAAATAGTACGACTTACTAAAAATAAACTAGTTTAACTATAGTTCTATTATTTTTCTAACTAATTATATTAAACACTTTCTCTTCTTATTTTTTCCTTTTTCCTCTATTCTAAATATGAACATATTCATAAATGACATATATCATTCACAATTTTCCTATACATACACAATAAATTGACAAAGAAAATACTATGAACAAAAATATCATTAATAAATCTAAATTACAACAGAAAAATCATAAATAAATCTAACACAATATGAACAAATTAATTACACAATATGAAAAAAATCTAACAGAAAAATCTATGAAATACACATCTAAATTACTACACATCTAACAAAAAATCTATGAACTACAAAAAAATCTAACAAAATCTAACTCAATTATTAACTACTAGTAACATCAATTAACAAAATCTCACGGCGACGGTGTCGGGGACGGCGACGAGGATGGCGACGGTGTCGGGGACGGCGAGGGGGACGGCGACGGCGAGGTGCGGCGCGGGGCAGGGGCGGGGCGGGTCGGGGCAGCGTCGCGGGGTGGGAGGCGCGGCGACGGCGTCGATCTCGATTGGGGTGGCGCGGGGCGGGAGGCGGCGACGGCGTCGATCGGGGCGGCGCGGGGCGGCGCGGGGCGACGACGGCGACGACGGCGACGACGAGGCGGATACGGCGGCCGGGCAGCCTGGCGGCGTCGGGCGGGCGGGGAAGAACGAACTGAACCAAAATTTCACGAGTGCTGCTTATATAGGCAGAGAATTCGTCCCGGTTCGTGGCATCAACCGGGACCAATGCCTACCTTTAGTCTCGGTTGGTGCCACCAACCGGGACCAAAAGCAACTTTTCGGCAGCCCAAAGGGCGGGAAGCGGAGGCCTTTGGTCCCGGTTGGTGGCATCAACCGGGACTAAAGAGGGGGCTTTGGTCCCGGTTGGTGCCACGAACCGGGACCAAAGGTATGCATTGGTCCCGGTTCATGGCACCAACCGGGACCAATATCCTGCACCTGCCAAAGCCGCGGTGCGGTGGGATGTTTAGTCCCACCTCGCTAGCTGAGGAGTGGCCACACCAGTTTATAAGCGCAGCCTCGCCATCTCCATCGAACTCCTTAGAATTGCAGGCCTATGTGCCTAATCTCGCACCGCTATGCCTGTGGGCCTACTGGGCCTTCTGCGGGCCTGAATCCTGGCCCACGGATGGGCTTCTAGTCGTATTCAGGCCGTGGTCGCCCAGTAGGTGGCATCTTTTTTTCCTTTTTTCCTATTTATTTTTTCATTTCTACTTAGAACTAAATACTTATACTTTTTTAGTGATTTATTTTTTCTTTTAGGTCACAAAAATTATAAACTTTTTGTTAGTGATTCTAGTTTACAAATTAGAATAGTTATAATTTGAATTCTTTGAAATTTGTGTGAATCTTATGTTTGTGATTAAGTTTACTAGTGCCATTAGTTTTTAGTTTCTACTTAGAACTAAATACTTGTAGTTTTTTAGTGATTTCGTTTTTCTTTTAGGTCACAAAAATTATAAACTTTCTGTTAGTGATTCTAGTTTTCAAATTAGAATAGTTATAATTTGAATTCTTTGAAATTTGTGTGAATCTCATGTTTGTGATTAACTTTACTAGTGCCATTAGTTTTTCGTTTCTACTTAGAACTAAATACATGTAGTTTTTTAGTGATTTCTTTTTTCTTTTAGGTCACAAAAATTATAAACTTTCTGTTAGTGATTCTAGTTTTCAAATTAGAATAGTTATAATTTGAATTCTTTGAAATTTGTGTGAATCTCATGTTTGTGATTAACTTTACTAGTGCCATTAGTTTTTCGTTTCTACTTAGAACTAAATACTTGTAGTTTTTTAGTGATTTCTTTTTTCTTTTAGGTCACAAAAATTATAAACTTTCTGTTAGTGATTCTAGTTTTCAAATTAGAATAGTTATAATTTGAATTCTTTGAAATTTGTGTGAATCTCATGTTTGTGATTAACTTTACTAGTGCCATTAGTTTTCCGTTTCTACTTAGAACTAAATACTTGTAGTTTTTTAGTGATTTCTTTTTTCTTTTAGGTCACAAAAATTATAAACTTTCTGTTAGTGATTCTAGTTTTCAAATTAGAATAGTTATAATTTGAATTCTTTGAAATTTGTGTGAATCTCATGTTTGTGATTAACTTTACTAAAAAAAATGAACATAGATGCGCCTATAGAGAAAATTCAACCTAAATTCATAATCAATTTCCATGAATTTCATAGAAATTCATTATGAATTTAAGTCAAATTTCCTGTATAGGGGCATCTATTTTCATTTTGAGAGGAGCTCAACAATGCATAGAGGGACGGGCTTATAAACCAGTGTTGGCGGCCTTCGGTTGGCGAGGTGGGACTAAACTGTGAACCGCAACGAGGACCGACCATTTAGTCCCGGTTGGTGGCATGACCCGGGACTAAAGGTGGCCCTTTGGTTTTTACTTATAGTTTTTTAGTCAAATTTTTTCATTTCTACTTAGAACTAAATACTTATAGTTTTTTAGTGATTTCTTTTTTCTTTTAGGTCACAAAAAAATAAAAACTTCTCTGTTAGTGAACATAGATGCACTTATAGAGAAAATTAAACATAAATTCATAATCAATTTCTATTTATGAATTTAGGTCCAATTTCCTCTATAGGTGCATCTATTTTCACTTTGAGAGGAGCTCAACAACACAGAGAGGGACGGGCTTATAAACAGGTGTGGGCGCCCTTCGGTTGGCGAGGTGGGACTAAACTCTGGGTGCAATGAGGGCCAACCATTTAGTCCCGGTTCGTGGCATGAACCGGGACTAAAGGGGAGCCTTTGGTCCCGGTTCATGCCTCGAACCGGGACCAATGGTGGTGGGCCAGGAGCCAGGCCCATTGGTCCCGGTTCGTCCCACCAACCGGGACCAAAAGTTCCTGATGAACCGGGACCAATGGCCCACGTGGCCCGGCCGGCCCCCTGGGCTCATGAACCGGGACCAATGCCACCATTAGTCCCGGTTCTAGACTGAACCGGGACTAATGGGCTGCCCCGGCCTGGACCATAGCCCCCTTTTCTACTAGTGAAATGGTATTGATGAAACTAGCGCTTGAATCAATAGCTAGGAGACGCGCGGAACATGGTACTATAATACTTACTTTCGGGTATCTAAATTCCAGCTCCTTCGGGAGTCCCGGGGAATTTGTGCTGAATTTTCTCCAAACACTGCCAGACAAAAGAAAACAATTACTTGATATCAGGAAATGAACAAATTTGCTGATATGGTGGATAATGATCGATTTAACTTACTTCTTGAGGATTTCAGTCATGTCCGCATACTCCTGGGGATCTTTTCGTCTCGAGTCCAAGACAGTTACTACTCCCTTCTCAAGCCTAATCTCCAGGAGAATATAGTGGAAACTGCGCATGCATGCATAACTCATCAATTACATTACTATAACCTAGACTAATATATAAGGGAAACCGAATATGCACAAGACAACACTCACTTGAAGTTGTAAGGAAAGAGTATTATATTTTTGTGTTCATTTATTTTGAATGATCGTAGCAAGCTGGCCTCGGTTTCTGCGGCATGATCTTTAACCTGAACTGCATCTATGAGATTTGTGTTAATGAACCCAATATCACCGATTTGTCTTTTCTTCAATTTGGCGATCTTCAATCTGCATAATATAGTGAGGATAATTATAAATACATGCAATGAAAGAGCTGAGCTATGTAGAGAGACTTAATGACAGAAGTAGTAGTACTTACAGACAGTAGCAGGTGACCGTTGCTTTATTGAGGGCCAATTGATTGAAAAACTGATAGAACTCCTCAAATGGAACATGCAACAGTTCAATTCCAATGACGTCATGCTCCGGTTTAACTCTCATATACAAAGTATTCCTCCCCCCAGACTCTCTGCAGGTTTTCATGTACCAATCATGCAATCTTCGCATCATCATTGTTAGAGATCTTTCATCTTTGACGAGAGGCTTCCCGTACTCGTATCTGTGTATCTGCACGTCCAGGAAACCATAATCTACATCGTCGGGCAGATAATCGTCAAGATTGGTATAACCGGGTGCCATCCTCGGATCGACGCTAGGCACCTTGAGCGGGGGGGCACGATTGCTTTGCTTGTTCGCCGAGCTGGGCAATTTGTTTCCCAGCTACTCGTCGTTCTTTCAGCCTTTGATCACTGACTGTACTTCCCGACCGCGACGCTTCGGCCCATGTCTTTGCAATAATGCGCTCATAGTTGCCTTTCGGCGGAGACTTGGGTGGTTTTGCCAGGGCAGCCAGAGTGCGCTTCACTTTCACCCAATCTAGCTTCTCCTTCGGAGGTGGATTTCTCTTTGCTTTCAACCCTTCAAACCAGTCATCCACCTCGGTTTGCGCGATCCTCGCGTTCTCCTCCGGGGTCCTCTCGTATGGTAACTTCTCTGGAGTCTTCAGAGAAGGACCGAATCTGTATTTGCTCCCGCCTCTGGCTGTACTGCTAGACGCCGGCAGAGCAGACGGAGTGGCAGTCTTCTTGACTTGCTTACGAGGCGGAGGAGAAGGACTACGACGCGCCGGAGCAGCTGCCGGTGCGGCGGTGGGTCTCTTCCGCCCTTGCTGACGAGGCGGAGAAGGAGGAGGCTGGCTGCTCGGGCACGCCGGCGCAGGCGGAGGAGGCGGAGTGCCGCCACACGCCGGAGAAGGAGCCGGCTGAGGGCCCTGGTCGTCACTCGCCGGAGAAGGAGGCGGTGGAGGAGGCGGAGTGCCCTGACTCGCCGAAGGAGGAGGAGGAGGAGGCGGAGGCGTCCAGTTCGGAAGGTTGATGAGCTCTTTCCGCCCTAGGCATGGAGTCTTCAGAGCAGAACCCAGCCGAGTCTCCCCTTCTCCGATAGGGTGGTCAAGCGAGAGGTCCTCAAATCCCTCCGTTATTTCATCCACCATCACCTTAGCATATCCTTCTGGAATCGGCTGGCAGTGAAAAGTTGTGCCGGGTTCATTAGGATAAACAGAGCCAACAGCTGCCTTGACCTTCATATTCATCCACTGCATCATAAGGTGGCAAATTTGAGCCTCCGTGATAGCATCCACGGGATAGCTGGCAGGAGCCGTCAAGACAAGCTCTGGCTGAAGCAGCTCGGTGGAAGCCACACTGCTTCTCCGCTGAGATGGCGGGGTAGCTTCAGGGGAAGCTTCGGCAGTTCGGTTGCTGCGATTTGCTTCTCGTTCCTCTATCCCGAGCACCCTTCCTTTAAGCGCCTGCAGTTCGGACTGTTGCACTTGCTTCCTCCTCTCCTGGCTTTTGTAACCACCTGCGTCCGGAAACCCAACCTTCCACGGAATGGAGCCTGGCGTGCCTCGTGTTCGTCCAGGGTGCTCAGGATTCCCGAGGGCCTTTGTGAGCTCGTCGTTCTCTCTGTCTGGAAGGAACGTCCCTTCCTGCGCTGCTTTGATATAGTACCGAAGCTTCTTCAAGGGAATGTCACGTTGCTCGTCCGTCCAAATGCACTTCCCTGTTACAGGGTCCAAGGTTCCGCCAGCCCCGAAGAACCAAGTCCGGCAACGGTCTGGCCAGCTCATTGTCTCTGGTTCGATCCCTTTTTGAACCAGATCATTCTCAGCCTTGGTCCACTTAGGCCGGGCTACCAGGTAGCCACCTGACCCCGTGCGATGGTGATGCTTCTTCTTCGCAGCATTTTTCTTGTTTGTCTCCGACATCTTCTTACTCTTTTCCGATGTCTTGTGGGCCAAAAATGCAGGCCAGTCATCTCTGATCTTCTCATATATGCCCTTGAATTCTGGTGTCTCTTTTTTCTCGACAAACCTATTCAGGTCTTTCTTCCACCTCCTGAATAGGTCTGCCATCCTCTTAAGAGCAAAAGACTTGATTAATTCCTCTTTAACTGGCTTCTCCGGATCATCCTCTGGCGGTAGGGTGAAATTTGTCTTCAGCTCATTCCAAAGATCATTTTTCTGCATATCATTGACGTAAGACACCTCGGGGTCTTCAGTAGCCGGCTTGAACCATTGTTGGATGATGATCGGGATCTTGTCCCTAACCAGAACCCCGCACTGAGCAACAAATGCCTTCTTTGTTCGGATGGGTTCAGTAGGTTGGCCGTCGGGCGCGATTGCTATGATCTCAAACCTTTCATCCGACCTCAACTTTCTCTTCGGGCCTCGTCTCTTTGCCTCAGTTGTGCTCGATCCGGAGGGCTAGAAAAAAGAACAAAGACTTAATTAATATGTGTACATACCAAAACAATGAATGTATCAATTGGCTAGTCAGCACAGGCTTAACTAATATATATACCTGGCCGGACTCGGTTCGGTCACCGGAGCCGTCATCACGGTCTCCTTCTTGCACTAGCATTGGGTCACCGGAGCCGTCCTCATGTTCTTCTTCTTGCACCAGCATTAGGTCACCAGAGCCAGCTTCTTCACCCTCTTCTTCCAGAGTACCATCGGTGTCGTTGAGATACAACGAGACGGCAACACTTCCTTCTGCGATTATGTCCCTCAACATCGCTTCTTTTGCTTCGTCTCGGGTGGTGTCCATAGTTTCTACAAATATTTACAACATGGCAATTATTATTCAAACATGACAGATGGATATATTAGTGGCAAACGTAGAACTAGCTAGCTAATCATAGTAAGGAATCATATATATTAATTAGTGGCCTCGACGCTGCTTCTCTAGGGTTTGGGGTGGCCTCGACAACGCTTCAAGGGTTTGGGTGGCTATCGGGGAGGTTGCCTAGTGTCAAAGGATTCAACAAAACCATGTCTTCATCATTAGGCGAAAGTAACAAGAGCATGATGGTACGAAGCTCTCCAAAGTTATTTTGGAACGGAGTCTCATATAGGATAATTCGCTTTTTGGTACAAAGTTCAGCAAGAACCCTCAGTGGAGAAGAAAAAAGAGGAGAAAAAAAAGAGGGTCGACGAACGGTAGAGGAAACCCTAAATAGCAAGTATCGTGGGTGTGAGATACAAGTGGCCGTCGGTGTCGGACACTACATCCACGTCCCACAAGTGACGTGGGCGTCGAAGCCCGCGTCACTTGTGGGACGTGGATGTAGTGTCCGACACCGACGGCCACATGTATCTCACACCGACGATACTTGCTATTTAATTAGGGTTTCCTCTACCGCTCGGCGACCCTCGTTCACGATAAAAAAAAGAGGAAGAAGAAGAAAAAAAAGAGGAGAAAAAAAAGAGGGTCGTCGAACGATAGAGGAAACCCTAAATAGCAAGTATCGTGGGTGTGAGATACAAGTGGTCGTCGGTGTCGGACACTACATCCACGTCCCACAAGTGACGTGGGCGTCGAAGCCCGCGTCACTTGTGGGACGTGGATGTAGTGTCCGACACCGACGGCCACATGTATCTCACACCGACGATACTTGCTATTTAATTAGGGTTTCCTCGCTACCGCTCGGCGACCCTCGTTCACAATAAAAAAAGAGGAAGAAGAAGAAAAAAAAGAGGAGAAGAAAAAAAAGAGGAGAAGAAAGAATAGAGGAGAAGAACTCCTCTATTCTTTTTTCTCCTCTTTTTTTCTTCTTCTTCCTCTTCTTTTTTTATCCTCTTCTTCCTGTCATGTTCGACGACCCTCGTTCCAGATAAAAAAAAGAGGAAGAAGAAGAAAAAAAAAGAGGAGAAGAAAGAACAGAGGAGAAGAAGCTCCTCTATTCCTTCTTCTTCTCCTCTTTTTTTTCTTAGCTCCTCTATTCCTTCTTCTTCTCCTCTTTTTTTTCTTCTTCTTCCTCTTCTTCCTCTCCTCGTCTTCTCCTTCTTCTTCTCCTTCTTTCTCTACTTATTTTCCTTTTCCTTATTTTACTTTTTCCTCTCCACTAACATAAAATGCACTAACCTAAAATGCAACAAACATAAAATGCACTAAATCGATCAACTAACCTAAAATCAGTGATAAAATGCACTAACCTAAAATCGATATCTACTAACAACTTAAAAAATAATACATATGTGAAAAAATGCACATATGAAAAAAAGACATCATCATATCTAAAAATCTATCTTTTGCATGTATACATCAACATATATATACACTAACCTAAAATACACACAAATGCTATCGGAGAGGGGGTATATCGACCCCCCTCATGTATCCACATACATACATATATACTTGCATATATGTAAATTTTTTGCATATATAAAGTTTTTCTAAAATTTAACTTTTGCATATATGAACATATATACACAGAGAACATATGCATATATACACATTTTTATAATAATGCAAAAAATAAGAGAAAAGGGCGCCGGCGGCCGGACCGAAGGCGGCGGCGTGTGGTCGGGGCAACGGCGACGGGGTTGGGGAAGGCGCGACGGCAACGGCGACGGGGTCGGGGAAGGGGCTGGCGCGCGCGGCGACGGCCACGGGGTCGGGGAACGGGCGGCGCACGCGGCGACGGCGACGGGGTCGGGGAAGGGGCGGCGCGCGCGGCGACGGCCACGGGGTCGGGGAACGGGCGGCGCACGCGGCGACGGCGACGGGGTCGGGGAAGGGGCGGCGCGCGCGGCGACGGCCACGGGGTCAGGGAACGGGTGGTGCGCGCGGCGACGGCGACGGGGTCGGGGCAGGGGCGGCGCGCGCGGCGACGGCGATGATGTCGGGGCCGGCAGGGGCGGCGGGCGCGGCGATGGTGTCGGGGCAGTGGCTCGGCGGCGACGAGAAGCAGAAGGCGTCGGGGCGAGAAGAAACAGATGGATTTGGTCGAAAACTGCTAAGTGATGCTTATATAGCAAGAGCATTAGTCCCGGTTCGTGAAACCAACCGGGACTAATTCCCCCCTTTAGTCCCGGTTGGTGGCACCAACCGGGACCAAAGGCTTATTTTCAGCAACCCAAAGGGCGGGAAGCGGCGGCCTTTGGTCCCGGTTGTTGGCACCAACCGGGACTAAAGGTGGGCATTGGTCCCGGTTTGTGCCACGAACCGGTACCAATGCCCCCCTTTAGTCCCGGTTGGTGGCACCAACCGGGACCAAAGGCGTTGTGCTGTCCCGCGCCAAAACTTTAGTCCCACCTCGCTAGCTGAGAGAGCTCGAGAGTGGTTTATAAGCGCTGCTGCGCCCACCCTCTCGAGCTCCTCTCGACTGCAGGCTTTCGGGCCTAATCTGTCACTGCAATGCCTGTGGGCCTGCTGGGCCTGCTGCGGGCCTGAATCCTGGCCCATGGTGGTTGGGTTTCTAGTCGTATTCAGGCCGTGGTGGCCCAGTAGGTGGCATTTTTTTTGCTATTTTTTTCATTTCTACTTAGAACTAAATACTTATAGTTTTGTAGTGATTTCTTTTTTATTTTATGTCACAAAAATTATAAACTTTCTGTTAGCGCAATTAGTTTTAAAATTAGAATAGTTTAAATTTGAATTTTTTAAAATTTGTGTGAATCACTAGTTTATGAATAACTTTACAATAAAAATTGATTTTTGAGTCATTGTTTTTCCTGCTATTTAATATTACTGTGTTTTATCATTATAGTCAATTTGGTAATTTTAGTTAGTCATAACAAATATTATAGGCATTTTTTCACTTTGAGAGGAGCTCAACAACGCAGAGAGGGACGGGCTTTTGTTTTTGTTTTGCTTTCTGTATTATTTATTTTCTTTTGTTTTTTGCTTTTTTTTATTCTTTTTGCTTTTAGGTCAGCAAAATTATAAAATTTCTGTTAGTGCCATTAGTTTTAGAAAAATTATAAACTCAAATTTGAATAGTTAAAATTTGAATTCTTTGAAATTTGTGTGAATCACAAGTTTGTGATTAACTTTACTAAAAAAATGAACATAGATGCACCTATAGAGAAAATTCGACCTAAATTCATAGTTTTCAAATGAACTCTAAAAAAGTTGGCATAACATGCTCGTCTGTTACAAATTTGGCATGATATCATCATAATAGTTGCGGGAGAAAGTCTTCACTTTTTCTTCGCTTGTGTCATTTGCTTATTGTGCCGTAACCATGGATAATTTTCAGCGTTTATCAGGATGCTTGGGTCAGCCTTGACATTGAAGGGAGGAATTTCATGAAACCTTTCATAATCTTCAGACATGTCTGTCTTGCCATCCACTCCCAGGATATCCCTTTTTCCTGAAAGAACTATGTGGCGCTTTGGCTCATCGTATGATGTATCCGTTTCCTTATCTTTTCTTTTTCTCGGTCTGGTAGACATGTCCTTCACATAGATAACCTGCGCCACATCATTGGCTAGGACGAACGGTTCATCAGTGTACCCAAGATTTTTCGGATCCACTGTTGTCATTCCGTACTGTGCGTCTACATGTACCCCGCCTCCTGACAGATTGACCCATTTGCACTTAAACAAAGGGACCTTAAAATCTTGTCCGTAGTCAAGTTCCCATATGTCCACTATGTAACCATAATATGTGTCCTTTCCCTTCTCGGTTGTTGCATCAAAGCGGACACCGCTGTTTTGGTTGGTGCTCTTCTGATCTTGGTCAATCGTGTAAAATGTATTTCCATTTATCTCGTATCCTTTGTAAATCAATACAGTCAAAGATGGTCCCCTGGACAACAAGTACAACTCATCACAAACAGTGTTGTCACCTCTGAGACGTGCTTCCAACCAACTGCTGAAAGTCCTGATGTGTTCACATGTAATCCAGTCGTCGCACTGCTCCGGGTGTTTGGAGCGCAGACTGTTCTTGTGTTCATCGACATACGGGGTCATCAAGGTAGAGTTCTGTAGAACTGTGTAGTGTGCTTGAGACCAAGAATGCCCGTCCCTGCATATTATTGAGTCCGCTCCTAGCGTGCCTTTTCCAGTCAGTCTCCCCTCATACCGCGATTTAGGGAGACCTATCTTTTTAAGGCCAGGAATGAAGTCAACACAAAACCCGATGACATCCTCTGTTTAATGGCCCATGGAGATGCTTCCTTCTGGCCTAGCGCAGTTACGGACATATTTCTTTAGGACTCCCATGAACCTCTCAAAGGGGAACATATTGTGTAGAAATACGGGCCCCAGAACGACAATCTCGTCGACTAGATGAACTAGGACATGCGTCATGATATTGAAGAAGGATGGTGGGAACACCAGCTCGAAACTGACAAGACATTGCGCCACATCACTCCTTAGCCTTGGTACCATTTCTGGATCGATCACCTTCTGAGAGATTGCATTGAGAAATGCACATAGCTTCACAATGGCTAATCGGACATTTTCCGGTAGAAGCCCCCTCAATGCAACCGGAAGCAGTTGCGTCATAATCACGTGGCAGTCATGAGACTTTAGGTTCTGAAACTTTTTCTCTGGAATATTTATTATTCCCTTTATATTCGACGAGAAGCCAGTCGGGACCTTCATACTGAGCAGGCATTCAAAGAAGATTTCTTTCTCATCTTTCGTAAGAGCGTAGCTGGCAGGACCTTCATACTGCTTCGGAGGCATGCCGTCTTTTTGGTGCAAACGTTGGAGGTCCTCCCGTGCCTCAGGTGTATCTTTTGTCTTTCCATACACGCCCAAGAAGCCTAGCAGGTTCACGCAAAGGTTCTTCGTCACGTGCATCACGTCAATTGAAGAGCGGACCTCTAGGTCTTTCCAGTAGGGTAGATCCCAAAATATAGATTTCTTCTTCCACATGGGTGGTGTCCCTCAGCGTCATTCGGAACAGCTAGTGCGCCGGCACCCTTTCCAAAGATTACGTGTAAATCATTGACCATAGCAAGTACGTGACCACCGGTACGCATGGCGGGCTTCTTCTGGTGATCTGCCTCGACTTTGAAATGCTTGCCTTTCTTTCGACATTGATGGTTGGTCGGAAGAAATCGACGATGGCCCAGGTACACATTCTTCCTGCATTTGTCCAGGTATATACTTCCAGTGTCATGTAAACAGTGTGTGCATGCGTGGTATCCTTTGTTTGTCTGTCCTGAAAGGTTACTGAGAGCGGGCCAATCATTGATGGTCACGAACAGCAACGCCTTTAGGTTAAATTCCTCCTGTCCATGCTCATCCCACATACGTACACCATTTCCATTCCACAGCTGTAAAAGTTCTTCAACTAATGGCCTTAGGTACACATCAATGTCGTTGCCGGGTTGCTTAGGGCCTTGGATGAGAATTGGCATCATAATGAACTTCCGCTTCATGCACATCCAAGGAGGAAGGTTATACATACATAGAGTGACCGGCCAGGTGCTGTGATTGCTGCTCTGCTCCCCGAAAGGATTAATGCCATCCGCGCTTAAAGTAAACCATACGTTCCTTGGGTCCTTTGCAAACTCATCCCAATACTTTCTCACGATTTTTCTCCACTGCGACCCGTCAGCGGGTGCTCTCAACTTCCCGTCTTTCTTACGGTCCTCACTGTGCCATCGCATCGACTTGGCATGCTCTCCGTTTCTGAACAGACGTTTCAACCGTGGTATTATAGGAGCATACCACATCACCTTCGCAGGAACCCTCTTCCTGCGGGGATCGCCGTGAACATCACCAGGGTCATCTCGTCTGATCTTATACCGCAATGCACCGCATACCGGGCATGCGTTCAGATACTTGTATGCACCGCGGTATAGGATGCAGTCATTAGGGCATGCATGTATCTTCTCCACCTCCAATCCTAGAGGGCATACGACCTTCTTTGCTGCGTATGTACTGTCGGGCAATTCGTTATCCTTTGGAAGCTTCTTCTTCAATATTTTCAGTAGCTTCTCAAATCCTTTGTCAGGCACAACATTCTCTGCCTTCCACTGCAGCAATTCCAATACGGTACCGAGCTTTGTGTTGCCATCTTCGCAATTGGGGTACAACCCTTTTTTGTGATCCTCTAACATGCGATCGAACTTCAGGTTCTCCTTTTGACTTTCGCATTGCGTCCTTGCATCGACAATGACCCGGCGGAGATCACCATCATCGTGCACATCGTCTGGTTCCTCTTCATCTTCAGCACCTTCACCCGTTGCAGCATCATTGGGCACATCGTCTGGTTCCTCTTGATCTTCATCAGCTCCCCCCATTGCAGCATCACGGTATTCAGGGGGCACGTAGTTGTCATCGTACTCTTCTTCTTCGTCGTCTTCCATCATAACCCCTATTTCTCCGTGCCTCGTCCAAACATTATAGTGTGGCATGAAACCCTTTTAAAGCAGGTGGGTGTGAAGGATTTTCCGGTCAGAGTAAGACTTCGTATTCCCACAATCAGGGCATGGACAACACATAAAACCATTCTGCTTGTTTGCCTCAGCCGCATCGAGAAACTCATGCACGCCCTTAATGTACTCGGAGGTGTGTCTGTCACCGTACATCCATTGCCGGTTCATCTGCGTGCATTATATATAGTTAAGTGTCCAAATTAATAGAAGTTCATCATCACATGCATTAAAAGCAAAGTACATACATAGTTCTCATCTAACAACATATAGCTCTCCAGAGCATCTAATTAATTAAACCATACATTGAAACTATGTAAAACATTTTAATGCGAAAACAAAGGCGATCATAATCGCAACCAAGGTAACAATTGATCCAACGGCATAATGATACCAAGCCTCGGTATGAATGGCATATTTTCTAATCTTTCTAATCTTCAAGCGCATTGCATCCATCTTGATCCTGTGATCATCGACGAGATCCGCAACATGCAACTCCAATATCATCTTCTCCTCCTCATTTTTTTTATTTTTTCCTTCAAGAAATTGTTTTCTTCTTCAACTAAATTTAACCTCTCAACAATAGGGTCGGTTGGAATTTCCGGTTCACATACATCCTAGATAAATAAAATCTATGTCACGTTGGTCCGCATAATTATCATAAACAATAAATGAACCAATAGTTATAAAGATTAATATATATACCACATCCGAATCATAGACAGGACGAGGGCCGACGGGGGCGGATACCAAAACCATCGCACTATATAAGATGCAATAATAAATGTAAGAAAATGATACAAGTATCTATCTAAACATACAAGTAAGAATATTTTTCCTTTCAGAAAGAAGATAAGAGCAAGAGGCTCGCCACGGTGGTGTCGGTGATGAGATCGGCGCGGGTGATCGACGACGGTGAAGACAGGGGTGGGGCGTGACGGACCGCTAAATCTAGACAAATCTCGAGAAAAATGAAGCTTTGAGGTCGAGCTTCGAGAGGAGAAAGCTTAACTAGTGTGGCTCGGGCATTTCATCGAACACCTCATGTGCATAGGAGGTGAGCTAGAGCACCTAAAGCCCCTCCTCTCGGCGGCCCAGAAAAACAGAGCACTGAGTGCTCTGCTCCGGCGCGAGGGGTATATATAGGCTGCACCACTGGTCCCGGTTCGTGGCATGAACCGGGACTAAATAGGTACCTTTGGTCCCGGTTCATGCCACCAACCGGGACCAATGGTGGTGGGACAGGAGCGAGGCCCATTGGTCCCTGTTCGTCCCACCAACCGGGACCAAAAGGTCCAGACGAACCGGGACCAATGGCCCACGTGGCCCGGCCGGCCCCCTGGGCTCACGAACCGGGTCCAATGCCCCCATTGGTCCCGGTTCTAGATTGAACCGGGACTAATGGGCTAACCCATTCTGGACCATTGCCCCCTTTTCTACTAGTGAAGCCTGGTTTGAATTGATACTGCTGGCTCAGGATCTATGGTAGAGAAGTATCATTGAATCTTTTGCCTCTCCAAATCTTCAATAATTATTTCATTCTGAACCAAAGGGAGCTCGGTTGGAGAGTCCCTGAGTGACTACGCAAAACAGAAAGAAAAAAGAGGGATCAATCTTGCTGTCCACCAAAGCAAGATTTTAAGGTCAAGTAAAAGACATTGTCTGTCAAGCTTTCAGGCTTTCGTCAACATAATCAATTGGTCCCTCCCCCCCTACTGCGGTCAACATAATCAATCGGGTTTTTCCGCGGAGAGAAACGCAAACAGAGAAGCCGGGAAAGGAGCTAGTAAGCGACGACTTACTGCGGGCTTGAATCTGGCCGCCGAGATGATTGCTATCCCGCTGCCTGGACATCATCAGTACGACAGCGAGAAATCGAGCGCGCCAAGAAGGGCTCAACCTCTGTTCCTCTTCTACTCCGTATATGTCAATGGGTCTGTCGACACAGAATTGGGCGCGCGCCGTGCGGGGAGGGGATCCCGCGCTTCAATCTCGAATCCGAATTCGAGGCGAAGCCAACAAGGCGCGGCTGAGGAAATAGAGTCGGCGCCGCCTGACGGGGTTTCCCACCACGAGAGGCAACGGACTCTCACCCCCGGAACAGGGCAGGGCAAGCCAAGGCAGGATTCCCTATTTGTTTGCGCGGCTGCATACCCTCCTGCCATCCAGCCAGACTTTGGCATGTAAAATTTTGGCCCGTCTAATTGTCCGTGAACAACTTTTTCTAAGACAAAACTCGCAAAACTTCTTTTTTCTGGTTGTATATACGTATATATTTAAATTCTCTCTATTGTGATTTTTTTTGGCGAGAACTCTCTATTGCGATTTCTAATTTAATTGATTGATTCGATATACATAACTATTTGAATAGATGATGTTGGAGACATTGATGCGGAACTCAATACATATTTTCGGCTGTTACTTTTCAAGATAGAGGGAGTTGGTTCAAAATATTGCATACATGTTACACATCCTAGATAAAAATGGTGGACGACACGGACGAGACGGGCCTGAGCATGACCGAGCTCGCCGACAGCCAGGTCTTCTCCCAGCTCAACGCCCGCGGCGAGGGACGATAATCCACCCAGTTCCATCTGTACCACTAGAGTAGATGTTCTCTGAAAGAATCAACAATGGACACGATTCAGCATTGATTTGGAGGCAATGAGTAAAATGAACCCTCATCTGGGCAAACATGTGTAATTGTCTATAATAATTTGTAGTTCCATGTACTATCACGATTTTTAGGCTTCTGCTTTTTATTTAAAAAAAATATTGGAATGCCAAGAAAACTTGATTGTTTTTTCATCAGGCAAGTACCAGAGCCAAAATTTCTGGTTTTCATCAAACATCATCACAGTATACCTCAAGCACAACACATGTCAAGCTGATTACACAAAATACAAGAACCAAATCACAGCATATGTGAAAATAAAAATAAAGATCAAAAACAATAATTTCAGGGAGAAAGATAAACAAGATTGCTGGGATAACTGCATAGCACATCTCAGTTACGTGATACTCCCTTGTCTCCCGAAAGGAGGCCTATAACTTTTGTCTTGGGTCAAATGCTGTAAATCCTGACCGAATTTTATAAGAAAATATATCAACAGCTACAATACTAAATAGTTCCTGATATCTTCTTTTATATATCAAATACCATATTGCTTGCCCCTATACTTCTACACGGGCGTTTAAGTGACCCGTTTGGACATTCCTGCAGCAAGTGGCAACTCATGCAAAAGTATTCGGTCCACAATGTAATTTACAAAATTATGATATTGCCACAGCTAAACAGCCAAAGCATGGCATAGCTTGCAAGGCTCCAGGACATTTAACTTGACCGTGGAGGGAACTATTCCCACAATATATCTTTTGACAGCCAAGAGCGCCTTACGTGCTTGTCTGATCATATGCCTGCCTATGTGGCCACATTCACCGGTTTTGTGAATGTGTCTGTCAATACTGAAAACAGCATGTATCGTGTCCAAAGTAAGGCACTCGAGTGATGTTGCATTCTCGAGAATATGGCATGCCAGCTCGACCATGCTCTTCGCAGAGCAAAACCCAATAATCCTCACATTCTTAATGGTGTCGTGGCGGTAGTCAGGCATCTGCCTAAGACGTGACGACGGTTCTCCAAGAACCGAATCGTGTTTCATGCGATCCTGTGACACCTGCATGCGCAATGTTCAATATCAGTGTCCCTGACAATGTGAAAAACCAAGATACTTGGATCGTACCACCGAAGATACTAGACAGTAGATATGATTCAAGATGAAAGAGCGACTTACAAACAAGTTGAAAGTTTCCAAGACAGGACAAGCATCCAGCAAAGAAACCAGAGAAAAGTAATCATAGTCTGGGGAAAAAGCCCCATTTCCTTCAAGAGAAATAGACAGATACTTGAGGTGGAGGAATTTTACAGGCACGATTGGTGTATTGACCACCTTCAAGAATACGCCTCACATTAGTAACATTTCAAGGTATATATGAATATGATAATCAAAAGCTTCGCAGTTTACCTCACTAACAGAAGATATGCTGAGAGTTTCAATATTTGGCACAATGGATGGCAGGTTGGCACAAGCATTATAAATAGTGTTACACTGAGTAGAACAACGCATTTCCATGGTCTTCACTTGAACTGAACATCCAAACAGAAGTTCAACTTGTCGACCACTGAAGTAAAAAGTGGAGAGATTTGGAGCTTTACACTCTATTGTCTGCAGATTAGCGCATGCAGCCACCATCAGGTAGCTGAGATGCTGTAGCAGGCTAGGTATCTTCAGGTAAGTGATCGTATAGCAATACTTGAGTGCCAAGTGCTCCAAAGCTGGAGATTTGGAAATAAGGCATTCTAATTCATCCACCGTAATATGCACCCAAAACAGCCGCAGCTTTCTCAAGTAACCAAATCCAGCTGTGGGATGGAAGGCACAACCGCCAAGGCAGAGATGCTCTATTGCGTTTCTACACCCATCATCAACAAAAAGTGCACAAGGGAAATTGTAGTCATTTGCATTGCAGGTTGAAGGTAGAACAACGGCGAGTTCTTCAATCCGTAGTTCAGCAGCAATCTGAAGCCAGCTATTAAGATAGCAGGGATCAACTGGAATGTGTAATTCGATCCTGAATTTCTTAACTCCTTTGCCTGAGTGTTTTTTGAGAATGTGGTCGACTTTCATAGTGAGATCCCTTGCAATTACATCACTTTGACGTGGAATTCCATTCAGGCCCAGTGCTTTCCTAGTGAAGGAGAGGTTGGGATGGCATTTCCAGGAACGTAAAAATGCATGAGATACGCAGGCAACACGGGCAGCATCTCGCAGCGGCAGTAGGGAATGTATATGGCGCCAGATGTCCTATAGACACAAACATTGGAGAAAAGTTTACAAGGGGAATTGTACAGGCAAGTGGTTGTTTCAATGGGGTGAGCATGTGCAGGATGTTTCTTTATACTTCCTCCGTCCGGAAATACTTGTCATCAAAATGAATAAAAGGGGATGTATCTAGATGTATTTTAGTTTTAGATACATCCTTTTTTGTCTATTTTGATGACAAGTATTTTCGGACGGAGGGAGTAAGATTTAGTTCACAAAAAACTGTGTTGTCGGTACTTTCCTACTATTCTTTTTACCATGAAATCCTGGGGGAACCCCCAAGGGTAATTTTCTATTAATAAATATAGTACATAAAACAGAAAGGTTACATGTAGGTTAACAAGGCTAACAATTCAGTGGGGAACTAGATAGCTAAAAACCCCGAGGAGCAACAAAAGAAAAAAGAGCCAAGGCCAGAGGCTATAGATCCAAGTTTCAAACTTTTGCTTCTCGGTTTGCTTGAAACGATGAGCAGTGAGGTTGAGATCAGATAGGAACCTAGCTTTCCAAGAAGAAAATATTGGTCTTGTTTGCTAAAAATCAAACCATTTCTTTCTTTCTATATATTCCAAGCAACACAAGTAATGATCTCAATGAAACATGAGCTCTGAAAGGAAGCTCTCGTTGCATGGAAAGAATGGAACAGAGAAAGACCTGGGAGCCAAGTGACTTCTGCAAAATTCCAGCACCTAGCTACAAAAGAACACTCAAAGAAGATATGGTTCCTTGTTTCAATAATTCCCTCAGAGCAGCGCACACAATTGGGACCAGGCTCCAAATGCTAATGTTTCCGAAGCATTAGACCCCTACTATTGGGCCGATCCATTAAAAATAACCAAGCAAACACCTTCAGCTTGGTCATACATTTGCTTTTCCATAATTTAGAGAAGATTGGGTCAACCTCCAAACCAGCAAATAGGAATTTGTAGCTAGATGGAGTAAAACGCCCAGCATTTGAAGTTTTAAACAGCACGTCCAAGAATCTGACAGACCATCCTGAACAGTCATCTGAATGGGCAGAGACAACCTAAAGCTCCTCAAACTCTTGCTCAGACAGGGGCAGAATGAACAAAGTTGTTATATCTTTTGTTTGAACAGCCTGGGCAAGGAATATATTGTGCTCAACAGATAATTATAAAAATCTCGGGAGGTGAAGCTCCAGAATGCCACTTATCTTCACACGGAAGTATAGTCATGCCAGTTCTTGGATCAAGTGCGGTAATAGCCCGAAAGTGCCAAGCAAAAGAACAAATGTCCCGCCACCAAAAATGAGCCGTGGGGAACAAAATTCTGATAATATGCATGCCAAATCAGCTGCGGCCAAGAAATGTTAGCACAATTGTAAAACTTAAAAAGCTGCTGGCATGCAAACTATATCCCATATAGCCAAGGATTTGGGTTTTTGATCAATGCCATCCTCCCTTTGGCGCAAAGACAGTGGCGTCTTGCTCTGTCCATTGACTGGATCATCCTTTTCTAAATCTTAAGAGAGCCTATGTAAAATGTAGGGAGCGCTGACATAACTGAATTAACATAATTAGAGAGCCACCAGATGTCAAAAAGCGGGAGCAGACGTTTAATCTTCTTTCCACACAGTCCACCAAGGGTCACAAAATCTTGAATTATAGGACGTGTTGTACCAAGTGGTAAGCCCAAAAAAGGAAATGGCAGCTGGCCAACATGGCATTCCAGCAAGCTAGAACGGTCCTGCATCTGTTGATCGGAACAGTTAATTGGCACCATACAAGATTTGCTGAAATTCACTGATAACCCTGTAGCAAGGGAAAACTACTCCAAGGTGCTTTTTAGGATCTATACAAGAACCTGATCAGCCGAGGCCACAAACGCAACTAGAGTATCATCAGCGTACTGTATGATGGGAAAGTGCTGGTCGTGGTCGGAATAGGAATAAGAGCTCTCAAATGCCCATGGCGAAAATGATCATTAAGCATAGTTTGAAGAGGGTCGGCCGAGTCCACAAAAAGTAACAGCGAGAGCCGATCCCCTTGACGGACACCCCTCTTACAGACAATTTTTTACCCGGGACTCGCATTAAGCAAAATGGAAGAAGTGCCTGAACAGATGATGCATTTCATCCAAGCAAGCCAAGTTAGCCATTGTCTGAATAATAGCATCATGTTCCACCATATCAGACACTTTGGTGAATCAAGTTTAAGGATGACAGTTTGCTTTCCTGACTGTTTGCATTGGTGAATGTACTCGAATGCCCAAGCCAGGCAATCTTGTATTGTGTGAGATTTCAAAAGATAGTATTGATTTCTATGAACCACTTGTAGAATCTTACTCTGAACTTCTGAAGCCTATTAACCAATAATTTGTTCTAAAACTTGTTCAATTGAGGGTGAGGATTAGTGGTGGTCTATCCATGTGTCTCACCTCTCTTTCTTACCTTGCTAAAATGTATCGAACAAAAATAGCAAAGCAACTCACCCTCATCTCTTGACAGAGAGTTTTGTTCTGAGCTGGAATAGTTAGAACTGAGCAAAGCAACTAATGTTGTAGTACGTACTGCAGGAGATTGCAGCACTACAAGATCAGTCCATATCAATTTGTGCACTTTGAGGCTAGAATAGTCATAGTCGTGTTTTACTCTAATTACTAGTATTATCAGCATTGTAGTATGCCGTACCTCTGGAAGGTCTGCCCCTGAAAATGCCACTCTCTTGCAACCTTGATTGTTATTGTGTTGGCGTGAAGAGATCTTTCTTTTAACCACTGAAGTAACCAATCTATCTGCAACAAATCATGCATGGGTATTAGTAATATAGACATTACCATAAAAAACAACAAACTCAAGCACACGCAGAAATCTAGTTTGCTTCCCTTATCTAAGTTTTGTGAAAAGGACACTAGCAACTTCAAAAACATTGAAAACACCAAATCAAGCAGAAACATAAATCTATTTACCTAAGTTTTGCGAAAGGACTGTAGCAACTTCAAAAACCACAAGACTGCAATATTCCCGAAATTCCATCAATTTTGTTCATTTCAACAGAATGTAAAGCCCATCGGCCAGTGATACCCATACCCTTTCTCAGCCACCATCCCTTGGTTCACATTTGGATGCTATGAAGCCTAGGGACTATTCTGGTTTGAATGGATACTGATGGGTCCTCAGGAAATATGGTAGAGAAGTACTCCCTCCATAAACTAATATAAGAGCGTTTAGAATACTAAAATAGTGATCTAAACGCTTTTATATTAGTTTACAGATGAAGTACCATTGAATCTTTTACCTCTCAAATCTTCAATAATTGATATAATTAACGGATTTGTTCATTCTCGTCTTAACAAAGTTCCATCTAACTCGTATGTCATTTGATTTTACGAGAAGATTCGTACGGATTTTTATTTCTATTTTGTAGATGAGACTTAGTTAATTTTTATCTAGACGAGAGCTAGCCACACCCACGTTAATTAATTCATATTCCATCGGTTCCATCATTATTGTTGAACTAAAACCATGACAATAATTACGGAACGGAGGGAATATCAACTAATGGGAGCTCGGTTGCAGAGTCTCAGAGTGAGTACGCAAAACAGAAGAAGAGGAAACAGGAACGATTCCTGCTGTGCACCGAAGTAAGATTGTAAGGTCAAGTAAAAACATTGTCTGTCAGGCTTTCAGATTTTGGTCAACATAATCAATCGGTCCCCCCCCCCCCCCCCCCACCCCACGCCCGCACACTAGAAAGGGCGAAACAGATAAGCCGAGAAGGAGGTAAGAGACGACTTACTGCGGGCTTGAATCTGGCCGCCGAGATGCTTGCTATCCCGCTGCCTGGACATGAGCATCTTCAGAGCTAGCAACCCCATGATACAACAGCCAGGAATCAAGGGCACCTCTCAACGGATCTGCCCACACAGAATATGGCGCGCTGGGAGCGGACCCCGCGCTTCTATCTTGATTTGGATGTGAAGCCAACAAGGGGCGATTGAAGGTATTAGCATCAGCGCCGCCGGACGGGGGTACCTAGCACGCACGAGAGGAAACGGACTCTCTCACCCGGAGGAGGGCAAGGCAGGAGTAGACACGACAAAACAAATAATCCATTTTTTTTCCTTTTCTAAACACAATACAATCGAAGTCGCTCACATACACGAACCCTTATGAACGCACGCACGCACGCACATCCTACCTCTGAGCATCTCCGAAAGACTGAGCCGGCAAAGCATCTTGAGATTTTACGAAGTCTCATAGACGCTTCGTAGTCGACGGGAACGACTCCTCCCACTGAACGAACATCGCCGAAAGCTTGAATAAATCCAGAACTAATGCGAGCACCAATGTTAAGTCTAGAACTTGGACCCTGATAGGTTGGGAATACCACCGTCCTCCTAACCATCCGGCCACACGTTGGTTCGCATAATCCATTTTCTTTTCCTTGTATAATAATACTTCAACACGGACCACTTTTCCAAGTCTAAACCTCCGCCACGTGCGACTCCGACAACCCCGGTCCACTCAAATCCCCTCTACCGAACCACTTTTCTCCCACTCCATCCCTTCCTTCTTCTCTCTATCTGCACCCTCATAGCTGACGCCATGAACCTCCCACTTCGGTCGCCGTCCAGGCCTTGCTGGACCTCTCCCCCTACCCCATGCACCTGCTCGCTCGCCTTCGACTACCCCGTTGTCCACCCTGGATTGTCTGCAGGTAGGTATCCTCCTCCCCTGCTGGCGTCGTCCATGCCGGACACCACGTCGGGCAAGTGTTTAATTAGCCAAATGTCATTGAGACTTTTTTTGACAGTTTCCTTGTTTCTTTGGAGCAAGCATGATGCCTAAGTGGTTGGACAAAAGTGTGGACTTTCTAGGCATGAAGCATGGTGGCCGGGTGTTTTGGTTAAATGTACACTCTTGATTTCATCGGCGAAAGCACTCTACGTCTTACAACTTGCATGTGATCCATGACCATCAGTGGTACACCATCTCAAAATTTGTCATGAAGTATTGCATGTGATTACACAAGTGGAGAGAATGTTGCCACCAGGTGTGTTAAAAGCGGAGATTGTAAGTTTTGGTTCTAGTTGCTCTAATTGTTGATCAATTTATTCATTCATTCAATGTTGTTCCTTGATAATCATCACGTTGTATAGCCACCACACACTGCCGTACGGTACCAAACAACAGAGAAATTGTTGGATGAAGCTCATGAGGCATAGGGTCTGGATGACCAACTTTTGCGACTACTTTCAAAAACTTGTTGAACATCCAGTTATATTTCGGATATAATATCTATTATATCTGAACTATTGTTTTATTAGCATATTTTCATGTTATTTATGGATGAAATGTGCCATTGCTATATTTTTTAAGTGCTCCGAACATAGAAAAAAATAGAGGTGGGCATTCAACCCACTGCGTTGGATATATGACTCCCGTATCCATGTCCGTGGACACATGGTGATTGGTGAGTCTGATTTGGGGACGACGTTAGAGATGTCCTAAGAACTAAAAAGGAAGAAGACTAGACTAAGATGGTACACGATGAGCCTATATCTGTTGTTGTGGGCTCCCATTGTTACCTGAACTCTAGCCCACTAATGTTAATGGCTCGCTACTGTGACATCTTACACCTTCTCAAGTACCACACTGGCGTGGAGGCATTCCCTATACGGTGACTTACGCGCCATTTAAAGGGCATTCCGTACTGTACACTAGGTCTAGCAGTGGGCCAGCCCATTTGTTTTTCTCTTCATTTTTTTTCGTTTACACATAGGTTTTTAAAGATTTATTTTATTTATTTATTTCCTTTTTTTTTCAAATTTTACAAGTTTTTCAAATTCGTTAATTTTTTTCAAAGTTGATGAACTTTTTCATTTTTTCTGATTTTTTAAAAAAATCAATGAACTTTTAAAAAATTGATGGACTTTCTTCAATTTTGTGATTTTTTCAAAATATGTTTTTTTAATTGGTGATTTTTTTGAAAGAAAAAAAATCAAACTTGCTGTTTTTTCAAAATTGATGAATTTTTTAAGATTGATGAAATGTTTTTAAAATCGATGAAGTTTTTTCAATTTTGTGAATTTTTTAAAAAAATTGATGAACTTTTTATAATTCCCTTTTTCTAAAAAGTGTTTTTGGTCAACGGTCAACCGGTCAATGGTGAAGTGGTCAACTGTGTCAACACACGAACCCAGCGAACTAGATTTCGTTTTTTAATAACCATTGAACGGAACATAACGAGCGATTTCCCAAGCGAAGCGAATTGCTCCTGTTGAGCCGGCACATGAGGGGGGGGGGGGAGCCCTTTTCTCCTAACCGGCCATGAAGGCGCTCTTAGGAGCTCCTCTTGATGGAATGCCCATACCGAGTAAGGATATGTCGAGTTTGAGGAGATTGAACAAGTTGAAGATTGTAAGAGGAATAAAGAAAGGGATTGGTGAAATTATCCTTCCCTGATGACATTATCCTTCCTCGACGTCGGAAGTGCCGCTCCTGTGCTGACATTATCCTTCCCTGGTGACATGTACGCGATTGAGGACATACACATCTCCGAGCTGCGTGTCTCCATGTAGGATCATTTTTAGCTTGGTGTGTGTGAGGCTTGTGAGCTGCTTTCGAACGCCTTTGTACCTTGTCGTTTTTACGTTTTCTTGTGTTGGTTTCAAGTTTATAATTCTAGCCGGTTGATGGCTTTGTTAATTTAAATCCAGGCTCTTCTTGAGCCTTCGTTTTAAAAAATAAAATTATATTGTGGCCAGCGTGTAAAAACCAGCCGACACGGCGATACACCGCCGCGTTCGTGTAACCCATCTTCCACGCGCTTGCCGGCCGAATTGATTCCAAGTCCAACTCTGAGCTGTTCCCCATCGCCATTTCCGTCTCCATTCCTCCCCACCTTCCGCTCCCCCTTCCCCGACCCCCAAATCCCCCAGGCGAATCCGCCCCCGCCGCCATGGCCTCCCCGCCGGGCCCCGCCCGCCTCGCCGCCCTGCTGCTCCTCGCGCTCCTCGCCGGGCCCGCCGCGTCCCGCTTCGCCCCGGCGGACAACCACCTCATCGCCTGCGGCGCGACGGCCCCGGCCGTCCTCCCCGACGGCCGCCGGTTCGTCCCGGACTCCGGCTGCGCCTCCATGACCCTCCGCTCCGCGGCCCCCGCCCTCCCGTCCGCCGCACCCGGCGCGCCCGCGCCCGCGCCGCCCTCCCCTCTCCACGCCGCCGCGCGCGTCTTCTCCTGCCACGCCTCCTACGGCCTCGCCGTCCGCCGCCGCGGGCGCCACGTCCTGCGCCTCCACTTCTACCCCTTCTCCCCCGCCCTCGCCTCCGCGCGCTTCCACGTCGGCGCCGGGGGCTTCCTCCTCCTCCACAACTTCACCGCCTCGTCCCCCGTCGTCAAGGACTTCCTGCTCCCCGTCGACGCCGACGTCCTCGTCCTCACCTTCGTCCCCGAGGCCGGATCCGCCGCCTTCGTCAACGCCATCGAGCTCTTCTCGGCGCCCGACGAGCTCGTCGGCGACATCGCCACCCTCGTCGCCGCCGACGGCGTCAACCGCACCAACGGCCTATCCTCGCAGGTCTTCGAGACGCTCTACCGGGTCAACGTCGCCGGCCGCAAGGTCACCCCGTTCAACGACACGCTGTGGCGGACATGGGTCAACGACGAGGGTTTCCTCGTCAACAAGGACTCATCCAGCAGCAAGGCATGGTCATTCGGTGGCCGGATTGCTTATCCCAAGGACAGCAGGCTGATGACCCGAGAGGTGGCTCCGGACAACGTCTACAACTCGGCGAGGTCGGTGAGGTCCGACGGCAATTTGACATGGGATTTCCCCGTGCCCGCTCGCAACCGGTACCTTGTGCGCATGCACTTCTGTGACATTGTGAGCAAGGCACTGTATCAGCTCTACTTCAGTATCTATGTCAATGGCCATCTCGCGGTGAAGGATTTTGACATTTCCAGCACCACTGGATACTTGGCCTATCCGTATTACATCGACTATGTTGTGGACGTTGAGGACGAAGGGATGCTGAAACTGGCCATTGGTGGCTCCAAGATGAGCCGACCTGGAGAAGCCAGTGGTTTCCTGAATGGGCTCGAGATAATGAGGATGAACAAAACGGGTGGTGGCATGGACGGGGATTTCCCTGCTGTTCTGGACATGGGGTACCTGGTCAGTAAGGGGTTTGGGGAATTCGCTCGCTCACTGCTGTGTGGTTTAGTCTTCGCCGGGCTGTTTTTGGTTTTGGTCATGCTGGTGCTGAGGTTGAGGACTGAGCTGAAAAATAATGGCACGCTTTGGTTCAGCCAGTCAATGGATTCTGGTGAGGGGAAGTTGGCTAAAGCATATCAGCTTGTGCCCACCAAGACAGACTATTAAGCAGCATGAGATTTGAGAAGCTTCAAGTTGTGTCTGTTATCTGTATCTGATGACCTAATCTTGTGCTTCGTTTGTAAGTATTGTAGTTTTCTAGTTCTACATTTCTACGCCTTTCATGGTTGAAGTTTCAATTGTTTGAGCTTGGCCAGTGCAGAACACAACTACTGTGTGTACTTAAGAATTAAGATGTGTTTGTATTGCTACTACTTTGCTTACCTCTATCCAGTAATTGAAATATGATCGAATACCTGTCTGTGATGTCTCTATTTATTTTATCATGGTAGTATGGTACTATAATTCCATTATGCACTTAGGAGAATCATTTGTGTGAAATGATTAGTTATATTGAAGATATTACTGGAAGCAAAATATTTCTTACAACTGAAGAATGATTTAGTTGTTGTGAGGGGGAATCTGTTGGTTCAAACCAATTAAGAAGTAGCTTCAGTGTTCCTTGTAGTCATGTCATCAGTAAGCACATCTGTAGTCTGGACTATTTGCGTAACCATGTCCCACAAAATTAGCTAGTTGAATACTTGAATTTATGTCTGACCGCGTGGTGGATTTAGTCTCAGTGCCTACCAGATTATGATGCCTTGGGAATTTCACTCTCATACTTTGCCTATTATTGTTTTTGTGTGTTTGTGTTTGTGTTTGTGCAGCGTAACATTTATTATCTACCCAGCACTAAATGAAGCACTAGTATGTAATAAATGAAGCACTAAGTGAAGCAGAGGAATACCAATGTTATCCATTTTTTGTTCAGTCTGATGCATTTTTGCATTCATATAGTTTCGTTCATCAGACTAATGAAATGAGAAGCTTGAATGCATTAGCACTAGTAGATCTTAGATTTTAGAAAAACTAGTAGATGTCAGGTAAGCGGTATTAATAGAATTTTCTGACCCCTTCATTTTGGAGAGCACTTCTTTGAAGTTTCATTGAAATCTTCACTAGTTCTTTTTTGCTCTAGTGTTGTGGTGGCTCTTATTAGTTATTATAAGACTTCTTTCATGAAACTGTGCAGGGTATATAGTTACTTGTCTCACTCTGCTTCTTTTCGTATGCACTATATCATTATATGTGCCTTCTCAAACTCCTGAGATCAGTTTAATCCATAGTGATTGAGTAGCTGCAGCTCTAAATCTTGATGCTACCTCTTGTTTCTGATTCTCTTGTATTAAGAGTTTTCATTGTTGACATTTTGCATTCACAGATGGTTTAATTTGAATTTAGTTGCTTTATTAAAAAGGAACTACAAGAATTATTCTTGTGAAATAATTTGCTCAACTGAAATTGCTGGAATTGCTATGTCAAAACATATCTTAAGATTGTTGCCTGATTTAGTTTCACAAGGAGCAATATTTTTGTTTAAACTAATTAACAGATAGTTGTAACTTTTCTTGTAGTTCCACCGATATTTGGAAAGAAGCATATTGCTACTTCATTACTTCATCAGTAAGCACATGCACATTCTTTAGTCTGGACTAGCTTCATAACCACATGCATAAATTTAGTTAGTTGAATTACATTTGACTGCATGGTGGATTTAGTCTCACTGTCCTACTCTCCCTATTATTTCCAGTGTGTTTGTGTTTGTTTAGTGTAGTATTTTTATCTGTTTAGCACTAACAAAGTACTACAACAAAGCCTTTAGTCCCAAACAAGTTAGGCTAGAGCTGAAACCCATAAGAGCTCGAAACCAACTCATGGTTCTAGCACGTGGATAGCTAACTTCTACACACCCCTGTCCATGGCTAGTTCTTTGGTGATATTGCAGTCAAGTTTGGTCTACCCCGACCTCTCTTGACATTATCAGCATGTTTTAGCCGTCAGGTATGCACTGGAGCTTCTAGAGGCCTGCCCTGAATATGCCCAAACCATCTCACATGATGTTGGACAAGCTTCTCTTCAAGCGGTGCTATCCCAACTCTATCCCGTACATCATCATTCCGTACCCAATCTTTTCTTATGTGGCCACACATCCATCTCAACATGCACATCTCCGCTACACCTAACTGTTGAACATGTCACCTTTTAGTCGGCCAAAACTCAACGCCATGTAACATTGTGGGTCGAATCGACGTCCTATAGAACCTACCTTTTAGCTTTTGTGACACTCTCTTGTGACAGAGAACGCCAGAAGCTTGGCGTCACTTCATACATACTGGTGTGAAGTAAAACTGTAAAAGTAGTGGACTACTTATCCTAGTTTT